>CM057455.1:1800370000-1800970000 GCA_016271365.2 Neoceratodus forsteri | reverse complement strand
AGCAGCTTTCAAGATTTGATCTCTCATCACTGAGGTGGTCGTAGTGACGAAGATGGTGCAGTAATCCTCTCCTGAAGTTGTGGCACAGCTCAGGATTATTCTTTGGGCTTTCATAACTGGAACCGTAAAAACAAACCTCACTGCCTTTGGTAACCATCTGTCCAGAAACATTGTACAGTCCCTGTCCTCAGTGCCTTCTGGAATTCCTAAAAGCTTTACAGCTGCTGACTGTGGATTTTCTAATTGTTCTAGACAATTTTAATTGTGCTGTGGTTGTGGACGATTCTTTCCTGATATCTTCTTGGAGTTGTGAACAGAACCACCACATGCTGTCTAGCGGAACCAGCCATTCTGACTGCTGGTCCAGGGTTTTTGATCGCTGAATAGTTTAAGTAAACATATTCAATGCACATTGCAGGGATTTCAGTATTGCTGGCTGCTCTTCTACATCATCAGCTTTTGTCCTGCCGAGGGTTTTGCAGGTCCCACTTGAGCTCCGATGACACTGGCTTCCCAGCTACTATTAGTCTTCCCATCCTGAAAAATGGTGTCAAATCCAGTTACACCTGACGCTTAGACGCTGAACTGTTCACTTTTAGAATTGAAAAATGCTAAAATTGCTATTTAAAGCCATTTAATCACTAGCAGGATCAGAGCTCACTTAGAAAGCAAGTACCATGCTTGGCTGTTGGCCACGCCCCAAAATCTGACTCTTTTTGCTACTACTTTCTGTTCCAGTTGCCGTAGTCTCTACCTTTGGAGAGGAGCCCCTAGCCTCAGCATCTACCAGCTGGCGCTGACCCTTACCCCAGGGCTTACTTCCCCTGGCGGGGTTCCCCAACCCCGCCGGAGACTGGATCCAGTGTGGCCAGCTGGGAGGCGGGGCCTGCGAGCTGCCCTCCATCATGTGCCGCTGCAATGTTTTTGTCCATTTTTCCCAAGAGATGAGGCATGCAATGACGCTTAGTGGAGGGAGTGCACACGCATCTGCACGCGCTCCTCCAGGTGTCTGCCCCATCTCCGCCTCTTCTACAGCATTGGTGCACTGCCCCCAGCCTCTGCTAGCGGGTCGAACACTGACCACTGGCCCCCCGAGAAGGAGAGCAGTCCCTCGGACGCCGATCCTTCTCCTCCCTGTCAACCCCGCTCGACCCGTGCTCAGTTGACTGGATGATGGTTGTCTGAATCCCTCATGCCTTGAAGCCCTGGGTGTAGCCTCCAGAGCCGATGTCCCAACGGCACCCAGCACGGATTTGAACCCTGTCTCCCTCTCATGGGCCTAGGTAGGGGCCCCCAGTGAAGGAATACACCAGGTTGACCTGGGTATGATACATGGGGACAACAGATGGTGCTGAGGGAAGATGTAGCAGGACGGGCTCCATTGGCAGCCTGAAGGAGTTGCTGGCCGAGGCCAAGTAAGAAAGGCCGAGGCCAAGTAAGAAAATTAATTGCCAAAACCTATGTTAAAGCATCAGTTAGGGTTGAGGATTAAAGCCACAGAAGTAAGGAAATCTGGTGTTACAGTTAAAAGTCCCCTTAGCCTTGATAAATGTGTGTTCTGGCATTCTTTGGGGCTTGAACAAACACGTTATGCAGCATTAGCATTGCCTACATCACCACTCAGTTTGCAAGCATTACTGTTTTAGTAGTTTTTGGGTGCCTGGACAGACCGTGTCAAGTCAGGGCACTGGCAGCGCTGCATCATGTGATTGTTCAAGCCCTGAGGAGCACTGATTCACCATGGCTCAGGGACTTGAACCCTAACATTGCATTTTCTTACTTTTGTGGCTTTAAAGCAGCAGCATTTGTTAGCAAAACATTTTTCATATAGTTTTTTTTTTTTTTTTTTAGCAAAAATGTGTTTCTGACATCCTTAGATTCATTCTCAGTGTATTTTAATTTTCTCAGATATTGTTAAAACAGCTTTTTGCAGCTAATTTTGTAATTAGTGACTTATGTAATTAAAGATGGCCACCACTTGACATTTTCAAAAATCTCTTCTGCTGAGGTTACTTGTTTTTTTGCTACTACTTTTTCCTCCTCCGGCCCGGTCGATCCTTCCTTCAGCTATCCACCCAGCCCTGTCCCCCGACCTTTGGGCACTCCCTTCTTACCCCCGCGGCTTACCCTCCATGGCAGGGTGGTGGGAGCCCAACTCGACCCACCAGGACTGGATTTAGTTTCAGATGGTGCCGTCTTGGAGTTGGCACCTGTGGTAGACAGTCATCATGCCGCTCGACCGGACTACAATCTTCTGCTTTTTCCTGCGGAGGGGAGCGGCAGTGCTGACAGTCACTGCGCATGTCCACACGCAGCACGCCTGGCCAGCTGTTCCACGCCTGTGCCCACTGTACCGACCTGGCGCGTACAACACGTAGCCTCTACTAGGTGTCAGGCAAATGCCGGTCTCCGTTCCTCACCCTCGATCCTCTCCCACCCCAGCCGTCCCTGATGATCCACTCACACCGTGGAACGGGTCGCTGGCGTGGCAGGAGATAAGGTTTCACTGTCTTAGCCCTCCACGCCACTGGACTAGCACCGAGGTTACTTGTTGAATGTAAATGTTAGATTTATGCTGTGGATGTGCATTAAGATGGTGCTACCACATGTTTCTGATGGTAAACAACACAACACTGTACCAAGATGTTTAATTTTTTCATGACTGGAGTGGTATGGGGGTAGGAACTTTTAAAAATTTAAAAATTCTGTATTTTGATTCAAGAATTAAAATGAAAAGAAAAATTTGTATCCTAATATTTTGGCCAGACAAACATTATTACTGGAAAAAATACAGGGTTACTAACAAATATTGCTGCCTTAAGCTTCAGTAATGGAAGCTTTAATGTAGTATTATTTTGCAGTGAATGTATTATATAGTTCCCAGGGAGCCATAATAAACTAGACTCTACCTAGAATATGTTTATTTTGAGAATGAAATATATTCGGTAGTCATGCTGGGAACTATTATTGGTCTGAATTCTTCAGACTACAGAACAGTGTTTAGACAGACTTTTTAAAAAAGCAATTTTGAGTTAATGGGCCAGTGTGATGCAAAATACATTAACATGCCTGAAAACCTGAAATGATTTGGTTCAGCCTTCTCTGAAGGCAGTGTATCCTGAAAAGGAATTTTGTGATAATCACAATGTATGAGGCTGGTATGTCACTGTCTAGTATAAATACGTTTCAGATCATCTTAATGACAACCTAAAACATTTTAACCTCTTCGTGACAAATACATCTACTAGCAGGGTTTTATTACAGTTTAAAATGTTGGGTCTCCTATGTTTCTGTTCGATGCCTGAGATTTCTGGTGTGAACTGTTTGCATTACCAGCAAATTTGTTTCCTGGGTTTACTATAGACTAGGGTACTTGATCAAATGAATGGTAATAAATGTAAAACCACAAAAAGGATTTGTTTCTTTTCTTATGTGCTTTTGCCTGTTTACCTGGTATTTAAAAGTATTTAGCAGTTTTATGTCCTTTGCAGATCATTTTCTGCATGCCATGTCTGTCCCCAGGCGATGCACATTCTCATTTGAATTACGGTTTATTTGCCAGGTGTAGCCCAAATAAGATGCAAAGTCTCTTTCAGTGGGATCCTTCTTCTAACTAGTTTGACAGCTGGGAAGGGATTGCAGAATCAGGAGGTCAGGTAGTTTGCTCAGGGTCCCAACTTGAAACAGTTGCTAGGTGGAACGAACTGGTTTTCTGCTTTTTCACTGTTCTGAGTCCTAACCAGAAGACCACACTTCTTTCATATGATGATCATATTCTAATATTTAAAAGTGACTGATTTGCACTAAGATTATCTGAATGGATAATTGATGGGATGAGTGCCTGGCATCACTGTTATCTGGCTGAATTCTTCTTGCAGCTTCAAGGTATAGCTTTTGAGAGGGAGTGGATTGTGTTCTAGCAGCTGGATTTGGGAGAGGAGAGTAATATTGACATCATGAGAGGTAAGATACTGAGGTTGACCTGAGCAGATTGGTAGTGGGAGAGAGGACATATAGGGACCAGGCCCTGGGCATTAACCTCCTTGAGTGATGGATAAAACCAGTAAAGTTGAGATTGATTTGACCAGTTCTCCTCCTCCTGTGTTCAAATTTCCTACCCTGATTCAAAAAGAATAAATTTCATGAAGATTGAATGGGTGCAGGGCCGTATGTCAAGAGACATGTTCTCTGCACTGTATGGTACTTTGGCCAGTGTGAGCAACGCTATGCCTTCCCTTCCTAGGTTGTGGGTGGTGTTACATGACACTGTCGTCCCTTCAGCCTTGGCCCATCCAGCTGGCTCACTGAGCTTGCCACCAAACTCAGCTCACTGGCACAGGATCACAAATCCCTACCCACTGGGTTAAGGCTGGCCCTGCATACAGTGTTTCTTCATTTTTTTTTTTTTTTTATTTTGACACAGAATTTTCAAGGTAATCATTTTGTGACTCTCCTTATAAACATGACATTTAGCATTTATAGAATAGTGTCTGAAACGTCTATTTCACACCATGAATGCGAAGATGTCTTGTCCAGGATTTGAAAAACGACACCTATCACGCTTATGAGGTGGTGTGAAAAATGGCTGTGTTGAAAGTTTGGAGTCAAAATATTGAAAATTAATGAAGTTTTGAGTGAACGTTGAAATACATAGAAACTTAGAAGTTGATGGCAGATAAGGACTGTAAGGCCCATCCAATCTGCCCATTTTTCAACCTTATGAATGTGCGGAGGCCTGTACTCTGTCAATAGCCTATCTATTCATACTCATCTGTATTATTCCCTTATGCCTATCCCATGCCTTTTGAAGCCCTGCACTGTATTCATATCCACCATTCCTGAGATAGGCTGTTCCATGCATCAACCACCTTTTCTGCAAAAAGAACTTCCTCACATTACCACTTAATCGGCCTGCCTCTGATCTCATGCTGTGTCCTCTTGTCCTGCTATTTTTCTTATACTGAAACATGTTAGACTCTTTCACCTTGTTAATGCCCTTAAGATGTTTGAATGTTTCAAACTAAGGACCTGAAGCCCCCTGTCCCTGAAGGCACACAGCCCTGGAGAGCGCTGCAGCAGCAGCGTTTAAACTAAGGACCTGAAGCCCCTGTCCCTGAAAGGCGCTGCAATACGCATTTAAACTAAGGACCTGAAGCCCCCTGTCCCTGAAGGCACACAGCCCTGGAGAGCAGCTGCAGCATGGCGTTTAAACTAAGGACCTGAAGCCCCCTGTCCCTGAAGGGCACACAGCCCTGGAGAGAAATGCAGCCGCAGGCTTAAACTAAGGACCTGAAGCCCCTGTCCCTGAAGGGCACACAGCCCTGGAGGCGCTGCAGCATGGCGTTTAAACTAAGGACCTGAAGCCCCTGTCCCTGAAGGCACACAGCCCCACCAGAGGCGCTGCCTTGCAGCGTTCCAAACTAGAGACCTGAAGTGGTTGTTTTCTGCTGGTGGAGCACTGCCTGTAGTTTTAAATCTTCGCGCTTTTTCAGCGACTGAAACTGCTGGGGATTTGTCTTGTTACAGGCTGGACCTCACCGCCACTCAAGAAGGGATGCTCACGGGCAGCTATTGAGAAAATTTGCTAGTGGCTGTTGAGAAAATTGCTAGTAGTGACTTAAGCAATCTGTTTACAGTGCCATATGCCCTACCTCAGCCCTGCTAACCCTGCCTACACTACCTCCCTATCGGAACAGTGTACAGAAGGCTAATTACTTGTTTTCATAGAAGTATAACCTTAGCATAGCCCACTTTAATGTTTGACTTGTTGCAGCAATGGAAAATGCTTTTACAGACTGAATTTTGACTTACTTGTGTTGATCTTAACCGATTTGTGATAGTCTGCTGTCTGAATCTTTTTCTTCCTCTCTCTCTCTCTCCCCGTCCTCTTACTCGACCACACACCTTGCCTCCCCTCTCTGCCCCTTCTCTAACTGCCTTCTCCAATTACAGCCGACCCCATAGGTCTGCGACCTGCTTTTAACCGCTGGATTCTTCTTTCCTTTATCCACAGCCCCTGTCCCTGAAGGGCACATAGCCCTGGAGGCGCTGCAGCCAGCGGTGTTTAAACTAAGGACCCGAAGGTAATTGTTTTCCGCTGGCGGAGCACTCGTCTGTAGTTTTAAATCTTCGCTCCTTTTTCGGCGACTGAAACCGAGGGGGTTTGTCTCCCACAGGCTTCGGGACCTCACCGCCACTCAAGAAGGGGCGCCACGGGCAGCTATTGAGAAAATTTGCTAGTGGCTATTGAGAAAATTGCTAGTAGTGACTTAAGCAATCTGTATACAGTGCCATAGCCTACCTCAGCCCTGCTAACCCTGCCTATCGGAACAGTGTACAGAAGAGCTTCCCGCAGTCACGCAGCGGCTGCTCCCACCCACTCCCACCCTTGTCTGGCATTTCTTAAATAGTATCGAACTGTGTAGCCTCCCCAGTGGGAGTGTAATTTATCTATCTCCTACTTTCTCATTTGCACCTTATATATCTTTACCACTAGAGGCTTAACAGTTCTAATAACCCTGCTTATCTTTCCTGTTGCTTATTCTTTATCTTTCTGGTTGTTTAGTTTTGTGCTGTACTCTAAAACTTCTACTAGCTCTCCTGCTCACTGAACATACCCACATAAAATGCTCTCCTGCACTCTATCCTGGGCACTGACCTAGGTGTACTTCTGCTACAAACCTCATTTCTTGTAACCATTATGTGGATCCTGACAATTAGTAGCCCTCTCTCCCAAAATGATCACTATCATCACCTCAAAGACTTTACTTTCTCAAACATGCTAATCCTGGGCAGCATATGCCACCAGCCACCTTACCACTTTTAGTCCCAAATCGGATCATTTACTACGTTATCTCTCTAGTACAGGATCGTCCCTCGGTACCTTGCCCTCTTCTCACCACGCTTACTCACCGAAACTGTGGTACTTGCTCCTCTTAGCACTACTACTAACTGGCGTTATATCGAGCTGAATCCAGGACCCATATGTAATATCCCCATCTCTGACACCTACTGGACTCACTCAAAGGATCTGCGCATTGTTCATATGAATAAGGAGGCAGTATAGCGTGAGTGGTCTAAGGCTCTGAGCTGCAAATCTGGTGACATCCAGCAGACCAGACCTGGGTTTGAATCCCACAGCTTCTACTTGCATACTGTGTGACCCTGAGCAAGTCACTTAACCTCCTTGTGCTCCCAGGTCGCTCCTGTAAAAAGCTTTCAGCTTAGTGTGCTATACCTGTTAAACAACTAAATAAATAAAATATTACAAGCCTTCCCATAATATTACTGAACTAGAGGCCTGGGTCACCCAATACAATCCTGACATTCTTTGTTTGACAGAGACCTGGCTCAAGCCCTCTCCGCCTGACCATTTATGCCGTTTGCCAAACTATAATATAGTTAGACATGACAGGTCCTCATCTAAATGTGGGGTGGGGTTGCAATCCTGTAAACCCAGTCTCTTGGTGCACCTGAATACCTCCCTCACACTCTCACACTGTGAAGCTATTCATGCTACTCTCAACTTGGATCTAAGCGGCTCACATCATATGTGCTTACAGCCCTCCCAGGTGTGGTACCCCAGGCTTAGTTGAACTCCTCTCCCAGGTGAGCCTAGCTACTGGACGTAAATTAAGTCCTCATTCTTGGGATCTAAATCTAAACTGGCTAGGTTACACCGCCAAAACCTCCTTACTATTGTACAAGACTATGGCCTCCATCAGTTGATCAAAGACCCTACCAGGATCATGGCCCCACCCTCACGATCCAGTTTCTTACTTGACTGGGCCCTCACAAACCGTCTTGACCACATTGTCTCAGCTGGTACCCTTGCCAACTCAATTAGTGACCACCCCACTTTTTTTTGCACCTGGGGCAGCCAGGCAATCATCTCCTCCGAAATTAATCACCTTTTGTAATATGGCTAACTTTAATCCATCTCAGTTCCTGTACGATCTCTCACTCATTGACTGGTCACCTATCTTTACCTCTCTTAATTCTCAATCAGCCTTGACTACTTCCTCAAAAATGTATTGGTTCTCGGGACCTACATGCGCCTCGTGTCACTCGCCGAATTAGAGGCATACAAACTAAGTGGCTAACTAAGGATCTCTAGCTCAGCTTAGTAACAGGGACAAATGCTGGCATCGTTTGGTCTCAGGTCTGCCAGCAGATCTCAGTCACTACAGGACACTGAGAACTCCTGTAAAAGAGACATCCGTCTCAGCAAAAGCTCCTTTGTAAAGAATCACTTATTAATGCTGGAGGAGACTGCGTAAATTTTGGTCTGTCATCAAAACTCTCCTTGGCTCTGATAAACCTTCCGCCTCCAATGATATGCTGCTGAGACGGGTACACTGTAACAACCCTGTGACTACCGCCAACTCTTTTAACCGTCATTTTCTGGACCTGTTCGCTACCTAGACTCCTTCCCCTAGCCACCTAGCATCCTCTCCCGTGGCCAAGGATCCACTGCTCTCCCGTCCACTTCTCAGGTTCCGGACTGTCACTAAATCTGAAGTCCTAAAGTTCCTGCTGACTATCCCGACAAAACCAGCCCAGGTGCTGATAGTCTTGAACCCTAGGCTTCGAAGACTGCTGCCCGCTTACAGCCTCACCTTTAACTAAAATTTTCACCCTGTCGCTATGTCATGGTGTAGTTCCAAACATTTGGAAGATAGCCAGGATAACACCAATTCTAAAGAAAGGTGATCATAAAGTGATGGCCAACTACCGACCCTATTGCCATTCTCTGGTGCTCAGTAAAATTCTCGAAAAATCAGTTGCTAGGCAAACTATTGAATATCTCCATAAACACAACCTCCCTCGGGATCCCAGCATGAATTTCGCAAGGTCATAGTACCTCCACTGCTCTTCTGACACTCACAATGATATCTACACAGCCATGGACTCTGGTCTCCTGACTGGTACCACCTTCATTGATCTCACCAAGGCTTTTGACCTTGTTGACCACACCCTCCTCTTTATGAAGCTTACCTCCTGGGTTTCTCAGTGGAACTGTGTGAGCTGGTTTCGAGTTATCTATCAAATCGACAGTGCAGGCTGTTGCTTTTAACTCTGCCCTGTCTGGACCCATCGACATACAAACTGGTGTCCCACAGGGATCCATACTTGGTCCTCTTGCTCTTTCTCGATTTTCATAAATGACCTCCCTCAACAAGTATCTACTTGCTCTACCTTGCTCTATGCAGGCGACCTTGTACTCTACCAAGTGCTAGTAACGCACTGGACTTAACTAACTCTTCTATCCAAAGAGTTCCAAACATTCAGTCCTGGATTACTGCAAGTCGTCCTCGCTCTCAACGAGCGAAAACTCAGGCAATGCTCTTTGGCTCTCCAGCTAAACTAAAAGTAAATCGAACTCCTTCAAAATATCTTGTTCCGACAATTCCCAGTTAGTAAACACCTCATCTTTTAGATACCTTGGCATTCTTCTTGATGATTCTCGGACTTTGATCTCCACATTACCACGACTTGCAAATCAGTCAGTGCAAAAGATCGAGGAGCATATCACGACTAACCATGCCCTACCCCATCAGCTAGGCTTGCTGTGGCACAAGGCCTTCTTCTCCCATCCTTGCTTTATGGCTCTGTCATCTATCTAGGTGCTACTAAGATCTCCCTCCATGCATGGGACACTACATATAATAACATCTGCTGCTATGCGCCTGCCTCCTCGGCTCAAACATCACTGTCTGCTTTATGCGGACCTTGAATGGCCTAGTCCTGTGGCCCATCGCCTCCAATCTTATGGCGCCTTGATTGATGGTACGATACGAGCAGGCTCCTAATTCCTCTTGCCTTGCTACTACACCCCTCAACCCCTTCCTATGGTCTCCGCTCACTTGACCAGACACCTCTATACATCCCTAGAAGTAGGACCTCAATGGCACACGAGCTTCTCCCATGCTGCTCCTAAATATTGGAATACTATCCCTCTAGCTATTCGTCCGGCCCCAACGCATACCTGTTTTAAGAAGCTCCACCATCAATACCTACTCACAGCAAGTTCCTGCACCTGCCTCCAGCCACCATAAACCAATACCCGGCTCTGCCTGCCCTTCCTATTTCCACACCACCTGCTACTCTCCAATCTATCCTCTCCTACTCTACCCTCCCTCTGCCTCCCCAGTCACTGCGTTATCTTGGACTTGCCAACTAGCTACTTGCTAAGGATCTACAGGAATCTTCTGACCTGAGTTGCACTTATCTCATTTCTTCTCTATGATCCTGTTATCCATGTTTCTATACAACCTATTTTGCTTGCTCATGTATTATCATAGTCTTATTAATGTTTGAGATGTTTTGTACCTTCTGGCTAACTATTTATTGTATGGTTTATGTGTGCTGCGTCACACTGATGTTTTGTATGTCATTTGTATCCTCCCGGGTCGTACCTGAAAATAGGCATTCCTATGTCTAGTGTAGCCACCTGGTCAACAAAAGCAAATAAATAAAATATCACCTCTCTCCCTCCTTTGCTCTAGGGTATCATGTATTGAGCTCCGTTAATCTGTCCTCATCTGTTTTTGATGCAGTCCCTGCACCATTTGGTTGCCCTTCTCTGACTACCTCCATTTTGTTAATGTCCTTGTGCAGGTGCAGCCTCCAATACTGCATGCAGTACTCTAGATGGGGCCTAACCAGTGTCTTGTAAAGAGGGATTATTACCTCCTCTTACGATTTCGATATCCTTACTAATACACTCCAACATCCCTCTAGCCTTGCCTACTGCTTTAGTGGTCTGCTTGGTTGATTTCAGGTCATCTGTGATGATGATGCCTAGTCTCTTTCTTCCCTTGTGATTGCCAGCAACTCCCTCCCAACCTATAGGTGGCTTCAGGTTTCTCTTCCCTATGTGCATGATCTTGCATCTTTTGCATTAAACCCCATTTGCCACTCTTCTCACCATTTGCCAGTTTATCCAGATCTCTTCTCATTCTGCCCACCTCATCTGGATCATCTACTCTGTTGCAGATCTTGGTGTCATCTGCAAACAGACAGACCTTACCCTCCAGTCCATCTGCAATGTCACTGATGAAGATATTGAAGAGGACTGGACCCAGGACTGATCCCTGAGGTTACCCCACTTGTGACTTGTATCTCTTCTGACTGTAGTACCGCTTACCACCACTCTCTGTTTTCTGCTTGCCAATCAGTTTGCCACCCAGTTGACCAACTTCTGACCCACCCGAGCCTACCAAGCTTATTAATCAATCTTCTGTGTTGAACAGTATTGAAAGCTTTGCTGGAAGTCAAGGTAGGTGACATCAACTGCTCCCCTTGGTCCACCACTCTGGTTACCCAGTCAAAGAAATCTATGAGATTAGTTTGACAGACCTTCCTGTTGTAAACCCATGCTTTGTTTCCTGTGCTCCTATGGATTCCAGGTCTTGCAGTATCCTTTCCTTAAGGAGCACCTCCATAATCTTGCCCACTAGTGATGTAAGACTGACTGATCTATAGTTCCCTGCCTCCTCCCTGCTACCACTCTTGTGGAGTAGGATCACATGAACCCTTCTCTAGTCTTCTGGGAGCTCTCCTGTGCTCAGAGACTCACTAAACAGTTCTGATAATGGCTTTGCTATTTCCCCTTAGCTTCTTTACTACCCTGGGATGTATGCAGTTTGGTCCTGTTGCCTTGTCCACCCTTACCATTGCAAGCTCTTGTAGGACCCTTTCTTTTGTGAAGGACTAGTGCACATCTCCCTCCCACCTGTGTCCATGGTGCTGAGCTGTAGGTCTGCCAACCTTCTCCTCAGTAAATACTGAGCAGAGTATCTATTTAGGATAGATGCTTTTCCTCGGTCCTTCTCCACACACTGTCCCTTATCCCTTTGATCTTAGCAATACCCCTCTGGACTTTCTCTTTCACTAAGGTATCTATAGAAAGCCTTGTCCCTTCTTTACTGTTTGTGCTAGTGTTTCCTCGGTTGGGCCTTTGCCTGCCTTACTGCCTTCCCTGCTTCCTTAGGGAAGTTTGGTATGCCTCCCTGTTGTCATCCTGCCATGCTCCCTTATATTTCCTGAAGGCCAGCCTTTTGACTCTGACCTGTTCTGCTACTGGTTTTGAGAACCAAAGTGGTTTCCTCCTTCTTTGCTCTTGCTTTCTCTCTTAACACAATGGGATGTAATGTTGCTTCAAGTATTGCATCCTTAATGCTTGCCCACTTTGCCTGTATCCCTCACCTGTATTTCTTCTTGCCAGGGCTAGCTTAACTCTTTTGGCCATCTTATCAAAGTCAGCCCTCTGAAGTCCATACTTTGCCTTGAATGGGCTGATTTAGTTCTAGTGGCCAAATTGAACCATACCATGTGATGGTCACTGGCCCCCAGGTGACCTTGTACCTGAAGATCTGTTATCCTTTCCCCATTAGTCAGTACTGGATCTGGATAGCCCTGTCTCTTGTGGGTTGTTGTACCAGTTGTTGGAGGCCCTCCCTGCAGGGAATCCACTATGTGTCTAGTTCTGGCGAATATTTCAGCGTTCACGCATAACTTGGGTCATTTACCATATTTGTACATCAGATTTTCAACATAGCCTGATTATGACCCCACCCCATGAACCTGGTAGGTAAAGTTTTTCAAAGCCCACCAAACGCTATTTCACGCACAGGTACAAAACAACAGCTATCACGCTCACTAAGTGGTGTGAAAAATGAGTATGTTGAAAATTTTTGGTCAAAATATTGAAAAGTACCAAAGTTATGAGCGAGTGTAGAAAATGTTAATGTAAGTCTCATAACTTTGTTGTTTTTTATAATAGTTTGACCCAAATTTTCAACATAGCTGCTATGACCCACTCTGAACCCAGTAGGTGAAAATGTTCAAATCCCACTTTTTTTTCTTTTCAGTTGTTTAACCAGGATTGGCACACTAAGCTGAAAGCTTGTTTACAGGTGCAACCTGGGAGCACAGGAAGTTAAATGACTTGCTCAGGTCACACAGGGGCTTTGGGATTCAAACTTAGGTCTCCAGACTTGCAGCTTAGAGCCTTAAACCACTGTGCTATACTGCCTCTCTTGAAAGGTGCCTTCGCACAGCGACTGCAATTCACTTTTGGATGGATTTGAAAACTTCCACTGCCCTGGTTCTATGAAGTGTGTCCCAAAAGGAAAAGTTGAAAATTTGGGGTACATATAAAAAAATGATGAAGTATGAGTTCAAACTGCATTGAAATAGGTTAAACTGACTTTACCTGATTTTCTTATATTGCGTTGCTGGTTCCACCAGCAAGAGCGTGTCTTCGATTGGAGAGTGGATCTACGTCATTGGACATGTTAAGGTGAGTAGGGTGTGTAGGATGTCTAGGATGGTGGCTGCTGAGTGGTGAGTCAGGGTGGAGTGGGTTGGTGGGTGTCAGGGGTGGCAGATCAGTGAGGGACCATCTTCTTTTCTGCAGGCTGCCCCCAAAAAAAAAAAAAGAAAATGAGGTATTGTTTTCTGTTCTGCAAGTACTGAACTTATTTTTCCCGAATCCAACAGTGGGGAGGGCACTTCAGTGTTGGTATATACATTTATGGCAGCACCTGGGGTAGGCACCCAGCGCCACCAACTACTAATGGGATGGGCATCAGATCTAGAGGAGGGGCTCGCAATGATACTGGGGTGGACACCCTGGTCTGCTTTTTAAAAATAAAGTTGGGAAGAATGGGGGAGAACTTGGCTGAGCTGGGAGGGGGGGATGTAAATGGAAAAAGGGATTAGATAGATAGTAAATCAAATACACAGACAGACACACTGAGATAAGAGAGATCAGGTGGTTCCTGCCATGACTGAAGCCGGCAGTACGACTCCACCTGCAGCTTCACAATTCAAGAAAGTCCTGCTGTTCTCATTTTGAGAACATGAATGAACGGTTCCTCTTGCTAAGATAGGCACCCAGGATTATTGTGTGCCCAGAAACAATATTTCTGGGCATGTTTAAAGGAAATTAACACCAGAATCTAGCTGAACGGGTCCTGCTTTACCTAGGTTCAGGTGTTTATTTTTGAAATGTATAATTTATTTATTTATTGAAAGTTTCACCAGGAAGGGCACACTGAACAATCGTGAATTGCTCATCGTGACGGTGCGTCCCTGGGGAAGGAAACAGGAGTTCATAGTCTGAACAGCATTACAGGATGTATAGAACATACAAGACTTGGAAACAACAGGACTAAGCAATTTACAATACAGATGTGGATGTGTATGTACAGTTCAGGAGATTTAACAGTAGACTAGCATAAACAGTAGTGCCTTATACAGAATGAGAACATATGGTAAAAACATAATAGGATTTGGAAACATAATTGAGCTAATTACAATACAGATTTGAGGTTGTACAGTCCAGGAGATTTAATAGTAGACTAGCATAAACAGAAATGCTTTAATAAATGAGAGCTTGAAGTAAAAACATAATAAGAGCTAAGCAAGCTGTAATATGTTTGTTTACGCTTTCATATAAGAGGTGGAAAGGTAGAGGGAAGTGAGGAATTAGGAGCAGAGGCATGAAGGTGAGGGGAAGTTATGGAGGAGGTTGAGATGGACCATGGGGAGGAGGTGTCTCATTTGATGTGGTATGGAGTTCCACAGCATGGGAAACCATGTGGAATGTAGATTGCCCTACTGAGGTAGAGCAGCGGGGATAGCCAAGGTGTGGGAGTCTCAAGACCTGAGGGAGAGAGGGGCAGGGAGTTGGGGAGGGGGACAGAGAGGAGAGAAGTAGGATGGGAGAGAGCCAAACCAGAATTTAGAGGCAATTTAACAAAGTGGGCAAGCCATCTGTTTTCTAGTGAAGAAAGAGCAAGTGCATGATACAGATTAAGCGATGGTAGGGAAGGGGGCGTTAGTGCAAAGCTACAGAAAGGCGTTGAAGAGGAATTATCCAGTCTGGTTAGGGAAGACTTGGGTGCAGCACTGTAGACTACATCACAGTAGCCAAAGATAGGTAAAATCATCTTCTGAGCCAGTTCACGCCTATCTGTAAGGGGTAGGCAACTTGTTCCTATAAAGAGCTCCAAGTTTGGGGCGCAGTTTATTTAGGATGGAGTCTACATGTCCAGAGAAGTTGAGGTGCTGGTCCAACCAGACCCCAAGGTACCATAATATAATAGGTAGATAATTGTTATGTAGTTTCAATGTTTTTAGTTCCAAAGAAAAAGATAGTGGCCTCATGGTTGGTATTTTTCTCATGACAAGTAAATCCTTTGTTATAACAAGTAAATCATGTAAAATAAACCCTCTCAGTCTTTTTTTTTAATTGTTTGTATCAGAGGATTATCCAAGAAACAAACTTTAAATCCAATAAATAACTCTAGAACTGTACAAGTATTTTGCATGGCCACTTTTTCCAAAGCAATGCCCAGTTGGAGTGTCGAGCTGACGAAGTCACTGTCACCTAGGCAGCTGGATGCAGCTCGAGTGTTGCATGCCATTGCCAACCCGACAGCCAGCGTGAGCACGCTGGTGCTCATGGTCCCACTGATTTGACAAAACAAAAGTAAGTCACTGTAATTTGTACTGAAAAAAAGAAACCACTGGGAAAAAAGTTAACACACTTATTCTGGGGCATGCCTTGCATACAGTGAATGCACATGACTGGTGTGGTCCTAGTGCTTAGCAGCTATAATTTCATAGGGTGTGGCCTGATGCAAGAGATCCTCTTGAAAATCTGCTGTTACAGTATGTTCTTACGCAACTGAACTTTCTTGCTTCAAGGTGTGGTGCCCTAGAAATGGAAGATAGCACATGTGGTTCCAGTCCATAAGGAGGAGCCAGGGAGCCAATAGAGAATTACCTCCTATTTCCATACTTTTGCACACTGGCAAAGTTTAAGAAAGACTAGTATATAACCAGCTCTATACTGAATTGAACTCTTCTACTGATGTCCAACATAACTTCCATAAGCACATAGAAACTTAGACTTTGATGGCAGATAAGGACCGCTTGCCCACCTAGTCTGCCCATTTCCTTACCTAGAGGATAAGCTGTAGATCCTAATTAATCAACAGCCTATTTCTTCCTACCCCCACAAGAATTGCCTTATGTCTGTCTCATTCAGTCTTGAATTCTCCCACAATTTTAGACCCCACAACCTCCTCAGGAAGGCGGTTCCATGCGTCCACTACCCTCTTGTGGAAAAATACTTCTTCACATTGCCCCTGAGCCGTCCCCTCTATCTTCAAATTTTGTCCCTTGTTCTTGCATATCTCTTTTTCTGAAAGATGCTACCCTCTTGGACTTTGTTGATTCCACTGAGGTGCTTAAAGTTTCTATCATGCCCTCCCTTCCTCAAGGGTATACATATTAAGCTCTTTAGTCTCTCCTCATATGGCTTTTCTTGCAGACCCTGCTTGCCCTCCTCTGAGCACCATGGCACTACCGCTGTACTGGTGCACCTTACCACAGATGTCCTATGGGCCATAGACAACGAAAAACAGTAGGAGCAGTATTTGTGAATCTAATCTAGGCCTTTGACCTGGTCGATCATGAACTCCTCCTTACCAAACTAATAAACCGCACTTGACCCCCTCTCCTGCTGGTTCAAAAGCTAACTCATGGGTCAAATCAGTCAAATAGGGAGCCTGTCTCTTCTCCGAACGTGAGATCTCAGATGGAGTATCACAGGGCTGTAGCCTGGGACATATTCTTTTTCACTATTCATTAGTGAACTCCCTTCCAATTGCAGGGGAGCCAAAGTGCTTCTTTATACAGAGGACGATTGTTTATAGAATGGGTTCTGATCCCTGTGACATCAGTTCTGGACTTAAGGATTCTAGGAACTTAAAATGTGGTTCACCTCCAACTGTCTTGTCTTGCCCTTAAAGAAAAAACTAAAAACAAACACAGGCCATGCTGTCGGGGTCAAGGAAATTTGACTCTGACTGAAGTGAGCTCCTGCAGGTCACTACCTCTAAGGGCACCTGGTTAGAGGTCATGGATGCTGTAAAGTACCTTGGTGTTTGGCTCGACAGGAAACTTTCCTTTCAGATCACACACTGAATGAGAAACTAACCTCACACAGAAGGTGTGTACTTTTGAGGCTTAGGGCCTATCTTACTACTGAAACCCGACTGTCTGTAACTAATAGTGTCATAATCCCCACACTTCTTTATAGAGCCCCATTCTCTCTCCACTGAAGGGTACTGAACTCAGTAAGCTCAAGTTATTGTGCCACAGAACTGGCAGGTTTCCTCCAGGTGCCAGCTATAGAGAACATCACTACAATGTCCTAGCCTTCCTCAGCTGGCCCCTCTTGGAAAAGAGACTCAGCTACAGTGCCCTTTATCTGGCCTACAAAATGCTAAATCGCTACTTCCCTAGTCTCAAAGATGTCCTGGTCTGTAAGCCCCAAAGGATGCACCTTCGTTCTTCCTCTCTTCCTCTACTGGAGATCCCTGGTTCACTGACTACCAGGCCAAAGCTCCTTCTCACACAGAGCCTCTCCGCTTCTGGAACAAGCTCTCTTTCCCATACAGGAAAGCACGCCACTTTTGTTCTTCAAAATGCAGCTCAAAGAATGTCCACCACCTAAAAATAGCTGTACCTTCCTCTGCTGATTCCTTTTAAGTTCTTATAACTTTAAGATGCTGTAAGTCATCATATGTTGTCAATGAAGCCTGTCCTGTCCTGTCTGTGGACTTGTACTAGTCAAATAGAGCATACATATTGTACTCTGATTTTCTGTTGTTGAGAGTATGAATCTGTTACTACCATTGTTGCTATTGTTCGTTGTTTCATGAGATATTAAAGAATAATGCACAATAGGGTTGGTGTTATGCTGGGACAACATCCCGCCTTTTGTAGTTCAGCCTTGGGCATCCAACGCCCAAGAAGGGATGTTATCCCAGCATAACACAACCCTGGAGTGCATTATTCCTATTATATAATGACTAATCTTTAAATATAAGGAAAAAAAGTATTTTTTGAAACACTTTTAACTTGATTTTGTGAGTGGAAGTATATTTATATAAAAAGGAGTTCCTTTTATCCTGTAGGTGGAGCTATCTGGCCAGTAGGTGAATTTTTTTTTGTACCTATTACCTGTCCCATATGTGTTTTTTCTTTCTTTGTAGTGTCGGTGTCTCCCTGCCTCAAGACTGTGTCCTGAGTTGTGGTTCTCCGTACAGTTAGACATTGTATTTGTACTGGGAGATTATCTTAGTGGGAGGATTGTATTTACAGTGGCCAGTGTTTGAAACTTGCGTGTCATCGCCGTCGCTGCTGCCAGCCATCTGCGCCCTGCTGCTGCTTTCAGGATGTCACAGGAACAAAAGGAGGTGGGTGGTGGAAGGAAAAATGTTTTTTTTTTTTTTAGCACTGTTGAAATATTGTAATAGAAAAATGAAGGAAAGTGTGCTAAACACCAAGCAAGCATTTGTGATGACTGCTGCACACTGACTCACCCCTTCCTGCTCACTTGGTCCCAATTGTGGCATTTTGTTTGCGGTTCTCCTGGTGCAGTTTTGTGTTTTACATGTTACCGAGATAAAAAGTAATATACATGCTCAGCGTGTTTATGGTGGGCGGTAGTGCCAACTGTGAGTGGGGGCGGAAAGTGCCAATTTTCAAGCATGGTGGGATCGTGAAGCTGTTCGCAGGGACGACGCTGTGGAGTGATCTTTTAAACTTTTCATGCGGTCATAAGTGTTCTGGGACTAGAGCGGGATGTTATGCTGGGAGATAACATCCTGGATCTAGCCCCAGACTGACCAATCAGAGGCCAGCATTCCTTCTTGCCATTGTATAAACTTTGATATGCTCTGAACTTTGTTCCTTTACCTAATTTCTGTATTGTATATAATTAATCTGGGTCACAACTGAAAAAGGGAGGTATGTCTTAGTGAACCTACCCAGTTAACAAAATCCAATAAATAAATAAATATGTATGCTATCAGATGTTGTATATATTATATTCTGCTGGCTTACTTTTTATTGCAGGCTGAGTTTTGATTGCAAGTACATTTTTTTTAAACATTTTCTTACATGTGTGAGATTGGGTGCATGTATACGCCAAGAAATATGCACACGCACGTCTGCATGTAAGGAATGGGCAAGTGCTGGCATGCGCAAGATCTTTGATTAGAGCATAACAGCAGGATGATGAGTCATGGTGGTCTCTCGGTCATGTGTTGGATTTGTCAGCAAGAACAGCATGTGCAGAATGTGGTTAGTGTGGCTGGTGAGTTTGTTTAATGGTGTGTAGCTAGGGAGGATGATATAATGGCTTTGTAAGTTTGCTTTGCAGGGTTTTTGGTTCTATGTATGAGAGAAATGGGAGTGTGTATGATAGCTTGGAGCTGTGCAGGTGTTTGGTTGAATTTACATTTTAGGGTGTTCATTTGGTAGGGTGTTTGGTTTAACTGGTTGCTGTGTTTTAAAATACATTAATTAGGCATGTTCGTGTGTTAATAAGGTGTTTGTGTCGTGTTAATTATGTTACTAAAGTGGTTGTTACATGTGTTAATAAGGTTGTAATAAGGTACTTTGTTGTGTGTTTATCAGGCATTACTGTGTTATTAATGTGTTCATAAGAAATAAATTAAGCAATAATGCATGACAGGGCATGTGTTGTGTTGGAATAATTTCACCCTTGGTGGTTGGGCATGAGGCTGCAAGCCAAGTACTTGAACACCAAATAAGTGACATCTGCATGATGCACACCATAGAGTGAGTGATTATATTACTCACTTGTGTATATATATAAAAAAAAACTAGAGCTGTAAATTGATTTGTACACTTCAGTACACTTCAAAATTAAATGCAGTGCTTCCATCAAATTATAGCGGATGCTGGTGATTGTCCTTTCTGTAAATTTTGATCATTTTATGCAGCCGTTATTTAATAAGACTTGATCATAGTTTGGCCCTGACAAGGTAGCCAGTCAATCTCTTCTGCTTAAGCTATTGATTTACAGGTCCTTTCAACTCAGGCATCTTATGATGTGCAGCAAGGGGAGAATGCTGGGCACTCCATTGAAATGAATCAGAGTATTTTGTTTATTACTTTTTATACATTATGATGGCGAGTTCGAATGGTGGCGTTCATTAATCTCCAGCTTACACCAACATAATGTAGAAAATAGTAATTAAAAAATACTTATTTCAGTAGGGCATGCCCCGTGCTCTCCCTGTGCTGTCCCTTGCTGCAGTTATAAGATGTCTGAGTGTGGAGGCTTGGAAATCATTAGGAAGTGGAAGGATTGACTGCACACCTTGTTGGGGCCAAACTATGATCCCTTCCTAATAAATAACAGCTACACAAAATGATCAAAATTTAAAGCATGTTTTTAGTCATGCTCATCAATGAAGTCCTAGCTATTTTTACAGAATGTAAAGTTTTGAATGTAAAACATGGCTGTCTTGGTCTGTCACAGATCAGAATCTTCAAACAGTACTCAAGTGTCGAGCGATCAGCATGACCTGCACGTATGGGACTTTTGTGGGGGATACAACTCCTACTACCTCCTGTCCGATCAAGTTCTTAAACTGTGCACAGCGCTGAATGATTGATGGATAGAATTTTAAGTCAGTGTGTACTACATATATAATCTAAAAGAAGTCACTCTATGCCCCGTATGTAATTTTCTTTCTGAAATGAACAAATAAACTGTTATTTTAAAACAGTTTTAGAATCAGGACTTCTAACTATGAGCATGTATGTTAGGGTTAGTTGTTATCTGAGCTGCCTGCTTATCCAACTGTGGTGTGTGAACTCGTAGTCAGAAGTCCTGATTTTAAAACTGTTTTAAAATAGCAGTTGAGGTGCTCATTTTAGCAAGTAAAATGTAGTACCAGTAAACAACTGTAGCACTACAAACATAAACATGCCTGGCAACTGCTGTATAGCTGACTGTGTGTGTAATGTCAGTGGGTAGCTGGAAATAAAATGCCAAGGACAGACGCTTGTTAATAATTCCTCCTTTCCATGCTGGGCAGTCTTTGTACAGCTGACTGCCGACTATCTACAGTGGCTGTGAACGCATGACTAATAACAGTTTGGAAACTTGTGCATTGATGAGTAATGATTTTATAAGTTAATATGAAATGTAAATGGGCCCTGAAAATATATGCTCTTCTGTAGTGCTGTTTGTAATTTCTTTCCAAAACGAGCTAAGTGTAAGTAAACCATTTTAAAAAGCGGGACACTGAGTACGGATATGCACACCAGAGTTGGTTAAACATGCAGATCAGCTGGAGCCACTGTGCATGCTATTAGTGATGCCTGATTTGTACAACGTGAAAAATTACACTTAGACTGCTTGTTTTGGGAATAAAACCAGCAGTCCACAAGTAAACAGGTCGATCTGGAATCGAGCATGTTGCTCAGTATGCCTTCCTGATAAATCTCGTAAATAAATAAATCAACTGATGATGGCTGTGCATTCAGAGTAATGTTGCTCAAATAGTGCTTTTGTGGATCTGTTAGGTAGTGCTGGTATCCTACCTAGGATCTTACATGAAATCCTACCAAAGACAGACGTAGGATCCAGGGTCAGATAGCGATGAATCCTAGTTAGGATCCTGGGATCCTAGGTCAGATCCAGGGATCCTAGGTCAGATAGGATCTGGGATCAGATAGCAATGGATCCTAGTTAGGGATCCTAGGTCAGATAGCGATGGATCCTAGGTCAGATCCAGGGATCCTAGGTCAGATAGTTAGGATCCAGGGTCAGATAGCGATGGATCCTAGGTCAGATCCAGGGATCCTAGGTCAGATAGTTAGATCCGAGCTGGATCTGTTGCTAGGATTCACAGGATCCACAACGTTTGTTACTAAGATCCACATCATTTGTAGGATCCATGCACTGGATCCTAGAGGGTAGGATCATGGTCAGATAGCTATCGCCATTCACAGAATCTTTCTGGCCAAATGGGAGGTATCTGTTGGTATCCTAGTTTCTAGGATGCTATCTGAGCAACACTAATTCAGAGCCTTTGTAAGGCAAAACAGTGCCGGCATGCTCCTTGTCTAAGTTACAATTTTTAAAACTGTGAAAGACACTTGGTTTGTTTCTGACTGAAAATCACATTAACAAGTGCATAATATCAGCTGCTTTCAGATCCTGTATGTAATAAACACTGCTTCAGAAACCCCCAACTCATCAATGTATGAGTTTACCAGTTGTTGGTGGACATTCAGGCACACCACTATTAAACAGATGTTTAGCAGTACAGTAGGCATTTCTGGATGAAATGTCCACCATAAATTAAACAATTTGACTTTATTTTAAATCCCAATTATAATAATAGCAATAAGATATGGATAGCAGTTTGAGTAACAATCACCCTTACGTTGCCATATAACGCACCAAGGTGGTGATTAACAGACTCTTAATCTAACCCCTGTCCATACCTTATTGCTAATAAATCACTTACATGAATTCAGCCAATCCGCATACAGAGCCCTGCACCTTTACCCTGTCTTAGGAGCATTAGGTCTCCAGCCCTTGATCAGGCACTGCTGCCTAGCGGCTCCGGCTCCTTCATAGCCCGGCCATGTCGAAACTCCTGCCCACTTGCCCAGAATCATGGTCTCCAGCCCTTGATCAGGCACTGCCAAAGCGGTCCCAGCCCTTTATAGCCAGCCGCCCAAACTACTGCCCGTCGCCCAGAATCAAGGTCTCCCAGCCCTTGATCAGTCACTGCTACTGAAGTGGCTCCAGCTCCCTTCATAGCTGGTCATGCTAAAACTCCTGCCCACCCGCCCAGAATCAAGGTAGAGAATGCTAAGCCTCGAGGAAGCAATGCTCTTGAGCCTCAAAGCCGATTGACTGTCATAATCTTTACCAGACTCCTCATTGGCTGTAATGGGGCCCGCGTTCGCGCCTTTTTCTAAACTGCACTATTTAAACTTTTAATAGTTGTAACTAGTGAAGAGTATTTTGTCCCACCCACCCTCCCCAGCCCCAACCTCACCAACCCTCCCTGGCCCCGACCTCTATTAAACACGTTATTTGCCCCACCACCAGCTCCTCCTCTCGCCACACTGTGCCACACCTTTGCAACCTCTCTCAATTGTGGCGTTAGCACAGCATTGTTCTAGTTTCAGTGCAGTCTCTCCAGCCATTGGTTAGCTCATCTCTCCCTCTCAGCCCATCCTTTGTGCCCTCTCTTGCTTGACTGAAGCCTAACCCCTTTGGAGTCAAGATAACCAACCCCATCCTTCATTAATACCTACTGCTCCCAGACCTCTTCAAATTCAAATAGTCTACACCAAGGCGTCTGAGTGTCCCTCTTCTCTGCTCAGGTATCTCCAAATCCTGAATGGACCACTAGAAATCTGTCCTCTTCTCAACAAAATGGTCCTGCCCAAGCCTTTTCTATACACTGTCCTTGCCTCTTATCTCCTCACACAGGCCCTCCAGGCCCCCACCCAAATAAAGCTCCCAATTGTTCCCAGAATTGCATGCCTCTCAAACAAGTTCCTGCTATCCGATCCCCAGTAGGCACCCTGTTACTCATCGATACACCCCCTCCTTGTCGGTCCTAGCATCCTACCTCCACAGATGTTAGTACGTATCACTTATCAGGGCAGTCAGATCTGCCCCAACTACCTTCATGTACACCAGAAAATTCAAATTCACTGTTGCATACTCCTTTATCCTCCTCATCCTACTCCTATCTGGAGATATCGAACCTAACCTGTGCCCTGGCCGGTCTCGCAACCGCTAAGCTCCCACAAAGGCCTCTCCATTGCTCATATTAACATCAGAAATCTACTACCTAAAATTGACCAGTAAACCTGCTGGATTGCCAGCACTCTCCTAATATCCTGTGCCTGACTGAAACCTGGCTCTCCGCAGGATCCTGATTCCTCCTTAACCTCCCGAACTATACTCTACTCAGGCAAGATTGTGGCAAGCGTGGTGGTGGAGTAGCCATCTGTACTAAACAACTGCTTTTGTGCACAGCTGTGTATAAGGAATCACGCTCAGGTTCCGTGAACTCCTCTTGGCACAACTCACCCTACCTGCCTCTCTCCCCTGTTCATCGAGGATTCTTTATGCCTCTCCCGTCTTGCACGTGAATCGATGGTCTCCACCCTAACCACCCTTCTTGACATCACCTCCAAAGGGAACTGATTCTCTGCTAGAGATTTCGACCTGCACTGGCTTGCCCACTCCTCTAAACCCACATCACCAAGATAGAGTCCCTCAATCTGACCCAACTGCTAAACGAACCCACCCAATGCAATCCTCACTCCCAAACCACTCTCTAATTGACTGGATTCTCACCACGCATCCCCTTAGGGTAACCTCATCTGGCACCCTCGCAACACACTAAGTGATCAATGCATTACATACTGCATCTGTAAAATTCTGCCTGCCCAAATCTGCCCCTAGGTACATAAACACTCGCTCCCTAAACACATTGGACTCTGAACCCTCCTAACCAGCCTCTATCATGCTGACTTGCACCACGTGTATGCTGCCTCCAGTGTTGAAGTTGCCCTTTCCAGCTTCCTGCACACTTTCACAAACATTTGGGACTCCCACACCCCCTGAAAAAGCTCAGGGTGAAAAACATCACCATAAATGGATCACGTCCCCCATCCTCACCCTGTGCAAGGCCAGGGACAAAGCCTCATCTGTTTTCAAAGCCCTTCCTAGCCCTGAAAACAGATGAGGCCTCAACACCATCTGCAATGCATGCACACAGGCAATAAGACAGACGAAAGTGGACTTTTAAAATCATAAAGTGACTCACACTCATCCTTCCAAATTCTGGAATGTAATTCACTCGCTCCTTGATCCTCCAGCACAACCCAGCACCCCTGTTTCCAAACAGCATGGCCAGCCCTTATAGATCCTATCAGCACTGCTAATACCCTCAATAAATTTTTCACAATTTGTGCCATGCCCCATGGTGGCCCCACACCTAAATCCTCTGCTTCCCCATCACCCCTCTGTCACAACAACTTCAAATTCCACCAGTCTCCAAGCGTGAAGTCTTCAGAGCCCTCTGGTTGCTAAATACCACCAGATCCAGCCTAAAAGGGATCCACCCCAAACTCCTGAAAATCTCCGCTCCTGCAATAACTAAACCACTAACCTATCTCCTCAACCTCTCATTTTCCACGGGTACAGTCCTCAGGCCTGGAAACCACCTCAGTCATTCCTCTTCGCCCAGAAATTACAGGCCCATCTCCTCCTCCCTGCTCTTGCAAAGCTTCAGGAATCCCTGTCACATTCCAGACTGGTGGAATATCTCACCACAAACAACCTTCTATCCCTCACCAGTCAGGCTTCAGGAAACAGCACTCCACTTTCTCTTCACTCCTACATGTCACTAACCACATCCACACTGTCTCTGACCAAGGCCTCCTTACCACCGCAGTCTTTGTCGACCTGGCCAAGGCTTTTGATTCCATATCCCATCCCTCCTCCTGCAAAACTTGAAGCAGCAGGCCTTGCTTCTAACACCTTACATTGGTTCAACTCCTACCTCTCCAACAGATCACAATCTGTAGAATCGCTGGCGTGTCTTCCTCTCCTCCCCATCCTGCAAGGATCAGGCCTTGACCCCATCCTCTTCATAAATGACCTCCCTCCTCTTGCACTAAATCTAGCACACATATGTATGCGGATGACGCTATCCTCTTTTCCCCCAGGCCCATCGATTCGTGTAGTTCAAACTACCCTCTAATGTGACTTCAACAACATTGAAAAATGGTTCCTACTAAACCAACTAAAACTCAACACCTCCAAAACTGTGTCCATGCTTTTTGGCACAGCTCAGAAAATTACCAAATCCCCAAATCACTTCCCTGGACGGTCACCCTTCTTAACCAGGTTAGCAAATACAAGTACCTGGGAGTTTGCTTAGATCCCCACTTATCTTTCACACGTCAGATAGATGCAACCATCTCAAAAATTATGCCCCAAACTTGAAATGCTTTACTGGCTCAGAGATTCCCTCCACTTCCTGCCAGACATCAAATAGTAACTAAAATGGTCCTCCCCATTTTTGATTATGCAGACGTGGTCTACTGCCCTGCCTCCGCATCCACCTTATCCAAGCTTGAAATCCTCCTTAATTCTTTCTGCCCACTTCACTACCAACTCACCCTAAAGAGCATCACTGTGATCTATACTCCCTCCTGGGGATAGCCTCACTGCCCCACAGACGCCATATCCACCGCTAACCTGATATCCAAATTCTGGTTCGACTTGCTTCCCTCTACCTAGTGGACAGCCTCTCACAGACCTCCAACACACCCTACGCACTGAGACACAGAAACAAAAGATCTTTTAGTATACCCTGTCTAACTCGTCCTCTGGCAAAGCTGCCTTCTCCTACCTGCCCCCACTCTGTGGAACAAATTAACCTTCCCATTAGAAACTCCTTCTCTTACCTTGCATGCAAGAAACAACTTTGTCTCCTAACCCCTCCCTCTTGTCTCTGTCCCAGGTGAGTGTGTCACTTCTTCCTGTTCCTGCTGGACCATGCACTCTGAACTCACCAGTGTTCCTATCATCTTCCTCACTCATCTGAAATATTCATTCTATGCTTTATATATTAATTGTTCTGTTTAGCAACTGTACAATGATGGACATATCCTCTGGACATATCACAACCTGATTTGTGTCAGCTTCAGCTGGATCTGTTTGTATTTCAATATACTAACTTGTAAATAACACTTTAACTTGTTATAAATCACTCTATGTAACCCAGTGATTTATATTACGTTAATAAGGCCTGCACCAGGTATCTCCAGTGGATATGAGACTCCTCTCATGAGCGTTGAGCAGCCAGAACTGCCCAGCTTCTTAGTACAGTCTTGTCGCCCAGAACTCATGCTCATAGTCTTATAACATAAAAAGACATACCTTGAGGCACTGTTAACTTATAAAACAGTCTAAACAATCCTAGATAATTTGGCAATTTTGAAAAGCTTACACTAATAATAAGGCCCTTGAACTCTAGCTTTTTGGAAAGATAATGACATGAGGGAGGTTAAAGCCTCCACCATCTCACCTCCTCCCTCAGGTCATTATACTTCTGGAGACGTCCTTCGCCCTCAGCCCTTGTTGTATAAATTGAATCCCACTACATGTAAACATAGCAGCAGTGTGGTAGTCAGGTGATTTTGTGTGGAAGTTTGGCATTCTGTTTTATGAGCAGGAAAACCTGCTGCGCTGCTGGGCAAGAAATTTATTCTGTGGTTCTTGGTTTTATTCATAATCACCAGTGTCGATGTAACATACTACACCCCTTTCTTCCCATGGAAGCTGCACCACAACAGGCTGCGCGTGAAACATGGAAGTTGTCTGTCCTCTATTGACCCCACTGTTCTTGTGCTGCTTAAAAGCCTCTCTGTTCCCACAGGCCCTGTTAAAGTACATCTAAAGAGGAAATGTCATCCCCTTACACTCTATTTACTTAAACAACTCCTAAAACACCTCATTCTTCTTCTTCTCTTTATCTCTGGGAGTGTACATCCTAATCTAGGCCATCCTTCGTATGGAGTCAGTGGCAACAAAAACAGGGTACCGTGTCCTGGCCAGTTTGAACATCTGCAGTCTTAAAAAATTTGATGCCCTCACTGTTTGGGTTGTAGTGACGATTCCGACATCCTGTCAGTCATTGAAACATGGCTGTCACCATCCACCCTGACTCGGCCATCATCCTACCAGGCTACTCACTTTTCAGACAGGACAGACTATCTAGAAGAGGAGGTGGCTGTGCCATATACCTAAAGGAGTCATTGTTGGCCTATCCACTTTCCCTCCCTGAACCAGCTAAGGATATTCAGATCCTTGCTGTTAAGGTTATGCTCAGTGCACACAACAAGGTCCTCAACATTGGCTCAGTCTATATTCCTCCAGACCTTGCGAACAGGGCTTAAAACCCCTAATGAACTGCGTCATGAGTCTAAAGCAAGACACAGAAACCATCCTTTTAGGTGACTTTAATGTCTTCTGGCTCTTGTCAGGTGCCAGAAGCCATAGAGATGAGTTAACAGGTCTGAACTTTACCCAGTTAATAACTCCAACCATGATAAACTATAAGACTGGGACTAGCACACTCCTGGACTGGGTCCTAATGAATCATCCAACACATATCTCCCATTCTGAAGTATTGTCTGACACTATCAGTGATCATTCTCCTACCAAGTGTTATTGGTCTAACAAATTTACTAAGCCTCCTGCCAGAACAATCACAAGTAGAGCTCTTCCATGGTCACCTGCAGCCTCTAAAGTCTCTCAGCGACAACAAAACTGGTCTGACATTGAAACCGCACCTGATATTGACTCAGCTCTACAATACGTTGAACGTTTCAGTGAAGCCTGTGACATCCACTCCCTTTTAGGACACATAGGATCAGGGACTTGATAATCCCTTGATCTCTTTTAGCCTTCTGGCTCAACTGAAACATCGTGACCACCTCTGGCATAGGGCCAGGACCCTCTGCCAGTCAGCCTGACATACAGGCCTATAAGATGGCCAGGAATGCATGTACTAAGGCTATCCATGAGCACAAAGCGCAATACTATAAGGACATCCTTGCGAGACCTGGGATGACAGGGGACAAATTCTGGGAAAACCTCTTGAAATCGCTGGAAAGCATCCAAACAGGCTCCAACTATGTTAAATGTTGATGAGTCTATCACCCATGACACCATGTTAATTGCCAACACATTTAATTCATCCTTCACAGACCTTAGCCAAACTCTGCCCCCACATTTCTTGAACCGCCCAGCACAGCTCCTCGTCCACCAAATCAGAAGAGGCCTTACCACCCATGTTTCTACTTCAAAGCTATCTCGAAAGCGAGACCAAAACATACCTACGTAAAGTTCTAGGAGGAACTAGGACAAGCAGTGATTCCTCGACCTTAAACTTCTTACCCTAACTCTAGATGAAGTCCTATTTCCCCCTCACCAAGCTTCTCAATCACTCCCTCATACTTTCACAGTTCCCCAGATCTGGAAATCCGCTCTGCTTACACCAGGTTTTTAAGAGTGGGGACAGATTACTACTGGGAATTATAGGCCAATATCTATTCTTCCCCCATTGTCCAAAGCACTTGAAAGGTGGCATGCCTGGAAAAAAACCTACAATGTGTCCAGCAACGGAGTCGGAAAGGCACAGCACATCTATGGCCCTACTGGAATTCACAGGTTTCATTCACCATACTCTAGATCGGGGTCAACTTGAGTGCAACTTTTATTGACCTGTCTAAAGCATTTGACATGGTCAATCACCATTTGCTGACACATCAACTTGCTGGAGCTTGGTATATCTTCAGAAGCCTAAAGTGGCTCACCAGCTATCTAGCAAACCGCACACAACAGGTGAGAATAGGGTCTGCCCTCTCTGCTAAACTGCCTGTCTGCTCTGGGGTTCTTCAAGGATCTATACTGTGACCCTTTCTATATAGCACCTTCGTCAATAATCTTGTGACATTCTGTTCCAAACCACTACTCCTCTACATGGATGATCGGTCATTTTTCAAAACTGCTGACCCTACCCTCCTTCAGGCCCAACTTCAGAAAAGTTTTACTGGAGCTGAGTCCTTGTTCATCTCTCATAAGTTGGTAGTTAATTGCAAAAAAAACAAAGGTCATGCTCTTCCATGGTACCCACAGCAAGCACAAAGCCAAACAATTGGTGATTAAAAACAGTGCAGGTGTTGTCCTTGATCAGACTCAGTCTTTTAAATACCTAGGAGTTACTCTAGATAGTATGCTCTCCTACTTTAACCATGTTGAGAATGTTGCCAAGGCAGTTAACATTCGCCTAGGCCTTCTACACAGGCATAAACACTGCCTTACTACTGAAGCCCTCAGATTGGCTATCCAAAGTTCAGTTGTGTCTATAATTGATGATGGTTTGGTCATTTATGGTTCCGCCACAGACACAACCTTATGTCGGCTCACCACAGCTCTGAATAAGGCATGCCGTCTACTAACTGGTGCAGCGTATCATACTCTCATTTGTGACCATTATGAACAAGCAAACTGGCGTCAACTCAGGCTCGCATTGAATATCAAGCCTGCCTTCTGGCTCAGAAGGCAGATCTTGATCTCCTACCACCAGGTTCTCTTCAGCTTTTTGGTCCCTTCCGGGGCACTCTGAGCACACAAAGTTCTGTGAGCCAAATGTTTACTGTCCCTTGCTGTCAAACCTACGCTCCAATAGCGATCCATTGCAGATAGAGCTGCTAATTTATTTAATTCCATTCCTCCTGAGATTGCAACAACTGCAACCTTGGGGCCATTTAAGCGGAATCTCGTCAGTTCCTAGTTTCAGAGCATCTTGTGACTGCTATACAATACCTAATCTCTGTTGACAGCTAAATGCACTGGGACCTCCTTCTTTTACCATTTGGCCCTGTATAGCTCTATCCTGTTGCGCTATTCCACTCACAGCACTTCCTTCCTTATCCCTTTCCCATTCCTGCCCTCTTTTCATCCTGCCTCATCCCCACCTTCCTTTACCCTCCACTCTCACTTCCCTCTCTCTCCATTTCCTCACCTTGTTCTCTCCTCTACCCCCACCCGTGGGTCTTTCCTGCTTAAACTTCATTGTGGAATCTCCTCCTTGCTCTTATTTTGCTCCTTCCACCCCCAGTTCACCCCTGTACTTCTCTCCTTGTAATCCCTTTCACCCTCTTCAGACAAGGCCACTGGCTGCACTTGACACAATATTTATCTTGCCATATTGTTCTTTTGTTTATGTAATTACTTTCCTCATGTTGTACTACTTACTGAAACCATTGTAATTTGCTTTTCTTCTGACTTGACGTGGAACCTCTGTAAAGAGCCCTAGGTTCAGAGGTCTTTACTGATTTTGTTAAATGAATAAAAATAAATAAATAGCTGAATTCAAAACCTGTGTTCGCCTAAAACGACTTGAAGCCAAATATGCATACGCACAAAGTAAAGTGCCAATGCCCAGCATGTTTCTTGTGTGGAGATTGTTTTGGATAATAAATGGGCTGACTTGGTGGCAGTGACGGAAATGCCAGGGATCAGGGCTGTATCACTGTGTAGAAAATGAACAGACATTAACGGCAGTTGGCAGTGCTCACAAGCAAAGGAGATTGTTCTGTTTGGATGTTTTCAGCGTGTCCATGGATTTCTTTCTTGGATTCTATTTTGATCACTGTAGCATGAAACCACAAATATCTGTTTAAAGAGGTTTGTGTTACACATTAGTAATTACTGGTTTAGGTCCGATATGAAACTGAAATCAGTACTCTAAAATCCCCTAATACAGTCACAACTGTGTATTATAGGCTTTTTACACTTTTCTTTTCAGACTGACATGGACACACACTGTATTCCATTTCCATGTGGTGGAGTCAGCATCTGAAGCCATTAATTATAAAGAAACAAAATATGGGCAACAGTATTCACTCTTTTTTTTTCTTTTTCGTTACACACCTGTGGTGGGTGATGTCATTATGTGGTTTATGTACCATCACACACCTTGGGTGTGTGTAAAAAAAAAAAAAACCTCAACACACTGCTGCTCATATGTCATCCCCTGTATGATTGCTGACTAAGGGTGATCATACTGTGAAAGCCTGCTGTAATGTGCTGTAACACATGACTAGTTGTAATAGTGGTCTAAGCCAGCTCAGTGCTGTCAGAAGTTTCTAGCACATGCCCTAAACTTTAAACAGCCAAATTCTGTCCATTTGTCAGGCAGGATACAGAGAGAGAGAGAGAGATTGATTGAACAATATCAGATACAGCAATTTTTTTAAAGCTTCCACCTTTCAGCTGTCCTCTTCTCAATCTCATGATCAGAAACTATGGCTCAAAATGCTAAGTAAGCCAGCCCAGTGGCACTGAGGGTTAAGGCACTAGATGCCTCACTTCGGTGCCATGCCAGCGATCCGGGTTCGGAAGCGAGCCCAGGAGGTCGGGCGGCGAGCAGGTAGGGATTGAGTGTCTGTGTGATGGCTGTCCCTTTCCGGGGGTTAGGGATGGCGTCGCCTTGAGCGACCTCTGACGTTGGCCGGGTGGTGGCCGGAAGCGGGCAGCGAGCCAGAAGGCAATGGGGGTGGAGCTGTGGACGCTGGTAGTCATTGCATGACTGAGTTCCATGGACGGGAACAGAACAAGCGAAAATCCCGGAGCGCCAGATAGGTGATGGCAGGTCCAGTTGTCGGTCTCCACGTCCATACCGCGCCTCCCAGCTCCACGGAGGCCTCCCTGGTCGCCCCTCTAAATTGTAGATAGAGCATCAGAGGTCGTGGTCCTGCCTCTGCAGACCCGGAGCCGGGGTGGACGGCCAGGTGGTATGGTAAGGAAAGGTGGAGTCTGGGGGCATCAGGCAGGCGGGACAAGACTGAACCGAGTGCCCTGTTGAGAGAGTTCAGGTCTCCGAAGTAGAAGGGATAAAGAAAGTTAAAAAGAAAAAATGTTAAGTAAAAATGTTAAAAGTAGAGGCACAGCCAGGAAAGTAGGATTGCATATCATAGATGGCACTTCTCCTGGGGAGTGGGGACAGTGCACACCGCTGCCTTGGCTTACACCTAGTGGAGGCTAGGTAGTGCAGCAGATGTCACCTACTTAGTCAGCCAGGTGTGGGCAAAGACATGTGCTGCATCATTACACAATATGCGCATACCATTGCACGCATGCCGACTGGGTCGGGCAGAAAACAGAAAGATCCTCCAGTAGGATGGTGTTGGTCAGCCATGCAGGCTGTGTACCTATGAGGCACCTACTCACCCATAGGATAAGGATGTGATTGGGGTAAGTCCTGGCTGAGGTAGGTGATGATTGATGAGTCTGGGGTGGCCAGCAGGAGTGGGTTGTTGGGGAGGAACAGCAGACAGAAATAGATGTTTGGGGGAGAAAAAATGGTAAAAGCCAGCAATTATAACAAATAACGATGGGTAAAATGTTTGTCTGGGAGGGAGAACCTAAAGTGTGGTGGTTGGGAGAGTTCTCAGGAATGAGGTGATCACCAGTGGGGGTTGCTGTTCAGTGTGTTCATAAATGACATGAAGGACAGCATAAAAGGCAAAATCTTCCTCCTCATGGACAACACTAAGCTGGTGGTGGTGGAGGGGCAGAGATCTAAAGGAGTACCTGGCAACCAAAGAAGGTCTGGAATCTGCAACTGGGGTTATGCAAAAGATGCAAGGTCATGCATACTGGGAGAAGAACACCAAGGCTATACCTACTGGAGGCATGACAGTCGCAGTGTCTGAGAAAAAGCCAGAATTGCAGTCATGAGCAGTTTGAAACCCACTGAACAAAGCAGTGTCAAGGGGTAACTAGGGTGCTCTTTTGGACAGGTAGACACTTCAACAGGAGGAGGAAGGAGGTCATGCTGTCACTGTACAGGTCAGTGATGTGAAAGAGGTACAGAAAGGAGGTAATCTCAGTGATCTGGAGCCAAGGAGTTCCATCATGGAAACTACAGAGGAGGGCTTCAGAGAAATCACGCTTGTAAAAAAGGGTAGCACATGGAAGGGAATGGTAACTGATGCTAGAAGCCTAGGCAACAATCCTGACCTCATGGCCACTATAGCAGAGATGGACTAGACTTAGTGGCTGTAATGGAAACTTGATTCACAGGAAGCCACTGGAGGGACATGGCCATTCCTGGATCTTGACATGTACAGGAGGAAACAGGAGGGGGTAGCATTGTAACACCTGGGAGGAAATAAAACACAGAAACCAGGGACCCTAGGTAACACTGAGGCACTGTGGTAACCACTGAGACAGGAAACAAGGTAGCCATTAGGTAAGGAGTTACTGCAGGCCCCCATCGCAGGGGAAGATGGGGACAAAGAAACACTGGAGACAACAATAAAATGGCGGACAAGGGCAGGCATTATAGTAGGGGTACTTTAACTTACCAGACATTAACTGAGGTTCTCAGACAACATCGACAACAAGAGGCAGGGAATTTCTAATGGTCAAACAGGGGGCAGGGTTGAGGCAACTTGTTGATTCACAAATCAGAGGTGGAGCTGTCTTGGACTTGTTCTGACCAACAGTGACAGGGTAGGAAGGGTTGCGGTAGGGTGCCATCATGCAACAGCGACCATCGATGGTCGGTTTCCAAATCAACACAACTATGGATACCAGCCATTCCAAGTTCCGGTTTTGGACTTCAGAAAGGCAGATTTTTCCAAAATGAGACCAGTCTAGCAGAGAAACTCAGGCACGGGGAAGGGTGGAGGAAATGTGGGAGAACCTCAAGGAGCTATCAAGGAGGTAACTGAGCAGTGTGTTAGGAGGATCAGCAAGGCAAATAAGAGAAGGAAACACCTCTGATTCTCCAAGGAGGTGGCTACTGTAATAAAGGAGAAACGAAAGGCCTACAAGGCATATAAGGCATCAAACAAGAACAGGGAAACTTAATGGTTGCAACGAGGAAGTGGGAAGTAATAAGAAAAGCTAAAGCTCACACCGAGCTAAGGTAGTACATGGTGTTAGAGGGAGACAAAATAATTTTTAGGTACATAAGAGAGAGGAGAAAGACTAAAGGAGGAATAGTAATGCTAGCAGTCTGGACAGGGACTAGTAGAGAATGACAGAGAGAAGGCAGAAGTCCTAAATGAATATTTCTAGGATCGTGGATATGTTGTCCATCCACACTTCTTGGCATGTCCTTTCCCCTTTAAGGATCGCTGGAAGGTCTTCAAGCTGGCTCCTCCCACCTACCCGGGTGGTATATCCTCAGCTCTGCCCCATGACGCCAGATCTTCTTTTCCGCTGGAAGATTCAGGTTGCCTCCTTTGTGCTCCCGCATTTTGTAGGCCTGGCTTCAAAACCTTTGGTTATTCGAAAATTCGCCATGTACACGTTAGTGATTGTGACTATTTTTCTTCGACTATGGAAGACAAGTCTTCCTGGATTTCACCAGTGTTCGTGCGGCCAGAAAATGTGTACACCCCAGCCCTTACACATGAGCATCTACTGCTTGGGTGTCGACCATGACACCTCAAGTGTGATTTTTATCTTGCATTTCAACCTAACATCCTCGATGACCGTCTTGCACTTAAGTTGGGGAGGCCTGAAAAACAGAATCTGGTGAAATCCAAGGAGACCAGTGGGCGGTTTCCGTGGCCGCAGGATCCGCCGAGCAATTGAGCGCATGCAAGCTTTGGAGGAGGAAGCGGCTCAGTGCCATGGAATCTTCCTGTCGGAGCTTCTTTGTTCCGCTCAACCTGGGCTCCATCTTCTCGGGTTCCTTCGAGAGTTGTGCCAGTCTCTCCCAACTAGGGTGAGAGTCCTTCAGGCATACACTTCTCTCGGTCCCGTAAGCAGAAAGGACCCGGGTTAGGTCTTCGTCTCGGCGAAGACAGCTCTTGGGAATAGGAGAGATCTCAGTCCCAGGAACTGTACGTTCGACCTCGGTCTAAATTGCCCCTTCAGCTGCTGGCTTTTCGGCCTTGCCATCTGGCCAGTTGACCAGAGTGTTGATCAACGATGTTGAGATAGTTCTCTCTACGATCAACCCTTTGTTGCCTACTCACTCGATGACTCTCACTCGGACTCCGGTCCTTGCTTTTCCTGATAAGGGAGACCCAGCCCCTTGGAATCCCGTCGAGGAAGTGGTCCTTGACCCTGGGAAAACACCGCTGGTGTCTCCAGATCGACCGAGTTGGCGGCCCGATCTCGATCGAGGTCCAGGACCCCCTCTAACCGACAGGCTGTGGAAGAGCCATAAGCGCCTAAGAAGAGGTAACGACATCGGTTGTCCTCGCCTCCTCGGATGAGGAGAAACTCTGGTGGAAACTCCATTGGCGCCACGAGGACCTCATGTGGCAACAGCTGATTTTGACTGGGCACAAGCCTGCCAGCCATCACTTGACTCTCACCTCCCAGGCCGAAGCCGACTCCTTCGAGCCGATCAAGTCGGTTACTCCGCCCGTGGAGCCGAGCGAAACCTCCGGTTCGGCCTAAACCAGTCTCTCCACCGATTGTGGTGGAACCACGCCCAAGCAGCCTCTGGAAGGCCCTTCTAGGAAGCTAGACCGGACACCGGGCTTCCCGCGTCTCGGTCATGGTCACCCTGACCACCCTCGGTGGGTCGAAGGTGATCTGGGCGGATGACTGTTGTATCCAATTCTTCGGATTTGGATGAGACCAGCTCCATTCTCATCCAGGGATGATGAATCGCCAGTGGGATAGAGATGGAGGAAGGTCCTTCATCCTTTCAGGGCATTCTTCATCTCATCTCCGAGTCTACAGGGATGCCCTGGAGCCTAGCCAGAAAAAGCAGAGTACTCTGTCACGGACATCCTCAAGAGAGGATACCCTGACGGAAGCCTTTTCTGTGGCCGAGGCTATGCTGGCCCGGCCTTAGAATCCTAGCAAGCAACACGCTGCCTCTTGTCCAACTTCATCTGCCTGCATGGCCTGCAAGCATGCAGTGCCCATGGGGTCCTTTGCGGGTTCACAGAGCATCCTTTGGCCTGAGAGCCTTGTGACCACCTCTGTGTTCAGGTGAACTGGCAGTTCTGCTGATACTGACTGACCTCCCGAGAAGGAATCAAGTATTTGGATCACTTCGGCTTGGAAGGTCTATACAGCCTCGCCTTTAGGCCTCCGTCAGGCAAGTTCAGCTGTCGCCATGGCACACTTCTCCCATACCCTCTTGGGGTCTTTGGATGAAGTCCTCCCACACCCTCCCTGTGGATGTGCAGACCACGGTCAAGCAAGTCCACGACCAGGGCTGACTGTTGCCAAATAGCAGCTTCAGACAGCCCTGATATTGGGGATTCTTGCGCCCACTGCAGTAACACAGTTGTCTCTCGCCACAGGGCTTGGCTGAGGTTCTCCTCCTTCCTGGTGGATACTCAGCACAAACTAGCTGATGTGCCTTCCTGGGCACACCGATCTCTTCGACCCAGGTGTGGCTGGTCACCTTCAGCATATTGAGCAGTCCAATGCCACCTTGGACGCCACTCTGCTAAAGGTTCTTCTGGTAGAAGCAGCAGCAGCAGAAGAAGAAGCCGCCTTTTGGCACTCTTCCCTGTGGCCCAGCAGCCCTTCTTCCAAGGGGGCAGCTGCAGCAGGCTAAGCTTGTGCCCCGCCAAGCCAGGCCCTCCCAGGTCCGTAAGGAGGCCGAGGTTCAGGTCCTGGCTCCTCCTTCTCCAAGCCTGCTCAGTGACGAGCGGGGCTGCCACCACCACCCCGCCATGCCAGCTCTGGGTCCTCCTGGTGGGCCGGCTCCACCACTTCCTTTCCACGTGGTCCGTTATCACCATGGACAGGTGGGTCTTTGTCGGCCAGGGACTGCCTCTGGAATTTGAGCAGTTCCTCCAAGCCGAGCCCACGCCTTACGGGAGGAGAGGTGTCTGCACACACTCTCTTGGCTCTCCGAGACGACATTGCTCAGCTCCTCCTCAAGGAGGCAGTAGCTCCAGTGGCAGGTCCTCCAACAGACCCAGGCTCGACTCCAGGTACTTCCTGGTTCCCAAGCCGGATGGGGGGGGGTGGGGGCTGGCGCCCAATTCTAGATCTGTACGGCCTGAATCAGAATCTCAGGTCACGCACCTTCGGATGGTCACTCTGTCCCAGATCATACCATCCTTAGAGCGAAGTGGTTCTGTTCACTGGATCTACAGGATGCGTCTTTCCGCCCCAATCCATCCGTCTCACCAGTGGTTCCTCCTCTTCAGAGTCGAAGGGACCCTATACTAGTACCGAGCTATGCCATTCGCCTGTCATCGGCCCCAAGGGTCTTCACCAAATGCATTGCAGTGGTGGCAGCCCATCTCAGGCATTTGGTGGGGGGATTAGAATTACCCTCATCAAGAACGATTGGCTCTTAGCAGGTCTCACCCAACAGGGAGGTGGAGAGGTCCAGGACCTGGCCTCCAGACCTGCTCTCAACTGGCCTCCTGATCAACAAGGCCAAGTCGGAACACGTACTGTCTCAGGTGATGTGCTTCATTGGGGCAGAGCGCGATGCTTGTCAAGCCAGAACTCAGCTCCCGGCAGACAGGGTGGAGGTTCTCCTCCTTTGCCCAATCATTTCTGGTGGGCATGCGCCTGCCAGGGACTTTCTGCGCCTTCTGGGTTACATGGCGGCATACACCTCCATGATCTGTTGGGCCCAGTAGCACATGCGCCCTCCAGTGGGAGCTGGCCACCCAGTGGACTCAGCGCCATGGTCATTTTGACCAGCTGATCACTGTAACCCAGAAGATGTGGGACGCTCTCCAATGGTAGACCATCCCAAACCAGTTGCAGGGAGGGATCCCATTTGTCCTCGAGCTGAAGGCCATCTTTACGACCGATTCCTCTCATGGGCTGGGGAGCCCACATGGGGGACAACAGGGCCCATGTGTTCTGGACCCCGAGGAGTCCCGCTACCATTATCGTTGTTAGAGCTCAGAGCAGTCAGACTGGCACTGCCAGCTTTTGCTCCTCAGCTCTGGTTCAAGTCCAGACGGACAATACCATGACCATGTACTACCTTAACAAACAGGGTGGCATGCATTCCGTCCTGCTCTGCAGGGAAGTGCTCTGCATCTGGACACTGTGAGCCATCTGGAGGCAGATTTCCTAGCCATCCATGTGGCAGGAGCCTCAAACCATCTGGGAGGCTCTCGGCCAGCTAGGCAAACATCCACAGTGGTCTCTCCATCCAGAGGTAGCTTACAGCCTGTTCTCCCACTGGGGCAAACTGATGGTGGACCTGTTTGCCTCCAGGAAAACACAAAGCTGAGGCTGTTTCATGCCTTCCCCCTCAGCAGGGTTCGCTGCAGGGGACACCTTCTCGAGGCCGTGGACCTCAGGCCTCTTCACGCCTTCCCTCCATTTCCCTTGATCCACAGGGTGCTCATCAAGGTGAGGAGGGACAAGGCAAGGTGATTCTGGGAGCACCAAACTGGCTGCGCCAGTTCTGGTACCCAGATCTCCTCAGCCTCAGCTGCAGGCCCCAGAGCGGCTTCCAGCATGCCCGGACCTGATCTCTCTCAATCAGGGAAGGTATACCATCCGGACCTTCAATCCCTGCACCTCACAGCCTGGTACCTGAATGGTTAGAGTTCCAGGCTTTGGTCATTCCGAGGATGTCCTCACCATGGTGGAGGCATCCAGAAAGAAATCGACCAGGAAATGTTATGCCTTCAAATGGAAAAGGTTTTCCATTTGTTGTCAGGGCAAGGGCCTGGACCCTCTGTCCTGTCCAATGGCTAACATTCTCTACTACCTTGGTCTCTTTCCAAAGGGGTCTCTGGTCATCGACCTTAGGGTGCACCTGGCAGCCATCTCTGCTTGCCGGGTGCAGGCCGGTCAACCGACCTCGGCGCAGGAGACAGTGGTCAGGTGCTTTTTCAAAGGCCTGGATCACATAGCCCCTGTGGTGCGTGACCCTCCACCCATGGGATCTACTGCTGGTACTGGCAAAGCTCATGGGCAAGCTATTCGACCGATGCACAAGTGTGAGCTGTCACACTTGTTGTGGAAGACAGGCCTTCCTGGTGGCTATCACATCTGCCAGAAGGACAGGGAACTCCAGGTGCTCTTGGTGGACTCCCTTATCTGGTCTTCCACAGGGACAACGTTGTCCTGTGCCCCACCCGAAATTCCTTCCGAAGGTGGTGTCAGAGTTTCACCTTAACCAGGTGTTAACTCTGCCAATATACTACCCTAATTACACCACGGAGGCTGAATACAGGCTCCATACCTTGGACCTGAGATAAGCCTCTCCTGTAATAAGGAGAGGATGGCGGAAATTGGGGAGAGGTTTGCCAGCTGTTTGTCACCTACGCTGAAGCCGCTCTGGCAGACCTGCAGCAAAATGGACTGTTGCAAGGTGGATTACATCTTGTATCAGTCTGTGCTATGAGTTGGCGGACAAGGACCTCCCAGAGGGATAAGAGCTCTTTCTACCTGCCATACTGTGTGCATCGGTGGCTGCTTCCAGGGACATCCCCATACAGGAAATCTGTTGGGCTGCTACCTGGAAGACAGCAAACACCTTCATTACTCATCACCACATCGACCTTGAGTCACACGGGATGCTATTTTGGAGCCTCAGTTCTCCAATCTCTGTTTCCCAAATAAGTATTTCTGTGTGAGATGCGCCTTGCCTCCTCCTCCCGGAGAACTGCTTAGGAGTCTGCCAAGAAGTGTGGATGAACAACATATCCACAATCCTAAAAAACAGGTTACTCACCTGTAACAGTAGTTCTAGGAGTGGTATATGTTGTTCATCCACACGGACCCACCTGACCTCCCTGCTGTGGATGCACAAAACATGGCTTCCAGCGGGCTATGCTTTGACATCATGGGGCTGTGCTGAGGGATATACCACCCGGGAGGGTGGGAGGAGCCAGCATGAAGACCTTCCGCGATCCTTAAAGGGAAAGGGACATGCCAAGAAGAGTGAATGAACAACATACACTACTCCTAGAACTACTGTTACAGGTGAGTAACCTGTTTTCTGTTCCATGTTCTCTAGGGAGAATTCAGGGATGGCTCAAACCTGCAAGCAGTTGCACCTAGGGACCAGGGGTAGACTCAAGCCCCTTCATGGAGGGACAAGTCTTGGAAGCCCTAAATAAGTTAAAGGTGGACAAGGCCATGGGGCCAGATGAGATTCACTCAAGAGTTCTCAAGGAACTGGGGAGTGTGATAGCGCGCCTCTGGTGGGGCTCTTCACCAAATCAATGGAAAGTGGACAGTGCCTGAAGACTGGAAGAGGGTGACAGTGGTCCCACTTCACAAATCAGGGAGCGGGAGGAGGCTTTAGATTACTGTCCAATGAGCCTCATGTCAGTGTTAGGAAAACTGATGGAGATGCTGCTCAAGTAAAGAATAGCAGCGCATCTTGAATCCATAGGCAACAGGACCCAAAACAGCATGGTTTCACGGCTGGAAGGTTGTGCCAGACAAACCTGGTCAACTTTTTGACTGGTTAGCGAATGCAGTGGACCAAGGGGAGGCGGTGGTTGTGGTCTAGGTGGACTTTGTAAGGACTTCGACTCAGTTCCACACAGAAGGCTGGTAAAGAAGCTGGACCACATCAGCATAGGTAAGGAAGTGGTGGGTTGGGTGAGCAACTGGCTGAAGGGAAGAACACAACGGGTGCAGGTAAATAGTGTGGTATCGAGGGAGAGGTAAGTGACTAGTGGAGTGCCTTAGGGTCGGTGCTGGGCCCCTACTCTTCAATGTGTTTGTAGCCAATATCGGTAATGGATTGAAGGAAGGTGTGTCTGTTTGCAAATGACACCAAGATGTGAAACAGAATGGACACCCTAGATGGAGTTAAGAGCATGGAATCACACCTGAGGAAACTCAAGGAGTGGTCAGACACCAGGCAGTTGAAATTCATCGCCAAAAAGTGCAAGATCGTGCACTTAGGCAAGGTAAACCCCAAGGTGGGATACTACCTTGAGGGGAGCAGCTGGCATGCACCAACCAGGAACAAGACCTAGGAGTTGTTATATCAGATGACTTAAAGGTGGGGAAGCAATGCAAAAGGCGGCGCTAAAGGCCAGTGGTATGCTGGGCTGCATAGGAGGGAATCACGAGTTGCAGAAGGGAGGCAGTGCAGCCACTTTCCAGGGCACTGGTGTGCCCCCACCTGGAGTACTGCGACAGTCTCTGGAGCCCTACTATTTAAAGGGTATCAACCTGCCAGAAGCAGTTCAGAGAAGAGCTACTAAGATGATTCAGGGCCAGTGAGGACTCTTGTAATAACAGAGCCTGAGTACCTAAACATGTACTCATTCTAGGAGAGAAGGGAACGATGGAACAGGACTGAGGCCTTCAAGAACCTCAGAGGTATTAACAGGAACGACCTCAGGGATCTTTTCAGTTTCAGCAAGAACAGAAACACAAGGGAAAACAGTTGTAAGCTGGCAGGAGGAAGTTTCAGGAAGGCACTTCTTTACAAACAGAGTGGTCGCAGGGTGGTACGGACTACCAGAGGAGGTGATAACCCAGAAAATGGTTGAGGGTTCTAAGAGGAAATGGGATAAAGTAAGGGGAGGAAGTTGGGAAGAGTGTAATGAAACACATGTAACATGAGCTCTGCATCGAGCAGACTTGATGGACTGTAAGAACTTCTGCTGCTGGCATTTTCATATATTTGTATATTTATTGAGTTTTTACATACAGTTATGAGGGTATGCAATGCGCTTATCAACCTAGCCATGAGCTTCGCCTCGGAGTTAATGTAGCATCACATACACCTCACATGTGTAAAAAGTTATTACACACCCTCCCCATACATTATTCTCTATTTTATGCCCCCATGCATATGTACATGTAAACATACAAGTGTGCCAGCAGATAAAGGCCTTATAGTCTAGTCTGCGCAAGTGTTTACAGAGGAAACTGCCACCCTCCCCATATCCCCTTGACACCTGTCAAGTACTCCTCCGCCCCTTCTCCCCACCTTCAACTTTCCCCTCACCCGGTCCCAACCTCTCTTGAAGCTGTCCACCATTTTTAGACTACCATCCTCCAGCAACTTATTCCACTTAGTTCAATAAATCAAAACTTTATTTAACCAGGCATAACACCATTGAGCAAGCTCATTTTCAAAGTGGTCCTGGACAGAAAAGACAAATACATGATAAACAATGATAATACAAAAACAGCAGGCATAAAAACATTGTACACAGAATATATGGTCTTAAGAAGTACAAGTTCAATCAACTCTAGAGCAATTCTAGTATATTCACGCCAGAGTAAATGATGAAAAAGGCCTCTAGAGTGCAACCTGGAGTAGAAAAAGCATCCTGGAAAGGTACCTGGGAGTGGAAGTAGAGCAGAAGTTAACACCTTCCACTGAAAGCGTGCCGCCTCATCTCCTCCTGAACTCTCCCCGTGCCCCCCACCAGCTTCAGGCTGTTAACCCTCGTGGTTTTGTTTCCTCTAAGGCTGAAGAGGCCCTCTGTGCTCGCACTTCTTATACCGTTAAGGTAAAGGTGCTTGAAGGTCTCGATCATGTCCCCCTCTCCCTTCTGTCCTCAAGAGAGTACATGTTGGGCCCCTGAGCCTTTTCTCTAGATGTTGCCTTGCAGGCCCTGGATCATCTTGGTTGCCCTTCTCTGGGCCATTTCCAGCAAATTTATATCCTTTTGAAGATCAGGGCACCAGTATTGTTTACGCTTATTCACTATTGTTCCTTCTTTACATATAAGTGTGTGTTTTTACTAGATGAAGAAGAATCAGCATTTATATAGTGCTTTTCATACACAGTGTATCCTAAAGTGCTTTACAAGCAATACTAGACTGGTAGTGAAGTGACTGAATGTAGCAGTGGCCATATCGCACATCAACACCCACACGCAGCCTGGACAATTGCATGAACTGGTTTATGGAAAGGGAATGTTGGCCAGGACACCAGCACTGTCCCCTGCTCTTTGCAAAGAGTGCCTTGGGTTCTTTTACTTCCACCTGAACACCCACCAGGACAGCACCAGGGTAGAAGGGACCTCGGTTTAACATCTCATCCGAAGGATGGCACACCCAACAGTACAGCACCCCAATACTGCACTCAGATGCCAGCGTTTCAGGTGCAAATCCAATCCCAGTGTGGGATGAGAACCCATGACATTCTGGTCCAGAGGTGGATGTGCTACCAGTTGAGCCACCTGACACCACCACTAGTATTCATTTACTATTTGTCATAATATTTTATGTGTAAACTCTGCAAATGGGGGTTCCCAAAAGACTTCCAGGAGCTTGCTTGAATGCTCCAAGCCTGAATGGTGTTTGGCATTTAAGCCATTTATCAGTGAGTGTTTTAGAGCCTCTGGTACTGTCTCTTTAAGACATAATTAGTTTGTATGGGGGACTGTGTGCTTCTCTGAGTACCACTCGAGCTGCTGCCAATTCACTTCATTTTGCAGTCACTAGGAGTGCAAAGGGAACCTATCTGAAAGATGTAACTGTTTGCCAGAAATTATTTAGAGTAATAATGAAATTACAGTTTGTCTAACCTGCTTTCTTTTGCAGTCAGAACTGTGTCTTCTAGTTCCCCATTCTAGTTTTGAACTGCTGAACTGGACCAATCAGTGTGGGGTAAGCTAGCTCTAAAATGGTGCCTTGGACGAATCAGAACTTGGACTCATAATCTGAGCCAGCCACAAGAGGATTGTATGGGCAGTGACTCTGGAGATGGAGTTTAGACTTCAGTGCCTTTTGGACCAACAGCAGCAGTCTATTGTGAGTGACAGCCAATCCAGTCAAGAACTGGGAGGAACTCAAAGGAAGTGCCGGTTTTGTCGGTTGGAGCTTCAGTTGAACTTTGGCAGTGAAGAAGGAAGGAGCCCTGTGCTTTTTCAGTGTGCAGTTTTAGTCAAAAAGCGTGTAAGGCCCAGAGTTCGGTCTGCAGCTTGTTAGGACTGAATCCGTCCTGTGAAAAGAATCAAAGGATCTCTGAAGAGTAGAGGCTCACCCTGTAGAAGACTGGAGAAATTGCTGAAAATTGCACTCGGTCTGTCAGGAACTGAATCTGCTGTGTGTTCTCCCGGGTATTGTGCAGTAATTGCGATCGGGATACAGATGCAGCCTGCCTGGTATAGTGCTTTCTTTTATATGGATGTGTGAAGAGGTTTGTGTACCTCAAGTGAGCCCTGCTGACATTGAAGGACCCTATCTTATTTGGAGGTCGTGAGTACTAATTCAGGGTCGCTTCCCTGTTGAATTGCCACATTAAATCCAAATGGAATTACTGTACTGCTGACTGTTTAATTCTCCTTTTCTCTGTGTGAAAGGCCCCTACCAGCTGCCACGGTTTGGACTAGCCACTAGGGCTTGGGTACCCAGGGACAGTAACTGATAGGGATAGGCCTGTGCACAGAGCCATAGGTAGATTATTAAGTGATAAGCTAATTAACCTGATTTCCCTGTCCTTGTTATATCCCCTAAATAAATCAGAGCTGCTTGTTTCAGCAAAGTTATACTGCCTGAGTGTATTTGTCTATGTTAAAGTACTGTACTGTGATTGTTGCACTGTATCTCATTTCACAGGAGGTCCCAGTGCCGGAACCAGACCTGGGGTAAGTGTATACTGTGAAAGGTAATTCTGATATATTGTGTGGGCCACTAGTGGGAAGAAAGGGGGTTGCAGTGTCCCAGAGGGCTGTGACCAAGTTAGTTTAACTATTGCAAACCCTGACCTCTGGGTGGAGGCACCCGCCATTGGATCCAGGCCCCTCAACCTGTTAGTGGCAAATCAGGCAGGGGTAGTAGCCCTGGGATAGCGCCATCTAGGGTTACATATGGTTATGTTTCTTATTACTATATTATTGTATTTTACCTCTTATTTTTAGTAGTTTCAGTGTTATCACCCTTTCCCCAGGATGCATCTGGAAACGAGCTATCAGCTCAGCATGTCTTTCCTGGTTAAACTTTTAAATAAATAAATTGCACACTGTACTCTAGCTGCGGTGTCACTAGAGCCTTTACAGTGGTAGAATGACCTCCGCCTTCCTGCTGGCAATTCCTGGCTACGAGTCCAGCATCCGATTTGCTTTGGCTGCAGCTTTCCTGCAGTATGCCCATTGTCTAGGGTCACTTATTACAGTTACACCCAGGTCCTTTTCTTCCCTTGACCTGGTTACCTGCTCACCTCCTCACCAGTATTTGGTCCCTGGGTTTTGCCCCAGGTGCTTAACTTTACACTTTTTAATGTTGAACGCCAGTTGCCAAATGCCAGACCACTTCTCTGGCCTAGCTAGGTCTTGCCTGAGTTCCTGTCTCCCTCCTCTGTGTCCACCCTCACACAGAGCTTTGTGTCGTTCACAAACAGGCAGATTCTACCGATAGGCCCATCTGCAGTGTCGCCTATGACTGTGTTAAACACCACCAGACCAAGCAAAGAGCCCACTGGTCACAATCCTAGCTTCTGAGAACCCCCGACTTCCACCTTTTGGCTTCTGTCCAAGCACATGATGAATGCATAATAGAGCTTACTGCTCCTGGGTGGGCTTATTTCTGTATAAATATGTTATATAAAAGTTAAGTAATTGACCCCCGAGAGAACGTTTTAGCAGTTAGTAGATAATTAAAACAAAACTGTTCTCAGAATTGTAGCCTAACAAGACTTTCTTGTACTCCTCCAAGCATGTAGCTCTGTACTGTTTGACATTTTGCATACTGTATCTTATACAGTTTCTGTTACCTAATAGGAAATATGAACATGCTACTTCTTAAAAAAAAAAAAAAAACAGTTGCATGGCCTCTGCACTTTTTACAGTTGCAAGGTTTGACACTTGAATTGAGTTGTTTGCTTGAAGGATGTTCATTATCATCAAATCTGACAACTCTTTTTCATGTTGACATTTTGAAAATGTCACTTATGGTTTAAAAAAAGGCACGGAATTGCTTTATATCGCATGTGGTACTTGTGCAGATTTGCTTGAATTTAAGAACTCTAAATGCAGCTCTCCTCAAATTACAGTCCAGAAATTGTTTCATGCCTAATCAGAAGGAACATGCAGCCTCGCGTAGTCTGGCTTTACTATCCCCTACAGACAGAGACTAGAAGGCACATCAAGAGTTGGCGTGCACAGCTTGTAATGGGTGTCTTGAGTTGCTGCACAGAACACGCTGGTTTTGAATTATGAGGTTCTGCCATAATTGCTCAGGCTGAAGCGGATGAGTGAAACTTGACGTGCTGCTCCTCTGGTACATGGTAGCCTGAAGACCCTCCATTTCTTAAAACGTAGTGTATAGTTATATACTTCATCTTCTCATAAGATTTTGGGCATGTACAGATTTCTTACGGCAACGAAAACTTCCAGTCTGCTGTCATTTTTCCTTGTCCTGTTCATTCCTTTTACCTGCCAATTCCCTGAACTCTTTCAGTCCACATGTCAGTACCTCTCAACCTAATCAGAAAGCTCTGGTAGAGGATCCTGGTCCTTGCCTGTCCCCAACTCCCCATAGCCCGTTTCTCTGTGAAACAGGGAGACAGCATCTGGTTGGGGTGGCGTGGAACCATGGAGGACAGATGTCTCAGTCGGCTTGTGGTGGAGGTGGGGCAGCTCACATGGACATCACTGTCTAAAGATGTGCCCCTTTTGTCTGCCCCACCCCACCCACACAACCACTGATGCACTGTGAGGTTGGCACATCCCTCCTCACTTATCCTACCTTCTCAGGTGGTCCCAGACACCCTGCCTCCCTCTCGGGTGAAATCCCAAACACCCCATACCTATGTCCTCTTGCACCATCCTCATCAGAACACAGGGGACACAACTGAGACAAAGGACCCCCTTCCTCAGGAGGAAGAAGGTGTCCTGTGGGATGTTCAGGCCTTCTCCTCTCCCTCCTTCAGCTCACTGTCATGTTCTGGGCCTGTGCACAAACTGACATTGCTGGTAAGGCAAGTCGCCCCCACCTGCTGCACTGTCAGAATGGCTGAGTACACCTGAGCTCGAAACTAGGGCTCCCCTGTGGTTTTGTAACTGATATTATAAACATTAGCACATGCATTCTGTACTTTCACTGCCAGTTGTCTTGTGTGCACAATAATAACAGTGGTAACAATATAACGAGAGGGGCTCATGCTTTACTGAGAATGGGTGGGTACTGTAGCTTACGTGCCTGGTTGCATTTCATAGGGCTTTGTAATTGAAGTAGCTGTTGTTTCATTAAGTAACTAACTCACGCATACTCCCTGAGAAACCTGATGCTATCACTTTGTTTCCTTGCTTTACGTTAGCGTCTGTCTCTTTCTAGAATTTTTTTCCTGTAACGTCCGATCATTTGTCCAATAGCAAGGCTTTACCCACTTTTGATTAAGAAAGATCTGCTTCTCCATACTCTTAATCTGATTTTGTTTTACTAAACAAGTGCGTGCGCGTGTGTTTTGGGGGAGGTAGGTATTTAATAATGTCTGTTGTTCAAGATCTCTGCTATAAGAGCTTAGTCTAACATTTGAATTTCTGTAAGGCTATGTTCATTGTGGCCTGGAATTTCTAAGACCCTATCAAGCACCCGTGCAGTACGACAAATTGAGGTAGAAGTACCTCTGTGGGACTGTAGGAATTTCTAAGAAATGAAGCATGTCAGCAGAAATGACTACAGCCACTTGCAGGGCATTTCTCCCCAAAATAGACACTAATCGTGGTCATTGATTAAAAACAGCCTCACCTTTGTACAGAAATCAAGTCTGAACTTCTTTGGGGGGCTTGCAAGATTTGTCATTGAAGGAAATCAAGGGTCATAAATACTGTTCTTTAAAATAAAAATAAAAAGTTTGCTGGCCCAGAGGTGAGGAGGGTTAAGGTGCTGGTGCCTTACCTTCTGCCGTGTCGGCAGTTCGAATCCAGAAATGAGCATGGACCTCTGGGAGTCCGCCAGAGTGGGAGAGGATTGAGCGTCCAGAGGATAACGCCCTTTCTTACGGAGAGGGCCCAGTTGCACCACTCCTAGACTGCCACCAGATGAATAAGTACAGTAATGTGAAGTGCATTTTCTAAACAGAACTTTGAGCTTTGGCATTTTCGGTGCTGAATTGTCATGCATTAAACTGTGCAGTCGCTACACTAAGCAGAGCTGGATTGACGGTGCCCAGTTAACATGCGCTGAAAAGTCCATGCTCAATTGACATGACGCCAATGAGCGATGGCGGCCAAGGAGACAAGGCAGCCGCACTCTCAAGCAGGAGGTGTGCGGCTGGCGATGCGGCGTGTGTACTCTACATGCACGATAACTGCATCATTGCATGCCTTCAGATGGAGAGCTTGTAAAGGAAACTACCTGGAGGTTGGTCTACAAAGCCTTACCCACTGCCAGCCCATGCTGTCGTCCAGGATCACCTTCATCTGGATCATACCCTGGGAGGGACCTTCCTCCCTCACCTGGCTCCACTGCTGGGGTGGTCCATATGGGATACTGAAGTGAGTCTTGGGAGGGCAGATGCTGGTCAAGTGGGGGTGGGGACTGATGGCCAGTGTGACACCAGAGCCAAGAAAGGGTTGATTAAAAAAAAAAAAGTTTAATATAAATCTTTTCATACATAATACATCACAGCTGTGACGCACTCCAGTAACATCCAGATATAATAGTAGATACTTAAAAGCGAATTGAGAGGTAAGGCTGGCCAATATATACCTAAATTGGAAAAGTATCAAGGGGTCTTTAATTTTCATCAGGATCAGCACCAGGAAGTAACATAGGGGACTGTGGTTTTAGGTGGGTTTTTGTGAACTCTCTTAATCTCGCTCCACTGGAACTGTCTCAGCGACCTTCACTCACCACCAACCACGCTACCACCTGCCTGAAGCCCGCCCCACTGGAAATCTGGGACAGACATTCCCCACCTACCTGGTCTGTCGGCTGGCCTCTCGCCGGAGCCAAGGCAGGAGCGGGGGATCAGGGGAGCCAGTAGGTTGAGTCCGGTGTTGGGTGTGTGGCGGTGGGGCACTGGAGGATGCCATCACCTATCCAGGGAGTGGGACTTTTCTCTTGTTGGTGTTGCAAGAGTGCGGACATGCAATGGCATCCCTCACGCTCCGCCAGGCATGCTCCTTGCCTGTGTGAAAAGGCGTCTGCTGCCCAACCCCTACTGCTGTACCCACACAGGCTGCAGTGCTTCCCAGGACACCAGGGATTGCTAGTGCTGCGTGGAGCAGAACCCATCCACCCCAGGAGAGGAGGGAGAGCAGTCCTCCGGGCGCTCAGTCCTGCCTCCTCCCTACCAACCCTGATGACCTAAGTCCGCTCCCAAACCGGGTCACCAGCATGGCACGAGGTGTGAGTCTAGCACCTCAACCCTCAGCACCATCGGGCCAGCAATGCGTTTTAGGTGTTTGCTGAAGGAGGGCAATTCCAGCAGTGCATGTGGTGCAATATTGCACTATAGTATCAGCACTGGATATGAGACTAGTTCCCCTTTGTGGCACTTGAACCTGATACCTGCTGGCTCAGAACTGAGAGTACCATCACTGAGCTACACTGATAAATATTTCTTCTGTTTTGGAAGCTACAAACTTGGATTGTGCTAACAGGATAACTCTTAATTCTTCTATAACATGAGAAAGCCAGCAAGTGACTGTAGCCCCATTGCAGTATAATCTGGCCTTTATTTCATTTGCTCGCATCTTATCTCCATTTATCCTGCCAGCCCCTCATACTAACCATAGTGGCTGCCCCCTTTCTTGTGGTTAGGGGGCGGGTTGAGCAGTAACCTTCACAGCTTATGTCCATGCTGCTCCATTGTCAGCTGTAAGGTGCTGTCCCTGGAGCCCAGTGTATTGTGTCTCTGCCCCCAGTGAGCCCCAGATGGGGATTCTGGGACATCCATGTAAACCTCTCAGGCTTATAATTAAGTGGTAAAGTAGTATGGAGTCTTAACATTTGGTAATCACACCCCTGGGTAATACATGGCAGAAGGAAAAACCAAGTGCTGTTTATGTTGGTGATTACTGTATGTAACCTAACCACCCCATCAGTGTACCTTACTGTAGTTGTACAATAAAGCTGTGTCAATATCTCAGGGCAGGACTTGACAAACTTTCACAGTGAACCCAACAAAATTGAATGTGAGTTTGCTGGTTCAGTGTGAAGTGAGCTCCTTTCACATATAGGCTACTTTTATCAGCCATAAATGAAAGGGACAATAAAAAAATAAAATTAGTAAATCTCAATCTCAATCCTGAATCCAGCGCACCCATTAATGCGTATCCTGCTTTGGAGGGGGGCATATTGAGTATCTTGGTCCCTCGGCAGGGTTTTTCTTGTATTTATCAACATTTGTGGGTGGGTGCTGTCCAGTGGCCTACCTCCCTCTCCAAGTATTGTACTTACTGGGGACACATCAGTGCCATGGCTAGGTGGCAGTTTCCTCCAGTCACCCTTAGCAGAGGGAGACACAAATCAGCACTGCAGCTGTAGTATTCTCCTCAGTTCCCCTCAGCAGAGGTGGATACACATCAGTGCTGTGGCCTGTGGCATTCTCCTCCAGTTCTCTTCAGCAGATGGGACAATACATCATAGCCTCTGCTCGGCAGCAATCTCTTCTGGTCCCTCTCAGCACTACACCCCAAGAGACTGACCATAAAACCGGATAATTTAAAGAACGATCAGTGGGGAAGAGGGGTCTTTATCACTAGAGGGACAGTGTAGTCTGCTTGGTGTCAGCAGTGGCCCACTGCCTGAGACCTGCTGGTGGGGGGTTGACACCCACATTATTGGTCAGTGGGGGATGGCTCACCAATGACAGTTACAATTTGGCATGGATTTTAGGGCAACACTGAGGGCATCCAGGCTACCTCCATAGCAGAGGGGATATGCATCAGAGCTGCGGCTCGGGGCATTCTCCTCTGGCCTCCCTTTAGTGAGGTGAGGACACACATTACCGCCATGGCTTGGCAGCATTCTCTTCTGGTCCCACTTGGTGGATGGAGAGATGCACATAACCACTGCAGCCAGGTGGCATTCTCTGCTGGTCCCCCTCAGTCTCAGTAGAGTGGGACACACATCAGAGCTGTGGTTCACCGGCTGTCTCCTCTGGTCTCCATCGACAGAGGGGACATATATCATAGCTGTCACAATCTGCTCAGGAACCAAACCTCTGTTAAAAAAATACACCCCACTCCCATCCCAGCTAGCCCTCCCAGACCCAAGAATGGTAAGTCAGCACTCATAATATCTCACACCTCATAATTAAAATTGTTTGCTACTTTTTGAAAACTGTAAAAGCTTTACAACTATTTCAGTCAAGCATATTCATCTAGCAGGGCTGGACTAGCTCACCCAGCAAGCTACTGCAAGAAATAATGTAAACTGTGGCCACAACATAAGACTTGTGTGCAACAAAATCTAATGTAGACTATAACCAGTGCTTGCTTACTCTCCTTATAGTCCAATAAAGCTTCCTCCCACCCTCAAAAAGAAAATTACACTCAGTATTGATTCACATGTAAAGGGAAAACAGTTGTGAGACCTGTGAATTTTTAATATTATCTTTATTATGACGGACGATGAACCTTGATTATATGGTAGGGAATCAAAAAAAAAAACAAAATGTTTGGACATTCTGCATATACTGTTTATACATGATTTTTTATTTACATTAGTTTTGTAGCCAGACCTGTGTATATTGTGAGATTTGAAGGACAACTAAATAGGTTTTTGTTTTAAAATCAACAGTGGAAAGTCTGAAAACACAGGGCTGCAGTCTAAGCTCTTACCTGCCATATGATGCCCTCGTTTTGTGCTCAAAGTTGTTTTAATAGTGTTTCATCGCATTTGAAAAACTGTAAAAAAATCCACAAGCTGTTTAAGCGCCCGCTCCGATGGCAGCCTAAGATGGCCCACGATGTACCTGTGTGATGATGTCATTGGGCGACAGCACTCTGGAGTAATGTGGGCTGTCTATAGAGTCTGTTAAATATAGGTCTTTTTTTTGGTGTATAGGTTATACTCCAGCCCGCATTCTGGGGAAACCCAGCCCTGTCACCCTGGCGTTTACCAGCCAGTACAGCTTCGCTCCCGGGGCTTAACCCAGCGGGTTGTAGAGGGGCCCTCCCTCCAAAACAGGATCCAGTGCTGCCATGCTGTGGCTAGTCAGGTGCAAGGGCCTGCAGTTTCCCCTTTGTCATATCACTGACTCTTTTCCTTGTTTTCTCCTGCGGGAGCATGGCTGGCTGCCAGCAACTGGGACTGCTGCGCTTCCATGTGTGGTCTCGTCAAGCGGCTGCAGCGTCCCAGCTTCACTGAGCCGCCTCTGTGCTGTTGAACCCCAGCCTCTGCTAGGTGTCAGGCCAGCACTGGTCACCGAATCCCTCCTTGGAGATGGAGAGCAGTCCATCGGACATTCAGTCCATTCTCCTCGTTAAACCCCAGCGTGCCCGTGCTCATTCCTGAACACGCGCCCGCCAAGTGCAGATGATGTGGCGCCCAGCCAACCCTCAAACGCCACTGGCCAGCTAAATATAGGTCTTTTAACACCCTTGCAATGCATATATGTGTATGTGCATGTGCATTAAAGGATTCTACACATATATGCATTTATTAGCTTTTCATCTGTAGACTTGGAGAAACATGATTTATAGCCAAAATTCAGCTTGTACTTCATAGCACACAAAATGTACAAATTGAAATCACATTAATGCAGTTAAGTCTCTGTTAGGTTGTTCTGAGAAAAATATTATGAGCATTTCAGTGAGGGAGAGTTATAAAGGGCAGATTATAGGCATGTTTACATGGCGGCCTTCTCACCACAATAATTTTGTTGCCCTCAATCCCGCTTGTGCTACTCTTGTACTGTGTGCCTTACACACCAAAGTTGGAATCATTTCCCGGAGAGAGTCTCACACGATTCTGGGATCCCCATTGCTTGCAATGCCACACTTCCTAGTTCTGAGGCTCGTGCGAGCAGTATTATGCTCAAGTTCAGCTACATATATGTAACCACCCAGTCCCCTCGGGTTACTAGAATCCCATCAGTATTAGACCACGAGGGTCTCTGGGCAGCTTGTAGAGGATTTTTCAGAAATCCTCTGCACACAGCTCGTTGTTTACTTAGCTAGGCTAGATAAAAATGAGTGATGTCATTTACAACTCTTGCAGCAGCATAACCCTTTGCCAGCTGCAGGGAGGAGTTTTAGAATCTTAGGTAGTTGTGCAGTGGGAGTCCAGCAGAGCAGTAGTGTTCAGAGGAGAGGTGCCTGCCAGCCTGCCCTGGGCTGAGTGAAGGACCTCTGGTCATTTTCTCGCCCTAGAGAATGAGACAACAGCATTACCACAGGAAGTGTTGAAGACAAATAGTTCTGGGACTCGTGGGTCATGTCTGTGAGATGTCAAATGGGACTGAGAAACTGCTGGTCCAAGGGGCAATCCTAAGGGACTAGAATATTGTCCAGCTGCCCAGAGCAGAGACTAAGAGAGAGTCTCCGTGGTTAAAGCTATGAAATTGAAGGGAAGAAAAGTTTTTCCAAAGGTCTGATGTCTGTAACAAAGGGACAAACAAACTGTGAGTACAGCAATATGGACATGTTTTAGGGGAGTCGGCTGGTGGTGTATGTGCCCAGAGACAAGGCTAGATTATACCACTCAGGATCCCAGTTCTCACCACAAATATGTTCTGAATGTAAAAGTTTGAATGTGTGGATACCTTTAGCAGTCAAGGAGATTGAAACATCCGAGTTGTGTCCTGGAAGGCATGGCAGAGAGCTGGCTGGGGGCCAGGGGTGGGCAGACCCTCACCTGGAGCCCTGGTCAGTGCTAACTGGTTACCTGAAGGGCACAGTTTGTCCTCAGGTATTAACTTAGCCCATCTTGTCAGGAAGATTGATGTTGAAGTGTGTGGCAACCCCGTAATAGACACTAAAGAAAGTCTAGAGATCCTTAAACAGAGGGATGGACTATTTTGTTCTGTAGAGAGTGGATGTGTAAATGCCAATACTGCCAATTTTTTTTGAGAAAACAGTGTTTGATGTAAAGTGCTGTTTTGTAAAGTACAGTATCCAAACTTGGGGAGGGGACCACCCATTTCTGCCTTTCCATCTTTGTTCAGAAAATAGTCATACCATACAATTCCATTGTCTGTAGTGGACATTCCATCTGTGCTTCCAAGAGTGAATTGTTATGGGCCCCTCAGACAGAAGACCTAGCATAGCCCTGGCACCTCTCTCCTAGAACTCAGTATAAATATAAATGTTATTTTGCACCCAACCCGCCGCCTCTTACATGCCAAGCCAGGTATTCACCCTAAAGTCAGGGTGGTACCTTTGTTTATGCCAACTTGTGGTTTGTTGCCTTGTCTGTGGTACAAGTTGGGGGTCCTGGTTGCAAGATGCCGTTCTTGGTCGGATAAGGGTTGCATTTATTTTCTGATACTAGAAAGAAAGCTGAACTCGGGCAAGTAGGCACTTTTTGAAAGCAGGCTAAAAATGCTTTAAAATCACTCTCGGAAAGTAGGGCGTGATACTGGCATAGCCTCATGCATATTCATATTCCTTGGGATTTGAATATGCATGTCATCACGCCCAGTATTAAAGAAACCACTTTACAAACAATTTTAAAGAAATTTTAGCCCCTGCTTTCTAAAAACTGCCTACTTGCCTGAGTTCATCTTTCTTTCTAGTATCTGAAAATATATGTAGCTGAACTCACAGAACTGCACCCACGCAGCCTCGGACCCAGCATAAGGAATTATAGTATTGGTAATCAACAGAGGATCCCAGAGCTCTGGCAGACACTCTCCAGGATCGATGTCAACACAAAACTGCTTATGCATGGTGGAACTCAGCAGTGAAACAAAATGGCGAACCCAGGAAAATAGGGAACGCCAGGCAAACGAATGCTCACCTGTGTTGCATTGCTTGCCTGTACATGACAAAACTTAACGCTTCAGTTGCTCTTGTACCGCACGTTGTGGTATAGAGCTTGTTGTGTAAAGGACCTCAAGAAACAGCTGAAGGAAATTCAGCCTCCTGAGTGGCTGCGACCTGTATGGATAACTCATGGTATACTCACAGATTGGGTGCTCTACAGGCCCCCAAACAGTCGGAGTTCAGTTCAGTGGAGCTGTTTGAGGAAATTGCACAAGCAGCCAACAATGTGTAGTGGTGATCTTGGAGGACTTCAGTCTGCTGAGAAAACTGGCATCTTAAAAGGATTAATGGCAGGGCTGAGACTCCACCCTGTCCACTTTCAAGGACTTCTTCCTGGAACAGCATGTTCAACAAGGGACTTGGTTTGAAGCCATCCTTGACCTTGTTCTCAGGAGTGAAGATGGGATTATCTCCAGTGTGTCCATCAAAGAACCAACTGCAGGTATTGACCACAACAGGGTAACCTTTTCAGGGGTGACAGGAAAGACTAATTGGGCTTCAGCTACCATGACCCAAGACTAACTTTGCCAAGAGGGGGATCTGGTGTCCATAGGTCTGGAAAAGTGTATGAGACAGGTAATGCTGAACACATGGAATTTGTTGAAGAAGGTGCTTGAAACAGCTGTGGATGTCTATCCCTATAAGCACTAAGGGTAAAGGGCTAATAAGGGCACCCTGGTTTCACAGTGTCCAAGGCAATTGATCCTGTACAGAACATGTCTATACATGCTGGAAAGAAATGGGTTGCCTGTAGGCAAAAGAGGCGTATAGAGCAGCATTGACGGATTGTGGAAATAGAATTAAAGGAAGCCAAAGAGGGTCTGGAAACCAGGATAGCAGTAGAAGCTACAGATTACACCAAGGCCTTCTTCAGGGGCAGAATAAATTGTACATGAGCCAGGAGTGATGGTTAATATTTACTTTGGTGTTCACCAAAATGCCGGGGTACTGCTCATTGGACAGGCCCATGGCATCAAGGGTAGCCATGATGCAGCCTGGGGACAGCACACCCATCCTAGTAGCTGACCAGCTAAGATTTAACCAAGTACAGCAGAGTCGACTAGGGTGCAACACTGTGTGATAAGCATGTCACACTTTCTTGCATGAGAAATTGGAGTAATTGCCATTGTGTTTCTGCAGCATGTCACTGTCGAAAACTGTGATAAGCACATTGCATCCTGGCTGACTCCACTGTACCTCCCAAGGGTAGATGGAGTACATATGAACATACAAAGAAGCCAGCAGAAGAAGGCCATTTGGTCTTATCAAGTCTGCTCATATTGCAGGGCCATAGCTTGAGCAAATGTCCGTCCCTCCTCCCCCATCCTCCCTACCTGTGGCCCTTACCTTCCCTTATGCCTGTCCCAGCCTCTCTTAATGCTGCCCACTGTCTTTATGAGATCACCTCTTCTGATATTGCATTCAAGTGTCCACCCCTCTGTGAAGAAGTGCTTCCTGAGCTCTCCTAAACCTCCCCCAGCTTAAGACTGTGCCCCTCGTGTTATGGTTGCCACTCAGCTTAAAACTCTCCTTATCAACCTTATTTATCCCTTTCAAGTTGTTGAAGGTCCTAATCATGCCCCCCTCTCTCCCTGTCTTCCAGGGAGTACATGTTCAGTGCCCTCAACCTCTCCTCATGCCTTACCCTGCTGACGGTTATCATCTTGAAGCCTCCTCTGGACCTTCTCCAGCATGTTAATGTCCTTTTGAGGTGTGGGCACCAGTACTGAACTCTGTATTCTAGATGTGGCCTTACCATTGACCTGTACAAGGGCAGTATAACCTCCTCTCTCCTACTACAGATCCCCTAGCTATGCATCCCAGCATCTTGTTTGCCTTTGCTGCTGCTGTAGGATCACAGTGGCACTAAAGAACAATTTGTGGGGTCTCTTCTTGATAATCTTTCACGAGCCCATCTGTACAGGAGTGGTGCGGAGGACTGAAAAAGGGTAATTGGGGTTCCAACTTCAAGAAGGGGCAAGGTCAGTCCGGGCAACTATCAGGTTGGTCAGCCTGACAGAGAACACGTAAGTCTGTGCTCCACGACTAGAATCAGTTGCAGTCCAAATGAAAATAGATGAACAAAGGCACAACTAGTCGCAGTCAGTCGTGAGAAGAAAGGTGCAGCTCAAGTAGCAGGTAAGTAAGTTTGTGGCAAAAAGACTTTATAAGTCTTTACAAGAGTCAAGGTGCCACACTGAAATCCCACAAAGGATATCCTTCTATAGCAGTAACACCTGATTGGCCGATTGTTGGGATAGGAGGACGTCTTTTCATTCATACTTATCAGAATGAAAAAGAGCACAAGCTGCTCTGTCATCGTACTTACTTTAAAGCCATCCTGGCCGCTGACTGGTCTTTCACTAACCACATCCTAGATATAGACATTGCCCTCGAATACTTTAGCAAGATCTTTCTATCCATCTGTGACTCCTTACTCCCACTCAAAAACTCAGGGTGAAAGGCCACACTAACAATTGATCACTTCTGACCTACTAAAGCTTATACTTAAAAGAGACCAAGCATGGACCAAATATAGAAAATCTAAACTTCCCAACCTTCTTCAGGAATACAAAGCCCTCACGAAATAAGTGCAAATCCGAGGTCAGAGCTGCAAAACAAACTTCCTGAGGGACAAACAGCTGGGTGCTAGAGGCAACTCTATACACACCTGGAGAACACTCAACGACCTACTAGGCAGAGGTCACACTGCCGAACATATATCCCTCAATAATGATGGAAGTCTAATAAGTGAACCAAGCGAGATACCAGTCTCTTCAACACTTATTTGTGACCTCAACATACACAAACCAAATAATATGCAGCTTATCGACACTAGCCTACCCACTGCATCCCCTGACTCTCCCCCAAATTCTACATCAAATATCTTTCCCTACTAATGTAATCACCTACCTAAAAAAAGAATGACCAAAACCCAGTCTGGGCCCTGACGACATTGACTACTGCATCCTGAAGCTTTTCCAGTACCTATTGCACTTCCCTAACCAACAACCCCAACCACTCACTCTGCACTGGGGTATTCCACAGTAAGTGAAAAGCACCACTATAAAACCACCTCAAATCTGGCTCCAGAAACAGTTTGTAACTACAGGCCCATTTCCTTCCTCGCCTATCCAAAATTATTGAAAAATCATCCTTGATCAAACCATGAACTTCCTAGATACACAAACTTCTCACAGACTTACAACATGGGTTCCAGTCACAATACTAAGACCACCTAGTAAGGTTTACTAATTTCATTGAAAAGGCCACTGAAGAAGATTTCTACACTGGCTCAGTGTTGTAGACCTAATAAAGGCCTTGACCTTGTTGAACATAAAATTCTCCTCCACACTTATCCGACTAAATCTTTCTGCAAGTGATAAAATGGTTTGAAAATTACCTCATTAATTGGATGCACAGGACTACATTAGCAGGTCAATACTCTGAAATTCATTGCATCAAATATGGAGTTCCCAGGGCTCCATCCTCGGAACTCTCCTATTATCTCTTGTAGTCAACCTCCTTCCCGATATCTGTTTATCCAAAAGCTCATCTCTGTGCAGATGATGCAACCTTCTTTTGCAAGGTTAAGAAACCCTCTCTCTTCAGAACAAACAACAACATGATTTCAGTAAACTACACTGGTTCTCCTCCGGGCTTGGTCCTCAACTCCAAGAAAACTAAGGTCATGGTATTGTCAGGCTCTAGGAAGTCCCTAAATTTTGATTTTACCATTATAGACCACTACGGCAACCCAATTTACAGAGTGTTCACCTTCAAATACCTGGGGATTCGCTTGGATTGTCAAATTAACTATGAGCTACATACTCATCAATTAATTAAAACATTCACCAAAGACTTGGCATCCTACATCGATTAAAAACATTTCCCCATACTAGAAACTAGGGCCTTTCTTGCCAACAGTTTCCTGAATCTGAAATCAGCTAGATTAAAGACCACGTATCAGAGCATCATCCGATTCATCACAGGTCTCCACGTTAGGACGCACTACTGTGATCTGTACAAGGCCGTAAACTGGCTCCCCTGGAGGATAGATTTGACAGCAGAATTCTCACTTTTTCTTTAAAATCCAATTCGGCTCCATGCCTAGCAGCATCTCCTCCCTCTTCAGTAAGTCTGTACACACCAGGACCACCAGGCAATCCACTATCCACATCTTACGTGATTCCTCGCTGGCATACCACTGGGGTAACACACCCTCCTACAAAGTGCCAAACTTTTTAACAACCTTCCCTGCCCTTGGTCCTGTGTAACACACTTACATCATTCAAAAACCAATTGAAATTCTACTTTTAGATAAACTCCAATGCAGCTGCCCTGACCGCTCTCAGCTCCAACCTCTTCTTTTCAGTTTCCTGCACTTCTTACTTGGCATATTTTTGCTTTTCTCTTTAAATTTATTATATAATTATGTTGTCTTTAACAGAACCTTCCTATTATCAATCAATCAATCACTTTATTTAACGAGGCATAAACACCATTGAGCAAGCTCATTTTTCAAGGTGGTCCTGGACATAAATACAATACAGTACACTTCATAAGATTACAATTACGGTTGACAACGGTGCAAAAAATAAGATAAATAAAAATATTGTGAAGGTGCCAGTCAATATGGGCCTATACATACCGGTCAACATAATTAACATGCAAAGGTACATAATGATAAGCTTTACTGAAATGAGAAGAGACAACAATCCCATATAGTCTCCGCTGAGTAAGAGCTCATACCTAAATGATAAAAATAAGGAGGTATTAAGGAATAGGGTAGAAATTGGGGTGAAAGAGTAGGCAGCCAAAAGGGAGGCCAGAATAGGTAAAAGGTAGAGAATAGGCAAGGTCATCTTGGATTAAGGGAACTAGACTTGTAGGTCCTAGGTTTCTGTTGTTAGGAATGTGGGTGGATGAGATACTTAGGCGTAGGATTTGAGAGTGGCACCCGAGGCTTAGGGGTCATCGGCATCTGAAACAGTTGCATGATTCCTTCAGATAATCCATTAATAGAGCTTTGAATGTGAAAATGCTTGGAAGTGAGGATAATTTTAATGAGTCTTGCATAGTGTTCCAAAGTGATGGAAGTGAGAATGTTCTGTTCTGTTCCTTTGTATGACTGTTATTCCTGACTATGTAATGTCAGTAATAAATTAAATAATAAATTAAAAATAAGTGTTTTTGTACCAGTTTTGTGTGCACTCTCATTCAAACTATGTAATGTTTACCAGTATGTATTATTGTACCAAATTTTGTCACTGGATGCGTGTGAAAATGGGCAATTTTGCTCACATGCTTTTCCAGTAGAAACAATAAATGAAATGAAAAAGTTTAAAGTTTGATTTATTTTCTATTTTGAGTGCTATGGGAGGAGGGTTGTGGGGCTAGTGAGTGTGTTTGGGGTTCTTTTTCAAATCTTGAGGAAGGGATTGTGGTCAGGGGCCAGGGTTTTGAGGGGCAGTTACAGTTAGTGTGAAGAGGATTGTACCTTTATTGCGGATGCCTAATCAGTTATTATAAGAAAGAGTTACATATATATTTTAGGTGGAGGCTAGTTGGTGTGTTTTGGGGGTCATTTATTCAATCCTGGGGATGAAAAACTATCAGTGGGCGTTAGGAGGAGGGAGGTTGAGGGGTTACTGTGTGGTTTAGGTGGGGTAATTACATCGGTGGGTTGGGAAGGTTTGTATAGGGTGTTGTGAACTTGTGAGTTTTTGAATATTAGTTTTAGGATTTGGGATTTGTGGCAGCTTTACAGTCTGAAAATCCTAATTTTGACCACTTATCAGAGACATCCATTTTTTAAACAGATATCCGAGCAACCCTACTTTACAAGGCTCTAGTCTGGGGCTGTATAGTTCTTCAGTGTCTCAGGTTGCCCTTGTGTAATATACTAGCTGTATGTTCAGAGAATCCAAGTACAGTTAGAGTTAGCTACAAAGAAAGTTGGATTGATGTATTCAAATACAGTATGCATAATTTATAACATCCACCTATTATGGCCGTTGCTTGTAAGGTTCTTGTTTATTTGCTGGACCTCCAGTAGTGCAGAGGATGGCCACAGAAACTTATCAGAATTCAGGAAGCAAACAAGGATAAAACAAAGAAAAGTGGAGCAGTCCGTAAGCCTGATATCAAGAGAAGGTATTGTTCATTGAAAGCCAACAAGCAAATAGACAAGAGCCTTGCAAGGAGTGACCACCAGTGTTTCTGAGGAAGTAGCCACATGCCACGAAATGTTGGCAACCTTGAAAATGAGCTTGCTCAATGATGTAACTGCCTGGTTAAATAAAGTGTGATTGATTGATTGATTATAATAGGGCGATGTTAGAACATTTCAATACATAAGAGTCGATCCAGTTTTCTTCATAGCCTGACCTAGCCCACCTGGAGTACTGTGTGGTTTGGGCCTCCCAATACAAAAGGACATTGAAGGGGATCCAAGATAGTCGAATGCACAGCTCTTAGTTGGAGCGTTCTTCACGAACTTCACAGAAAAGCGTATCTTTAAAGCCTTTTACCCACTCTGACCTTTACAAAAACACTGAAATGGAGCACTTACCTGGCAGGAGGAAGAATTCTCGCCCTGTGGTCTGTGCCACTTGATCAGCAGTTGCTTCCCGATCAACAGAGCCGGAGGGCAGTTGCTCTGGTAGTGTGCTGATGTCTCACAGCATACTGCTCAGGAAAGCCTGACTCCCAGCCAAACTCTCAGGATTGAGTAAACCAGGACTCTTCACAATCAGAATAGTTTCCTCTTGAAGCAGAAGAGTATACTTCGATACTGCTGGGCGTGTTTCGATTAACTGTTACTGTGGACTGAGCAAAGCAACTGCAACTTCAGTGCCCTCTTAAAAATTGAATTTTTGCGATGTTAGATTCATTAGGTTGATTCAATAGCTGAGGCAACAAAGAAGACTGGAGCTTAACATATTGTCCTCTGTCTGAGCAAGATGCTACGATTGCTGCTCAGGAGGCTAGTGTTATAGTTTGGTGAAAGAAAATTACAATATCATTTGCAAGCTTGAAAATAATGAGAATCTACCAGTATATAGGAACATACTGTACTGATATTCCATATCAAATGGACTCAGAATTTGCAGATACTAGAGAACTAGTTATGACATATTAATTTCTACATTTGATGTGCGTAGGGTAACCTTCTGTTGATGTTAGGATGAGCCTTCAGTGTTCAAAAAACCAGCAGGAAACATCCAGTTCTTTGAAACCAACAATCCGAGCAACATTTACAGGACAGGAGACTGTTTTCAAATTGGCTGGACTCTGGATTGTTGGAATACAGAAGCAGTAAATGCTTCCTCTACCCTGATCACTGCTACTCAACCAAGCAGCGTCAGTGATAGCTCCTTGTTTATTACCTGGAAGTTCTGGAAACTGGAGCCCAGTTCTCCTTGTTACCCCCAGCAAAAGTGAAAGTAACGAAGGATGGTCATGTTTTCTTTGAGGTAGATCAGCCTGTGGCATCCTTGGTGGAGCAGTATTCAGCCCAGGAGATGGTGGAATGTCTGGCGTCTTGAGATATATGCTTGACAGTACTGAGAAGATGGATCTGTGACTTTGACTACTATAGCAGTGCTTATTTCTGCTTATAGCTCTCTGTGCGTACTTATTTAAATCATATCACTTAATCTTTTTAAGGCTGTGGAGGACGGACATTGGAAATTTTGTAAAATTATTAAGAATGGAGTGTCAACAGTAAATGTGTCACTGCACATTGTTGGATTTTGATTTATTAGATATATTTTCCAGGACTCCATCCCCCTCCACACACGGACACGCCCATTCATGAAATGGTCTCCTGATACATCAGTATGTTTTAGATATTGCATATTACTCCCATTTCATCTTTTTCCTTTTGCACAGTATCATATCTTCATATGTATTAAGTGGGGTGTGAATATATAATAAGATGTAAATGTCAACATTTTAGCACATTGAATAAAATGCAAAAATAGAGAGTTAAAAAAGGACATTGAGGCAGTGGAGATGATGCGGTGCAGGGCCACCAAAATGAGCGTGGATATGAAGGGTAAAAGCTATGAGGGAGACTGAGGCCCATAACATGTTTACCTTGGAGAAGGAGGCTGGGGACATGATCTCAGTCTTCACATACGGAAGGGTATCTACCAGGTCAGAGATGAAATGTCTGATGCCCTAGCAGGATGCTGAGACACATTCTAAGCTTAAGGGCAGTGAATTCTGGGGTAAAGATAGGAGACATTTCTTCTCCCATTGGGTGATGAGCCTGTGGAACAGTCTACCAGAAGAGACAGAGGACATAGCATGAAGACTATACCGGGCCTTCATGGATCGCCCTAGACAAATGTCTGCTTTTCAAAGAGAATTATAGGGTATAGACTGGTCATAGGGTAGGTTGTAAATCTCTAAAGTAGTACTGTACATGTTTGTACAGCATATTGTTGGTGCCTGCTTATGAAGCAGGGAGGGGTGAATTTGATGGGCCTAGTATCTCTTCCAACCTTTTATGCAGGTTACTGTGCAAAAGCAGAGTGCCACTTCTGCATATGGGCTGTGCACAAGCAGCGTTTAACTAAATGCACACAGAAAATATAACAAGTTAGAATCAACAGTTTGGACACGGTGTTCAGGAATTATGTGAAAAGGCAAAGGGTGTGCATAGTATGCTTAAGTACTAGATGCTTACTTTGCTTTTCTAGATAATTTCTGAAGAAAACGTGTTGTCTGTCAATTCCAACTTTATTTTCAGGATGCATTTATTCTAACCCTTGTGTTTTATTTCACAGGTTGTTTCTTCCTTCATTTGCTTTGGGGGTGGGGGTATTCTGTTTAATCCCTTTCTGTCTCAGTGCCCGCATCCCTCCACAGACGCTCCCAGCCCTGTCCATCTCTAGCACTTACCTCTGACTCCAGATGCCAAGGGATACAGTATCTCGCTGTACTGAGCACAGTTTTTCTGCTTTAAGGTTTGACAGTATCATGCTCAGCTGCCCCTTGTTGGCCCGTCAGGCGTGGCAGTATAGGCGCAGCCCAAGAGCATTAGGTCGTCATCCTACTTGCTCCAGGGATGTTTCCTGCTTTCTTGGTATTCCGCAGGATGCTGCCGACCACGGGCTGAAAACTGTATATATGCACATACTTGTGGGACCATGATCCGAAGTCAGGCAGGTTCCTTCCAACGCTGTTGACCCACTGAAATACGCTTGTCACCCAGGTGGCAGTGTAGTAGCAGGAGCACAACCCACCTTCCACAGAAGAGGAGAACATCTGTTGAGATGCTTGAGCCTCTTCCTGACTGGTCCTCAGCATCCCCACTTGCTTCCAAACTCACATCATCGACCTTATGAACGGTAGCACCACAGTTGAGCTGGCTGGATGGCCTAACTCTACATCTTTTTATTGCTGAGGATATTTGCAGGAAAATTGGATGTTTTTCCTTGACAGCATCTGCTCCTGTTTGTCTAAAGCTGAAATCCAGATCCTGTTTATGGCATCAAAGCGTGTTTCTGTAGCAACAGATTATGATGTCACAAGCAGAGGATTATGGCATTTGTTGTAGCTTGAGTATATATAGTTCAAGGCATGAGGAGCCTGCTGTCATGCAAGCATGTTAATAAAGAACAAGTGGAAGATATGTTTCATATGTTTGATGTATTTAAGCTAAATTGTTTCTATTATGTCTTCCAGGTTTTCACAGAGGCATGAGTAGCTCTTTAAATTCTGTATAAATTAGAACATGTGAAAACCTAATGTTCTTGGGCAGAGTATTAGGAGACCTTTCTCTCTTTTTTTTTTGTATTTTACAATTAAATGGAAAACTGCTGTGGTCTTGAATCTGTACTAGCACCACTCAGGTGGAAATAAATGACCGTGACCTGTCTACAATATCTGGATTTTAACAAATGCTTAGTGGAGAGAGAGAGAGAAAAGGACAAAAAGTCGAGAGTTAGACAGGTTTGATCATTTTTACTTAAGTTGCTGGGATTTGACACAATTTAATTAAGCAGTCTAATGACCCACAGTATGCTCCCGTAGCCACCACCTCTGTGGAACTTTTCTCTCCCCACCCCACAATCTCCTCAAACTGGTCACAGAGCCAGAGATCTCCTCAATCCATCATCATGATGTATGATGTCATTAATCCTCCCTGAAAGCTTGATGCAGGGAGCAGCACTGGCACCAGGCAAACTTGCAGGAATGGGCTGTTTTCCCAGCTCTGGTCTAAGGACTTCTCTTGTTACAGTAAAGAGTCCTAAACTGCCAAGGCATGAGACGTTGCACTGTTTTCAGTGAACAAGTGAACCATTTTGTTTCTTCCCAAATGACAGGGCTTCAGATGTGCAGAATGGTGCCATTGAATCGGTTTGAGTTTCGCCTTCAGGTCATTTAAGGCAGATGTCCCTGCAGCTTGGAATGTCATCACGGGCATTTGGGGATGTTTTATACAAAAATGTTCTGCTTTAATGTAGTTAACTTACTTACATTCTGGCGTGGGTTTAAAGAATAACAGAATCAGTCAAGGAGAAGCATTGCTTATCTAATGTGGTGCATTCTTTCTTTGATTTATTTTATGAAGAATTGAAGGATGTTTTCTGTAAATCTCCCTTTTATAACGTGGTCATATGGTTGAGCTTGACTGATTCTCTTGTGGTCAAGAGGACGGCAACTCACCCTGAGTAAAGCAGCATGAGGTCTTGAAGAGCCCAGGGTGACACTGCAGGGAAAGGGGGTGGCTGGTCAGCATCTCAGCTGGCATGCTCACTTCTTGTTTGATTGAAGTGCGTTATCTGCACAGTGATAAAGGAACTTTCACTGGCACATTCTCCACAGTACCTGACCTTAGAGGCCTTAATAGTGCATTTTGTTGCGTGCATGTGGTCGTAGTGGTAGTGAGGGTTACGTGAAGTTTAAGTCTTACAAAAAGCTTGTTGCAGAAAAATTCTTACCAGTACTGTAACCTCTCATAAATTTATATATAGGGCCAAGAATGTGAACATTAATGCTCACCATTTGGAAATCCCATCTGGAAGAAAGATCATAATCAGCGATGCCGTGATGATTACATACTCGGCTCCGTTTAACTAACCAGTATGTTCACTTTTACCTGGCTTCTCACAAGAAGTGATTGTTCTATTAAATGCCGTATCCCTTGACCAAACATCTTCCAGGCAAAAGCGTGTGGTTTGTTTACATTGAACTTTTGTATAATAGCACAGTCATTGTTGCTCTCTGACGCCTTTCATTCTAACTTTTCTTCATGGCTTGGGCACAGCTCTTCGATGACGTTGCCAGCTGAGTTACATGCTGGCTGCTCATTATTATTTATTATTGCAGAGTCATTACAGCAGTAGGTTGCACACCTGCTTTTGAGGCCATAAAATCAGAGGGTTGGTGGGGGTCCAAGCCCACACCACAAACTCGTGCCAGTATCCACCAAGAATACTGAAGGAACTCACAAGGAACTTGCCTCCCCATTAGCAGTCCTCTTCAATAAATCCTGGAGAATGGCAGAGTCCCAGAGGACTGTAAAAAGCCACAGTGGTACCCCTGCACAAAAGTGGGATCAGGAAGACACTGTAACTACGTCCAGTCAGCCTCGCCTCAGTAGTGGGGAAAATCAAGGAAACATTACTGAAGGAAAGAATAGTGTAATATATGGAAGCAAATGGAAAACTGGACCCAAACCAGCATGGCTTCTCAGCAGGGAGGACATGCCAGACACACATGATTGAGTTATTTGATTGGGTTACCAGAACGGTGGACCAGGGTGGAACAGTAAACATAGTGTATCTGGACATCAGTAGGCGTTCGACTCTGTTCCACATAGGAAACTAATAAACAAGTTGGAACACACTGGAGTGGGGCATAAAATAGTCAGCTGGGTTAAGAACTGGCTCCAGGGGAGAACCTAGAGGGTCATGGTAAATGGCACTCTGTCAGAGCAAGGTGGGGTAACCAGCAGAGTCCTCCAGGGATCAGTACTGGGGCCAATTTATTTAACATATTCATCAGCAACATCGCAGATGAATTGGAGGGAAAGGTATAGGTATGCCTGTTCGCAGACTTACACCAAGCTCTGCAACAGGTAGACATGCAAAAGAGCGGCAGGAATGGACTCTGATCTAAAAAGCTGGAAGAATGGTCAAAACAATGGCAGTTGAAATTCAGCACCAAGAAGTGTAAAATTGTCACCTGGGGAGAAAAACGGGCAGGAAATATACCTTAGGAGGGGAACAACTGACAGAAACTAAGGTTGAGTGGGATCAAGGAGTACTCATATCTGATGATTTAAAGACAGGCAATGCGAAAAGGCAGCACAGAAAGCTAATGGCATCCTTGGATGCATAGGTAGGGTATCATGAGTAGAAAAGCAAGGTGATAATCCCGTACAGGTCCTTGGTGAGGCCGCACCTAGAGTATTGTGTCCAGTTCTGGAGATCACACCTCAAGAAAGACAGATCATCGGAGATCATTCAGAGGAGAGCTACAAAGATGATTCACGGACTTCATCAAGAACCCTACGAGTCAAGACTCAACCATCTCAAGATCGCTCACTGGAAAGGAGGAGGAGGGACAGGGGATATGATTGAGACATTCAAATACCTCAAAGGAATTAACTATGTACAGACTCAGGACCTTTTCAGAGAAAACTTGTCTATGAGAACAAGGGGCACAGCATGCGACTACAGGGAGGGTAGATTCAAAACCAACATCCGGAAGTTTTCTTCACCGAAAGGGTGGTGGAGCTTTGGAACAGTCTGCCCCAGAAGCTGTGGCAGCAAAGACAGTGAGAGAGTGCAAGCTGGCATGGGATCGACTGTGGAAACTTAGGAAGGAAAAAGATGGGGAGTAGCTCCACGGGCAGACTAGATGGATCATATGGTCCCCTTCTGCTGGTGCTTTCTTATGTTCATATGTGCAAATAGTGCAGAAACTGTAGTGCAGTACGGTGGGTGCTGCACTGCTGAGGTGCCATCCTTCAGAAGAGATGTTAAACAAAGGTCCCTTCTGTCCATCTGTAGTGCTGTTCAGGTGGAAGTTAATGCTCCAGTGCCACCTATCATACGACAGTGGATTTTCCCCATTTTCCTGGTCAACATTCCTCCCCAGTCCTAAAACAGGTCTATGTAATGCACTCCCAGGCTGCACTTCTGAATGACCTGTTACCACTCAGTGTGCTTTTCCTGGTCAAAATTACAGATAAATAAATGAACTTTTATAGGATACGTCCTGTGATGTATTTGATGTATAGGGTGGGTTACTTGCTGTTATAAAATGGCAAGAAAAAATCTAGAAGTTTCATTGGCTGACTGACATCAGCTGACTACATGAAATCTCTAAATGCAAGGTCAGCTGCTGAATCTGTTTTCTCCCACCCAAAAACTCCTTACTGAACAGTATCACTAAGCCCAAAGTAAAAATCCTTGCCTTTACCACCACATTTTTCAAACTAAATTCTTTTAAACTAAACATAGACTTACAAAACTACACTGCCAGCATCATGGCACTTTTAATAAAATAAAAAATCCTCATCCCCGGTTCATCTCAGTGTCTAATGAGAACTCTGTGGCCTGCCCCTAAAAAAGCACTGTTCTTCCACATTTCCCCACAAAGCACATCGCCGCAGCATGCAGATTCAGGAAATCACTTTCACTAAGAACACCACTTCTGTATTTTATAATCTAAGCCTGTCACGTCCATACTCCACTGTCCACCTCAGTAAGTTATAAAAATTAGTCAGCACTGACTTATTCATTTCCGATCCACAGGAGGTAGACTTTTCCGAGATGCTGCCATTTCTGTTCACTGCTCATTCTTAAGCAGAGGAGCACGATTGGCAGCAAGCAGAGCGAGTGAGCTGGGTCCAAACACAGTGGGCATACTGCAGTCACTGCAGTCACTACTACAAACAGTCCACTTACTAAAAACAGCAACTGAAAGTCAGTTGCCACTCTTGAAAGGACCGAGTTGGGGACTGACAGCAGCGGTGGGATGAGGATGGAAGTAAAAAATAAAAATAAAAACTTTACACAGCAAAAGTAACCTGTTGCTCCTGTTGGGGTGGAGGGTCATCTCCATTACAAACGTCAGTTCAATTCAATTTTATTTATGTGGTGCCTTTTGAATACCAAAGCACCTTACAAAGATTAAAACAGCTTCAACATAAAAGTACGTATATTATAAATAGTATAAAATAGCAGAAAACAGTCAGCAATATTAAACTAATCCCCAAAAGCACAGATCCATAAAACAGTTTTGAGCAGTTTTGAGCACACTGTTTAAATCCCTCCATGGTCGGGCACTCACGTATCTGACAGGGTAGAGAATTCCAAAGGGTGGGGCTGAGTGCATGAATGCTACGGGCACTGGAAGATTTTAGACAAACCCTTAGAATCTCTAGCAATCCCTCATCAGTCGAATGGAGTGATCACCCAGGGCAGTAAGGGACCAGAAGCTCTTTCAGGTAGTCTGGACCCTGTCCGTAGGGGCTTTATAAGTCAGAAGTCCGACTTTGAAGGTGATTCGCCACTGTACCAGCAGCCAGTGCAGTTCGCACAGCACCGGGAAATATGACAGGACCCGAGAGGTTCCCATCAATAACCGGGCCGCTGCATTCTGCACCAGCTGCAGCAGTGAATATCCACCCTGGAAGCCTAGGCAGAGAGCATTGCAATAATCCAGGTGAGAGGACACAAAGGCATGGACCAGCATAGGAAGGTCACCAGATGGAACAAGATGCTTAACTCTGAGCTGTTCCTCAGATGGTTGAAAGAGATTTTTGACAGCCGACACCTGCGAATGAAGTGTCAAACCCTCGCCAAAAATTACCCCAGGTTTTGCACCCGCTCAGAGGTCAGTGGGGAGACCCCAAGAAAGTCCCGAGGGTGACCCCACCCCAAACCCCTATCCAGCGACCTGGGTCTACCACCAGCACCTCAGTCTTTGCCGAGTTCAACCTCAACCAGCTCAAATTCATCCACTCCTGGATTTCTGTGAGACAGTTATTATATGCTGAGAGAGCTCTATCATGATCAGGCGCAAAAGAAAGGTAGAGCTGGGTATCATCGGCATAGCGATGAAACTTCAGCCCATATCATCTTACAGTGTCTTCTTTACATCCAGCCTCATCCTATCTGCATGATCAGCTTTGCCCCTTCATTTTGCAACCAATGTGAAAAGTGTGCCTTCTGCACACACCATACACCTGTGCCAGAATGCCCCTCGTGTTGTAAAAGTGAAGTTTCTGCACCTGAAACTGTAATTCTGCCCAAAATACAGTTTTCTCCGGGATGATGAATTCAGCCTCGTTCGGGCGCATCCTGGTTAGGAACATGAGTCAGCCAGAGTGCAGTCCACGAGTACAAGTTTTCCTCAAGACACCTGTAAAAAATGTTGTTCTTGTCCGTCTTTAGCTAACAACTGCTGCTGGTAGCGTAAACTTGAAACCGAGCACTGTGAGGCACAATTTAAATTTTCAGAACGGAACTAAAATCCTGTGCATGCACACAAGCAGGCATGCTCCTGCGCATGCGCATGCATGGAGCTTTTATGCCTTTCCAATGCAATGCGGGATTTTAGCCTGCTCTGAAAATTTTTACTTGTACCCTCGAGTGCTCTTTCCGCTTTACGCTAACAGCAGCATTTGTTTATTAAAGCCGGGACATGAATAACAGTTTTTTTTACAGGTGCCTTGAGGAAAACTTGTACTTTGTGACCACGCTAGGGCTGACCCATACCAGGATGTGCTTCAGGACTCAGCTGAATTCGAGGCCCTGAAGAAAACTGTATTTTGGGCAAAATTACAGTTTCAGGTACAGAAACTTCACTTTTACGCACGTGGGGTATTTTGCAGTACAGGTAGTAGGTGTGTGCCAGGAGCACACTTTCACATTGGTCACAAAATGAAGGGGCAAAGCTGATAGTGCCCTCTAAGTTTAGCTTTTTTGTAGAAACATATTTAAAAGCATATTTTACGTGGAAAAAAATTGTAATTTTTTCATGTCCTTACTGAAATGAGCCATTTTATAAGTGTGATAAGACACTCCAGGGTGTGAATTGAAGGATTTTAATGCACTTCCCAGGGTGTAAGGACACTCTGCCTTTAGCCTCACGCCTTAACTATGCACTAAGGCAAGGATTAAAATCCTTTAAAGTGTACCCGGTCATGGCTTATTACTTGTATGTACTATGTTGTATGACTGGATGTATTATTCTTATCTTTACCTATAAGAGTTATTGTTCTGCTTTGCATAAAAAGTAATAAAATATAAATAAGGAAACATGACAAAAATACACATTTATTTGACTCACATATTGATTTTTTTTAAATTTTTAGAGTAGCTGGTATGTACTGTGTACACAATGATAAATAAAATGTTAGCACTTATTTAAAGCAAACAAAAACCTGGGTTCCTGGGGCTTGTTATGAATTTCAATAACAAAGATGGTTTAACAAATTAGGAATGTTTAACTGATGCAAAGCAACCACACCACAGTAGTAATGAGATGGATTGTCCTTGAATCTGCTTGTTTTGGAAACATTTTAGTCAGGCCTTTCCTCCTCGGCAGATGGTCTCTCTGAGATTTCTTTGGTGCACTGGGAGAGGTATTTCAGTGGTCTGGACAGCACTGTGAGCTCTGGAAAGAATTTACTGCTGGAAAGGGACAAGGAGAGAGGTCAGGGTGTTATTGATAGAGCATAGGGGCAGTTGGAGGGTCCTTTCTGTAAGCTCAAGCTGTGACAGCCTACAGAGAAACCCAGTGGTACAGAAAACCATTCCAGTAAAAACACACACAGGATGTTCAGAGAAATCAATGCTAGCTGAAGGCTTGTTGTCACCGTTTAAAATCTTTTCCGTATGTGTTTGACAACATAATTTGGCTTCACAGATATATTGGAATCTGCATCATGTCCAATCCCCTGTCTTGATGTATACTACTTCTGAATTTAACTTTTCTCAAATAGAGGGAAAGGTTTCATGCAAAACACATTGTTTGTAAAACAGACTCCGCTCATCGCTTTCTTGTGGTATTGTACAGGTGGTAAAGTTCAGCGCCTCAAGCAGCATTGAGCATCTGACAGAAAGACCTATTCATAGTTGACATTTTGACTGTGCGTATGCATCATGGGTATTGATGCTGACTCTAGATAAAGTGTTTGGTTGAACTAAACTGCGGTTTGAAGATGCATACTTTCTCTCATACCTAATACTAGACAGAGTGAAACTTTTCACTTTTGTCATCTCTAAAACTATTAGGTCCAGTAAAATGCCTTGTTGTTTGATTTGCTGATAGAAGATATTTGTGTCTATAAATGCATCATGAAAAATATTTAATGACAGTTTGGTAAGAAGTAGTATGTTTGATTATAACCCAATACAAAGATATGTACTGCTTGAAACTACAAATAATTCTAACTCTGCTGCTTGAGTTGCTCTTTTTCCAGTCAAGGTTCTTCTCCTCCTCACACTCATTTCTTGGCATGAGGCCCAAGGGTGCTGGCTGCCATTTGGATGTCAGTAAGATTTTCTGCCCTGGTTTTCACCCCAGTTCTCTGTCCACTGCCTCCTGGTGCATGCTGCAGCCTCTTCTGGCCTTGTGGGGACACTGCTAAATCCTCCTGTGGAGGAACACAAACCTTTGTTGACCCACTAGATAGGTCTTCATGATTTGTGAAATGAGGCAATCATTCTCCTGTTAGAGAAGCTCTTGAGCAGGACCCGCTGACCATGGCTGCCCAGTAACGGAGACACAGGCCACCTCTCAACCCCGTGTCTCTCGTGTCGGAGCATGGTACGATACCGCTGGGTCATAGGGCTGTCTTTTGTAGTTTTTTTTGTTTCATAGATGTTTTTTCTGCCCTCAGTCACTTGTCGCACTTCATGTCTTAAGCCACCTTTCAGTCCTGTTGTCCTGTTACCCACTCCAGCAGTTACCCACGGCTTGTCACTGTGGCTGGACCTGTAGGAGAGGCATCTCTCACACTCTCTGTCTCACTCACTCACTGGAGTGTAATAAAGGCCTGAGTGTACCAGAACTCTCATCCTGATGGACACTTTTTTCCTGCTTTTCTGTTCCTTCCCTAACTGCCACAGCATGACACACACACACACACCCTTTCTGGGCTTGTGTGCATGCACGTGGAACCCTGTCTGAGAGCATGCTTCCTAGTCCAAATGGGTTTGTTGATGGCAGGCTGCGCACCCTACTCTCCCAGGTTGGGCCATGCTGCCTCAGCCTTGGCTGCTTTCCTGAACCCAGGACTCTCACAAGAAGATGTGCTATGCTTCCTCTGGGTCACCCTTGAGTTTTTCTGTTAACGGATGATGTTGAAAATTTAGATTTTGTCTGTTACTTGGGTATTCCAAGTGTAAAAGTGTACCTGTAGCCTTTCCCCGAGGACAGTTTAGCATGACTGCAGAATTTGTAGCACTAACAGTACACTGATTTTTGAAACAGGAACCAAGAAGAATAAATGAGAATATAAATTACTGAAGTGCTGTCATTATCTGGAGCTGCATTATAAAGCAAGTTAGCTGTTGCATTCTTCTAACTACCTAGATTTAGTTCACTATCCATACTTAGTTTGTCTTCCACTGAGCATGCTCAGTCACCAGACAGTCTTTAGGTTGACTTCTCCTACTACAAAACCATGTTGTCTTATGGCTCTGCTCCTTTGCACTCAGGTTGTTTTTTTTCCACTGGAAGAAGCTGATCTTCTCCTTTGCAGCTTCTGCTAGATAATTAGGATTCTGCAAGTTTTAAAGCTTTTCAGTGACTTTTTAGAAGTTTTGCTTCAGTGTTCGACTCCATGCATGCCTCCTACTTATGTGCAGAGGCCTTATTGGTTTTCTACCAAGACAGGATATCCCTACGGACTAATCCTAAATTTCTGCCTAAGGTGGTCTTTGCTCTCACCCTTAATCAGGATATCGATCTGCCAGTGTATTTCCCTAAGTACTCTAATCGAGGAGAAGCCCTTCTGCACAGTTTAGATGTGCATAGGTGTCTCGGATACTACCTGACAGAACCAAATACTACCGGAAATTGGACCAACTTTTCATCTTTGCCCACAGGATGATGGGAGCTCCTGTTTCAAAACAGTTGCTGTCCAGGTGGCTGGCTCAGTGTAATACGTTCTGTTACCAGAATCACAACAAGCCCTTCTAGGGACATGGATATGTTGTTCATCCACACTCATTGGCAGGTATCCTTGCCGCTTTAAATCTTGCCGGAAGGTCTTCAAGCTTGCTCCTCCCACCCACCCGGGTGGTATAACTCTCGGCTCCGCCCCATGGCCGCCAGATCTTCCTTACCGCTTGGAAGCTCAGGTTCCTCCTTAAGCTCTGCGTTTTGTGACTGTTCCTATTTCTCCGTTTATGATTTAAAAATAAATTTTACAAAAAGACTTCAGTCTTCTGTCCCTCAGCGACTGCGATGGACAAATCGACTCCGGTTCGGAGATGCCCATGCGGTCGAAAGATTCTCGAGCGGATCCACACACGTGTGTCTACTGTTAGGCCTTGAGCACGACCACGAGCTTGCGACCTGTGCTCATCTTTCTCGGCCTACGTCCTCGAGAACCGTGCTGCCCGATTGCAACTGGGCGCGTCCTGAAGCGTTCCCTCCGGTGAAGTCCAAGGAGGCCCGGTTGGCCGGTGTCGCGTGGCGGGCTTTCGGCGGATCAGCTCGGGCGGACGGTCGCCCTCGAAGAGGCGGTAGCGGGCCGTATCTTCCTCGACGCATTTATCCCGATCTCTCTGGGTTCTTCCTACGCGGCTTCTTTAAGGGCTTTGTCTGTCCCTCTCCACTAAAGGAGAAGGGCCTGCGTCTGCTGGACCTTATTCTCGGTCCAAAAAGAGGACAGGGTAGAATCCTCCGTCGGCGCTCTTGGGAGCAGGAAAGGTCCCTCTCCCGGGCCGTCGACCCGTCGGCCGGTCGAGCCGTTCGGCGGCTTGACCACTGGCCTCACGGTGTCCCCATCAGGTCAGTTGACGAGACTCCCACCCGATGAAGTCGAGATTTTCTCGACCCATTGGACGGGCTGTCGCCTTTACAGCAGCCGAGATTCCCCTCTCCCAGTTCCCCGGGAGGAAGTTGAGGATCCCGTGGGCTCGCCTGTGCCTCGGTTCCGGAGCCCTCGGATGGACCATCCGAGCTGAAGGAATGCGGTTCCGGCCGACACCTCCCGCACCGACCTCGGAAATTCCGGGACTCTCGATCTCGGGACCTCTTGCAGTCCAGTCGATCCCACCGTCATAAGCGGTCTCTGTCTCGGCTTTTGATAAGCGGCGTCGCCAGCTCGTCCTCCTCCTCGGATGAGGGGAACCCCGGCGTCAATTCGTCGGCGATGCGAGACCTTATGTTGCAACAGCTCCTCCTGGCGAAATAAGCCGACCCATCGCCTTCCCGGCATTAAGTGGCTGTCACCGGGCAGCCGACACAACCCTCGACTTATCCGAGGCCTATACCCAGGCGGTTGTTCGGCCAAACCAGCTGCTCCACGATTCGGTGGAACCTCCGCCTCCACAGCCACCAATTGGGCTCCGACCAAGGATTCTCGATTCGGCTAAGGGTCTACCCATCGGCTGTCAGTTACCCTCACTCGACCGACCTCGGCAGGTGAAGGGTGGCTCAGGCCAGAGGCAGCTCTTGAGGACTCTTCCGAGTCCGAAGATGATTCCTCCTTTTTCTCCAAGCGACTGGACTTGGAGTCTTCAGGAGGTCAGTCAATGGACGATAGCCCGTCGTCCTTCCTAGGACTGCTTCGGCTCATCTCGGAGTCTACCAGGATGGAGCTCGAACCCGTTTCCAAACAGGCCAGGTATCCCTCACGGAGATTCTGGACGAGGATTCTCCGATGGAGGCCTTTCGGTGGCGAGGCCATAGTGGGTCGGCACTGGAGCTTTGGCAGCGCCCTGCTTCCTGCCCTCGCCTTACCCGGCCAGGATGGCCCAGGAAGTATCCGGTCCTACCGGTTCCTTGTCGGTTTTGGAACACCCCTCTGCTGAGGGTTGGTTACCGACAGCGTTTTCGGCCAGCGCGGCTCGCGCCAGGATGTGAACCAAACCTCCTGACAAGGGCCAAGAATTGGACTATGCCGAGGCGAAAAGTCGCTTTCGTCCTCTCGGACCCGTCAGGCCAGTTCGACGTCCTCATGGCAATTTTCTCATGCCCTGTTGGGCTCCTGGATAGGTCATCCCTCATCTTCCCCCGATCTGCAGACTACGGTTAAGCAGGTGCGGGACCAGGGCAGGGCAGTGGCCAAACAGCAGCTCAGACTGCTTTGGATATAGGGGACTCATGTGCCAGATCGGTGGGCGGCCGCGGTGGCTATCGTCGCGCGAGCTTGGCTGAGGATATCCACCTTTGCCGGATACCCAGCACAAGTTGGCGGATGTTCCTTTTGGGGACTGACCTCTTGAGCCCTGGGTGGAAGGTCACCTGCAGAGGATCGAGAAGTCCAATGCCACCTTGGACTCGGTCTCTTCCGCTCAGAAGGACAAAGGCCGCAAACCACAGCCTAGCCCTTCGTCCTTCTAGCCGCAGCCTCGGCCCAGCAACGTCAGGGCCAGCAGGCTCGACCTTGGCATCCCAAACCCAAGCCGCCCGGCTTCCTCTAACAGGAGGCAGGAGGAAGGGCCCAGGAGGTCCCTCGGCCGGTCCTCCTCCAAGCCTGCCCAGTGACGGGCTGAGGTGTCGCCCCCATCCCGTCACCTACCCTAGGTCCCCCGTGGGGAGGCGGCTCCGGCACCTTCCGTTCCGCCTGGTCGCTGTTACCACGGACAGGTGGGTCTTGGAAGGTGGTGGGAAGAGGCCTGCCTCTGGAATTCGAGCAGGCACCACCCTTCAGAGCAGTCGCACCTCGGGCCGGGATCCCCGCCTCACTGGCGGCTCGTCGAGCCGACCCATGGCTCTCCTCCTCCAGAAGGAGGTGGTAAGAAGGTGGTGGACCCTCCTTCCAGACCCAGGGTTTGTGTCCAGTACTTCCTGGTTCGAAGCAGACGGGGGCTGGCGCCCATTCACAAACCTACGACCTAAACAAGTTCCTAAGGTCTCGAACCTTCAGGATGGTCACTCTGGCTCAGATAATACCATCCTTGGAGCCGGCGTGTGGTTCTGCTCTCTGGACTTGCAGAGACGGCGTTTTTCCGTCCCTATCCGTCCGTCTCACCAGAAGATTCCCTTCGCTTCCGGCGGAAGGATCCCTCTTGAGTTCAAGCCATGCCCTTGACTTGTCTCCAGCTCCCAGGGTCTTCACCAAATGCATGGCAGTGGTGACAGCATTCCCTCTGGCGCCCGGGGTCGGGTGTACCCTTACCTGGGCGACTGGCTGATGGCAGCTCCCTCCAGGAAGGAGGCGGAGTGGTCAGAGATCTGGCCCTCAGGTGCTCTCAACTGGGCCTCCTTATCCACGAAGCCAAGTGAACTTGAGCGAAGCAGGTGATTCTGTTCATCAGGCAGCCTTTCGACTCTCTTAGCCAAGAGCGGCTCCCGGCGGACAGGGCGAGGTTCTTTCCTCCTTTGCCCGATCATTTCTGGTTGGGCAATTGCGCCCTGCCGGGACTTCCTCGCGCCTCCTGGGTCTCATGGCCTGCCCAGCGTGGTCCGTTGGGCCCGCTGGAACATCGTCCTTCAGTGGGGACTGGCCAGCCAGTGGTCTGGCGCTGCGATCCTTGGACCAGCTTGTGCCGGTGACACAGGGATGTGGAGCCGCTCTCCAGTGGTGGACCGTTCCAGATCATTTGCAGGAGGCATCCCGTTCGTCCGCCCGAGCGGCGGTCTCTCTATCGACCGATGCCTCTCTGATGGGTTGGGGTGCCCATCTGGGGAACACCGGGCTCATGGCCTCCTGGTCCCGCGGGAGTCCGATGCCACATCAACCTGCTGGAGCTCCGGCGGTCCGCCTAGCTCTCACGCCTTTGCTCCGTTCCTCCGGGGTCAAGTGGTCCGGTCAGGCGGACAATACCACGACCATGTACTATCTAAACCGCCAGAGCGGGGCGCGCTCCATGCTTCTATGCAAGGAAGCTCTCCGCATTTGGTCACTCGTCATGCGCAGCCTGGGCGGATCTCCTAGCCATTCACGTGGCAGGAGCCTCCAACACCCTGGCCGATGCCCTGGGCGGATAGGGCTGCATCCCAGTGGTCTCTCTACGGAGGTAGTACAGCATCTGTTCTCCCTTTGGGGCACACCTCAGGTGGACCTGTTTGCCTCCATGGAGCAGCGAAGCTGAGTCTGTTCCATGCCGCCCCCTCAGCAGGGCTCGCTGCAGGGGATGCCTTCTCGAGGCAATGGACGGGCCTCTTTTACGCCTTTCCCCATTTCCCTTGATCCACAAGGTGCTTCTCAAGGCGAGGAGGGACAAGGCGCGGTGATTCTGATAGCCCAGACTGGCCTCGCCAGTTCTGGTACCCAGATCTCCTCAGTCTCAGCTCCAGGACTCCATGGCAGCTTCCAGCTCGCCCGGACCTGCTCTCAGTCAATCAGGGAAGGTGTTCCATCCGGACCTTCAATCCCTGCACCTGACGGCCTGGTTCCTCGGCTAGAGTTCCAGGCCTTGGGTCTTTCCGACGAGGTCCTCAATGTAGTTGAGGCGTCCCGTGAAGTCGACCAGAAAATGCTATGCCTTCAAATGGAAAAGGTTTTCCATTTGGTGTCAGAACAAGGGCTTGGACCCTTCCTCCTGTTCCTTGGCAAACATCTTGGACTATTTGTGGTCCCTTTCTAGTCAAGGGCTTAGGTCGGCGACCCTAAGGGTGCACCTGGCAGCCATCTCTGCTTACAGTGGCGGGCAGGGAGGCAGTCGATGGCGCAGGAGAAGGTGGTCTGGCGCTTTTTAAAGGCCTTGATCACATTTCCTCAGTCTGGGAACCCCACCTCCGTGGGATCTACTGCTGGTACTGGCAAAGCTCATGGGCAAGCCATTCGAACCTATGCACAGGTGTGCCTCTCTCACCTGTCGTGGAGAGACCGCCTTCTTGGTGGCTATCCGTCAGCCAGAAGGATGGGAGAGCTCCAGGCGCTTCCGAGTCTCCTTACCTGGTCTTCCACAGGGACAAGGTTGTCCTGCGCCCCACCCGAAATTCCTTCCGAAGGTGGTGTGGAGTTTCACCTTAACCAGGTGTTGACTCTGCGGTGTTCTACCCCAATCACACCTCGGAGGCCGAATATAGGCTCCATACTCTGGACCCTAGAGGCGCTCGCTTATTATAAGGGCATCACGGCTGAAATCGGGAGAGGTTAGCCAGCTGTTTGTCACCCTCACGCTGAAGCCGCATCTGGCAGACCTGCAGCAAGCGGACGATAAGCAGGTGGGTAACCTCCTGCATAGATCTCTGCTATAAGTTGGCGGGCATGGAGCCTCCCAGAGGATAAGAGCTCATTCTACCGCCATACTGCAACAGTGGCTGCTTCAGGGCGTCCCTATCCGGAAATCTGCAGGGCTGCTACCTGGAAGTCAGCAAACACCTTCATTACCCACTACCACATCGACCTTGAGTCACGCCGGGATGCTGGTTTGGGGCCTCAGTTCTCCAGTCTCTCTTTCCCAAGTAAGTATATGTGGGGTGTCGTCTTGCCTCCCTCCTCCCGGAGAACTGCTAGAGTCTGCCAATGAGTGTGGATGAACAACATATCCATGTCCCTAGAAATACAGGTTACTCACCTGTAACAGGAGTTCTAGGAATGGTATGTTCATCCACACAACCCTGTACCTCGGCTTGACGCACAACCTGAGCTTCCAGCGGGCCAGATCTGGCGTCATGGGCGGAGCCGAGGTTATACCACCGGGTGGGTGGGAGGAGCAAGCTTGAAGACCTTCCGGCAAGATTTAAAGCGGCAAGGATACCTGCCAATGAGTGTGGATGAACAACATATACCATTCCTAGAACTCCTGTTACAGGTGAGTAACCTGTATTTACCGGGCGCAGTTAAGGGTCATTCCACCAGAGGAGTGGCTACCTCTTTTGCAGCTTTAAAGAACATATCCACCTCAGCTATTTGTGCTGCAGCTACTTGGAGCTCCGTACACACTTTAATCAGGCATTACAGCCTGGACATTGCATCGAGGCGAAGAGCAGGATTTGGTCTAGCAGTCCTTCAGGGTCTTCTGTCCTAGGCTGTGTCATTCAAGGATTTCTACCTTCCCTCCTCCCAATGGTGCGCAATTTCCGGAATTGCTTGGGAATCAGTCCTAATGGTGTAACCTGCTGCAAGAGCTGTTTCTCGAAGTAAGATAGTACAGTTACGTAAGAACTTACCATAACAGTAGATCTTCGAGAACAGCTCTTGCAGCAGGTACTTTCCCTCCCACCATCCCTGCTGGAGGTAGATTCTGGTTCCAACATCCTTCTCCTAGGACAAGGCATTTATAGCCTCTTTCGGATTGCCATTTGATGGCGGATCCTCAGTCTCCTCTTCTGATGTCATCCAGCGGCCGGGAGTCTCCGGTGGGAAAACGAGGGATTCTGGGGGACCACCTCCCTATGTACTATGCCTGACGTCGGGGACGGGACAGACATTGGAGGCGGTCCCCGCTGAATACTGCTAGCTAGAAAATTTCCGTGGGGTCTTGGCACCTGCCGGCTTCAGTCCTAATGGTGTAACCTGCCGCAAGAGCTTCTCCAAGATCTACTGTTACGTAAGAACTTACCGTAACACTACTTTTCCGTATGTACCCCTATCCTTTCAGCAGTGTCTCCACGATCTTTCTCACCACTGAAGTGAGGCTGACTAGCCTGTAGTTCCCCGCCTCCTCCTTATTGACAATTCCTGACCGGTGCACGGTGGCAAACTGCCAAGAACCATGTTCGATTCTTTGGATGACTCTGGGTACCTCGATGCAGTCCACTGTGATTTGGCCGAAGTCCACTAGTGACCATGGGCCAGTGTCCGTTGGGGCCTCCTGTTAGGCTTGTGCCTGAGTCCAGGATAGGGATGAATCCCCTAGGGTTTCTTCCCTGATAGCCAAGGCCATCCTGGGACCAGTGCTGGAAGTGTGGCAGTACCCAGCTTCTTGCCTGTATGGTTTGTAGGTATGCAAGCCCAACCAGCACCTTCTCTGGATATTCAGATCACCGTTGGCCTGAGGGTCTGGTCGCAGACAGTTTTCTGTAAGTCCGGCAATACTGGGGACAAGGACAAGCCACCCAACAAGGAGTCTCAAATGTTTGACCTTGCAGCGAAGAAGGTCTGTGCTGCATCCTCCACCACAGCTGGCGGTAAGAGGTCAGAGATCACGGTTAAGCGCCAGCTAAACACCAGGCAATCACTGTACCTTGGCCGTGGCAGCAGCCGTCTTGATGCATCGCAGGGTTTGGCTGAGGATTTCCACCTTAACAGCAGACACTCGGCACAAGTTGGTCGATGTCCCCTTCCTGGGCACAGTCCTCTTTGGCACTGGGGTAATGAGGGACACCTCACCAGGATTGAGAAGCTTAGTGCCAACCTGGATTCTGTGACCTTCTCTAGGGCAGAAAGTCTTTCTAGTTTCTGCCCTTTACACCGCAGCAGCTCCAATAGGGGCCATCTCAGTAGTGCCCCAAAACCAGTTTCCACGTTCAGTGCCCCTAAAAGGGCGGGGGTAAGGGTAGTGGTGCCCCTTCAACAGCAGATGTCGATGCTCCCTCCAGAGCTGACCGGTGAATGGCTAGATGTCTACCTCACACCCATCCATTCCTTGCTCCAGCTCCCTATTAGGATCGGCTGCACCACTTCAGACACACCTGGTCCATAGTTACCAGTGGGTTCTGGAAGTGGTGGGCAGAAGATTGCCTCTTGACTTCGAGGCTTTCCATTTTATCAGCCTCATGCACCAAGGGAATCTGGAGTTGCAGAACATGCTGTCAGCCCTCAGGGAGGATGTCGCTCCGCTCCTTGAAAAGAAGCCATATCCAGTTTCTCAGACTCTGTGGCAGGTCAGGGCTTCGTGTCTAGGTATTTCCTGGTCCAGCAACGGATGGGGTTTGGCACCCTATACTGGATTTCCACAATCTGAAGCATCTCAGGAAGCACAAGATGTTGCTTCGAGAGGGCTCTTGCAGTAGGTAATTACATACAGGACTGACTCCGGCGCCGTCGGGACCCCACGGAAAAATTTCTAGCCAGCCGTCTCTGGCGGGGGTTCCCCACTCCCGCCTTCCAGTTCTTTCCCGCTGTTAGTTCGTGTCAGCGCCTCGCAGTAAAGTTCAATGCTAGTCAGCTCTGTCGTCGGTAGTTTTTACCATCGTCTTTTTGATTTGACCAAATTGTCAGGTTTTCGTTGGTGTATGTCGTCCCCTACACCCTCCTAGCACAAAAATAAGTGTGACTCTTGTAGTGCCCAACTCCCGTACAAGGACGGCCATTCCCAGCGCCTCTTCTGTCTGGGCCCGGACCATCAGGTGAAGTGTCAGCACTGCCTTAAATTCAACGCCGTCAGACGGAGGCGGCAGTCCCTGGAGGCCCACATCCTCAGAAAGAAATGTCCTCCATGGAGGAGGAGTTGAAAAAGCTCCGGCAGGCGTCCACTTCCCCCGCAGGCCATCGTAAGGACAAGAAGCGCCAGGACCGGGGCTCCCCATCCACCTCGACTTTGACTGAAGTTGCCGTGCTCCAGGTAACTTCCCCTCCAGGGGCCCGCCCGTCTTGCTCACACTCTGGCGCCTCTGGGCTGTTGGAGGCCTCCGCTTCCGGTAAGGCCGTCACTCTGCGGCCTGCTGGTTCGGGCGGCTCCCGTAAGCCAGACGTAGGCTCCTCTGACGCCCGCACAGAGACTGTCGATAAGTTGCTCGACCCTTCGGGGTGGCACCTGGCCACTCTTCCGTCTGACCAGGCCACTCCCTCTTCGCGACCTGCCTTGGGCGATGGGTCCGCTAAGTCAGACGTCAGCTTGCCCGACACCCACACGGTGGCTGAGCAGACGTCTGACCCTCTTACATCCACCGTTCCCAGCTCCCCACAGCCTTCGCTGCCCTCCGGGGACCCTGGGTCTCCTCAGCCTGACCCGGGGGATTCTTTCCCTTCGTCCCTGGGCGATGCCAAGGTTCCAGCTGCGTCCCCATTGGGCCTTCCTCCTGCTGGGCCGGACAGCCTGACGTCGGATCCTCGGATGCCGGCCCTGGCGCCATCCCTCTCCTGGATGCCACTCCAACACCAGGCCCTTCGCCCACTGCCTTCTGCTCCAGGCCCGCCCGTCGGGCCTCCAGCCAGGCCTTCTGCCCTGTCAGAACCCCCGGTTCCGGGGTATCCGACCCAGTCTTATCAGACATTCTTACCATGGTCCGCATTATAAGATGCCACAGTACACGGTGCCTCCCTACCAGACACCAGGTTACCCGCCATCGGGTTACGGATACGCGCCTTACAGGTACACTCAGTACCCGTATCCCTCTTCCCTCCTCCTCCCCTGCCCCCTCAGCTGCCGGTGGATTTGAAGGAGACTCTGGCCTCCTGGTGGGCTTAGTCCAAGGCTCTGCTCACCAAAGAGGTGGAGAGTAGTCTCCAGGCGATGGTGCTGTTTCCAGTTCCTGTATGTCCAAGACAACAGACTCCCTTCCCACTTCCGGATACCGGGGCGAGCTCTCTGGTTCCAGGGCAGAGCAGAACACTCTTCCCTGAGGGCTTCCCAAGGGGTCTGTTCCTCCCCCATGCCGGGAGAGGGAGTGTTCATCCTCTGGCACCTCTGACGACTCCGGTGGTTCCGACCCGGACGACGAGCCACTCTCTCCAATGAAGCCCAGGCCTAGGACTTCTCTGGAGGACCTTCCTTCACGGAGTTGCTGCACAAAATCCAGGAGGTTCATAAGTGGCATTCCCTGGAGCCGGATCCAGTGTGTAAAGGTCACTGAGCACCTGGATGTGCCACCACCCTGGATTGAGCCTGATGCCGATCTTGTTTCCATTATTTGGAAACAGTCGGCTTTAGCCCCTCTTCCTTGTATGTTGAACAGGCTATATCAGGCTCCTGAGGGTGTTGATTTTCTTGATTCTCACCCTCAAGCTGACACTGGCGTGATTAGTGCCGTTCACGGCTAGTCAGCTAACCCGAAGCATTTGAGCTTGTCTCCACCTGATAAAGAATCCAGTCTTCTGGGGACATGGATATGTTCAATCCACACTTAAGGGCAGGTTCCTTGCTGCTTTAAATCTTGCCGGAAGGTCTTCAAGCTGGCTCCTCCCACCCACCCGGATGGTAAAACTCTCTGCTCCGCCCCATGACGGCAGATCTACCTTACCATTTGGAAGCTCACGTTCCCTGCTTTGCGCTCTGCGTTTTAGGAGTGGATCCAAACTCTTTGGTTAACCTGAAACTAATTTTTAAATTTACAAGACTTCGGTCTTTATCTTCCCTCACGGTTGTGATGGACAAATCGACTGCCGGACTTCGTCGGTGCCCCTGTGGACAGAAGATGTCCCGGACCAATCCGCACTCCACGTGCATTTATTGTCTTGGATTCTGCCATGACTCACAGGCTTGAGTTGTGCAAATCCTTTTCGGCTTTGGTCTTGGAGGACCGCGCTGCCCAATTGCTGTTGGGGCGACGCAAGAAACGTTATCCTCCGGTCAAGTCGAAGGAGGCCCGTTGGGTGGTGTCCGTGGCTGCGGGCTCGGCTGAACAGCTGGAGTAGATAGCCTTCGAGGAGGAGGCGGCCCAGGCTGCATCATCCTCGGTCGCGGCATTTATCTCGCTCTCCTTGGGCTCCTCCTACACAGCTTCTTTCAAGGAGCTTTGCCAGTCCCTCTCCACCAAGGGAGAAGGGACTTCGGGACATTCCTCTTGGTCTAAAAAGGACCCCAAAGGTAAGTCCCACCGTCTGCGTTCGTGGGAGTGGGAGAGGTCCCCTTCCCCGGATAGTTGACACTCTACTTTGGTCAAGGTTGTTGCTAAGGCTGCTGGCTTCACAGTGTCCCCATCAGGTCTGCCGACCGAGACAGCCATCAACGTGGTTGAGATTTTTCTCAACCCGTCAGACGATTTGTCGGCTGGAGAAGCAGACAACCCTTCGTCCCCGGTTAAGGTCCCTGAACCGAGGGAGGAGCGGGTTTCCCCCACCCCCTCTCTGACCCACCCTCGGAATCCCCAAAGGTCTCTGTCTTAGTCTCGGACCTCTTCCAGATCCAGCCCGTCCCGCAGACGTCGGCGGTCTGTCTCGGCACCATGGAAAGCGGCGGCGCGCTCATCCTCATCGTCCTCTTGAGGAGGATAGGCTCCGGCGCCAAGATTGCGCCATTTCACAGTATTTAATGTGGCAGCAGCTCTTATTGTCTGGGAATAAGCAGACTGTCGCCTTCCCCGGCCATTAAGTGGCTGTCACCGGAGCGGCCGAAACAACCCCTCATATTGGTTGAGGAGCTGAAGCCAGCGCCGGTTGTTCGGCCGAAATCGGCTGCGCCACCCATTGTGGTGGAACCTCCGCCTCCATAACCGAAGACTGGGGCCCCAACCAAGGATTCTCTCAGGTCAGGGTTTGCCCCATAGGTTGTTGCTCACCCTCACTCCCGATCGACCTCGGCAGGTGGAGAGTGGCTCAGGCACTCGGCAGCTGTTCGCAGACTCCTCTGAGTCAGACGACGACTCCTTGTTCTCCAGACCGCCTGACTTGGAGTTCACTGGGGGTCGGTTGGTGGACGTGAGCCCATCCTCGTTTCTTGGAATGCTTAGACTCATCTGAGTCCACTGGGTTGAAGCTCAAAGCAGTTTCAAAACGGGCCAGGTATCCCCTTACGGAGATACTGGACTGAGGGGATTCCTCAATTGGACTACTCTGGGTGGAAAGTCTATGCTGCTTCCTCCCTAAGCCTTTGTCAGGCTAGCTCAGCTGACCTGATGTCGCACTTTTCACACGCCCTTTTGGGCCCCCTGGATGAGGTGATTCCTCATCTCCCACCTGACCTTCAAACAACGGTCAAGCAGGTGCGGGATCAGGGAAGGGCGATGGCCAAACAGCAGCTCCAAACTTCCTTGGACATCGCTGACTCGTGTGCCCGGTCAGTTGCGGCCGCAGTGGCCATGCGCCGCAGAACTTGGCTGCAGATCTCCACCTTTATGGCGGATACCCAGCACAAGCTGGCAGACGTTCCCTTCCTGGGTACCGACTTGTTTGGCCCCGGGGTAGAGGGTCATCTTCATCAGATCGAGAAGGACAAAGGCCACCAGCAGCAGCGTAAGCCCTTTTGTCCTTCAGCTCCTGAGGCACATCCGGCCCAGCAACACCAGCTTCAGGGCCAGCAGGCTCGCACTTAGCACTTCAAAGCCAAGCCTGCTGCTTCCTCCAGCAGGAAGCCGGGAGGAAAAGGTCCAGGCGGCTCCTCGGCCGGCTCTTCCTCCAAGCCTGCCCAGTGACTGGTTGAGGGGTGTCATCCCCAACCTCATCACTTCTCCCTGGGTTCCCCCCGTGGGGGGGACGGCTCCACTTCCTTTCCGTCTTGTCTGTTATAACCACGGACCGGTAGGTGTTGGAAGTGGTAGGCAGGGGTCTTCCTCTGGAACTCTAACAGTCCCCACCCTATCGAGCCATTGCCCCACGGGGGGCTGCGGGTTCCGCAGCCTCTGTCAGCAAATCAAGCTGACATTGCCCTGCTCTTCCAGGAGGAGGTGATGAGGGAGGTGGCGGATCCTCCTCCAGACCCAGTGTTTGTGTCCAGGTACTTCCTGGTCCCAGAACGAACAGGGGGCTGGTGCCCCAGTACCTAACTAAACAAGTTCCTAAGGTCTCGCACCTTCAGGATGGTCACTCCGGCTCAGATCATTCCATCCTTGGAACCAGGCATGTGGTTCTGTTCTCTGGACCTTCAGGACGCGTTCTTTCACGTCCCAATCCGTCTCACCAGCGATTCCTCCGCTTCAGGGCAGAGGGATCCCTTTACGAATTCCAGGCCATGCCCTTCAGCCTATCTCCAGCTCCCAGGGTCTTCACCAAATGCATGGCAGTGGTGATGGCATTCCTGCAGCGCCAAAGGGTCTGGGTATACCCTTGCCTGGATGACTGGCTGTTTGCAGTCCCCTCCAGATTGGAGGTGGAGCGGTCCAGGGATCTGGCCCTCCAGGTCTGCTCTGATTGGCCTCCTCATCGAGGCCAAATCGAAACTCGTGCCATCACAGGCGATTCAGTTAATCTGGGCAGAGCTCGACTCTCTTCGAGCCAGAGCACAGCTCCTGGCGGACAGGGCCGAGATCCTTTCCTCCTTTGCCCAATCATTTCTGGTTGTACAGTTGCACCCTGTCTGGGACTTCCTGTGCCTTCTGGGCATCATGGCAGCCTGCACCAGCGTGGTCCGTTGGGCCCGCTGGCATATGCATCCCCTGCAATGGGGGCTGGCCCGCCAGTGGTCACAGCACTCCAGTCCTCTGGACCAGCCAGTGACAGTGACCCTGGAGATGTGGAACGGCCTCCAGTGGTGGCTCGTTCCAGCTCATCTGCAGGAGGGTATCCCATTTGTCAGCCCCGAGCCGACGGTCACTCTGACGACCGACGCCTCTCTGGGTTGGGGTGCCCATCTGGGGGAGCTCAGAGCTCACGGTCTCCGGTCCTCTCAGGAGTCTCTATGCCACATCAACCTGCTGGAGCTTTGAGCGGTCAGACTAGCCCTCACCGCCTCCGCTCCATTTGTACAGGGTCAAGTGGTGCGGGTCTAGACGGACAACACCACAACCATGTACTACCTAAACCGTCTAGGCGGGTCGCACTCCTTGCCTCTGTGCAAGGAGGCTCTCTGCACTTGGTCTGTTATGATCAGTCTGGAGGTGTATCTCCTAGCCATCCCTGTGGCAGGAGCCTCCAACACTCTGGCCGATGCTCTCAGCCAGCCAGGTGCTGCATCTCACAAGTGGTCTCTCCTGCTGGAGGTAGTACAAGATCTGTTCTCCCACTGGGGCACCCCTTCAGGTGGACCTGTTTGCTTCCAGGGAGAGTGCGAAGCTGAGGCTGTTTCATGCCCACCCTCCTCAGCAGGGCTCGCTGCAGGGGGATGCCTTCTCGAGGTCGTGGACACCGGGCCTCTTCTACGCCTTCCCTCCATTTCCCCTTGATCCACAAGGTGCTTCTCAAGCCGAAGAGAGACAAGGCGCAGGTGATTCTGATAGCCACAGACTGGCCCCGTCAGTTCTAGTATCCAGATCTCCTCAACCTCAGCTCCAGGCTCCAGCCCGCCCGGACCTGATCTCATTCAACAAGGGGAAGGTACTCCACCCGGGTCTTCAATTCCTGCACTTGACGGCCTGGTTCCTGAGCGGGTCTTTCCGACGAGGTCCTCAACGTTGTTGAGGCATCCCGTAAGGAGTCGACCAGGAAAATGCTATGCCTTCAAATGGAAGAGATTCTCCACTTGGTGTCGGGTTACGGGGTTGGATCCTTCCTCCTGTTCTTTGGCTAGCATTCTGGACTTACTTGTGGTCCCTTTCTCAGCTAGGGCTTCGGTCGACCCTTAAGGTGCACCTGGCAGCCATCTCTGCTTACCAGGCACGGGCCGGAAAGCAGTCAGTGGCGCAGGAGAAGGTGGTCGGGTGCTTTTTCAAAGGCCTTGATTACATATCCCCTCCAGTGCAAGAACCTCCTCCTCTGTGGGATCTGCTGCTGGTATTGGCTAAGCTCATGGGCAAGCCATTCGAACCGATGCACAGGTGACATCTCTCACCTGTCGTGGAAGATCGCCTTCTTGGTGGCTATCACGTCAGCCAGAAGGATGAGAGCTCCAGGCGCTTTCCATCGAGTCTCTTATCTGGTCTTCCATGGGGACGAGGTTGTCCTGCGCCCATACCCGAAATTCCTTCCGAAGGTGGTGTCTGAGTTTCACCTGAATCAGATGTTGACTTTGCCGGTATTCTACCCCAGTCACACCTCAAAGGCCGAATATAGGCTCCATACTCTGGACCCTAGAAGAGCACTCGCTTATTACAAGGAGCGGATGGCTGAAGTTCGGGGAGAAGTTCGCCAGCTGTTTGTCATCTACGCTGAAGCCGCACCTGGCAGACCTGCAGCCAAGCAGACGATAGGCAGGTGGGTCACATCCTGCATAGATCTCTGCTATAGGTTGGCAGGCATGGAGCCACCCCAAAGGGATAAGAGCTCATTCAACCCACCATACCGCTGCATTGGTGGCTGCTTCTAGGGACGCCCCTATCCAGGAAATCTGCAGGACTGCTATCTGGAAGTTGGCACACACCTTCATTACCCACTACCACATCGACCTTGAGTCACGCCGGGATGCTTGCTTTGGGACCTCTGTTCTCCCGTCCTTATTCCCCAAGTGTAAGTATAGGGGGTGCGCGCCTTGCCTCCCTCCTCCCGGAGAACTGCTAGGAGTCTGTCAACAAGTGTGGATTGAACAACATATCCACGTCCCTAGAAATACAGGTTACTCACCTGTTACGGAGTTTTAAGAGTGGTATATGTTAATCCCACATGACCCACCTGACCTCCCCGGCTTCGTGCAGCCAGGCTTCCAATGGGCTAGATCTGGCATAAAAGGGTGGAGCCAAGGGTTTTACCACCTGGGTTGGAGAAGCCAGCTTGAAAACTTTCCAGCCCATCTTAAAGCGGCAAGGTACCTGCCAGCAAGTGTGGATAAACATATTCCACTCCTAGAACTCCTGCTACAGGTGAGTAAGCAGTATTTTTGGGTTGCAGTACTTGTGCAGGAAGGAATTCAGAGCTGCAGGCTCTTAATGTGTGAGCCTCTTTACTTGATCTTTCACAAAGATGGTTTCTTTTTTAAATCTGCTTTATTATGCAGTTCCAAGTACATACAGTATTCATGCTCTTGAGAAGAAGTTACATGGTAGTTTTGAGTGTCGTTTGAGTTTCTTTGCTGACCATCCTAAGTTTCTACTGAGCGTGATTTCTGGATTTATATTAAATCAAAGGATACACCTTTCCTGTTTACTGTCCCGAGCATGCCAGTCGGGGTGAGGTGCTGCTCCATACTTTGGATGTACATAGGATACAGATGCTATGTGAATCTCACCAAGGACTGCAGAAAGTCCTCTCAGTTTTTTGTTTCATTTGACTGTGGGGAAAGAGGGTGCCTCTGTGTCAAAACAGTGCCTAGCCAAATAACTGGCACATTGTATGACATACAAAAATAGATCAGTTACCATATTGGTCCTTGTAAGCACAGATCCAGAAGCAAATGATTTGATACCTTTATTGGACCAATATAGATGTTACAAAAAGAAAATATCTAAGCTTTCGGACCAACCAAGTCCTTCTTTGGAGACTTGACAGTTGTTGAGTCACAATTGAACACCCAGATCATAGATAAAAAAAAAAAAAAAAAATTAGGATAGAAGTACCTATTTCAAACAATCACAAATTTAAATGGAATGAATAGCATCCCTTTAGCTCGCTATTACTTACAATCTTAGAAAGGAGGCAGTATAGCGCAGTGGTCTAAGGCTCTGAGCTGTAAATTTGGTGACATCCAGCAGACCAGACCTGGGTTTGAATCCCACAGCTTCCACTTGCATACTGTGTGACCCTCCTTGTGCTCCCAGGTCGCTCCTGTAAAAAAGCTTTCAGCTTAGTGTGCTATACCTGGTTAAACAACTAAATTAAAAAAAAAAAAAAAATTTTTTCAAGGCCAAACTCATAGATAAGCTGAACACTCAAGCAGGCAGTCTGTAACTGAAATTATTAATGAATGCGTGTTAGAATACATTCAAAATTAAAAGCAAAACCCTTAGATTTAATACCACAAATGTTCAAGTTAAAACTTGATAGTATAGTATAAAACTGTACAACAGAAATATATGTGGTAATAAGAGAGGAATAAGAAAATGTACCTTGTATGAACAACTGTTTAAAACATTCGTACACAATTACTTATCTGGAGATTTTAACTATACTTTAACCAGTTAACAGACTCCATAAACATTAAAACCTACAGTATTGTAACAATATTTTTAACAAGATATCAGTTGTCAGTATTGCCAAATAAAAAAATCTAAGAAGAACAACCTAGAAAATGAGTTCATGCATCCTAAAATGTTCAAAGTTCAATAATGAGTCTGTATATAATCTGTTCTGAGGTTTTCATGTATGATCTGGGTAATAGATTGACTCTCAGAACAATTGTCATAAGTCTGAGGAAGGACTTGGTTGGTCCGAAAGCTTAGACAGTTTTCTTTCTGTAACATCTGTTGGTCCAATAAAAGGTATCAAACCATTTGCTTCTGGAGCTGTGGCACATTGTATTACATTCTGTTACAGCAAGTACAGTAAGGAACTTCTTGGTGCATTTCGTGAGCACTCCAGTTATATGGCCACTTCTGTTGCTAGTTTCAGGCATGTATTTTGCAGGTGACATTTGTGGTTCAGCCATGTGGAACACTCTGTATACCTTCACTAAACATTACAATCTGGACATAGTCTCTTGTAGACGTGCTGGCTTTGGGCTTGCTGTACTGCAAGGTTTCCTGTGTTGAACATATATATCAAGACTACCAACCTCCCATTGCCTTGTGGGACTCATTCCAAAGGTGTGGCCTAATGGAAGAGATCTTTAAGATAGAACAGTTACGTACTTACCGTAACAGAAGATATTCAAGAGAATCTTTCCCACTAAGCCCTGCCTTCCCTCCCTCTGTCCCCCTTCTGCTTCAGTGACCTTAGCACCATATATTGCCTTGTATGCTTGGTGCTGGTCTGATCTCCTGTTTCCCCACGGGTGGAGGTTTTCAGAGTCTGATCTCCAGTGTGAAACTGAGTGGTGGGCTGCCCACCTTTATGTAGACACTGATGCACGACATCGTGGGCAGCTCTAACAAGTTTACATGTGGTGCTAGTGCCTGTCGGCCGTAGTTCCAGTAGTGTGTCCTAATGCAAGAGTCCTCCTTGAAGATCTACTGTTACAGGAAGTACGTATCATCTTTATAGACAATGTTAACCTAGAAGTAAACAAAACTTGTGATACAACCTACTTACTATACTGCAGTAAACAGTTAAGTAAACCAGGTTGTTTCTGCACGTAAAGTGCACATTGAGACAAGACCCGCACTTGAGTGTGGGGCCCTTTGTGCTGATTGTTCCACTTTAAGAAATGAACACTTGTCCGCTTGATAGCACAGTGTCTGGAGCTGCTTGTCATGCAGACAAGCCCAGTTCAGGTCTGGAATGAGACACTGCAGCAAACAAGGGTGCCGGAAGATGGTAAAAGCTGAGGGGGCTGAGAATCAAAAGGGCACTTATTAGGGTACAAAGGGTACTTTTTCTATACTAGTTTTTGCCATGCAGAAATGAAAAGTGGAGTGGCCATCTCCCCCCCCCCAGGTTCCAGCGCCTGTGGCAGCAAACATTCAGGAGGGTGACTGAGCAGCAGAAAACACACCTCCTGTAGGGTGGGAGAGCAGTCTTAAGCAACAGCATAGCCTCTCGATGTCCCAGAAAAATTAGGTCTGGTAGGCCTAATGTGTTCATAGGATCAGGGTGGGTTGAGGTTGTGACTATGGCTGGTGGGGGGAGGTGAGGACTGGCTCTTGTGTGTGAACCTCTGAACTTGTTAGTGACATGTTGTGAAGCTGGTAGCTTAAATGACTTTCTTGTGTTGCCAACAGATGTGATCCCTGATAACTTGATGCAAGTTGAATATCCTGCCTCGGTGACTAATCACTCGCCACTGACATCTCCGGCCAGTTTGCTCCAACAGACAGAAGACCAAAACCCTTGTTCCCTGGAGGGGACATTAGTAAACCTGTCTCCCCCACTACCTCATGAAGACTATCTGCTGAGCCTTGGGGATGATGAGGGCATCAGTGATCTCTTTGACGCTTATGATTTGGATAAACTTCCCATATTGGATGATTTTATGTGCAGCTGATTGAGTTGAAGGTTTATTTTTTTTTTTCTAGGCACAAATATTTCAGTGATGGAACCAGAATGCCTGCATTACATTGTTTCAGACTAGCAGAAGTGTGAACCATAGATCAACTCTATCTTTTTTTACTTACATGAAGTTCAGCACTTTTCTTACATTTTCAGAATGTATATTTGTAAGGAAAGCTCAGTCCCTCACAACCAAAAAAAGGTCTCAGGAGGTTATTTTTGGGCACTGGGGTCTCCACCGTCTAAAGGATGAAGTGTTAGGAAGTGAACGGACAGAAGGGCATGCATAAGGGATTATACATCCCATGTACGGGCACCACTGATACAAACCCAGTCTTGATGCTTTGTTGCCACCCTTAACTGGGATTTCGGGTTGTGCTTCTTGGGTGTGTGAAGCAAGAGTGTTTTTCATTTGCATGAGCCTGTAAGTGCAGCTAAAAAAAAAAGCTCCCATTTAGGAGTGGGTTTGGTATTTCCTTTGAAAATGGTGTACATTTACATATGTATCCGTATTCCACATAAACATGGGTATAAATCTCATTTATACATTTAAGAAGCAAAAAACATTGTAAGGGTGCCTACGCTGGTGTTCCCTTTGACCAGACTAGCCCTATTTTAGCAAGCTTTTATCTGCTGGAACCATATATGCTCTCTAGGAAGATGGGTGGCCCCCAGAAAGCTGCCTACTTGGCTGTGCCACATCTGGACACAGATTAATGCAGACTGGCTGCATTGTACGTGAACGTAAAATCATTGGCATTGCTCTCTCTGGCTTTATCGTTTGACTGTTTCATTGTGCCTTTTCAATACTTACACTGTACTTCTTGTTTGCCCCCTTGGCTCCAAGTGCCACTCATCACTCCAACATTCTGCGGAGCAACATAGTAAGCCCACTAATCCCACACAGAGTGCATCACCCCAGACTCTACTTCATGGCGTGGCTTTGGTGCACATTCTAGAGAACTGTTACTGCACTTGCTTCAATACAGTCAAATGGATTTCCTTAAAATATTAGGTTTCACATTGGTATGTGCCAGACCACTTTAGCCATGCATCTGATCCAGAAGTGTGACTGACCTTTGATAAATTCATGTTACGGGTGGTCTGAAATAACCAGCATGGATTGTCCTTAAATTGTTGTGAATAATTGACTTTCACATGTAAGTGTGCAGACTAATTTCAGGGTGCTTCTGATCAGATGAAGCTGTTCCTGTACATGTTCTATATTGACTGATTTCCATTCCCTTCAAATTACACTGAATGATTAACCTTCGTATACAGGTATATGAATTGCAGTTTTTGGAGGTTCTGAAATATGACTCGAAAGTGGGGGGTAGGATGATTCTTTTTTTGTCTTAGACAAATACATTAGGCTGCCCTGATGGGCCAGTACTACTGTGAAAACCAGAGTTCAGGAGCGAGTCTCAAATCCTATTCGTCTGGTGACCAGTGGTCAGTAGTGCTTCTAACTGCAGCACTTCCTGACCATGGGAGGAAAGCACCACTCCTGATGTAACCTCTGTGGTGAACGTGCCTTAAACCAGTTGGCGAGCTGCAGCGCTTGCAAGCAAGGATGGAACGGGAAACACCAGGGGCCCACCCCATGGACATTAGAATGCCAGCAGTTGTGTGCCATGGGGGAATAACAGACTATTTACAAAACAAAAATGTCATCTCGCAGCGTTATCAGATGTACAGTAGTCCTGTGCTATGATCGTCTCATACCCCCAGTAGACTAGTACTGTTTTTTTACTACAAAACGAAGATGTCTAAATGTTTTCACCCTTACAAGCAACAGAGCAAAGGTGGGTGCTATTTGTCGGCTGGTTTCCTTATTCTTAGACCATTGTAGAGGTGTGTTGCAGGGAATATATAGTGGCAATGGTCAGTTCTAGAAAGTAGGGCTCACAATTCTGTTTGTTGAAAAGTGCAGTACATGTAAAGAGAGCCCTCTCCAGGGTGTGCAGTATGAAGCAAAGCAGGGTGCCACAGCCACCAGAGAAATGAATTATTCCCTTGTGACCGCACACCTGGAGTGTTAACCCATATGTATAATGTGCTTCTGTTAAATATATGTAGTTCAGGTGTGGTGGTGATCGAAACTAGACAACCGTGTCTTAAGGCCAATGATGTTGATGGATTTTCATGGCCCATCTTGTAAATTTGGATAATGTTACCAAATAGCCTTTGGCAGTCTGGTAAAACCTGTCTGAGACTTGATTCTGTCATTGTAGAGTCAGAGCAGCTAATGAAACTTCATCAGCATTTGGCATAGCATAACCCATCAGAGGAGGGTCATTTGGAAAACCCAAGATGACATTAAGACTCTGTGCACACAGGGCAGACTTGTTTTTAAACTGCATAAAATTGGGCTTGAACATGGTTTTAGGAGTGCCCGCACTATGCTTTCCGGTGTGTTTCCAGGCAGCATTGTTGTTGCCGTCGTGGTGCTTGCTGGGGATAGTTGAGAATGGAAATGAAGGTCATGGGAAGGGTAACTGCTGTTTTTATTGCCTTCTAGGAGCATAGATATGCTTTTCAGTATCCATTTCAGGACTGGTACACCAAGTTTTCAGCCAGAGATTCACGCTTTCCTTCCTTAGTGTGACTGTGCAGTTCTCGTCCACACTTCTGTTAACTTGGATTAAAGAACTGCTGACTCCTCAAGAAGAAAAAAACATATTTAGATACAATTCCGCTTGTACAGTAAGATCCACTTAATCAGGACGCAGTTAATGAGGATATCTGCTTTATTGGGACGACCCCCCGGTCACTGATTTAAGGGACTGGCGCACTGGCGGCTTGTAATGATAGAGTCCCAGTCTCCAACTGTCACCTACCGCGTCTGTGTGAATGGCTTTGTCCGAAACAAGTGATAATTAGCTGTTCGGCTTTTACAGGTCAAGCACCAAGTACTGCGATGGCAACCCACACACGTACCTTTTTTTTCTTTTGTATTGGGGGTTTTCTTTTGTCAGAGTTGCATGTATTTCATGATGTGTGTGTTTTTTTTTAACATGTTGGTAGCAGATCATGTCAGGCCGGGGGCAGTTAGACAAGGTATTTCCAGTTTCAAATACAGGAGTTAAACAGCTGAAATGGTTAACGCTACCATACAAATAAACCGGCAGGTGCATACAGTAGAGCAGACTGGGACCGTCGGATCGCATGGCAGACTAGGTGAGCTTGAGACTGGGCAAGGGTTCATATTATGGTACATGCAGTGCTGTACAGTGAAAGCATCAGGAGGGCAATAACAATATCATTCAGACCGGGACAGATGGAGGTGGGAGGGTAGCATCAGTAGCAGTTAAAATGGTGGCTCCAGATAATTGAGACGCGTGATTAATCGGGACAAAAAGCACGCCATTTGTGTCCCGATTAAGCGGCTTCTACTGTATTACGTATATCTTCTATAGATATATCCTCCGTTGATTACTGAGGAAAGTGGCATGAATACATGACCTTTATTGCTTTGAGTCCATCTAACTCTATAGCTTACTGTTTACTTTGTCATCCTCTGTTGTGACATTACAACCCGTTGCCAGTGGAGTAACTGTCACAAATGGTACATTAGGACCTCGGGTAGGGAATGAGCAATAGGAATAGATGAACTGTTCGGGAACAAAGACCCGGTGTCATGCAAATGACCACAGTAATAAATAATGGGGAAGAAAAAAGGCAGAACCAATATGAACTATACTCTGAATTGTCAAAATATTCTGTTGTGCTAAAGTTCTCCTAAAGGCATCGACAGCTCTTTGAGGAAACTGTTGCTCAGTGCTAGCCCATCTGCTAGCACAGTTTTAGAACTGCAGTTGTAGCAGTTTTTACTGTGCTACAGTCTGGACTCTTAACAGTTTAAACCATTCCAATAATTGAAATGGCTTAGGCAGTGTGCCCAGGGCAGTATCTGCTGAAGCAGGTTGGATGGATCACAACATTACTTTTAGTAATTTTGTTGAGGAGAAGGTTTCTCGATTTTATTAGCATCAGTTTTCTAGTTTTACATGGACTGGTCTTGTATACAAATTGAATATAAGCAGGAGCAACAAATTGGGGGGTGGGAAGGGAATAACCTTTCATCCAGTCATGGAAGCCTGGACAAATTTCTGCTTTCAAAGGGAATAAACTGGTACCCTGCCGAGTAGAGTAGGTGGGAAAGCCCTGTGAATTAGTAAATGTTTGCGTAGAATGCATTTTTTTCATCCTTGCTTATGAAGGCGGGGTGGGGGGACATCATAGACCTAGTGTCCTTTCCAACTTTAAATCACTGTTGCTATGTCTTGAACGGTATTAAAAGCTTCTTCACACATCACTTACATTAGAATAAAAATATTTGCTTAGTTCAAAAGAAAATACATAAGAAAATATATTTAAGATTTTTATTCCCACTACCTGAATTTTCAAGCCCCCAATTCCTGCAAGTTGTAGCTTTTTTGTTAGTGTTTAAACTTTATTTATTAAAAAAAAAAAAAAATTATTTTGCAGTAGATTTGATTATCAAAACTGCTCTTCTCCATTAGGTCACACCTTTAGAACTATAAGCCATCAGTGTTGGGACAACACGGAAACCTTTGCTAGCCAGGGGTGGCCCCATCACTCAGTTCTACTCCCTCTGATGATTATCCTTCAGACCAGCTGAAGGGGGCTGACAGCTGCATGGCATCAGTTTGTGATGCCAACTGACCGAAGTCAAAGGGCCGCCTGGGGGAGCAATATCAGTAGGAGCCACTTACCAGAATAGTTCTCCAGTCGGGGGGCAATCCAATTGTCTGCAGGGAAGGTAAGTCCCAGAGAGGGCTGAGCTGTACAAAGAAGCAGTCAACCTAACCATTGCCATTTTTTTCTTTTGTTGCTGGCCAGGTTCTCCAGTCCCCCTGACCCACCAGTTGTTCCTCAGATGCCTCCCCACCCCCAGAAGGGAGATCCCTCCACGGAAACACTGGTCATAAACCCTGCCTTGCCCCCTAGGGCAGGGTCACTGGAGCGAGAGACATGCACACCCCAGTGGACTATGGTCAGGCATGGAGCAGCAGGGCTGGTGCCAACATTGTTTCTTGTGTTTTCCCCACTGGCGGTGGGGACGTGCAATGACGCCAGCGTCCGTCCCACCCTGTAACATGAGGTGACGACCGCGTGGGATCCCCCAGCCTCTGCCAGGGCAATGCGCCAAACACTTTGCCCCTTCTCTCTCACACCCACACCACCACCCCAAAGAAGGAGAGCAGTCCACAGGACGCTCAATCTCTCTCCCTGGCCGGCCCTCCAATGTCTCGGGTATGTTCACTAACCCTGGTCACCGGCGGCGCAGGTTGATGCTAGCGGGCTGGCATGCCATTTTTTTCCTTTAACTTGGTGTTATTTCATTGTCTCTGCATGCCTCCAAAGTCAACAGTTTTTCTCTGCACATGCAATACCGTAATAACATTTGCAGAGAAAATACACATTCGGTTTGTGTATGCTGTCTTGTCTGTTGTGAGATTTGCCAGAGCTTAAACCAGACTACAAGGAGATGCCGTAAGAAAGCTCTAGATGTTTCCATCTTAAGACATTTAAAGCCATGAAGAAGGAAGAGGTTTCAGAGTTCCATCTCCCTCACTATTGGCCAAAAAGCAGCTGCTGAAGTCTAAAGATCAAGACAAGGCACAGTAGTTTGCACAGGCCTCCTAGTCTGGCCATAAATGGAGACAGGGACAAGTTGGTTTTGCTGGCGAAGTCCTGGTTGCTGTTAGAAAGGTATGTCTTCAACACCCACTCAGGTGGCATTAACTACAGCCGCATGCACCCCCAAAATCATCTGAGATGCCATTGTTAGGGCTTGGCTTAGGCACTCTCGTACCTACTGTGGACAGTAAGACTCCATCCTCGTCGGGCCAAGGCACTTAAACAATATTCCCAGCCCCTTTTCAGGGTGCCATCAACTCTCCGGCTGTACTAGCGTGGATTTCAGAAACATTCTGCCTGTGTTATCAATGCAGGCAGTTATTCTGCCGACTGGCCTCCTGGTACTGTGCCCTCAATGATGGGTTCAACTGGCACGTTGCAGATTCCTCCCTTCCAGCTGCCACCGTCGCTGGTTCATTCTGCAGCTGCTATCGTACTGATGACAAAGCAGAATATAATCCTGACCGCATGAATTTTTAGTGTGTGTGTATATATGTGTGTGTGTGTGTGTGTGTGTGTGTGTGTGTGTGTGTGTATATATATATATATACATATACATACACACACACACACCTGAGTGATGATATATGTATATCTTCACGAGAGGCCAGTGATATATCACAGTACTTTGCTACTGTTTTTGAGAACCAAAGTGGTTTCCTTCTCTTGCTCTTGCCTTTCTCCCTAACACAGTGGGATGTTGCTTCAAGTATTGCATCCTTAACGCTTTCCCACTTGGCCTGTACACTACTCACCTGTATTTCTTCTTGCAAGTGCTAGCTTAACTCTGTTGGCCATCTTATCAAAGTCTGCTTCCCTTAAGTCCCATATTTTTGCCTTGGAAAGCGATGATGTAGTTCTAGTGGCCAAATTGAACTATACCATGTGGTGGTCCCTGGCCCCCAGGTGACCTTCTACCAGGAGTTCTGTGATCCTTTCCCCATTAGTGAGTACTAGATCTAGGATAGCCCTGTCTCTTGTGGGTTGTTGTACCAGTTGTTTGAGGCCCTCCCCCTGAAGGGAATCCGCTGTCTAGTTCTGGCGGATGTTCCTGCTGGTATTTACCAGTCTGTACCTTGCATGTTGAAGTCTCCCGTTATTGGAACCTCCCCTTTAGCAGTCATGTTTTGTTGATCTTCCTACAGTAATGTCTTGCATCCTCCTCCTAGTCTGGAGGCCTGTAGACAACCCCAGATCTTACTTCAAAAGGGCTCTTGCAGTAGGTAATTATATATAGGACTGATGCCAGCAGGCGTCAAGACACCATGGAAAAATTTCTAGCTAGCAGTCTCTGGCGAGGGAGTGCTCACACGTCAGGTGACTGGCGTCAGAAGTCTATATAAAGGGGCGGTCCCTCACGCCCACCTTCCAGTTCTTTCCCGCCGTTGGCTCATGCCAGCGCCTCGTGGTAAAGTTCCTTGCTCGTCGGCCTCTATCGTCAGTACTTTTGACTGAGTATATTTCGATTTTTTTGATCATTTGTCAGGTATTCGTCCATGTGTGTCGTCCCCTACACCCTCCAAGCACAAAAACAAGTGCGACTCATGCGGCGCCCAACTCCCCGCACAAGGACTGCCATTCCCTGTGCCTCTTTTGCCTAGGCCCCGACCATCCGGTGAAGTGCCAGCGCTGCCTCAAGTTCAACGCGGCCACCCAAAGACGGCAGCAGTCTCTGGAGGCCCATATTTTGAAATAGAAAATGAGCTCAGTGGAAAACGAGTTGAAAAAGCTCTGGCAGGCGTCCACTTCCCCTTAAAGCCTTCGAAAGAAAGACAAGAAGCACTGGGACAAGGGCTCCTCATCCACCGCGTTGTCTTTGGGAGTTACCGTGTTGCATGTAACATCCCCCTGGGGGACTGCTCCACGACAGCTGCCTTGGAGGCTTCTAAGGTGGTGTCAGCCCGCTCATCTGGCTCGGGCCCTTCGGGCTTTTGGAGGCCTCCGCTCCCGGTAAAGCAGTCTTAGTGCAGCCTACTGGTGTGAGCGGCTCCAGTAAGCCGGACGTCTGCTTCTCCACCCGCATGGAGAAGGTCGGTAAGTTGCCCGACCCTCCGGGTCGGCGCACGGCACTATCCCGGCCGACCAGGCCGCTTCCCTCCACTCGCGCCGGCTCCTCCGGCCACCCTGAATCCCGCTGTTAAGTCGGACGTCTGTTTGCCAGACATCCGCACAGCAGAAGAGCAGACGCCGGACCCTCCCACGTCCGTCCGTGGCTGTCCGCAGCCTTCGCTGCCCTCCGGGGACCCTGGGTCTCCTCAGCCTGGCCCTGAGTATTTCTCTCCCCCATCCCCAGGCAAGGCTGAGGTTCCTGTTTTCCCCCGTCAGACCATCCACCTGCTGGTCCGACCAATCTGACGTCTGCTCCTTGGACGCTGTCTCAGACGCCAGTATTGCAATCTCCGGGCGACATCCTGCTCCCAGATGCCGTCCCAACGCCGGGCCATCCCTCCACTGGGCCTTCTGCTCCATACCTGCCTATGGGGTCTGCGGCCGGGCTGTCTATTCCAGCAGCCCCCCCATTCCTGTGTCTCCGACCCAGTCGTATCCAACGCAGTCTTACCTGGGGCCGCAGTATTCGACACCGGGCTTTCTGCTGTCGGGTTATGGATACGCGCCTTACGGGTATAATCCGTACCAGTATCCTCCACTGCCCCCTCAGCCGCAGGTGGACTTGGAGGAGACTCTGGCCTCCTGGTGGGCTGAGGCCAAGGCTCAGCTCACCAGAGAGGTGGAGAGTAATCTTCAGACGACTGTGCCGGTTCCCATACGTCCACAACAAATTCCCTCCCCACCTCCAGACACCAGGGCTAAACTACCTGGGTCCAGGAGGGCAGGACACGCTTCCCCAGGTCTGTTCCTCCCGGAGAGGGAGTCTGTCATCACCATCTTCTTCACACCTCTGACACCTCTGAGTCGTTCCGGTGGGACGACGAGCCTCTGGCCTCTCCGTCTTAAGTCCAGGCCAAGGATTCCTCCGGAGGATCCTTCTTTTACGGAGTTGCTACGCAAAATCCAGGAGGTCCATAAGTGGCAATCCTTGGAGCCAGATCCACAGCGTAAAAAGTCATTGAGCATCTGGATCTGCCTGTGACAGCTCCCACCTTGGTTCCACCCTGGATCGAGCCTCATGCTGACCTTATTACCACCATTTGGAAACAGCCGTCAGCTTTAGCCCTACTCCCTCGTAAGTCAAACAGGCTATATCGGGCTCCCAAGGGTGTTGACTATTTAGATTCTCACCCTTGAGCTGACTCTGTCTTGATTAGCGCCGCTCACGGCCGTACAGTTAACCCGAAACATATTAGCTAGTCTCCACCTGACAAAGAATCCCATCTTGTGGACCAGTATGGCAAGAAGATTTTCGCTTCTTCCACTCTGGGTATTAGGGCCCTCAATTATGTCTATCACATGGGGTATTACCAGAAGGCACTTCTTAGTGAGGTGGAATCCAAGTTGAACTCCCTTCCGGATTCTAAAGTCAAGCAGAAAGTGGCTGACCTCATCCGCTCTGCACGTTCGGCCAGTCGGCACATGCTTCATGCGACTTACGATGTAGTGGACACTGCTGGCAGGAGCTTGGCTTTCGCCGTAGGCTTGCAACGTCATGCTTGGCTCCGTGTGTCAGGGTTGGTCCTGGAAGTGCAGTCCACTATTCGGGAAGCGCCGTTCCAGGGTTCGGTGCTGTTCGGTGGTGAGTCAAGGACATCACCGATAAGCAGAAGGGGATGGCAGTGAAGTCTGGACTCCATGTATCATCCCCATCAAATACAGCGCCGTCCCTTTCGCAGACTGAATCAGCCAAAGGCAAAACCCCGGGGAAAGCGGGCCACTAAATGCCACCCCCCTAGCTGCCAAGCCCCCTTCCCCGCACAGAAAAGCAGCAGGTGCTTCAGCTGCAGCGCTGCCCCACAACACCTGACTCCTTCCCTCTCCCACAGCCTCGGGCTTCCTGGAGGAACCGGTAGGAGGGAGGTTTTCCCTGCACCTCCCGGGCTGGGAGAGGATAACTTCAGATTCATGGGTGCTCCAGCTAATCGCAGAAGGACACTTAATAAAGTTTCTACAGAAACCACCTTGTCACCCTTCCCCAAGGTCATCGTACTCTTGATCATCTTCTGGTCCAGGAAGAGATTTCAGCACTTTTACTAAAAGAGGCGATAGAGCCCGTCCCCCTTCTTCTACAGGGAACGGGTTACTATTCCCACTTCTTCCTGGTCCCGAAGAAGACGGGAGATGTAAGACCTGTTCTAGATCTCAGATCCCTGAACTTATTCGTGGAGTGCAAGAAGTTCAGGATGCTGTCCCTGCAGAGTCTTCTGCCCCTCTTTCGGTGGGGACAGTGGCTGTGCGCTCTGGATATGCAGGATGCTTACCTGCACATATCTATCTGTCCTTCCCACTGCAGATACCTTCGTTTTGCATTCCAGGGGGACCACTGCCAGTTCAAAGCACTCCCATTTGGTCTTTCCTCGGCTCCCCGAGTATTCACCAAATGCCTTGTGGTGGTAGCGGTCTACCGGGGTACAGGTTTTCCCATACCTGGACGATTGGCTCCTGGCGGCCTCGTCCAGGGAGGAACTCCTGCGCTTCCTCTCCCTTACCCAACAGGTATTTACCTGCCTGGGTATTACGATCAACCATTCCAAGTCTCACTTGATCCCATCCCAGAGGCTCCAGTTTATCGAGGCGATCCTGGACACGACCTTACTGCCACCAGACAGGGCGGCCACACTCCAGACTCTGGTAAGCCTGTTGTCTGGCTGCAGGCGGGTCAGTGCAAGGTCGGTTCATTCGCCTCCTCGGGCTTATGGCGGCTGCTATCCCAACGGTCCCTCGCGCTCGGCCCCACATGAGGGGGTCTCAGTGGACACTTCGCTCTCAATGGGATCAGTTGGTGGACGACCTGGACCAGCTTGTCCTAGTCTCCTCCCCCCATGGTTCGAGACTAGCAGTGGTGGATGGTTCGAGAGAACTTTTTTTTGGGAGTTCTATTCTGCCTTTCTCCCCCCTCACAGACTGTGACCACAGACGCCTCGGGCAAAGGCTTGGGGAGTCCATCTCGGACCTCGTAGGACCCAGGGCTCTTGGTCCAAGCTCGAAAAAACGCTTCATATCAATGTGCTTGAGCTTCGGGCAGTGCTTTATGCTCTCCAAGCTCTACATCTGTCTTCTTCCCGGCCACTTGGCCATCCAGATGGACGATGTGTGTGGTATGGTACATCAACAAACAGGGAGGGACTCGTTCCTACCCTCTTTGCATGGAAGTGATGAGTTTGGGATTGGCAGCACAACTCGGCCTTTACCTCACGGCTGTTCATGTCCCGGGTGGTCAAGAACACCTTAGCAGACAAACTAAGTCGCTCGTCTGCTCAAGCTCATTAGTGGGAACTGGATCAGGGGGTCCTGGACAATATCTTCCTATGTTGGGGAACGCCACAGGTGGACCTGTTCGCTTCACCTCTAAACACAAAGCTTCCTGACTTCTGCTTGCTCGTTAAAGAGCGAGGCAATTTTTGGAGAGATGCTCTGTCTCTAGATTGGAAGGACAGATTAGTCTGTGCTTTCCCTCAATCCTTCTGATCCCGCAAGTCCTGCAGAAACTAGGTTCAGAAGGAGCACGAACGATTCTGATCGCTCCTTTCTGGCCCAGGCAAGTTTGGTTCTCAGTTCTGCAACAATACTCAGAGGAACTTCCTCTTCCACGACTTTTACTGACCCGGGATCAGGGGACCCTGGTCCATCCAGGTCTCAAGTCCCTTCAGCTGCATGCATGGCTCCTGCAGATGTAGCTTAAGCCCGATTTGGGGTTTCACCCAGTGGCGCTGAGATTTTGGTGGAGGCTAGAAAACCCTCCACTAGGTCTACCTATGCCATGAAATGGAAACGGTTCACAATCTGGGCCGCTTCAAAAGATTTTGAGCCTTTCTCACGCTCTGTTGGGCAGCTGTTGGGGTACCTGCACCATCTCTTTGATCTGGGTCTTAGTCACTCATCTCTGAAAGCACACATGACGGCCATTTCGGCCTACCATGTCCCTTTTGCAGACGGGACGTTAGCTCAGCAGGAAGTCTCGAAGACCTTCCTCAGAGGGGTTCTCCACTTGAGACCCCCTATCAGAGTTCCCGCCCCTCCTTGGGATTTGAATTTCGTTCTTGAGAAACTTACTTTGCCTCCTTTTGAACCGGCAGCCTCAGCAGACATGAAGTTCCTTTCATGGAAGACGCTTTTCCTAGTGGCCATTACTTCTGCTCGGAGGATTTCTGAGCTCCAGGCCCCGATGTGTAAAATCCCCATATTTGATTTTTTTCCCAAGGAACGTGTTGCTCTGCGCACCAATCCCAAGTTTCTCCCCAGGGTGGTAGCGGAATCTACATTGAACCAGTACATATTACCAGCTTTCTTTACGCAATACTCCAATCAAGGGGAGTATCTCTTACACACTATGGACGTTCACCAGATTCTGAGATACTACAATAACAGAACAAAAGATCTCAGAAAGACTGATCAACTGTTTGCCTTCTCTTTTGTGGGCAAAAGAGACAATGCTGTTTCTAAGCAATGCTTGTCCAAATGGTTGGCTCATTGAATCACTTTCTGTTATGACACGTACAAGACCCTTTCGGGTCAAGTGAGAGGCCACTCCACCAGAGGAGTCGCTGCCTCAGTGGCTTGTTTCAAGAATGTGTCAGCGGCAGACATGTGCTGCCGCCACTTGGACTTCCGTCCATACCTTTACAAAACATTAGTTTGGATATTGCCTTTCGCCGTAGAGCAGGCTTCGGGCTTGCTGTTCTGCAAGGCCTCCTTTCCTGAGGCCTTCACAGCTAGAGGATCTACTTTGAGTAGCTTTCCTCCTCCCGTTTGCTGCTTCTTGTTCCAGACTGCTTGGCACTCAGTCCTATAAGTAATTACCTACTGCAAGAGCCCTCTCGAAGTAAGATAGTACAGTTACGTAAGAACTTACCCTAACTGTAGATCTTCAAGAGAGGTTCTTGCAGTAGGTAATACCTTCCCGCCCTCCATCCCCCTAAGCTTTTTCAGCTCCTTTTCCAGTGAGGGAAATATTCGCTCCTCTCTCATCCGGCCTCTTTTATCCTGTGGTGGGAAAGAACTGGAAGGTGGGCGTGAGGGACCGCCCCTTTATACCGATGTCTTCTGATGCCAGTCACCTGACGTGGGGGCAGTCCCTTGCCAGAGACTGCTAGCTAGAAATTTTTCCGTGGGGTCCTGACGCCTGCCGGCATCAGTCCTATGTTATTACCTACTGCAAGAGCACCTCTCGAAGATCTACTGTTACAGTAAGTTCTTGCATAACTGTACTTCCGTGTGGCTGTCCCATTTCCTGTTTCCAGGGTGACACACAATTCCTCTGGCTCCTTATGTGTATTCTGAATTTCTGTAGCTTGGATATTTTCATTGACATAAAGGGCGCCACCCTTTTTTTTTTTTGCACCTGTCTCTTCTGAACAGTACATAGCCAGGTACTGAAGTCTCCCAAGTGTGGTTACTGGTGAACCATATCTCGCTAATGGCTACTGTGTCCAGTTTAGCCTCTGTCATTGTTGCCTGCAGGTCTGGGATCTTGTTTCCCAGACTGCGGGCATTTGAGTACGTGATTTTTCCATTGGCCATATTTTGGTGCGTTAGTTGTTGGGTGAGGTCTGGCATTTCCCCAGTGCATTGTATGGGGAGTTGGACCTTTTTTCTTACCTGGTGATGCAAATGAACTACAAACGTGCTGAAATCCTGTTTGATCACTAGCTGAGGGGGAGGGGTGTTCTTCCCATTTGATGTATCGGGTGCTGCACCCTTCTTCCCATTTGCTAGTTTAAATATTCTGCAAAGATGTCAAACTTCTGCCCCAGTGCACCGACTCCCTCCTTAGTTAGATGCAGTCCATCGAATTTAAAGAACTTTTGCTCCCAAAACTGTTGCTAGTTACCTACAAATTTGTGACCTGGCACCAGCCTTTGAGCCACAAGTTTAGCTCCCCTATCTCACCTTCTCTGACCTTTTGTCCATCTGCCCCCCTCTCCCAGACCAGCAGGATTTGAGGAGATACCAGACTAAATGGAGGACAGTTTGTCTTCCATTCTGATCAGGTGTTCCTTGGTCTCTACAACTGACTGGCTGGCAAGATCATTAGTCCCTCTGTGTACCAGGACAACTCTTCTCCTGCTTCCTGCACAATTTTTGCAATGTGGTCAGTGTCCCTCCATGCTGATGTACCTGGGAGACATCTAACCATTACCCCCCGGCTGGAGGTAGGTATCAACTCCCCGAATCATAGACTCTCCTGTGATCAGAAGTGTTTTGGATTTCCTTTTTTTTGTTTTGGGCGAGTTTTGTAGCGCAAGTTCCTGTGCTGCAGTGTTTTCCTATGCAGTGTACTCTGCCCCTTTGTTTGATTTCGGAGGTAGAAGCAGATACCCGTTTGTAGTTTTTATATGGTTTGTGGAGGTGATGCGTTGGAGAGCATTGAGTGATGGGGCACCAGATTTGCCCTTCCTAACTTCTTCCCAGACCAGCAACTCTCTGCGGTCGATGTGCTTCAGTTGGATGTTAGGGAAATGGCGGGCAGTTCTTTTAATATATTTTCTTCTGAATATGTGATTTGAGGTGCGCAGTCTCTGCCCATGCTGCCTGGAGCTGAGCCCTGAGATCCCCAGTGATCCAGCATGTAGGACAACATCCTAAATCCTGTATATGTACACTTTTTGAAGTGTCCCGCAGTACCTGCAGTTAATGTCCATTCCAGTTGCCGAGTTTATAACCTGGTCCAAGTAATTAGAAAGAAAATTAAAGCAAGTTAGATTTTTTTTGTATAACTTGTTATAACAAGTTAAATTACTTGTGCCCCTATAAGTGAGGTCACTGTGTGAATACCCCTCTGATCCTCCCCTTCCTGCTTATTTGATCATTCAGTCTATGCATACAAATCCCAAATTTCTACTGAAGGTGATATCTGAGTTTACACTTAAACGATGCACCTCCTTGTATATTATCCTGAACATGCCAAGCAGGGTGAGGCACTGCTGTATACTTTGGATGTAGATGGAGTACCGCAGTACAGTATTGCTCATACCAAGGACTGCAGAAGGTTCTCAAAGAAGGCGTTACTGTTTCGAAACCATGCCTATCCAAATGGCTGACTCATTGTATTGCTTCCTATTGTAGGAAGTATGGTAAAGAACTTGCTGGTGCTGTTCATGGTCACTCCACAAGGTGTATGGCCACTTCTGTTCATTTCAAAAATGTCCCAGCTGTTGACATGTGCAACCACGTGGAGCACTGTCCACACTTTTGACTAAACCGTAGAGTCTTGACAAAGTCTCGTAGATGTGTGCTGGCTTTGTGCTTGCTGTTCTGTCCTGATTGACTACCATCTCCACCCCACCCACCCCGCGTTTACTTTGTACTGCTTGAGGATCATTCCAAAGGTGTGGCCTAATGGAAGAGAGATAATTAAAGATGGAACAGTTCAGCAGGTACTTGCTGTCAGAGTAGATATTTGAGATAATCTGCTCCATTAGGCAATGACGTCCCTCCCTCTTCCCCCTTTTTTGCTCTCTGTGAGGGTTCCAATAGATGATGTACCTATGACTCCAGACATCCTGTATCTAGCACCATGTCTTTCCTTGTGTACCTGTTGGTCTCATCTCTGGGCTCCCCCCATGGTTGCAGGTCCTCCGAGGTTGATCTCCAGCAGGAAACTGAGTGATGGGACTGCCCACTTTTAAAACACACAGAAATCTTGGGCGGCCCCCCTCTAGCAGATGTTTCCATGTGGTGTGCTTATAGTTCCAAACGTGTGGCCTAATGGAGGAGATTCTCTTGGAGATCTGCTGTTACGGTAAGTTCTAATTTGACTGTTTTTACAAAATGTTTACCTTGAATGGCCGTGTGTGACTTTCCATGTCTGCCATTCAAATTGAGAGGGAAAAACCTGGCAGAAAGTGATCCCATTAGTGCTTGTCATTTGAGGGGCTTGGACAGTTCAGTCTGTGCTAGTAAATGACATTTTTTTTTGATTCTCTTATTTTTTTTTTTTTGGACAGATACAGGGTTTTGGTTGCATCCAGTTAGTGGTACTTTTTTATTTTTATTTTTTAAGATGTGAAACCTTATCAGAATTTTAATCATTCTTTGTGCAGGTTTTCTGGTGCCATTGACTTGCTGCTATTGAAGCCAATACATGAAGTATCTTTGAAGTTGTAACCAGTCTGTGGATGATTAAATGTGTTGGATACAAGGATATGAAAAGGGCAATGCATAAGGAACTGTACAAACAGTGTTATACTTGTCCACATGTACAAAACTGTATAGTTCAATCAGTGATGTTAATATTTAAGGATTTATTATATATTCAATTCAGTTTGCCCACAATATCATTGGTATTTCAGTCATTTAATTCAATAGTGGATCTTAATTTGTAAAACACTGCCAGAATGTTTTCTAGATTTGTAAAATGTTTTTTAATATGTATATAACATAACCAGAGGTATTTAAAGCATTTTTCCTGGGAGTTGAAAGTAGATTTTAAGAGTGTGCATGAAGGGTTGTGTGTGTGCGCGCGTGTCGGGGCTTGGGAAGGGGAACAAGTTACAGATGTGTCTGGATAGTCATATATATTTTTTATTTGTGGGTAATATTGTGTACAGATAAACATTTAAACCAGAGCAGTGCAAAATACATATGTAATTTAGCTTTGTATTGTATGCTAGAACGGAAAATATGTAAAAATGTAAAAAAAAAAAGTTAAGATGGATTTTGTACATAATTTTATAGGATGGGTCTGTACTAGCTGTTTACACATTTGCTTCAAATGAATGCTGTTATGCCCACTTCAAGTGGGTGCTATTTTAAAAACTAAGCTATGACTTTTATTTGGAGATGCTTGAATCAATAAAATCATGAAACTAATTGAGTTAATAAGGACTGTTTGGTTATTCCTGACATTTTTCCTTGGAAGAACTGGAATATAATGCCCCTATGTATTGGTAGTACTTACATGCCAAAATACCCTTTCACTCCCAACATTCATTGGGTTGCAATGTACACACTGGTTAATATTGTACCTCTTAGTGTCCCTTGGCGCAGCACAATGAAACATGAACCATGACTGACATAATTTGCAACACACATAAACTAAACAATGAGGGTCTGCTAAAAGCAGTCGGATGGTATGGGCTGTCCTTCCCTGCTAGCTGGTCAGGTTGTGACAGGCTTGGGCCATGCCACTTCTCATACTTTCTTTTACCGTCTCTCTCTAGCTAGTACATAGAAACCTAGAATTTGGCAGATAAAGCCCACTTGGCCCACCTAGTCTGCCCATTTTTCCCTACCTTACAGTATCCACTGCAGACCCTAATTTGTCTCCAGCTCTTTCTCCCTCTTTACTAGAAAGAAGATGGCAGTTGCCTCCAGTGTATGTCCAAAACGCATCACCTTACATGTTTTGTTCCTCCAAACATTTGTTTTGTAAAAATGGAAATGGGTACAATCCTGGCAGCTATCTGATTTTTTTTTGGGGGAGATCTCTTGCAGCAGGCTACACACATGGAATTATAGCAGCCAAGCATTAGGACCACATGGAAACTTTTCTAGCTAGCAGTCTGGAGGGGGGGCGCCCACTCCCATATATCTACCAGTTCTATAAGTGGACTGCCCCCGTGCCCTCAGTTCTTTTCGCACCATCAACCTTCGCACGTCCGACTTCAGAGATCTGCCAACTTTAGTTGACTGCCCTTTTCACCAAAAATCTTAAATGTTTTTTCTCTCTCTCTACTGTCACTTTGGGAGCATGAACTGGGATTGGGGTTGAATGAAAAGACCTGGCAATCTCGAAGTCTCTTAAGTTTTATTGATGAATATGGCGGTGTGAGCTGCCTGAGGTTTGAGCTCTGGAGTCAGTTTGTTTTATTTCATTTTCGAGTTTGTTTTATTTTCATTAAATTGTTTGTTTTATTTTATTTTAGTTAGTAAGTTAGGGCTGCCAAGTGAGTTATATAGTGTTCTAGCGAACTGCGGGCACATAGCTAGCATTTTGGTTATTTTTCTTGCTATTCAGGCTCTAAATCTGCTGTTACGGTGGTTCACCTTTGTTTTAGTGAAACTACTGATCTTATGAGGGCTCTTGCAGTAGGTAATTACATATAGAACTGAAGCTGGCAGGCATCAAGACACCACGGAAAAATTTCTAGCCAGCAGTCTTTGGCGGTGGACAGCCCCCACGTCAGGTGACCAGCATCAGACGTCTGTATAAAGGGGCAGTGCCCCACGGCCGCCTGCCAGTTCTTTCCCGCCGTTGGCTTGTGAAAGCACCTCGTGGTTAAGTTCACTGCTTCGTCAGTCAATTGTATTATTACTGCTCCTTTTTTGATTTATTAGATTTTCTCGTCAGGATCTTTTCAGCATCTGCCGTGTGTGTCGTTCCCTACTCCATCCGAGCATAAGAATAAGTGCGATTCTGGTGGCACCCAGCTCCCGCACAAGGACGGACACTCCCAGTTCCTTTTCTGTTTAGGACCGGATCACCCCATGGAGAAGTGCCAGCAGTTTAACGCCGCCAGCTGCAAACAGGCAGCAGTCCCTGGAGGCCCACATTCTGAAAAACATGTCCTCCATGGAGAAGGAGCTGAAGAAGCTTTGGCAGGCCTCTACTTCCCCTGAGGGTCACCACAAACAGGACCAGGACTCCGCTTCCACAATCACTACAACTCCGGCCGGAGTCACTGTGCTGAAGGTAACGTCCCCCCCAGGGAGCGCTCATCGGCCGTCGTGGAGGCTTCTGCCGCAGCATCCCTCGCGCTCAGGCCCATTGGGAGCATCTGGGTCAAAGGAGGCAGTCGCTCCCAGGAAGACTGCCACCATGCAGCCTTCTGGGTTGAGCGGCTCCAGTAAGCCAGACATCGGTGTTCCTGACGCCTACTTGGACAAGGCCACTAAGACACCTGACCCTTTGGGGCAGCGCACGGCCTACAAAACGCCCACCAAGGCTGCTCCTCCCTTGCGGCCTTCGTCAGGCGTTGGTTCCGATAAGTTGAACACCGGCTCCTCCGATGCCCAGCCGGACCCTGCCGGTAAGGTGGACGTCTGCTTTCCCCGAAGGACACACTGCGTTGGAGCCGACGCCGGAGCCGACTGATCAGTCTGTCGTCCGTGGCTTGCTGTTGCTCACTGAGGCTCCAGCATCTCCCTGTTGGACCCTGGGGATTTTAGTCCTCCTTCCCCGGGAGACAGAGGACTCGGGTACGCTCACGTCCAATCTCCCTCCCGTAAGGCCAGACGACCTGACGTTGGACCCTCTGACGCTGGCTTATCCGCTGGGCACCATTCCCTTGCAGGACCAGATGTCCACCAGGCCTCCTGTACCTGGCCTGCCTGCTGGGCCCCTCCCAGGGCTGTCTGCTCCGTCGTGCCCGGGTACCCAACACCGTCCTACCCAGGTCTGCAGTACCCGACGCCGGGCTTCCCTTCATCTGGCTACGGATACTCACCATACGGATACCACCAATATCTGTATCCTCCACCGCCTCCTCAGCCGCCGGTGGACCTGAAGGAGACTCTGGCTTCCTGGTAGGATGAGGCCAAGGCTCAGCTCACCAGGTAGGTGGAGAGCCGATGCCGGACCCGGTTCCAGAATCCCATTGTCGAAGACGAGACTCCCTCCCCCCCTTCCTGACACTAGAGGTGAGCCATCAGGTGCCAGGGCAGGGGAGGACATGCTTCCCTGAAGGTTGCCCAAGGGGTCCGTCCCTCCCCCCACGTCAGGAGTCTTCTTCCTTCTCTTCGGAGACCTCTGGTTCCAATGGGTGCTCCAACCCAGACGACGAGCCACATACTCCAGACCGTCCCAGGCCTAGGACTCCTCCGAAGTCACCTCCGGATGATCCTTTTCTGGAGATGCTGAGAAAGATCCAGGCGGTTCACCAGTGGCAATCTTTGGAGCCAGATCCACAGTGGATGAAACTCGCTGCTCATCTGGATCTGACGGACACTGCTCCAATTTTGACTCCACCCTGGATCGAGTCTCATGCGGACCTTGTTTCCACTATTTGGAAGCAACCGTCGGTATTAGCCCCCCCTTTCCGAGGAAGGCGGATAGGCTATACCAGGCTCCGTGGAGTGTGGATTCTCTGAATACACACCCCAGAGCTGACTCAGTCATGATTAGCGCCACTCACGGCCATATGGCTAATCCCAAGCATCTCAGCTCGTCTCCACCTGACAAGGAATCTCTCTTCCTGGACCAGTATGGGAAGAAGGTGTACGCTTCTTCCACTCTGGGAATAAGGCCCCTGAATTATGTCTCACATATGGGGGATTACCAGAAGGCGATCCTGAGTGAGGTGGAAGCCAAGTTGGACTCCCTTCCCAAGTCTCCGACTAAGTAGGAAGCAGCAGATCTAGTCCGTTCTGCTTGTTCGGCCAGTCTGCACTTACTCCGTGCCACGTACGATGCAGTGGACGCTGCTGGTCAGAGCCTGGCTTTCACCGTAGGTCTGCTACATCATGCCTGGCTCCGGGTGTCAGGTTTGGTCCTGGAGGTGCAGTCTGCTGTCCAGGACACACCCTTCAGGGGTTCGGTGCTGTTAGGTGGGGATGTCAAGGACATCATAACCAATCTGCAAGAGAAGGGCACTGCACTAAAGTCTGTGGACTCTATGTACAGGCCCCCTCGGGGTCAGCGTTTCCCTTTTCACAGACGTTCTCAGCCCAAAGCGAAACCTCTGGGCAAGTGGGCCAGCAAACTGGCCCTCCGACTCTCAGGCCCCCAAAAAAAAGCAGCGGGAGCTTCAGCCATGCACTGCCCCACATCTCCTGACCTCTCCTCTCTGTCTGGACATTCCAGAGGAACCAGTGGGAGGGAGGTTCTCCTTCCATCTACAGAGTTGAGAGAGGATCACTTCAGATGCTTGTGTGCTCCAACTGATAGCAGCAGGACATTCAATCAAGTTTCTTAGGAAACCCCCAAGTAAACTCCCACCCCGGTCGTCTTACTCCCCAGAACATAATCTTCTAGTTAGGGAAGAAATATCCTCCCTTCTGCTGAAGACTGCGATAGAGCCTGTCCCATCCCACCTTCCGGGGACAGGTTACTATTTGCATTTCTTCCTGGTTCCGAAGAAATCTGGAGACATGAGGCCTATCCTAGACCTCAGCTCCCTGAACTTGTTCGTGGAGTACAAATGGTTCAGAATGCTCTCCCTGCAGAGCCTTCTCTTACTCCGGCAGGGACAGTGGCTGTGCACTCTGGACATGTAGGATGCCTACCTGCATATCCCTATTCTCCTTTCCCACCACAAATACCTCCGGTTTTCGTTTCAGTGGGACCACTACCAGTTCAAGGCCCTCCCATCTGGTCTTTCCTTGGCACCCCAAGTGTTCACCAAATGCCTTTCTGTAGTAGCGGCTCGCCTGCGTACCCAAGGAGTGCAGGTTTTCCCATACCTGGACGACTGGCTCCTGGCGGCCCCATCCATGGAGGAGCTCCTGTGCTCCCTTTCCCTTACCCTGCAGATCTTACCAGCCTGGGTATTACCATCAACTAGGCCAAGTCCCATTTGATCCCATCCCAGAGACTCCAGTTCATCGGGGCGATCCTGGACACTACCTCTGGCATGGCATTCCTGCCGCTGGACAGGGTGGACACCCTCCAAGCTCATACAAGCCTGCTGTCCAGTCACAGGTGGGTCAGTGCCAGGTCAGTCCTTCACCTCCTCAGGCTCATGGTGGCTGCTATTCTGACAATCCCTCGCGCTCGGCTCCACATGAGAATCTCGGTGGATGCTTCGGTCTCAGTGGGATCAGTTGGTGGACGACCTAGACCAAGAAATCTTGGTCTCCAACCCTATGGTTCAGGACATACAATGGTGGATGGTTCAGGAGAACCTATGCTGGGGAGTTCCCTTCTGCCTCAGACCTCCCTCCCAAACATTGACCACAAACTCCTCAGGAGAGGGTTGGGAAGCCCACCTGGTGTCTCACAGGATCGAAGGCTCCTGGTCCAGGCTCGAGCAGACTCTTCTCATAAACGTGCTCGAGCTCAGGGCCGTGCTGTATGCTCTACAAGCTCTGCATCGGTATGTGCTTCACGGTCGTCTGGCTGTCCAGACGGACAATATGTGCGTAGTCTGGTACATCAACAAACTGGGAGGAACTCGTTCCTACCCTCTTTGCAGGGAGGCAATGCGAGTTTGGGATTGGGCAGTGCAACACAACCTTCACCTCACGGCAGTTCATATTCCAGGGGGTCAAACACGCTGGCAGACCACCTCAGTCTGTCTGCATAGGCTCACGAGGGGGAACTGAATTGGGGATTGTTGGACGATATCTTCCTGCGCTGCGGGACATCTCGGGTAGACCTGTTCACGTCTCCTCACAACGCAGAACTTCCCGCCTTTTGCTCGCTTGCTTCAGGGTGAGATTTTTTTGGAGAGACGATCTGTCTCTAGATTGGAGGGACAGATTTGTCTATGCCTTCCCCCAGTCCCCTTAATTCCGAGGGTCTTATACAAACTGCTCAGAAGGAGCTCGCATGATCCTAATTGCTCCTTTCTGGCCCAGGCAAGTTTGGTTCTCTCTTCTGCAACAGTACTCTGAGGAACCTCCTCTTCCTCTGTCGCAACTTTTGCTGACCCAGGATCATGGGACCCTGGTTCATCCAGGTATCGGATCCCTTCAGTTGCATGCGTGGCTCCTGCAGACATAGCTCAAGCCCGATTCGGGGTTTCCCAGCTTGTGGCTGAGATTCGGTGGAGGCCAGAAAGCCTTCCACTAGATCTACCTACGCCATGAAATGGTAAAGGTTCTGTATTTGTGCCTCTTCCAAAGTTTTCGAGCCATTCTCATGACCTGTTGAGAGAATTCTGGACTATATGCGCCATCTTTTATCTTGGTCTCAGCCATTCCTCTCTGAAAAGTCACATGGCGGCCATTTCCGCTTATGTTCCTTTTGGGGACAGAACTTTCGCACAGTTGCAAGTTAAGACTTTTCTTAGAGGAGTTCTCCACTTGAGACCTCTATTTGCGTTCCTGCTCCTCCTCCTTGGGATCTGAATTTCATTCTTGAGAAGCTTATCCTACCTCCTTTTGAGCCGGCAGCCTCAGCAGACCTTAAGTTCCTGTCCTGGAAGACTCTCTTCCTAGTGGCCATTACTTCAACTCGAAGAATTTCCGAACTTCAGGCCTTGATGTGCAAAATCCTGTATTTGATTTTTCACAAGGAACGGGTGGCTCTGCACACCAGTCCTAAGTTTTTCCCTAAGGTGGTAGCGGAATCTACGCTGAATCAATCCATTGAGCTTCCTGCTTTCTTTACACAACACTCCAATCAAGGGGAGTACCTCTTGCATACTTTGGATGTTCACTGAATTCTGAGATGACACCACCAGGATGAAGGATCTCAGTCTGATCAGCTGTTTCTCTTGCTCACAATAGAGAAGGCAATGTAGTTTCCAAGCAATGCCTATCCAAATGGTTGGCTCATTGTATCACTTTCTGTTATGACAAGCATCACAAGTCCCTGCCGGGTCAAGTCAGAGGCCACTCCACCAGGGATGTCGCTGCCTCTGCGGCTTGTTTTAAGAATGTGTCTGCGGCTGACATTTGGGCAGCTGCAACTTGGACTTCTGTCCATACCTTTACGAAACACAAACGTTTGGACATTGCTTCTTGCCGTAGAGCAGACTTCGGGCTGGCTTTTCTGCAAGGTCTTCTTTCTTGAGACCTTCACAGCCGGAGGATCTATGGATGGGTAGTTTTCCTCCTCCCGTGTGCTTCTTCTTGTTTCAGACTGCTTGGGACTCAGTCCTGTATGTAATTACCTACTGCAAGAGCTCTCTAAGATAGTACAGTTACGTAAGAACTTACCGTAACACTAGATCTTCGAGAGAGGCTCTTGCAGTAGGTAATGCCTTCCCGCCCTTAGCTTTTTCAGCTCCTTTTCCATGGGGGAAAGATCCACTTCTCTCTCGTCTTGCTTTTTTGGCCTTTGGCGGGAAAGAACTGGAAGGCGGGCGTGGGGGACCGCCCCTTTTTACCGACATCGTCTGACGCCAGTCACCTAACGTAGGGGCTGTCCCCTGTCAGACTGCTAGCTAGAAATTTTTCCGTGGTGTCCTGACGCCTGCCGGCTTCAGTCCTATATGTAATTACCTGCTACAAGAGCCTCTCTCAAAGATCTACTGTTACGGTTAAGTTCTTGCATAACTACTTTTAACTTTTCAGGACGGTCGTTCTCCCTGTCCTGCTTGGTTATTTTGGAGTATTCAGCTGTTTTTATTGTGGTGGCTCACTTTATTATTGAGTCTACCACTGAAATTGTCTGGTTTCGATTTTTTGAGAACCGAAGCAGATTATTGATTTTTATTCCGTGGTGGGGCTGGAACCTGCTGCCTGACGGCTGGAATTAGCTGCTTGGCATTGTGAGCCTGAGTCTGGAGGATCTGGTTAGAAACGCTGTGGAAACTAATTTTCCTTTGCCTGTCGTGGGGAAGACTGTGTAGCTAGAAGACAGGCTATGAAGCCGGGGAATTTGGACTGATCCCAAATTCATAATTTCTTGAAGAAGTAGCTGGTGTGGTGAGAGCATACTCAGCGAATTGAATGGACATTTAGACTCTTATCTCAAACAGTGGTGTGGTTTGGAACTGTGTTGGTGCAGGGAGGCCTCCTTGTTGTGCTTGGGGCCAAGTGGTTTGTGTGCTCCTGCGACCAAGCAGGAGTTTCTCTAGTGACTCTCCGGGGAGTTGGAGAGTTGATTGGATTTTCTCCTAAACCTCCTGCTGGACATACCTAGTGGTTTGTCCCTCAGGGGGTTGTAGCTGTGGGTCGTGGGTGGTTAGGCGCCAGGGCCTGCAATTTAGTGCAGTTGGAGGAGGGGGGCCTCCCCTTAGATTTCTAGCCCTCATATTTCTGCCCACTGCTATATTGGGGATATCCGAATGGTATTTTGAATATTTGTCAAGGCCTATCTTATCGTGCTACTGGAGCTTATGCCCTTTAAATTGTTTTGGATTAATTTTTCTTCTTTCTCTTTCACTACGCTGCACTTGGACTGATTTTATTGTAATTTGCTTAGATCTATAATATTTTTGGTGACGCTATTTAGATTTTATTTGGTTGAATTTTACATTTCTTCTACTGTTTACTTGCTTCTCAGACTTTCTGGTGAGAGCAGAGCCTGGGGGTGAAGTCCTGGCATTTCTGAACAGGGGAGGTGGGAGCTTCCTTGTTCACTCATGAAACATTTGAAATTATTTGTTTGATTTGCAACGGTCTGCTGAATCATTTATCAGAGGGGACTGTTGGATTATTTTATTAGTATAATTAAGGGTTTATAATTTGAGGGTGCCAAATTGATTATAGGATTAAGGTTTAATTATCTTTTATTTTTTATTTTTTTGTTTTAGTTGTTTAACCAGGAGTAGCACACTAAGCTGAAAGCTTTTTTACAGGTACAACCTGGGAGCCCCGGGAAGTTAAATGACTTGCTCAGGGTCACACAGTATGCAAGTGAAGCTGTGAGATTCAAACTCTGGTCTGGTCTGCTGGATGTCACCAGATTTGCAGCTCAGAGCCTTAAACCACTGCGCTATACTGCCTCCCTTAATTATTAATTAGTGGGATTAAGTTGTAAGTGTATTTGAAATGCGTTGGGAGGGTTTTGAGACGGCCGGGCATTATGCTCCCACCATGCTCGGGGCATTTGCCCTTTTGACTGTCGTCCCATTGCCAGCTGAGGTGAACAAGAGGTGTCGTGCCTTTGGGATAGTCAGAAATCGATCTAAAAAGAGGTGGCCAGGGCATGGTGGGAGAATGGAGAGGGGTGGACGGATTGAGGTTGTTGGGACTAGGAGACGCCCTGGGGTGAAATGGGGTCAGGAAAGGGGGATTTCCCTGCCTGGTTCCCATACCCAAGGGCTCCACAAATAGTGGGCAGGTCTCGGGATCTTCCTCGGTGACCCATTCAACCCGGGCGGTGTTAGGCAATGCCAGATCGATTAGAAACAAGACGACCATTATAGCTGATCTTGTTGGAACATCTGATCTGGCATGCATCACTGAGACCTGGTTGGACGAAAATGCAGGCCCTGTTCTGGCATCTGCTGTTGCACCCATGTTCTCGGTGATGCATCGCCCAAGGTTGGATCGTAGGGGCCGGGGTGTAGTCATGTTTAAAACGGAACTGGGCTTTGTGGCTGTGCCAATGGGGTGCACTCGACCCTTTGAGTGTATCTTGGGAGCAGGTGTAGGGTTCAGGATACTCCTAGTCTACCATCCACCTGGTGATGGGGGAGTATTCCTGAAGGAGTTTGCAGTCTTCATTGTCAACGTGCCGTTGGAGTCGCCCAGATGGGTAATTCTGGGTGACTTCAATGCCTGAGTCGACGATGAACTCGTGCAGTTTGGAAATCTCCTCCAGCTTATGACTATGCTGGGCCTTACACAGGTGGTTACCTCTGCTACCCATATTGGAGGTCGCTCTCTGGATCTAGTGATCTTACTTTGAGAAACTGCTCCTGCAGCAGGTTACACCATTAGGACTGAAGCCGGCAGGCACCAGGACCCCACAGACATTTTCTAGCTAGCAGTATTCAGTGGGGGACCGCCTCAGTCAGTCCCGGCCCCAACGTCAGGCATAGTGCATAAGGAGGCGGTCCCCCAGAATCCCCAGTTCTTTTCCCGCCGTTGACTCGCCAGCATCAGCCTCTTAGTCTCTACCTAGTGCACGACCACTTGGAACTTCTACAGTTTCTTCCAACTGATGCCCTCTCCAACTCCTTCTCTTGAGGGACACCTTTCCAAGTGTGCCTGCAGAAAACAAATACCTTTTAAGGATCCTCATTCCTCCTGCGTGCGGTGCTTAGGCCCAGACTACAATATCAAGGCCTGCACCTTTTGCCAAGGGTTCAACAGCCGCACCAGTATCCGACGTCAGAAGGCACTTCAGGCTTTTCTGCTGGAAGAAAAACTGAAAAGGATGGACCAAGAACCTTCCTCCAGGGGCGATTCTTCCTCCAAGGCCCATAAACACCGGGAGAAAGTAAGGTCTAGATCCCCAAACCGGGCCTCGGACTCCTGTAGCTCCTTCAGATCGGACCGCTCTCCCTCCAGGGCTAGGTCTTAGCCCCCTTCGGTCAAAGTCCGGGCTTCAGGCGGTTCTTTGACTCTCCAGCCCATTAAGACTTCAAGGCTCTCTGCTTCCTCCACTCCCTCTCGGGCCTCTTCTAAGTCTTCTGAACGCCATAAGTCTTCCTCATCGACCCAACGTCGGGGCCCCGACTCCAGATCGGTCTTCCAGCCTCCCAGAGGTCCGGATCCAACACCAAGGAAGACCAAAGACCTGACTTCCCTAAAGCGGACGTTGGGCCTGACGTTGGCCAAACACACGAAATCAGCCAGGCGTTCGCCAGAACAGAGGACACCAGCCAGGTACCAGACGCCGGCTGGGCATTCGCCGGACCCAAAGGCATTGGCCAAATGACGACATCTGCCTCGCGTTCACCGGAGCCGAAGACCGCCCCCCAGTCACCGGTGGACACCAGTCACAGGGATTCCACGGAGGGGGACACTGCACTGCCCGAAGACCAGGTGGGCGACTCTCAGGATGCCGGGCTTCCAAGTGAGCCTTTGCCCACCCCGGAGACACCCGCAGGCCTGACCCCGACGACAGACCACTGGCGCCAGGCCCGTCTTCGGGCATGAATCTTCATGAAGTAAAGGATCTCTTTACTTTCTGATGGGACACTATCCGAAAGGATGTGGTCCCTGTAAAATCTCCTCCTTCTACCCCTTCACCTCCTCCACCCCCCCCTCCACCTAAGGGGCCAGCAGGACGACCACCAACCCCTAAGGAGCAGACTCCACCTCCTAGGGGTAGATCCAAGGACAGGAGAAGACCTCCCTCAAGATCTCCATCATGGTCCCCCAGCCCCAAGCGACCCAGACGTCGTTGGTACACTCCGTCAGGGGAGGACTTCAGATCGGATACCTCAGATTATTCCAGATCTCCTTCTCCACTCAGCATTCACTCACCTGACCCACATGACCTTCCCAGGTCTCCGGATGATCCCTCATTTGCCAAGATCATGAGGCACATCCAGGACAACATGGGGTGGGATGCTGAAGACCTCGACCCCTAACTACAGCGCCTTGCCCGTTATCTTCGGCAGAAAGACCAAAAGCCTGTTGTAGTGCCACCCTTGGTGGACACCTTCGCAGATGTCACCAAGGCTGTGTGGAAGCGTCCGCACTCTACTCCCGCTGTGCCGAAGAAGGCTGACCGCCTGTACAAGGCCTCGAGAGAAGACCAGTACTTGGCTCAACAACCTCTTGCAGACTCCCTGGTCATTACGGCTTCGCATGACCGGTCTCAAAGACCACAACATATGAGCACACAGCCACTGGACCAGGAATCCAAACAATTGGATGCCCTGGGGAGGTGCACATATGCAGCTGCTACATGCGCCATCAGGTCCCTGAACTACCTAACCCACATGGTACAGTTTCAGAACGTCCTGAGAGAACAGGGCCAGGACCTGGTCAATATACTCCCGGATGGCGATCAGAAGGTGGAGCTCCTAAACCTTCTCCACACAGGGTCTGATGTGGGTACCCAAGTTCTACGAACCGCATACAATTCTGCGGACCCGTCTGCCAGAGCTGCAGCTTCAGGCGTTTGTCTCTGGAGACGCTCTTGGCTCCGTGTCTCCGGCTTCACCCCGGACGTACAGAACAACAGTCTTGACGTCCCCTACAATGGCGAAGTTCTCTTTGGTGAACCCTCGGAGAAGGTTATCACCAAACTCCAGGACGCTGGGAAGGTAGTCAGGTCTGTACAGGCCATGTACAGATCTAGGCCTGGTTCCTTTCATAGGAACCAGAGCAGTTTTTGCAGCTGGCAACAAAGACTGCAGCCACGTTCCAGCCAGCAGCAAAGGGGTACCTTTCAGCGCAAAGCCCAGGCTGTCGTCACCAGGCAGAGGCCAACGCTTCAATAAACCAGCCCAGCCTGCAGGGACCAGTGCTGCCACAGCAAGACTCCTTCCCGGTCCCCGGCCCTCCTCTGGATCAACGAGCACAGAAGGTCGAGGGTCGCATCGCTCGCCACTTTTTAGGGTGGCAGTCGATTACCGCCGGCTGGTGGGTTCTCCAACTGGTCAAGAAAGGCCATTTCATAGTTTCTCGACCACCCACCAGCAAGACCTCCCCTTCTTTCCCGTTACTCGGGTCAGCACGCCGTGCTCATACAGCAGGAGGTGCTCACGCTTCTCGAAAAAGAAGCTATAGAGTACGTTCCAAGGAACCAGAGGGGTGCAGGATATTACTCGCTTCTTTCTGGTTCCAAAGAAAACAGGGGACCTCCGTCCGATACTGGACCTCAGCGATCTCAATGAATCAGTCCTGTACAAATGCTTCCTCATGGTGACCCTCCCAGGTCTGATTCCCATGCTCAAGCAGGACACCTTTCTAGCATCCTTGGACATGCAGGATGCTTACCTGCATATACCCATTGCTCAAGTGCACAGGAAGTTTCTGCGCTTCGAGTTCCAGGGCTACCACTATCAGTTCCGAGCCCTCCCCTTCGGGCTGTCATTGGCACCTCGGATTTTCACGAAGTGCATGGCAGTTGTAGCGGCAACTCTGAGGAGACAAGGCCATTAAGTGTTCCCCTACCTGGACGACTGGCTTCTCATGGCGCCCTCTCGGGAGGCCCTGATGTCCGCCATTCATCGTACTTGGTCTCTGTTCGAGATGTTGGGCATAATTATCAATCGAGAGAAGTCACGCCTGGTTCAGTCACAGACTCTGCAGTTCATAGGCGCAGTTCTAGACACTGTCCAGGAGAAAGCTTTCCTCCCCCAGGACCGGGCGGAACACATCAGATCCCTCATCAGGGACATTTTGGCGAAGACCACCGTTCCTGCCAGATCGGTCCTTTGCCTGCTCGGACACATGGCTGCGGCTATTGCAACAGTCCCCCTAGCCCGTCTCCACATGCGGGTGACCCAGTGGATGTTACGGGTCCAATGGGATCAAAAGCAAGACCATTTGCAGCTTCCAATCCGGATCACGAAGCCCGTAATCCGAGATTGGCAATGGTTAGATCCGAAGAATTTATCGGCGGGAGTCCTAGGTTTACGTTCTGTTAAGGATCTCTACCTTCCCTCCTCCCAGTGGTGTGGGATTTCCATTATTGCTTGGGAATCTGTCCTAATGGTGTAACCTGCTGCAAGAGCTGTTTCTTGAAGTACGATAGTAGTTACGTAAGAACTTACCATAACAGTAGATCTTCGAGAACAGCTCTTGCAGCAGTTACTTTCCCTCCCACCATCCCTGCTGGAGGTAGATTCTATTTCCAAAATCCTTCTACTAGGATCAGGTGTTCGCAGCATCTCTGATTGCCATTTGTTGGCGGATCCTCAGTCTCCTCTTCTGATGTCATCCAGCGGCCGGGAGTCTCCAGCGGGAGAACTGGGGATTCTGGGGGACCGCCGCCTTATGTACTATGCCTGACATTGTGGGTGGGACCGACATCTGAGGCGGTTCCCCGCTGAATACTGCTAGCTAGAAAATTTCCGTGGGGTCCTGGCGCTTGCCGGCTTCAGTCCTAATGGTGTAACCTGCTGCAAGAGCAGTTTTCGAAGATCTACTGTTACAGTAAGTTCTTGCGTAACTGCACTTTCCTCCTGGGGATGGAGACCACGGATCTGGGGGTGGAACCAGTTGGTTGGTCTGACCATCACACCATAAAGTTCAGATCTTACTTCGAGACACAGCTCTTGCAGCAGGTTACACCATTAGGACCGAAGCCGACAGGCGCCAGGACCCCACGGAAAAATTCTAGCTAGCTAACTACAGCAGGGACCGCCTCCGACGTCGGTCCCGCCTCCGACGTCAGGCGTGGTACAAAAGGGGGCGGTCCCGCCAGATTCCCCAGTTCTTTTCCCGCCGTCGACTTAGCTACCTGACCCCTTGATTTACCAGTCTGGCGGCGGCCAGCGTGAATAGTTCTTTTTTCGATAAAATTTTCGAAAATCTTTAGAATCCTCAAGCAAGATCTTGATGTCATCACCAACTTCTGGCCATCCATCGAAGTGCGCTTGTGGAAAGCAGATCCCGTTCAAGGACCCCCACACAGCCTGCGTCCGGTGCCTAGGCCCAGACCACGATACCCGGGCCTGTCCTTCTTGCCAAGGGTTCAACAGCTGTACCCGGATCCGGCGTCAGAAGGCTTTGCAGGCGTTTCTTCTGGAGGAACAACTGAAGATCATGTCCTCCAAGGGGGAAAGCTCCAGGGTCCACAAGCACGCGGAGAAGAGAAGGGAGAAGGCCCCTTCCAGGGGTTCGGAGTCCCGTAGCTCCGGTTCGAAGTCTCCCCCGGCTGCAATCAAGAAACCTTCATCTCAAGAGAAATCCGCCAGGCCTTCCTCCCCTTCCAGGGCCTTGGCGAAGTCCGGGGAACGACACCATCACCACCGCCAAGTCGGGTTCCGGCTCCTCGGTGCCAGCGTCAGGTCTTCGTCGGTGCCTCCCGCCAAGATGCTGGAGCTCACGCCTTTAAAAGGCCTGTAGCCCAGGCGCCGGCTCGGCAGCCGTCAGCCGTGCGCCCTTCTTCCCTGGAGCCGCCGTCGGCCCGGCGACCGGCGCCAGCCATTACATCCCAGCGGACGCCGGTGGGGACGGCGCCCGCCCTCCTGAAAAGAAGGCCCTGTTGCCTCCGACCGACATCGGTCAGGAGCCTCTAATCGAGGAGGACCTAGAGCAGCCCGAGGACCAGACGGGCGACCCCGGTCCCGTCGGTACTCCCAGGGAACCCTCGCCATTACCAGAGCCCCCTGTGGAGCCGACCGCGGGACCCGACGACCGCCCACCGGCACCCGGGCCGTCGTCGGGCCTCTCTCTAGTGGAGGTGAAAGATCTGTTCACCTACTGGTGGGATACCATTAAAAAAGACATGGTTCCCCCCTCCTCCTCCTACTCCTCCTCCTCCTCCGGTTCCTGCCCCCCCCCCCATCGGGGTCGGCAGGCCGTGTTCCTCCTCCCCGGGAGCCTGGAGCCCTTCAGGGAGACCTGATAAACTGAGACCTCCGTGAAATCCTCTTCTGGATCACCCAGCCCAAGAGATCCAGGAGGCGACGGCGATCGCCTTCAGCGGAGGACACTGGATCAGACTACTCCACCTCTAGATCCCCATCTCACTCTCCATCCCTTCTCCGGACCCGTGAGATGCCTAGATCTCCTCCGGATGATCCCTCGTTCCTTGATATTATGAGACATATACAAGAGAACATGGGATGGGATGCTGAAGACTTAGACCCCGAAAGAGTGCGACTCGCCAAATATCTTCGGCAAAAGGACCCCAAGCCTGTGGTGGTACCACCCTTGGTTGACACTTTCGTGGACGTCACCAGGCGTGGAAGCGTCCACACTCGCTCGGCGAGACCCGAGAGAAAGCTGATGTTCGGCATGCAAGGCTCTAAGGGCGACCAGTACTTTCGCAGCATCCTCGAGCCGATTCTCGGTCATCACAGCCTCACATGACCCGGTCACAGAGGCCACAACATTTGGCACCTGCCACCGGACCCAGGTCCAAACAACTGGACGCATTAGGTGGGCTGCGTGTCTTCCGCTACCTGCGCATCAGATCCTGAACTATTTAACCCACATGGTTCAGTTCCAGAGCGCTTTGTGGGAACAGGGTCTGGGCGGCTGAAAAGATGCCGAAGGTGAGCAGAAGGAGGAGATGCTTCAGCTCCTCCGTCTGCAGGTTCAGGCGTGGGGACCCAAGTGCTAGAGCAGCGTATGACTCCGCGGACTCATCGTCCGAGCAGCAGCTTCTGGCGTTTGCCTCGGAGACACTCTTGGTTGTGCGTCTCGGTTTTACCCGGACGTCAAAAGAACATCTTGGGCGCCCATTTGAGGAAGTATTGTTTGGTAATCCTACAGAAAAGATCTTACCAAACTCCAAGAGGCGGGAAGGCGGTAAGGTCGGTTCAGGCATGTGCCGACCTAAGCTTGGTTCCTTCGTCAGGAACCAAAGCCGTTTCGTGCTGCAGGCAGAGGCAACAGACCCACTCCGCTGCACCTCAGAGGGCTCTGGTTTCGTAGAGCCCAGGGCAAACACCCGTCAGCGAGGCCAGCGTTCTCTAAGGCAGGCCCAGCCAGCGGGTCCATCTGCCGCCACAGCCTGACTCCTTTCCGGCCCCGCCCCTCAGGATCAGCGGGAGTTTATAGTCGGGAGTGCGTTGCGAACTTCCTGCCGGGATGGCGAGGCCATTACCACCGACAGGTGGGTTCTTCAATTGGTCAGTCTAGGCCACTTTATAGAATTAGCAGGAGAAGCCACCCTCGAGGCCTCCTTTGCTCTCCCGGTATCAGGGTCAGCACAAAGCCTTGATCTGGCAAGAAGTACTCGCGCTACTACGAAGGGAGGCGATGAAAGTCGTCCCAGAGAACCAGAGGACTAGGATACTATTCCACTTCTTCCTGGTTCCCAAGAAAACAGGGACCTCCGTCCAATCTTGGACCTCAGCGACCTCAATGTGGGTCACTTACAAGAGATTCCATGGTGACCCTTCGGGTCTTATCCCCATGCTCAAACAGGGCCCTTCTTTTAGTGTCTCTAGACATGCAGGATGCCTACCTGCCATCCCTATGGCTCAGGCGCTGGGAGGTTCCTGGCAGTTTCTCGACCACCACCTTCAGTTCGAGCCCTTCCTTTCGGGCTGTCTTCCGCACCAAGGGTCTTTACCAAGTGCATGGCAGTGGTGGCAGCGTCTCTGAGGAGACAGGGCCACACGTGTTCCGTACCTGGACGACTGGCTTCTCATGGCCGCCTCCAGAGGCGTTGCTTCTGCAATCAAGAGCACCCAGAATCTGTTCGATCCTGGGCATCCTCATAAATACGAAGTCTCTCCTGCTACCGTCGCAGAAACTGCAGTTCATAGGAGCAGTTCTGGACACTGTTCGGGGAAGAGCCTTTCTTCCGGCCGACAGCGGGCGCATCAGATCCTCGCCAAGGGACCTATCATTAAGCAAGATTGTACCTGCCAGGTCGGTCCTTTGCTTGCTCGGACACATAGCTGCGGCCATTCCTACTGTCCCTTCGCAAGACTCCACATCGCATTACTCAGTGGATGCTCAAGTGCAATGGGACCAAAGGCAAGACCACTTGCAGCATCCGGTCAGACTCACAATTCAGTGATTCAAGACTGGCAGTGGTGGCTAGCCCAGAATTCGCTCTCATCAGGCGTCCGTTCATTGCGCCGTCCCGGAGTCACCCTCACCACAGGCGCTTCCGGTCTTGGGTGGGGGCACACCTGGACAGAGGTAAAGTCCCAGGAGTGCGTGGACACAGATGGAAGCTCACCTTCACATCAGCGTGCTGGAAATGAGCGGTCCTCTATGCCCTGCAGGCCTTTCAGTCAGTTATCCCACCGTGTACTCTTCTACTTCAGACAGACAACACGGCGGTGATGTATTACTTCAACAAACAGGGAGCACACTCTTACCCCTTTGCAGGAGGCCATGAGTGTGGGATTGAAATAATCAGACACGACACGAATCAGTCACTGTGCACGTTCCCGGAGTGGACAACACTGTTGCAGGCCTGAGTCGTTCTCAGGCCAGAGTCCACGAATGGAACTCCTTCAGAAGGTAGCAGAGGATCTGTTTCTTGATGGGGAACTCCAGATCTAGACTTGTTCGCCTCCCATCCAACATAAAACTGCCCAATTTTGCTCGCTAGATCCAGGGCCTGGTGTTTTCTGGCGGGCAGCGTTATCCCTCTCCTGGGCCAACAGATTCCTCACGCTTTCCCTCCTTTCCCGTTGATCCAGAGTTCTTCTCAAACTGCGGGGAGCACGCAGTAATGATCCTGGTGGCCCCATTTTGGCCCAGACAGATTTGGTTCCCTTTGTTGATTCAACTATCTAGGAACCCCGCTCCGTTGCGCTCAGCTCCCTTATTGTCTCAGGAGAAGGTTCACTTGTCCACCGGACCTCGTTCCTTGAACCTGCATGCTTGGCTCCTAGAGACATAGCCATTTTAAATCACGAGGTCTCGCAGAGGTTGCAGAAGTCCTTTCTGCAGCCAGAAAGCTTGACAGCGCGTCAGGCGTCAGCCATGAAATGGCGCCGTTTTAATGTATGGTCGCGAGCACGCGACCTTTCCCCAGGTTGTCCTGTGGGAGTAATATTAGAATATTTGCTCTCCCTCTTTCATTCGGTCTAGCCTACTCCTCTATTAAAAAGTGCACCTCTGTGCCATTTGACTTACCACCTCCGGTGGGGAAATCGTACAGTGGCTCAGGTGGACGCCTCTCGGGAATTTCTTAGGGGAGTGTTGCACCTTAGGCCTCCTATTAGAGACCCTGTGCCTCCATGGGATTTGCTTTTGTCCTTGAACAGCTCACGCTTCCCCCTTTGAACCTGCCGCGGATTGCGAGCTACGTTTTCTGTCGTGGAAAACATTGTTTTTAGTTGCTGTTACCTCGGCAAGAAGAATTTCTGAACTTCACGCTCTCATGTGCAAAGAGCCTTATTTAGTTTTCCACCGGGACAGAGTATCCCTGAGGACGAACCCTAAATTCTTGCCTAAGGTGGTTTCTTCACTCACTCTGAACCAGGATATCGACCTTCGGTCTACTTCCCGAACTACTCTAATAGAGGAGGCTCTGCTCCATACCCTGGATGTTCACCGCAGCCTGAGGTTTTACCTCAGCAGAACTCAGTCCTTTCGTAGTTCTGAGCAGCTTTTCATTTCCTTCTCTGAGAGAATGATGGGCCAATCAGTATCCAAACAGTCCCTTTCTAGCTGGCTTGTCCAGTGTATTTCTCACTGTTATGGTATCAAACAAAGCCCCTCCGGGTACAGTCGAGGTCATTCCACTAGAGGTGGCTACTTCCTTTGCAGCGCTCAAAATGTTCCACTTCTGCTATATGCTGCTGCAACTTGGAGTTCTGTGCATACCTTTATCAGGCATTATAGCCTGGACACATGCCTCTCGTGAAGGGCTAGTTTTGGTTTGGCGTGCTTCAGGGTCTCTGTCCTAGGTTCAGGACCTGGTTTTATCCTTTATTTTCCTCCTCCGGATTTTCTGACAGCGTTACTGCTTGGGAATCGGTCCTAATGGTGTAACCTCTGCCAAGAGCTGTGTCTCGAGTAAGATAGTACAGTTACGTAAGAACTTACGTAACAGTAGATCTTCGAGAACAGCTCTTGCAATATCCATCCACCTTCCCTTGGAGGAAGCATGGCTCAGTCTTTCTGAGCAGGAATTATCTTTCTGTCTTCTGGCCTCGAATCCTAGGTCTCCCATTTTGATGTCAGCTGCGGCAAGAAGTCTCGGCGGAGAACTGGGGAATCTGCGGGACCGCCTTTGTACCACGCCTGACGCCGGAGGCGTGGACCGACGTCAGAGGTCCCACTGTAGTTAGCTAGCTAGAATTTTTCCGTGGGGTCCTGGCGCCTGGCGGCTTCGGTCCTAATGGTGTAACCTGCTGCAAGAGCTGTTCTCGAAGATCTACTGTTACGGTAAGTTCTTACGTAACTGTACTTTTCCGGGCTCCCCCTAGTAAGCCTGCCCCTACAGAGATGGTCCAGTACCTCCCTTTGAGGGGAGTTAACCCCAGAAGGCCTATCGGCAGTACTGGACCCATCAGGTTTATCGAGTGAATGCATGAGTCCAGATGGTCTTGTACTGGCTTATAATAAGGCGGTGGGAGATGCTCTGGACTCAATAGCACCTGCTCATGTTTGCCCACTCACTCTGCGCCCAAGGACCCCATGGTTTGATGGGTCCTTGAAGGAGCGGAGGAGGGTTGGCCGAAGGCTAGAGAAAAAGTGTGGCGGAAATCCTGCTTTGTTGCTGACCAGCTTAGATTGATGGAACATTTTAAGATCTATCAATCAGCAATAACCCGTAAGAAGGCAGAATTTCCTGTCCATGGAGATTGCTGCTGCACGAAATCGACCAGCTCAGCTCTTTCAGACTGTGGACAGACTGTGCAATCCAGTCTGTCTTCAGTCTGGAAGAGGTTTCTCACAAATAGTGTGATCTTGCTTTATTATTTTTTTTGGCAGATGAGGTTGCCAGCATCAAGACAGGGATCGGCCCATCTCCCTCGATGAGGGATTGTGGAGATTGGCGGGAGGTTGCGTACACATGGTCTGTCTGGTCTGACTTCAGCCGGCTGGAATTCTCAGACATTGTGAGAATTGTTCAGACATTGCGACCAACCAGTTGTAGTTTGGATCAGAGCCCTACGCCGCTGTAGGTATGTTGCGTAGTTATCTGCCCAATCTTTGCTGAAATTGTCTAGTGTTCCTTGGAAAGGGGGGGTTTCCCTGATCCCCTCAAGGAGGCAGTCATTCAACCACTAAACCTTCCTTGGATCCAGACCGTCTAACATACCCGTTTCTAATCTACCCTTTGTGGGTAAGGTTATTGAGAAGGTGTTTGCGTTGCAGCTGGATGACCATCTTACAACTCACAATGTCCTGGATGCTCTCCAGTCTGGGTTTAGGAAGAGACATAGTACCAAGACGGCCCTTGTTTGGGTGTTAAATGATCTGATCGCGAGAGATCGAAAGGCTCGTACTGTCTTAGTCCATGTTGATCTCTCGGCGGCATTTGACACTGTAGACCATGGTTTGCTTTTTGAGTGCCTGCGTCATTTCTGTGCATTATCTGCCAGTTTTAAGTTGGTTTCGATCTTTCCTCACAGGCATGTTACAGAGGGTTGTCACTGGAATTTATTCCTCTGATGCCCTCCCCTTGTCCTGTGAAGTGCCGCAGGGCTTCGTGTTGGCACCCATGTTTTCAGTGTACATGCTGCCATTAGGAGATATTAGGAAGTACAGTTTGGGTTTTCACTGCTGTACAGATGATACCCAACTGTATATGTCCTTTATGCCCGGACAGGATGATGCGGCCTCTGTACTTAACTGTCTAACCGAGATTAGAGATTGGATGAGCTTAAATCCAGACGACTGAGGTGTTGGTTGTGGACCCAGGTCGTCCGGCGGGTCTTGGATCTGGGCTTTCTTCGGGTCTATGGATTGATGGTGTCCAGCTCATGACCTCAGATCGGGTACGTAACTTGGGTGTTATATTTGATAGCGGTTTGATTTTGAAATCTCAAGTCTCCTGTCATTAAATCTTCCTTTTACCGTCTAAGGAATATCGCCCGGGTGAAACACCTGGTTCCTCCGGTTGACCTCCCTATATTGGTCCACGCCTTCGTAACCACCCGCTTTGATTACTTTTATGCCCTCTACCTAGGGCTTCCTGGGGTTGATATCCACGGCTTGCAGCTGGTGCAGAACGCGGCGGCCAGGCTTTTGACTGTTATGTTTAGGACCAGTCATATTACGCCTGTGCTGCGCCAACTACAGTGGCGGATCACCTTTAAGGTCGTCTTGCTGACCTACAAAGCCCTATACGAGCAGGGTCCCTGATATCTACAAAAGCTCCTGATTCCCTACTGCCCTCACCATTCACTCCGATCCACTGACGAGGGATTGCTGGAGATTCCCACGGTTTGTTTGAAAACATCTGGGGCACATGCCTTTTCTTATGCTGCACCTACCCTGTGGAATTCTCTACCTCGTCGGTTAAGAGAATGCCTAACCGTCATGAGTTTTAAAACTGATTTTAAGACTTATTTTCCATCAAGCTTTTTCTGTATGATTTAAACCTTTGTCACTGTTTATATTGGATTTTACTGTAAAGTGCCTTGATAATTTTGAAAGGTGCTCAAGAAATAAATGTTACTTACTTTATTGTTAAAGTGATTTTTCTGACTCCATTTATTCCAACATCTAGCTCTGGAGAATCTCTTCAAAATGTTTGCCTGTGGGCAGAAGATTCCATAGAAGGACTACCGCGAGGCCTTCTGCTACCTAGGCTCAGAACAAGACACCCAGACTTGCATGATCTGCTGAAGCTTCAACCAGGCTATCAAAAAGCACAGAGTGCAGACCTTGGAAATGTTCCTGCAGAAGGTAGACCTGCTGGAGAAGGATCTTCAGGCCAGAAGTTCCTCCACTTCCCTTACGATGTCCTCTGGTTTGCAGCCCTCAAAGGCCCAGGACAGGTCTGCGGAAAAGCACAAACACAGAGACAAGGACAATTCTAAGGAGAAATCCCGGTCCTCCTGGTCTGGTTCCCAATTGCCGCTAGATGCGCTGATAGCAGCTGAGCCGTCCACGGTTGGGGTGGCCCCACCTCTGCTCATAGCCCTTTCCTTTGCAGAGCTGCACGTTGACAGCTCCCCCCACCAGCCTCTCAGTGGCAGGTTTGTGTTCCAGGCACTTGGGCACCCTACTGACCTCTCAGCCCCTGCTGTTCAGGCCCTTGTTTTCGACAGGCACCCAGTCAGGTGGCTCAACTATCTTGTCCTCAATGAGCTGAGCCTTGACTGTTGCAGGGACACAACCTACTCCCCCCCCCCCCCCAAAACCGATCTCTGCTGTCTCTTCAGCCACTGTCTTGTGCCCGGAGCCTTAATCCTTGCCAGTCACCCAAGCCCCAGTCACAATCTCCTTCCCTGTCAACAACCTCTTCTGGGGAGCTTCCCAACAGGCCGCAGCGTGTTCGGCCATCCTCCCTAGTGCTGAACCCTGTCCCTTCTCAGCAGATGCTGGTGGGCCAGACACAGATAACAGTGGACTTTAACTCTGTGCTTAACCACCTTGTGGGACTCCATGTAGTCTAAGCTTGCCCTCTCCAAGGTCTGTTCCCACAACAGTCTCCTGCTTTTCCAGGGTGACCATGGCGCACCCCTCAGGACCTGGGTCCCTGTCCTTGCTCCCCCTTAAGGTTTTGGGGACAAGGATGGGAGCCGACAGGACCTCAGTCCTCTGGATGAAGATGGAGGAGCCACTCCTTATAATTCCTCCTCCACTGTCTTGTCCAGCAACAAGGCCCTGAGGTACATCCCGTGGTCTCCCCTGGAAGACTCCTCCTTTGTCTATTAGTAGACAGACGGCCATGGGCTTCGACACAGACGAGCAAGATCCTGCTCGTTGTCGACTGGCTACTTATTTCAGATTGCTGGACCCTCCTCTCCTGGTGATCCTTTGTGGATGCCACCATGGCTGCCTAGCACCAGCCAAACCTGATACCTGCTGTGCCCAGGAAGGCAGATAAGTTATACCAGGCTCCAGCAGGGAGACATTTCTTCGCTGGCCAGCCTCAAGTGGATTCAGTGGTCAGCAATGCTGCCAAAACAGCATCAAGAAGCCAAAGCATCTTAGTTTCTTGCCTCCTGGATAATGAGTCCAGGAGGCTGGATCACATTGGTAAGAGAACCTTTTCTCTGCCATCTTGGCCATTGGGGTACTTAACTATATTGCCCATATGGTCCAATACCAGAACCAGCTCTGTGATCGGGCCCTCTGAGGATCCTCTAATCGAGCAGCTGCTGCAGTCTCTCAAAGCGGGCTCAGACATTGGCACTCGCCTCTTTAGGGTTGCCTGCAATGCCATACATGCTTTGGCCAGGGTGGTTGCAGTGGCCATTTATCTGAGTACACTCGCTTTGCTGAGCTGTCAGGCTTTGCCCAGGATGTTCAGCTGTCCATCCTGAATGCCCCATTAAGAGGCTATAGACTGGTGTAGATGTACAAGACATACTGTCTCAACTGCAGGCTTCTGGCTGCACCCTGAGGTTTGTCCACTGTGTGCCATACCAACCAGCTCAACAATAGTTGGAGTGCCCTTTTGTTGGTCTACCCACAGACCCAAACCCTCCTACAAGCCACAGGCTTAAGCACCAGAGCAACCTCCATTGTGCCAAAGTCTTCTCCACCACAGGGTAACCTCCCAGAGGAGTGGCTTGCAGCCCTGGATGGTTCAGCCTATTCCCAAAATAAGTCCAAAGGTGGTGGTGGAGGTGCTTCACTCTACACTGCACAATTAGAGGGGAGATCACCAGAGATGCCTGGGTGCTTCAGCTTCTTGAAGCGGCCACACACTAGCGTTTGGAGTGGCCTTCAGATCTTACTTCAAGATTAGTTATTGCAGCAGGGTAACACCTTTAGGACTGAAGCTGGCAGGCGCCAGGACCCCACAGAAACTTTCTAGCTGGCAATACCCAGCAGGGGACCGCCCCCAACGTCGCGTATGGTATAAAAGGAGCGGCCCCCCAGCCCATCCCCAGTTCTTTTCCTGCCATCAACCACGCAAGTCTGACCTCCGCAGACACCTTCAGCTAGTCGACCGCCATCCTGACCATGTTTTCAACGCCTCTTATTTTCCTTTTAAGTACTTCGTCAAATTTGTGCATGTCGTCCTGTTCTCCAATATCATCGATCGAGAGGTGCCCTTCCAAGTACACATGTGGCAAGCAGATCCTGCATAATGACTGCCATTCAGCCTGCCTCTTCTGCTTGGGCCCAGACTACAACATCGAGGCCTGCCAGCACTGCCACGATTTCAATCTGCCTATGTTGCTCGGTGCCAAAAGACCCTTTAAGCCTTCCTGCTTAAAAATCTGCCTTCCAGCCCAATGGCGCTGGAGGTTGAGGTGCTGCATGCCGCTCCAGCAACCCGGGTTGGGAAACGAGCCCAGGCCGTTGGGGGTCGGCAGGGGGAAGAGGATCGAGCATCCGGAGGACTGCTGTCCTCTCTCGGGATGCTGTCCTGCCTGTCAATCACTCTCTGGTGGGGGCCATAGGGCAATGTGAGCTTGGACGCAAGTCGGCAGCGGGCATGGCACGCATGTACTGACACTGTATGCTGGAGGAGGAAATGGTTCCTGGGGGCTCTATGAAGTCCTGCATCCGCCCCATTGGCCCGACAATGCGACTGCCCCAAGATTAAGATTGTGCTCCGGGGTGGAGGTTGGCCCCTTTCCCCGGCCCTGCCACGGGGGGTAATCCATGGGGGTCTTGGGGCGGGAATGGAGATCTGCCCCCAGTACACAGGAGGGATAAAAATCTAAATTAAAAAATCATCTGCCGTGGTGAAGGAACTTAACCGCAAGAGCTCTTCATCCTCTCCTTCTTCATCGTCTTCCCACAAAGGGAAGAAATTGAGCGGCATACACAAGAACTGGAACAAGGAGAAATCCCGGGCAGAAGACAACTCGCGGTCCCAGACTGAGTCGGTGACCACCTCCGGGCTCCTGGTCTCTAAGCCTCCCTGCCCTCATCTGTTATGGGAGAAGACTATTTGTGTGTGGCAAGTCCTCTCACGCCTCCCAGCCACTCGAGCTTAAAGCCCATTACCCCTGGGGTGAGGGCTCTAAGCTGTTGTAGCACGGCCAGTGGTCTTTCGGGTGGCAGGCCACTGTGGCCTTCCCAGTGTCCACCCAGACGTCCAGGGTGAATGCTGGTAAGCTGCACCTGAGACATTCTCCCTCTTCCTCTGGGAGCAATGGGCATACGTCCCGATCACAAGCAGCGACTCCGCAGGCAATTCCACCCAGGCGTCCGCTGGCTAGTTTCCCGACCTGACCTACGCTGGTCACCTCTACACTGGCCTCCCTGGCGCCCTCTCAGTGGGAGGAGACCCAGAGCCTCCGTAGACTATGTTGGGCTCCAGCGCCACCTGGGGACCTGATGCCAGATGGCCAGACATCTGATGCGGCACCACTGACCCCTGAGGGTACTACTTTGATCCTGATGCCGGATGACCACGACCAGATTACCCAGACGGCGGGGTTACCCCAGCCAGACAACCTGATGTCGGAGCCATCCGCTGCTCTCTCTCTCTCTCCCCCCTCCACAAGATACTCAAGCTCTGCCACAGAACCCCCTGCAGGGCCTTAATGAGCTCTTTGCTGCTTGGTGGACCTACTTCAAAGATAGAGGCCCCCTTGACTCCTGCTAAGCCAGCTCCCCAAGGGCCTTCTCCGGTCGAGCCCTCAAGCCATCCCTCTACTCTGCCTCCTGGGAGGCAGACGCCTGACAAGGACCTTCCTTCTCCAAAGGATTGACCTCGCAGGTCCCAGAGGTTGCCTTCACACTCCAGATTCGGAGGACTGAAACGGATTCCTGTTCTTCCAGCAGCCGGGATTCTGACCCTCCATCCGACCCTGACATCAGCAAGAACACCCCACACTCCCTGCTGATGACTCTTTATTCATGGATGTGATGCATCACATCCAACAATTGAATGGATGGGACTCTGAAGACCTCAACCTGGAATGGAAGAGGTTGGGTGCCTTCCTTTGGAAAAAGCATGCCCTCACCACAATGGTTCCCCCAATGATAGATTAATAAAAGGACACCAACAAGCCAGCATGGAAGTGTCCTTTCTTGACCCCAGCAGTGTCTAAAAACTCAGACCCATTGTATACCCTTCCCCGGGACGATTCCTTCTACGGAGGCAGACTCAGTGGTGCTGAATGCCACCCTCGGTGGGTCCAGATGTCCGAGGCACCTCGGTACACAACCCCTACATTGGGACTCCAAGCAGTTCGATCATCTGGCCAGGAGAGTTTTTTCCCTCCACTACTTGTGCTATCCAGTCACAGAATTTCCTTGCCCACATGGTCCAGTACCAGAATGCCCTGTGGAACAAGGCACTGAGGATTGTTCAGACCATGCCAGACTCTCCTGGATGGACAGAGCTCATGGCCATCATGAAGTCGGGCATGGACACTGGTAACCACGTCCTGTGGGCTTCATACGATACCATGGATTAGCAGTCTGTATCTGCCAATACTCTTGGCTGAGAGTCTCCGGGTTCACTCAGGATGTCCAAGATTATGGATGCCCACTTCAGAAGGGCCGTTAAGTTCGGGGAAAATATTTAAGATATCATTACCCGCTTGCAGGAGGCAGGAAAAGTGGTTAGGTCAGTGCACACTATGTACAGACCCCAAGCAAAAACCTAAACAGTCCTTTCGTAAGACTGGACAATGCCATTTTTGAGGTCCGCAGCGGGAGGCTGGCTTCCAGCGTAAAGCCACTACCCCTGCCACCGGAGGTTCTGCTCCACGGTCCCCCAGAACCTCTCAGCCTGTGCCTTTCCTCCCTGGCTCTTCCACCTGACTTGCTGCCCGTCCCTCCTGCTTTAGTAGAGTCCACGAGGGAAGCGGTGGGGGGTCGGTTCTTGCACACCGAAGAGTGGCGTCGGATAACGTTGGACCGCTGGGTCCTGCAGCTCATTGAAAGAGGAAACACACTCTAATTCATCGAGGTTCCTCCAGACAACCCTCCAGTACTGTCCCAATACTGTCAGGCCCACAGCGACCTCATAGCAGAGGAAATCCAGCCTCTCCTTCACAAGAAGGTCATCAAGCCAGTGCCCGTGGAACAATGAGGAGCGGGATTTTACCCCCACTTCTCGTGCCTAAGATGGGTGATCTTTGTCCTATCTTGGATTTAAGCCACCTGAACCAGTACATAGAGTACAAAAAGTTCAGGATGGTCACCCTGCTAGGTCTCCTTCCCCTACTACACCAAGGGGGACCAGTTATGTTCCTTGGATATGCAGTACGCATACCTCCACATTTTGATTTTCCAACCACACTGGAGGTTCCTGCACTTTCAAGGTTGCCATTACCAGTTCAGAGCCATGCACTTTGGCCTGTCCTCAGCACTGAGGGTGTTTACCAAGTCCCTTGTTGTGGTAGCTGCACGTCTCAGGAGGCAGAGGCATTATGTCTTCCCCTACCTCGACGATTGGCTTCTCACCATTGTAGAAACCCTTCGAGACACATTCTCCCCATTTCAGGGCCTGGGGGTTACCCTAAACCTCCCCAAGTCCTACCTCTGGTCAAGTCAGCAGCTTCAATACATTGGGGGAATTCTGGACTCTGTTCAAGGGAGGGTCTTCCTTCCCCAGTACAGGGCAGAACACCTTCAGTCTCATGCTCGGCAGCTGCTTTCGGCTTGCCAAGTTTTGGCCCGGACAGGACTTAGGCTGTTGGCACATGGTAGCGGCCATCACCATGCTCTCCATGGCCCGACTTTACATGAGGGTGATCCAGTGGAACTCTGGGTTCAGTGGGATCAGAGGTCAGATGACCTGGACCAGCCAGTCCTGGTATGCAGCCCAGTCAAGTAGTTCCTGGCATGGTGGCTAGATACTCCCAATCTTTCCAGAGAGGGGTTCCTTCTAGAAGGAATCTCCCACCCAGATCACCGGTGCGTCACACCTGGGTTGGGGAGCTCGTCTGGGCACTCGCCAGACTCAAGGGTTCTTTACGCCCTCCAAGCCTTCCATACAGTCCTCTGGACTGTTCCCTTGCTGATAGACAACATGGTGGTATTTTATATCAGCAAGCAGGGGAGGGGGGAACGACACACTCTTATCTTCTTTGCAGAGAAGCCATGTGAGTGTGCACTTGGGTGGTAGATCAACAACTGGAACTCTCGGCAGTCCACATTCCAGGCATTCACAACTCTCTGGCAGACAGCCTCAGTCAGACTCTGTCCAGGGCCCACGAGTGGGAGCTGCTTCCCATAGTAGCGAAAGATCTTTTTGCCAGATGGGATCACCCAGAAATCTTTTCTGTTTGCCTCCCCATCAGACACAAAACTGCCCAATATTTGCTCGCTAGATCCAGGGCCTAGTGCTTTCTGACAAGATGTGTTTTCCTCCTCCTGGGCGGGGAGGTTTCTTTACGCATTCCCTCCCTTTCCCCTCTGCAACGGGTACTCATAAAGTTGCAGTCTGAGGGGGCAGAAATTATCCTGGTAGCTCCATTCTGGCCTCATCAGATCTGGTCCCCACTCTTATAGCAATTGACAGTGAAACCTCCGGTGCCCTTGCCCCTTCAGTCAGACTTGCTCTTCCAGGAGCAGGGCTCCCTGGTCCATCTGTATCTCATATCTCTGCATCTATATGCGTGGCTCCTGCGGGCCTAGCCATCTCCAGATTTGGGGTCTCCCCAAGGGTAGCAGATGTCCTAGTGGCAGCCAGGAAATCTCTCCGCTAGGGTAACCTATGCTTTGATGTGGAAACGGTTCTGTGGGCCACTGCTAGGAGCTTGGATCCATTCACTTGCTCAGTGAACTCGGTACTGGAGTACCTCCTCTTTCTTTCTGATGCAGGACTCTGTTACTCTTGGGTAAAGGTACACTTGTCTGCTGTTTCTGCATACCATGTGCCTGTTGAGAGCAAGTACATTGCCCAGCTGGACCTTTCGCACTGTTCTGCAGGGCATGCTTCATTTGAAGCCTCTCATCCGGGACCCTGTCCTGCCTTGGGACCTTTTGTTTGTTTTAGAGAAACTCACTCTGTCTCCCTTTGAGCCTGCCGTGAACTGCATTTTCTGTCGTGCAAAGCATTGTTCTGGGATTGTGAATGTTATTCATCCACACTATTTGTTGTGTCCTTCCCCTTTAAGATCTTGCCGGAAGGTCTTCAAGCTGGCTCCTCTAAACTACACATGTGGTATAATCCTCTGCTCCTCCCCATGACGCCAGATCTTCCTTTCCACTGGAAGATGCAGGTTCCCTCCTTCTCGCTCCCAGTGTAGTAGGCCCTGGTGCTCCAAAACTCTGTTTTACCAATTAAGATTCTCAGAATCTCTCAACAATTTTGTTGTTGCGACCACGATGGAGGACAAGTCCTCAGCCAGGTTCCGCCGGTGTCCCTGCTGGCAGAAAATGTCTCAGACTGACCCGCATGTGACGTGAATGTACTGCCTGCGTCTCGATCATGACACTCGGGCCTACGGCTTGTCTTTCCTTTCATCCAAACATTTTGGATGATCGTCTCGCACGTCTCCAGCTCAAACGTCCGGAAAAACGTCACCCACTGGTCAAATCAAAGGATGCCCACCGTGCGATCTCCGCGGCTGCGGGGTCTGCAGAACTGGAACAGATGAAGGCCTTCGAAGAAGAGGCAGCTCGAGCCGTTGAGCTCATGTCTTCGCCTTAGGTTTTTGTTCCACTAAAATTGGGCTCCTCTTTCTCGGGTTCCTTTAAGGATCTGGTCCAATCCCTTCCCACTTGTGGGGAAGGCCCTGGCTCGCACATCTCCAGATCCCTTAAGAAGGAATCGAGAGAAACGCGTCTCGTCGACATCGCTCTTGGGACAGAGAGAGATCTCTGTCACAGGAGTCTTCTCTTTTGACTTCAGTCGAAATTGTGGCCTCAGCTGCCAACCTCACAGTGCCCCCATCAGGTTAGCCGGCCCAAACGCATGACGACTATCTGGTCGAGATCATCCTCAACCCATTGTTGACTGAGGAGGCCGACAACTCCTTATTTAGGGCTCTGGTCCTTTCGGACCACGCTGATGAAGCAACCCAGCCAGCTGGGAAGCCCTGGGTGGTGGTCATCCCTGACTCAGAGGAACCAAGGATCTTACTTCGAGAGGACTCTTGCAGTAGGTAATTACATATAGGACTGACGTCGGCAGGCGGCAGGACCCCACGGAAAAATTTCTAGCTAGCAGTCCCTGGCGAGGACTGCCCCATATCCGGTGACGGCGATCAGGGGAGCGTCGGTATAAAGAAGCGACCCCTGATGCCCGCCTTCCAGTTCTTTCCACGCCCGTTAGCTAAATTACGGTATCTGCGGAAAAGTTTGTACCCGTCAGCCCAATCTTCGTCAGTTTTACGAAGTAATTTTTTCGACTAGCGTCAGGTACATCATATGTCGTCCCTACACCCTCGAGCACAAAATAAGTACGATTAGATGTGACCCAACTACGCTCACAAGGATGGCCATTCCGGTGCCTGTTCTGCCTAGGCCCCGATCACCCGGTCGAGAAGTGTCAGCACTGCCTCAGCTTCAACACGGCTACCCGGAAAAGGCAACAGCAAACCCTGGAAACCCATATTTTGAAGAAAAAAATTAGTTCGATGGAGAAGGAGCTCAAAAAACTGAGGCAGGCATCCACTTCCCCCGAAGACCATCTGTAGAAGGATAAGGAGAAGCACTGGGACAAGAGCTCCTCTACCGCGTCTCCATCAGGAGCCGCCGGGTCACAGGTAACATCCCCTCCGGGGGACTGCTCCTCGATGGCCGCCTTGGAGGTTTCCGAGGGGGCGTCGGCCCACCCGTCTGGCTCGCACTCAGGCCTTTCGGGCACCTCCAGGCAATTGGAGGTCTCCACCCCCAATTCGACCGCAGGCTCACGGCCTACTGGTGAAGGAGAAGGCCGGTAATATGCACGACCCTTCGGGGCGGCGAGTGGTCTCTCTTTCATCGGACCAGGCCGATCCTTCTCCTTGGTCTGCCTCCGGTGAAGGCTCTATAAGCAGACGCCGGCTCCTCCAGCGCTTCATCCCATTCGCCGCCACGTCAGTTCGTCCGGCGCCGGTCGGCTGACGGAACAAGATGGACCCCTCGTCCGTCACTCCGGTTCTCCGTAGCCTTCGCTGCCGTCCGGGGATCAAGTCCCCAGCCCGACCCCGGGGATTTTTCCCTTCCATCCTCGGCGACGCAGGGGACCTTCCTCCATCAGACTGTCCCCCTGTTGGTGCGCTGGATCTGATGTCAGCTCCCCGGACGCCAGTACCTCCGACGCCGGGGCCCCGACACCGGTTCTACCAACTCCAGCCGACATCCCACTTCCGGATGTCCCCCCACCGCCGGGCCCTCCGCCCTCTGGACCCTTTAACGTGGATCCGCCCGTGAGGCCACCGGCCGGGCCGTCTGCTCAGGCAGCTCCCCCGGCTCCCGGATACCCTCCGTCCTATCCAACACCGACGTACCCGGGACCATAGTATCCAGCGCCACAGTACCCGACGCTGGGCTATCCTCAGCCGGGTTTTGGATACTCTCCATACGGGTGCAACTTGTATCCTTATCCCCCACCTCCTCCTCCTCCATTGCCCCCATAGCTGCCTGTGGACTTGCAGGAGACTCTGGCCTCCTGGTGGGCTGAAGCCAAGGCTCAGCTCACCACGGAAGTCGTAAGCCGCCTACCGATGATGCTGCCGTCTCAGGTTCCCATACGTCTCAGGTGGCACACTTCCTCACCACCTCCGGACTCCAGGGCTCTTCCGTCTGGGTCCAGAGAGGGGCAGGACACGCTTCCTAAGGGGTCCGTTCCTCCCCCTGGTCAGGAAAGGGAGTCTTTTTCCTCTTCCTCCTCCTCTTCACCCTCGGACTCCTCGGATTCCTCCGACTGTTGCTCCGAAAGGGACGATGAGCCACGCTCTCCATTGAAGCCCAGGCCAAGGACTCCTCCGAAGTCTCCTCCAGAAGATCCTTCTTTTACGGAGTTGCTAAGGAAAATCCAGGTGGTTCATCAGTGGCACTCCTTGGAACCAGATACTCAGCGTCTGAAACTTGCTGAACATCCGGATCTGCCCGTGACAGCTCCTACCTTGGTGCCACCCTGGGTAGAGCCTCATGCCGACCTCGTCACCACCATGTGGAAACAGCCGTCGGCTTTAGCCCCACTTCCAAGGAAGTCGAATAGGCTATATCAGGCTCCTGAGAGCGTTGATTTCCTAGATTCTCACCCTCGTGCCAACTCAGTCATGATTAGCGCCGCTCACGGACGGTCGGCCAACCCAAAACACCTCAGCTCGTCGCCACCTGACAAAGAATCCTGCCTTCTGGACCAGTATGGGAAGATGATCTTTGCTTCCTCCATGCTGGGGATTAGGGCCCTGAATTATGTCGGCCATATGGGGGACTACCAGAAGGCCATTCTGACCCAGGTGGAAGCCAAATTGGACTCCCTGCCAGACTCCCAAGTCAAGCAGGAATTGGCTGATCTTGTCCGCTCTGCATGTTCGGCCATTCGACACATGCTTCGTGCAACATACAATGCAGTGGACACTGCTGGACGGAGCTCAGCTTTCGTCGTAGGCCTACGTCGTCATGCTTGGCTGCACGTGTCAGGGTTGGTCCCGGAAGTGCAATCTGCTATCCAGGAAGTGCCCTTCTGGGGGTCCATGTTTTTCGGCGGTGATGTCAAGGACATCATCACTGATTTTGCAGGAGAAGGGGATGGCACTGAAGCCTGTCGACTCCATGTACCACCCCCATCAGCAGCAGCGCCGTCCCTTTCGCAGACGGAATCGGCTCAAGGCAAAACCCCAGGGAAGGCAGGCCACAAAATGACAGGCCTTCACAACTGCTAAGCCCCCCCTGCCCAAAAAAGCAGCAGGTGCTTCAGCTGCGGCGCTGCCCCACACCACCTGACTCCTTCCCTCTCCCACAGCCTCCGGACTCCCCGGAGGGAGGTTTTCCCTCCACCTTCTGGGCTGGGAGAGGATAACATCAGATTCTTGGGTGCTCCAGCTCATCACAGAGGACACTTGATAGAGTTTCTTCAGAAACCAACTCGCCACCCCCCCTCTAAAGTCGTCGTATTCAAGGGAACACCTTCTCTTGGTCCAGGAAGAAATTTCAGCTCTCCTGCTGAAACAAGCAATAGAACCTGTCCCCCTTCATCTGCAAGGGACGGGTTACTATTCCCATTTCTTCTTGGTCCCAAAGAAGACAGGAGATCTCAGACCAATTCTGGACCTCAATTCCCTGAATCTCTTTGTGGAATACAAAAGGTTCAGGATGCTGTCTTTGCAGAGCCTTCTTCCCCTCCTCCAGCCAGGTCAATGGCTGTGTGCCCTGGATATGCAGGATGCTTCCCTGCACATTTCCATTCGCCTATCTCACCACAAATACCTTCGTTTTGCGTTCCAGGGGGACCACTACCAATTCAAGGCACTTCCGTTTGGCCTATCCTCGGCACCCCAAGTATTTACCAAATGCCTGGCAGTGGTGATGGCCCACCTGCGTACCAGGGGAGTGCAGGTTTTCCCATACCTGGACGATTGGCTCCTGGTGGCCTCGTCCAGGGAGGAACTCCTGCACTGCCTCTCCCTTACCCAGCAGGTTTTTGCCAGCCTGGGTATTACCATCAACCATTCCAAGTCTCACCTAATCCCATCCCAGAGACTACAGTTTATTGGTGTGATTCTCGATACGACCATGGGCAGGGCCTTCCTGCCACCGGACAGGGCGTCCACCCTACAGACTCATAAGTCTGCTGTCTGGCCAGAGGCGGGTCTGTGCAAGGTCGGTCTTTCGCCTTCTCGGGCTCATGGCGGCTGCTATCCCGACAGTTCCTCGCACTCGACTCCACGAGTCTCTCAGTGGACTCTACGCTCCCAGTGGGATCAGTTAGTGGACGACCTAGATCACCCAGTTCTGGTCTCCTCACCGATGCTTCGAGACTTGCAATGGTGGATGGTTCGAGAGAACCTGTTTTGGGGAGTTCCTTTCTTCTGTCCTCCCCCCTCCCAGACTCTAACCATAACCTCGGGCGAAGGTTGGGGAGCCCATCTAGGCCCTCATCGGACCCAGGGCTCTTGGTCCAAGCTCGAACAAGCTGTCCACATCAGTGTGCTCGAGCTTCGGGCAGTGTTGTACGCTCTCCAAGCTCTTCACCAATACATCCTTCCCGGCCACCTAGCCGTCCAGACGGACATCATGTGCGTGGTTTGGTACATCAACAAACAGGGAGGGACTCAGTCCTACCCTCTTTGCAGGGAGGCAATGAGGGTTTGGGATTGGGCAACACAACACGACCTTCACCTCACGGCAATTCACATTCTGGGAATCGACAACACCCTGGTGGACAAGCTAAGTCGCTCTTCTGCTCTGACTCATGAGTGGGAACTGGACCAAGGGGTCCTAGACAATATCTTCCAACTTTGGGGAACACCACAGGCCGACTGTTCGCATCCCCTCTAAACGCAAAGCTTCCCGTCTTCTGCTCGCTTGTTCCAGAGTGAGGCACTTTCTGGAGAGACACTCTGTCTCTAGACTGGAAGGTCAGATTCATCTATGCCTTTCCCCCAATTCCACTTATCCCATGAGTCTTGCAGAAACTAGCTTCAGAAGGAGCACGAATGATTCTGATTGCTCCTTTCTGGCCCAGGTAAGTTTGGTTCTCTCTTCTACAACAATACTCGGAGGATCATCCTCTTCTTCTTCCTCTATCTCGAGGTTTACTGACCCAGGATCAGGGGACTCTGGTCCATCCAGGCCTCAAATCCCTTCAACTGCACGCATGGCTCCTGCAGACTTAGCTCAATCCCGTTTTGGGGTGTCTCCCCAAGTGTCAGAGATTTTGGTGGAGGCCAGAAAACCCTCCACTAGATCCACTTACGCCATGAAGTGGAAAAGATTCACTATCTAGGCCGCTTCCAAGAACGTGGAACCTTTCTCCTGTTCAGCGGGGCTGCTGCTGGAGTATTTATGTCATCTGTTTGACCTGGATCTCAGTCATTCTTCTCTGAAGGTATACATGGCGGCCATCTCGGCCTATCATGTCCCCTTCGCAGACAAAACATTTGCTCAATTGGAGGTCTCTAAGACCTTTCTCAGAGGGGTTCTCCATCTGAGACACCCTATCCGTACTCCTGCTCCCCCTTGGGACTTGAACTTTGTCCTTGAGAAACTTACTCCTCCTCCCTTCGAACTGGCAGCTTCGGCGGATTTGAAGTTCCTTTCATGGAAGACTGTCTTCCTGGTGGCCATTACTTCTGCTCGGAGAATTTCTGAGCTCCAGGCCCTGATGTTTAAAATTCCATACTTGATTTTTCTCAAGGAACGTGTTGCTCTTCGTATGAACCCGAAGTTTCTCCCTAAAATAGTAACAGAGTCTACTCTGAATCAGTCCATAGAGTTTACCCACCTTTTTCATGCAGTACTCTAATCAAGGGGAGTATTTACTCCATACTATGGATGTTCACCGGATTCTGAGATACTACACCAACAGGATGAAGGATCTCAGAAAGACTGATCAATTGTTCATCTCTCTTACTCATAAAAGGGAAGGCAATGCTGTTTCTAAGCAATGCCTATCTAAGTGGTTGGCTCGTTGCATCACTTTCTGTTATGACAAATACAACAAGACCCTCCCGGGTCAGGTAAGAGGCCACTCCACCAGAGGAGGAGTTTCAAAAATGTGTCTGCAGTAGACCTCTGCGCTGCCTCCACCTGGACTTCCGTTCATACTTTTACTAAACACTACAGTTTGGATGTTGCCTCTCGCCGTAGAGCAGGCTTCGGGCTGGCTGTTCTGCAAGGCCTCTTATCTTGAGGCTTGCACAGCTAGAACTGCTTCTTGGAGTAGTTTTCCTCCTGCCGGTGCCTCTTTGTTCCAGACTGCTTGGGATTCAGTCCTATATGTAATTACCTACTGCAAGAGCCCTCTCAAAGTAAGATAGTACAGTTACGTAAGAACTTACCGTAACAGTAGATCTTCGAGAGAGGCTCTTGCAGTAGGTAATACCTTCCCGCCCTCCATCCCCCTAGGCTTTTCCAGTGATGGAAATATCTGCTCCTCTCTCGTCCGGCCTTTCTGGCCTGTGGCGGGAAACAACTGGAAGGCGGGCATCAGGGACCGCCCCTTTATACCGACGTCTACTGAAGCCGGTCACCTGACATGGGGGTGGTTCCTCGCCAGGGACTGCTAGCTAGAAATTTTTCCGTGGGGTCCTGCCGCCTGCCAACGTCAGTCCTATATGTAATTACCTACTGCAAGAGCCTCTCTCGAAGATCTACTGTTATGGTAAGTTCTTACGTAACTTATGTACTTTCTCCCCGCCTTCTCCCAAGTGTTCCAGTCAGTCCCCTCAACGGTCGATGTCCAGGTCTGGGACATCCTCGACCAAAAGGCCGAGGAAGTTACATAAGCGGCACTCCAAGAAACGGCGTCTCCGTCATTCATCCTCCTCGGATGAGGGGAGACTGACGCAAGTTGCATCAGTACTACAAGGACATACTGTGGCAGCAGCTTGTCGTGGTTGGGCCGAAGGCAGTCCCTTCCACCGCAGCCATTATTCCCAGCTTGGCCAGTGCTGGTCTCTCCACCTATTCCAGTGGAGCCACCATCAAAACAGCCGTCCTCAGAGTCTCTGCTGCTTCAGGCCTCCCGCACGGGCTCTCCATCACTTTGACTCTCTGCCACCTGCGGCAGGTTCTCAGTAACTCCAGTAGCAGACTGCTGTATCCAGGCTCTTTGGAAGACTTGGATTTGGCATCTTGTTCTCGGGACGACTATGCCATGAGTCTCTGCCGAGGAGCGGCCCATCTCCTTTATGGGCATCCTCCGTCTCATCTCCAAATCTATGGGGATGAAGCTGGAGCCCGTTTGAAAAATGGGTACAATACCCCCTAACCGACATTCTAAGAAGGGGGGATTCCCCGACTGAGGCCTTTCCAGTAGCTGAAGCCATTGTTGGCCCAGCCCTGGAGCTCTGGCAGCACCCAGCCTCCTGTCCCACACCGTCCACCAGGATGGCCCGCAAGTATGCAGTACCTACTGGCGGTTTCCTTTTGGAATTTTCAAAGCATCCTTCGACTGAGGGAGTGGTGACAGAGTCTGTGTTCAGGCAGGTTGGGAACTTTGGAGACTCCAATAGACCACCAGACAAAGAATCCAAGAAGCTGGATTACTCCGCCTGAAAGGTCTGTGCTGCTTCATCACTGGGTCTGTCTGGTGAGCTTGGCTGTAATCATGGCACACTTCTCCCACACCCTGTTGGGCTCCTTAGATTAGGTGCTCCCTCACCTTCCCATGAGCCTTCAGACCACGGTCAAGCAGGTCCAGGACCAGGGCCAGGCTGTTGCCAGACAACCTCTCCAAATGGCCTTGGACATTGGGGATTCCTGTGCCTATTCGGTTGCAGCCATGGTTCCCATGCACTGCAGGGCTTGGTTGCGGGTCTCGACTTTCACGCCCGACACCCAACACAAGTTGGCAGATGTCCCGTTCCTGGGTACTGACTTGTTCGGTCCAGGAGTGGACGGTCACCTTGAACGTATCAAGAAGTCCAATACCACGTTGGACTCCGCTACATCTGCCCAAAAGGAATCCCAAGGTTCCAAGAAGCAGAAGAAGCCATTTTGCCCTTCTGCCCCTCCGGCCAAGCAGCCCCAGTTTCAATCTGTGCAGCAGCAGCAGGCTTAGTCTTGGCGCCCTCGGCCGAAGTCAGGCAAACTGGAAGGGAAGGGTCCCGCTTCCGGATCCTCCTCTTTCAGGCCTGCCCAGTGATGGGATGGGGTGACTAGCCCCATGCCGTCACACCTGCTCTGGGTCCTCCTGTGGGGCCGGGGGGCCAGCTCCGCCACTTCCTTTCTGCCTGGTCTGCTGTTACCCCAGACAGGTGGGTGTTGGAAATGGTCGGTCAGGGACTGCCTCTGGAATTCGAGCAGTACCCACCAAACCGAGCCCGCGCCGCACGCGAAGAAAGGGTTTCAGTTCACACTCGCTCGGCTCTCGGAAGACATAGCCCAACTCCTCCTCAAGGAGGTAGTTGTCAGAGTTACAGATCCCCCAGTCAACCCAGGGTTCATTTCCAGGTACTTCTTGGTCCCAAAACGTACGGGGACCTGGCACCACATTCTGGATCTGCATGACTTGAATCAGTATCTCAGGTTGCGCATCTTTCAGATGGTAACTGTGCCCAGATCATACCATCCCTCGAGCAAAACATGTGGTTATGCTCCCTGGACCTTAATGACGCGTTCTTCCACGTCCCGATTCATTCATCACATCAAAGGTTCCTCCGCTTGAGAGCGAAGGGAACCTTCTAAGAGTTCCAAGCCATGCCGTTCAACCTGTCATCGGCCCCCCCGGGTCTTCACTAAATGCAACACAGTGGTGGCAGCCCATCTTCGGCGTCGAGGGGTCAGGGTGTACCCTTACCTCAATGATTGTCTCATAGTGGGTCCCTCCAGGTTGGAGGTGGAGAGGTCCAGCAATCTGGCCCTTGAGACCTGTCTCGAGCTTGGCTTCCTAATCAACGAGGCCAAGTAGAAACCCATGCCTTTGCAAGTGATCTGCTTCATCGGGACAGAGCCCGGTGGACAGGGTAGAGGTTCTCCTCCTTTTCCCAATCATTTCTGGTTGGGCAATTGCACCCTGCCCAGGACTGCCTGCGTCTTCTGGGTTACATGGCAGCCTGCACCACTGTGGTCTGTTGGGCCCGGTGGCGAATGTGCCCCATTCAGTGGGGCTTGGCCAGTCAGTGGTCCCAGCGACAGGGTCATTTCGACCAGCTGGTCACAGTAACTCAAGCTTTGGGAAGCTCTCCAATGGTGGACCATCCTGGAACATCTGCAGGGAGGGATCCTGTCCGCCCTGAGCCGATGGTCGTCCTTACGACCGATGCCTCTCTCACGGGCTGAGGAGCCCACATGGAGAACCAGAGTCCACGGGTTCTGGAACCCCGAGGAATCCCAATGCCGCTTCAGCCTCCTGGAGCTCTGAGCAGTACAGATGGTGCTGACTGAATTTGTTCCGTTTCTGCAGGGTTAAGTTGTCCAAGTCCAGATGGGCAACACCACAGCCATGCATTCTCAACAAGCAGGGCGGCATGCACTCCCGACCATTTTGCAAGGAAGCGCTCTGCATCTGAACCCTCGTGAGCAGACTGGAGGCACATCTCAGCCATCCATGCGGCAGGAGCCTCGAACCAACTGGCAGATGCCCTCAGCTGTGTAGGCAAGTATCCCACGAGTGGTCTCTGCAACCTGTTCTCCCAGTGGGGCACCCCTTGAGTGAACCTGTTCACCTCTAGGGAGAACACAAAGCTGAGGCAGTTTCATGTCCTCCCTCCTCAGCAGGGCTTGCTGCGGGGGTTTCCTTTTCGAGGCCGTGTACCCCAGGCCTCTTATATGCCTTCCCTCTATTTCCCCTGATCGACAAGGCGAAGGTGATCGTGGTAGCTCCAGACTGGCCACATCAGTTCTGGCATCCAGATCTCCTCAACCTCAGCGACAGGCTCCTGAGGTGTCTCCCAGCACGCCCGTACCTGATATCACTTAACAATGGGAAGGTATTCCATCCGGACCTTCAATCCCTACACCTGACAGCCTGGTACCTGAGCAGCTAGAGTTCCAGGCTTTGGGTCTTTCCAATGATGTCCTCAGCGTAGTTGAGGCATCTAGGAAGGACTCGTCCAGGAGCTGCTATGCCTTCAAATGGAAAAGGTTTTACATTTGGTGTCGGAGCAAGGGCCTAGAACCTAGTTCCTGTCCTGTGGCCAGTATCTTAGACTACCTTTGGTCCCTCTCCAAAGGAGGTCTCTGAACGACTACCCTTAAGGTGCACCTGGCAGCCATCTACGCTTACCGGGCGTTGGCCGGTCAGCAGTCGGTGGTGCAGTAACAGTGGTCTGGTACTTTTTCAAGGGCCTCTATCACATATCTCCTCCAGTGTGTGAATCTTCACCTCCGTGGGATCTACTGCTGGTATTGGCTAATATCATGGGCAAGCCATTCAAACTGATGCATAGGTGTGAGATGTCACATTTGTCATGGAAGACCACCTTCCTTGTGGCTATCACAACAGCCAAGACTGGGGAGCTCCAGGCGCTCTCGGTGGAGTCTCCTTACCTGGTCTTCCACAGGGACAAGGTTGTCCTGTGCCCCAACCAGAAGTTCCTTCCGAAGGTGGTGTTGGAATTTCACCTTAACCAGGTGTTAACTCTGCCTGTGTTGTACCTGAACTACACCTCGGAGGCTGAGTACAGGCTCCATGCTGTGGACCTGAGACGAGCACTCTTATTATAAGGAGTGGACAGCTGAAGTTCAGGGAGAGGTTTGCCAGCTGTTTGTCACCTACGCTGAAGCCGCACCTGGCAGACCTGCAGCCAAGTGGACGATTGATAGATGGATTACATCTTGCATTGATCTCGACTATAGATTGGTGGGTAGGGAGCCTCCCAGAGGGCAAGGGCTCATTCTACCTGCGATACCACTGCGTTGGTGTCTGCTTCTAGGGACGTCCCTATCCAGGATATCTGCAGGGCTGCTACCTGGAAGTCAGCAAACACTTTCATTACCACATCGACCTTGAGTCATGCCGGAATGCTGGTTTTGGAACCTCAGTTCTCCAGTCTCTATTCCCGGAGTAGGGTGTGTGCGCCCTGCCTCCCTTATCCCAGAGAACTGCTAGGAATCTGCCAAATGGTGTGGATGAACAACATATATCCACGATCCTAGAAAAACTGGTTACTCACCTGTAATAGTAGTTCTAGGAGTCGTATATGTTCATCCACACAGACCCACCCGACCTCCCCGGCTTCGACATACAAAATAGCTTCCAGTGGGCAATATCTGGCGTCATGAGGCGGAGCTGAGGCTCATACCACCTGGGTGGAGCCAGCTTGAAAACCTTCCGGCAAGATCTTAAAGAAAGGACATGCAAAATAGTGTGGATGAACAACATATACCACTCCTAGAACTACTGTTACAGGTGAGTAACCTGTTTTTTTTTTTGGTTGCCATTACTTCTGCTTGAAGGATTTCCAAGCTTCAGCCCCTAATGTGTAAGGAGCCTTATTTGGTTTTTCACAAGGATGGGGTGTCCTTGAGAACTAAGCCTAAGTTTCTGCCGAAGGTGGTTTAAGTTTACTCTGAATCGGGATATCCACCTGCCTGTATATTATCTATAGTACTTGAACTGATAGGAGTCCTTGTTGCATACTCTGGATGTTCATCGGGTGCTCCATTATTTAGAGCGCACCCATCCAGTTCGCAAATCTGATCAGTTTGTTTCCATTGCCCCCCGAATAGCCAGGGCCCCAGTTTCTAAACACCATTTATCTAAATGGTTGGTAAACTACATTTTGTTACAATAAGTACGACGAATTCTTACTAGGCGCGGTAAAGAGTCACTCTGCCAGGGGCATGGCGGCTTCTTTCACCTCACTGAAAAATGTCTGCCGCTGACACATGTGCGGCCACCGCTTGGAGTTCTGTCCAAAACCTTTGTGAAGCATTACAGTCTGGACATTGTTTCTCACCGCAGAGCTGGCTTTGGACTCACTGTCCTTCAGGGCCTCCTGTCCTAATTTCCTCTGAGGAGACTTCTACCTCCACCCTTCTGCCTGGGATTTCTCCTGTACTGCTTGTGACTCTGTCCTAAAGGTGTTACCTGCTGCAAGAGTGAATCTCTAGTAAGATAGTACAGTTATGTAACAACTTTACCATAACAGTAGATCGAGAGGAGCCCTTGAAGTAGGTACTATTTATCCCACCTTCCTTCCCCTTGGTGTTTTCTTCTCCATCTCAGATACTTCTGTTCCTCAGTTCTCCTTTTCTGTTTTTATAGCTAGCTGGTAGAACTGGGGATGGGCTGGGGGACCGCCCCTTTTATACCATATGTGATGGGGGGCAACATCGGGGGCAGTCCCCTGCTGGGTATTGCTATCTAGAAAGTTTCCATTGGGTCCTGGCGCCTGCTGGCTTCAGTCCTAAAGGTGTTACCTGCTGCAAGAGCTCCTCTCGATCTACTGTTATGGTAAGTTCTTACGTAGTTGTACTTTCTATCTACTTGTCCTCCCGACCACATTCCAGTCCTCTGGGGGGAAATCCTCTCTATGCAAAAAAAAAAAGGGGCCATAGAACCCATCCCCGAGAGTCAATGGGGCAAAGGGTTCTGTTCCCACTTCCTAGTCCCCAAAAGCATCAGGGATCTCTGGCCCTCTCTAGACCTCCGAGAGCTCAATCTATTAATCCAGTACAAAAAGTTTCTGGCAGTGGCACTTCAGGGTCTGCTGCCCCTTCTGCACCAGGGCGTTTGTTTCCTTCCTCGACATGAAGAATGCCTATCTTCATATTTGGGTACACGCCTCTCCTGGACAGTACCGAAGGTTCCATTTCTAAGGGGCACATTTCCAGTTCCGGGCCCTGCCCTTTGGCTTGTCCTCAGCCCCTCTGGTCTTTACCAAATGCCTGGTAGTGGAGGTAGCTACCCTCAGGCAGGAGGGATTCTGTCTTTCCCTACCTGGAAGACTGGCTTCTCAAAGCCCAGTCCAAAGGGTTCCTTTTACAGACTCTGGAACGTACCACCCACCTATTCCAGGATCTGAGGATCATGGTCAACCTGCCCAAGTCAGTCCTGAGCCCCTGTCAGCAAATCCAGTACGTAGGGGCAATCCTGGATATGTGTCGGGCCATGGCCTTCCTGCCCCAGGACAGGGTAGATCATCTTATAGCTTAAGCCAGGCTGCTGTACACCAGCCACTGTCTCAGCCAGAACCTTCCTCCAGCTCTTGGACCTAATAGCTGCAGCCATAGTAATAGTGCCTCTGGCCAGATTGCACATAAGGATTTACCAATGGACACTGTGGATCCAGTGGGACCAGCGTACTAACGATCTGGAACAGATGGTCCTGGTCTCTTCCCTTGTGAAAAGGGTTCTGCTCTGGTGGGTGGAGTCCAGCAGCCTGTGGGTGAGGGGGTCCTTTTCTCATTCCTTCCCCTTAGCAGATCCTCACAACAGATGCCTCTGGATGGGAGCTCACCTAGAGCCACACCAGGCACAAGTGACATGGTTCCAGCTGGAGTTCTCTCTAGACATAAATGTCCTGGAGATGTGGGCCATTCTGTATGCCTTCCAAGCCTTCCAGACTCTGCTGTCTCTGGGGCTGCTGCTAGTGCAAATGGACAGTATTGGTGTAGTCCACTACATCAGCAAGCAGGGGGGCACTCTTACCCTTTCTACCAGGAAGCAGTGAGTCTGGTATTGGGCCCTGGACCACGGTCTACAACTGTCGCCTGTCTATTTTCTAAGCGTCCAAAATGTCTTGGCAGACACCCAAAGACACACGAGTGGGAGCTGCTGACCTCAGTTGTAGAAGACCTGTTCGACAAGTGGGGACATTCAGAGTTAAACCTTTTTGCATCCCCACTCAATGTAAAACTGCCGCTTTTTTGCTCGCTCAATCCAGGACTTGGAGTTTTCTGGCAAGACGTGTTGTCCCTCTCCTGAAAAGGGAGGTTTCTGTATGAATTCCTCCCTTCCCCTGTTTCAGAGGTTTCTAATCAAATGGAAGGGGCCATGATGATCCTCATTGCCCCCTTCTGGCCTTGTCTGATCTGATTCCCTTTACTGCAACAGCGGACAGTGGAACCTCCAGTGCCTCTTCCTCTGTACACCGGTTTGCTGTCCCAGAACTGGGGCACCCTGTGCCACCTGGACGTCCGTTCCCTGCATCTTCACACCTGGCTCTGGAAGACCTAGCCATGGCTCAGTCTGGGGTGTCACCTAAAGTGGCTGATGTCCTGGTGGGGGCTAGGAAGCTGTCCACTAGGGCCACTTATTCAGTGAAGTGGAAACTCGTTGTGCTGTGGGCTGCTTCACATCAGCTTGACCCCTTCTTCTGCCCAGTAAATCAGATTCTGGAGTACTTGCTGACCCTTTCAGATTCTGGCCTAAAGTACTCCTCTCTTAAGGTGCACATGTCTGCTATCTCTGCTTTCCATGTGCCTATTGATGGCCGTACAATGGCACAGCCAAAGGAGTCCCTTTCTGAGAGGCATCCTTCACCTGAAGCCTCCGATCCACAATCCAGTCCTGCCTTGGGACTTGAAGTTTGTTAGAAAAACTTACTGTGGCTCCTTTTCAGCCGACCGTGACACCTGAACTATGCTTTGTAGGCCCAATAGTGCCCATAAGCCACCAGACCCTGCCAAAATGTATAAAGAATATCCACCTTAATCTCAAATGCCATAAAGGTATATTGAGAGAACTGATAAAATACATTGGTTTTAAGTCTTTAACCAAGCAGACCTGCAAATGCTTGACACAGGTATATGGACCTACCAGCACCCACAAATTAAGGACATTTTACCCTGAATCAAAATGCTTTGTTTGTTTAAAGGACATTTTAAAAATGGCTATGGAACAGATTCATTGAACTTTGACATTATGCAGTGCACTTGCTGACAGTCCAAAAGTATTTTGAAATCAAAACTCAGCAGTTATTGTGTAACTAAATCATCCCGTAAGATGTTACCACATGTCTGAAAAAGCTGGACCCTCCAACAAGGAACTGGCCCCCTCTTAACGGAGAACCATCTGCTATCAGACTATCGTACCATACAACCACAATGAGATAAGTCTTCATTTTGAACATACAATGGAAGGTCTTGTGGTTAAAAGTCTGTTAATTGCCACCTCATGGACCCCCGGTCAAAAGTACAACAGACAGTTCAATTGTCTAAATGTCTGATCAATATTAATATCTCTACACGTAGGCTATAGACTTCTGAACAGATAAGCCTTTGTCCAAATATGGTTATACCATCCCAAAAGCTCATGATACTTTTGAGGAACAATGAAATCTGACATTTCTGAAGGAAGCATTTAACTTATATAAAACGTCTCCCCAGACCAACAGTTCATGATCATTGATTGTCTTTTCAATCTACACTTCAGCGCTGGAAGAGAACTCGCATCTATGCTACTCCTACTGACTCTGAAAGAACTATTACTCTACTGAAGCTACAAAGACCTTTGGCGTATGCCATAATGTAAGAGACATTAAAACTTGTACTGACTGTCATTTTTCTACTTTGCAAGCCTCAAGGAGAAAAAGAACTCTGAGAGCCAGGAAGAAATCTTCACACAGCCATCTAAGATACTCCAAAAGCTCAAAGACGAAAGGGAGACAAGAGACTCTTTTGAAAAGTTGGTGTGTGTGTGTATGTATATGTGTGTGTGTATGTGTATATATATATATATATATATATACACACACACACACAGATATATACCCCTGCTAAAGTAAGGCATCTCAAAGTGACCCCGTAGCAGTTCTCATACTGGCCCGCCCAAACTTTGCTAACCTTTTGGCTAATATCTGATTTCAGTTTGCCCCTCCTCATATGCTTGTCACTTGGCTTCCTTGAATGCTCCACCCCTTGCCTCCCTTATAACTGCTTTCTCTCTCCATTTTCTCCTTAGGGGAAACCGAGCCCGACAGGGCAGACCATCCTCCAATGAACCGCCAACGTGGTTCGAATCCCCTCAATGGCTGAACTCTGTGAGAAGTGGCAGTGCCACCTGCCAGTACCACTCTGATATTAGGTATGGAGGAGGTGATGCATCAGTTTGAATTTGGCGCCTGACTTAAACCGGGGCTACTACTACAAGCTGGTGCTGCACTTAGAGCTGAGCTGCTGCTGCTCTTGGGTTTTTCTCTCTCCCTTCCCCCCCAAACCCTCCCAGGCCTCCTTTAAATCCACATTTGCTCCTCCCACCTCTGAGGAAGATTCAGTCAGTTGGACAATTGCCTGGCTCACTTATTGCTCCAAGTTATTTAAAGGGGCACACTCAATTTGTTACACCAAGTTATTTAAAGGGGCACATTCAATTACCCTATTTTACTTAAAGGACACATTTCCTCTATTAACCTGCATGTTGCAGGAGTACCAGCTTAATTATAAAGGTCACATGGTTGATGGTTTGCCTTCTAATACTATGCTCCATCAAAATCACTAGTGTTCAACTGCAGCAACCTACAAGAGGATACGTACCTACTATTATAACGGACTGTTTGGGAACCATGGAATCCGCAGACTTATGTGACTGGGTACTTCAACTGCACACAATGGAACCTTTAGTGCAAACTCTGTGGCAGATTGGAAGCCTTTCTTGGAGACACCACAAACTCATGACTCCCTTGTCACTATTGAGTCCTAAGCCACCCTTGTCAATTTTGACCAGGGTTATTGTATACTCGACGTTATGCCCCCTTGGTTTCTGCCCTAATGACCCTCCCAGTGTACATGAATACACATGCAGATGAAAATGGACCAGTCTGCATAGATTTGCCCTAGGGGCCCTTAAGAAACTCTTGCTACTTCTACTACTGTGCTCTGGCAATGTAGAGCTTAGCCCTGGTCCCCCAGCGGCAATCTCATCCCCTGCAAAGCTGGCCAATATCAGAGGAGTGAGCTTCATGCACATCAATGCGTGCAGTTTACTAAAGAAATTTGCTTCCATACAGGCCTGGGTTTTTCATACTAAGCCCAATATTATGGTGATCTCTGAGTCCTGGCTTCAACCTGGTACCTCATACTTTGAGGTGAACATACCATCCTATAACATTTTCAGAACAGATGGACAAGCAAGAGGTGGTGGGATCACTATCTACGTCCATGGCAAGTTGTCAAACTCTTTCATTAACTCGACTTCTATTCCTAAAGAATACGAAAGCTTGTCACTGAAAATCGAGCTCTTCCCTTCGTTCTCCTTCTGTGTCGAAGGATGCTACAGGTCCCCATCGGCTGGATTGCTACTCCTAGACCATCTAAATAGCATCCTAGGGTCTATGTCCTCCGAAGTAGTCATATTGGGTGACCTTAATCTGGATTGGCGTTCCATTATCTCCATACCACTCAAAAATCTTTGCGACTCCTTTGGGCTGTCGCAGCTTATAACAGAAGTAACATGCCCAAACAAAAAGAATCATCACAGCACACTGCTTGACATTCTAGTAAATAAGCCACACCTGTTCTCCCACGCTGGTGTACTCTTCTCAGATATTAGCGACCACTGCTTCATCACCTGAGTGCGATCTGCCTTAAAAATATCCTCAATTTCCAAGTATACTGTCAAAAGGAATAGTCGGAACGTTTACCCTTGTGCATTTATATCTGATCTACAGGAGTCTCTGAGATGGCAGAAATTCTGTCTAGCAAAAACGGTAAACATGGCATATGAAATCTTCCAGGAAATGGTGCTTGAAGCAATAGACAAGCATGCACCGCTTGTTAAAAACTGCACTAGGAAAAAGTCATGTCCATGGTTTACGGCAGAACTGAAAGCAGCGCTACTTAATAGAGACCTTCTGTGGAAAAAGGCATGTAAATCCAAGTCTCTGGCAGACTGGTTGGTGTTCAGGAAGGCAAGGAACTTATGCACCAGGATGGTCCGGGAGGCCAAGTCTAAATTACTTTGAGGCTGAATTTGACGCTTCATCAAGGTGCTCTGCAAAATTCTGGAAGGCCCTAAAAGAAATCGAAGGTCATGCGTCCTCCAGCTCCCTACCTGCAAAAATATCTAAGGGTGACCTTATGGTGATAGATAAACAGTTAACCCTTGACCAACTTAATAATCATTTTGCCACCGCAGGACTAGCATTCGACACCTCCACTGCCAGTACCCTTCGTTCACAACTCGGGATGCAGGACCTCGTAGCTCCGGTCATGGATACAGTGTTCTCCTTACAACCAGCAATGCTGAAGGAGGTTGAAGACCTACTCCTTCACTTAGATATAAGGAAGAGCGCTGGTGCTGACCGTATAGACCCGTACTTCCTAAAAATTAGTTTCCAAGCCCTGGCCGTGCCCATCACGTATCTCTTCAATCTGTCTTTACTGCATGGTGAAATCCCTCCATTATGGAAAACCACCCATGTGATTCCGCTCCACAAGTCTGGTGACCCAAGTGACCTAAACAACTACAGGCCTATCTCATTACTCCCCATCCTATCCAAAATGCTAGAAAAAATAGTAAGTACATGGCTTAGAAACTACTTGGAATCCACAAATCTGCTAAAACTTCTACAGTCAGGATTCTGGCCACGCCACAGCACAACTATAGCCCTGGCAAAAGTTATCAATGACTGGCAGGAGGACTTGGATGCCAAGAACTACGTGTGCGCAGTATTCTTGGACCTAAGCAAGGCATTTGATACTACCATGAATTGCTATTGGAATTCCTCCGTAACATTGGCGTGGACTTCCCCGCACTGAAATGGTTCTCAAGTTACCTTATAGGTCGCCAGCAGCAGGTTAAGGCAGATGGAGAATTCTCACCTATGAAACCTCTGCTACGGGGTGTACCGCAAGGCTCAATACTGGGTCCATTGCTATTTGCAATCTATATTAATAGAATCAGTGTAGGAATCAAATCTGCCAACATCCATCTATTTGCAGATGATACGGTACTCTATATTGGCAGACCTTCCCCGGAAGCAGCCTGCATGGAGCTATGGCAGGAGTTTAATCAATTGCAACTACAGCTACTTAACCAAAAATTACTATTGAATGCAAAAAAAAAAAACCAAAGGCAATGCTTTTCTCACCAAGTTCAAATACAAGCTACCCTACGATGCAGGGATTTACTCCCCATATTACCACACTCCTAGACAAGCCATTAGAATTTGTAACGAAATTCAAATATCTGGGAGTCTGGCTCGATCTCAAGCTCTCCTTCATTGAGCACATCGAGGAACTTATTAAAAAGCTCAAGCAGAGGCTTGGTCTCTCTTATAGAATCAGGAAGCTGCTCACCCAGGATGCCAAGAGGAGACTATTTTATTTATTTAGTTTTTGTTAACCGAGTAGGTGCCCTAGCCATAAAATGACTATTTTCAGGCACGACCCGGGAGAGTACAACAAAAAGAGAACAGTTGAACAACAGCAACATGAGTACAATAATACAAATAAAGGAACAGTACAGCAGTGCTACAAAAATACAATGGATAGAAACAACAAAGAATAAAGGCAAGCATTGTACAAATAATGGCAGTAAGATATATAAGAAGTGCCGAAACCACGGACCTGACCTGTGGAGTGAAAGGGTTAATAAGAGAGTAAGGTTATATAGCGAGAAATGTGAGGAATGTTCAAACATAACAAGAAAGAATGACAGAAGGAAGGTCGGGGTGGTAACTGGCAAAACAACAGTGAATGGTCAGCAACAAGGTTCGAGAAGGAAGAGAGCTAGTAGTCAAGAAGTTATTTACAAAGAGAAGGAAAAATATGGGGAGGAGACAGTCTTGGAGTTGGATTAGAGCAGGGGTGACATTACTGGTAAGTCTCAGGAGCTTCAGGTTGGGTCAAAGCATGTACAAGCATCAGCTAAGGATAGATAGCGACGATATTCACTTTTAAATCCAAAGTGAGACTGAGACAGCCAGAGGTTGAGTGGAAGAGCATTCCATAGCCTGGGAGCAGAGAATTGGAAGGCCCCTGTGCCTTTAGTTATCCGACATCTCGGAACATAGAGCAAGGATTTATCAGCTGATCGCAGGCCATGGGAGGATGGTTGAGGGACCAGCAATGCCGCCAGCTGGAATGAGGTTTTTCCTGGATGATCAAGTCCATTAGTGATCCAAGGTAGTATTGTCTACTGGCAGAAGGTGAGAGCTAATTCAGATCCTTATAAAGAAGGCAGTGATGTTTGAGTCGAGATGACGAAGAGGCACATCGGCATATATTGTTATAAGTTACGGACCATTTTAGTCGGGAGGTTTTATGGGCAGAGGTAAGAATAGAGGCACCATAAGTAAGGGTTGGGAGCAGAATACCTCGGGCAATTGCTGATTTTGCCAAGGATGTAAGCATGTAGCTCGTTTTGTAAGCTACTCCCAGTTTCGACTTTACAGCTTTGCATGAGGACTGAATGTGAAGATTAAAATTCAGGGACTGGTCCAGCAGGATCTCAAGGTACTTGAAAGAAGTAACATTTTCAAGTGGGATTCCTCCTGGGTGAAGAACCTCCAGCAAACTAGAACAGGCCTTAATCTTCGGTGCGGAACCTAGGAGCATGGCTTTTGTTTTCTTTTCATTTAGTACAAGCTTACGGTCTAGTAGCCAGTCTGAGACCTTATTGAAGTCTGAGGTAAGCGATGTGTTTATACAGGTGATACTAGAAGAACTAGTATAGATGATCCGGTCATCAGCGTAGAGAATAGCTGAGCAGGATTCCAGGACCTCAGCTGCATTGTTGATAAAAATTGAGAACAGAAGGGGCCCAAGGAATGAGCCCTGGGGGACCCCAAGGTTGATAGTAGATGTGTTGGACAGGGAGGAGTTAAATTTGACAGCTTGCGACCTGTTTGACAGGTAGCTACATAACCAGTCCACAACAGGGGTAGAGAAATGGAATTTATGGAGGGTGTAGAGAAGCAGGGGATGGTCTACAAGGTCAAAAGCCTTAGTGGGGTAAATGAAGATGGCACTTGTGAGTTTTCCAGAATCCATGTTGGGCAGAATATCAGTAGTTAATTGAAGAAGAGCCGTGGTGGTGCTATGACCTTTTCTGAAACCATGCTGGGTATCTGAGAGGAGATTGTAGCGTATAAGATAGTCAGTGGTCTGTGATGCAACTGTTTTCTCTAGGATCTTGCTAAGAACAGAGAGAATTGCTATAGGTCTCTAATTGGTCATGTCCTTTGGGCCACCTTTTTTAAAGACAGGAGTTACTCTTGCAAATTTCTATAGGTCCAGCACGGTGCTGTGGATAAGAGACAAATCTGAGAGGCAATGAGTGGAGCAGCCAGCTTAAGGAGACGAGGTTTCAATGAGTCAGAACCAGAGCTGGTATTGGCAGATATGGATCTCAGTAATTTCAGAACTTCTTCTCTTGATATAGCCTTGAAATAGAATGGTGGCGCTGGAGGAGCATCATACGATAGGGCAGTATGGTTGTCTGATGGTAGTGTGGTAGGTAGATTGGATGCAATCCACTAGGTTGTAAAGCTAAGGTATAGTGTGACAGATCAGAGAAAAGATTGTTAAAACTGTTTGAGATGGTCCTAGGGTCACTACAATGTGCCCCATTTATGATCATTTCTTCAGGAGTGACCGACTGCAAGGTACCCAGAATTTCCTCGGGTCGCAGGCTGAGCTTTGTAGAAGGTCCTTGCAGTAGTTGCTTTCAGCAGCTCTAACTTGTCTCTTGCATCTGTTCCTTAGTTCACGATAGACAATAAGGTCTGACTGTAGGCCAGTTTGTTTGTAGTGAATCCAGAGCTTGTCCCTCCGGCTCAGATTATCAAAGAGGTCTTTATGCAGCCACCTCGTCTGTTTTCCTCTGACCCTCCTAGTAATCTTGGAGCATGTTTATATTGAATGGTAAGAAATTCATTTATGAATATCTGTAGAGCAACCTCCACATCCTTTGTCTGATAGATACCTGTCCAGTCAATATTGGAGACATCATAGAGAAATGCATCCTGGTCAATATGAGCTAGATTAGACTAGACTAGTACTCACCACGTTCCTACATCTGCTGGACTACGCTGATCTTTTATATGGCCAAGGCCCTGTCTCTGCACTAGCCAAACTAGATGTGCTGTACCACAGGGCCTTAAGATTCATCACTGGTGCCCCGTACTCCACGAACCACTGCACTTTGTACGCCATGATGGGTTGGACTTCCTTTGCCTACGGAAGACAGAAAAGAGACGCCTTCTGGACATTTAGAGCAATCACTTAAAAACTACCGCAGTATATGTCGGATTGTCTTCCACTATACACAGTGTGTAAGTACGCTTTGAGAAGTGCCTCCTGTATCTTACTTGCCGTACCAAAAATCAATTTGCCATTTGGTAGGTAATCCATAAGTTACGCACTACCTGTACTGTGGAACAACTTACAGAAATTCTTAAAACTGGGTCACTCTATCAATATCCCGGCATTCAGAATGCTTTATACACGTTCCATCACTGAGTCCTGTAAATGCTTCCACTGATCAGCTAAATGACAGCAGGTATCAGCCTTACTGAATTTACCTTGTACCTATTATATCTCATACCCTTTCTTCATACTATGTAGGTACCTTTATTGCACCACAGGTGCTTTAGTTTCGGTAGCAGTAAGCACCACAGATACATAGTCTTGGAATGAACACACATTACTCTGAGGTTCAAATACCAGTAGAGGCTCACCTATTGGACCCCTCCCCCAAACCTCCTTGTGATACCTCCCTTCCACTGCTTTGTATGCCTATCTCATCCATTCTTTTCCCCCACCAGTCCCTTATGTTCCCTGCTCATAAGGCATCACCAAATTCATTATAAATGTGTTATCTAATAGTGCATTGACTATCTGAGTAAGTTTAGCCTCATACTAGCCCTGTCAGTTATCCATACGGGATGCTACTCCTCTGTAACCTGTAGTGCATATTATCTTATTCTGAATACTGTATTGAATGAGCTCATATTATGTACACTGCAGTGAACAATTCTTACTCTGTAAGAACATGACTTGTAACCCTCTTGTTCATTATACGCATATTTTATGATTGATCTGTACTTGGTTATGTATACTATTCTGCACCGTTATAAACTCGAGTTTATGTATATGTCTAGAAATGAATGTATTTATGTGGTTTTGTACTTCTGTTGTGTACTTTACTGTCCAGGTCCACCTCGAAAATAAGTTTCCTCAACGGTGTTTTGTCTGGTTAAGTAAAGATTTGATTGATTGATATATGCATACACACCCCTTTACTGGTTTAAAAGGTGCTTACTGAAATACTGTGTCTCTTGAGAATACTGGATCTTACTTCGAGGGAGAGCTCTTGCAGCCGGCTATTACTATTAGGACTATTGCTGCAGGCCTTAGGACCCACCAGAAAAAACATAGCTAGCAGTAACCAGCGGGGACCGTGACGTCGGCTCCGCCCCACCGTCAGTCATGCAACAAAAGGGGATGGACCCTGGCTCCACCTCCGTTATTTCCCACCACGACCTGCTCACATTGGAAAGTTCTTGATTTTTTTCACTGCAGTTCCTGCAAAACCGTTAGTTTTTCTTGAATTTAAGTGTTTTTTCCTCTGCATTCGTTAATTTTTCTATATCATTGTTCTCCTTCCTCTCTTCTTCAATACCATCATATGTCGTCGCCATCATCTATCTCCTCCGTTCCCAAGAAGACGAAGTGTGCCTGTGGCCGCCCAAATTCCATCAAAGGATGACCACAACCAGTGTGTCTTCTGCCTGGGACCAGACCACAACCTCAAGACCTGTGCCATCTGTCAGGGCTTTACTAGCAGGACAAGGATCAGATGCCTGAAGGCCTTGAAAGCCCACCTGTTCAAGAAAGGGATGTCCTGCAGTCTTCCCCTGAGGACAAGGGCAAATCATGGGAAAAGGCGCAAAAGTCCCACAACAAGGACTATAGTTGGTCTCATCACCGCTCCCATTCTCCCCACAGGAAGGCCTCTTCCTCCTGCTCGGGTGGGTCTGACCGCTCCAAGTCCAGGCACGGAGAGAAATCGAGGCCTGAAGCTCCCGCCAAAATATTGACGTCAGTTCCGGTGGGAGTCTCCTCTTCTGCCTTCAAGCCAAAGACCACACCGTTGAGTGTGTCCTCTGCTCCGGCGGAGTTGGCAAAGTCTTCTTCGGCACAAACCTCTGCCCTGCCGAGGAAGGCCCCGACTACAGCTTGACCAGATGCTGGTAAGTCATCTGGCAAAGACCGGGAACCCAAGGCTAAGGCCTCCTCCGGGTTTCGCCCTCCTAAGTTGGCCACGTCGGATCTGGCCCCAGCTGTGACACCGGAACCGGTCAAAGTGTCTGCGGCCGACAGGGCTTCCATCGTGCTGGCGCCGGTCAAAGTGCCGACATCAGCCCCTAGAGCCTCTACCCCAGAAGGCTTATCCTTGGGTTCCTCCCCGCGAGACCTTCTGGACCCCCCTGCTTCTTCAATTCCACCCCCCCCCCACAGGGGGCGGCGGCATCCTGATTTACCAAGGAGGAGCTGGGAGAATTATTTTTGTTTTGTTGGAGCCAGGTGCACAAGGACACCCCCCACCTCAACCGGAACCAGCACCAGTTTCAGACCGACTGGACAACCAGGAGCCGAGGGGTTTGCCCGCAGACTCACCGGCAAAACCCCTGAGGACCAGCGCGCGTCCTCCATTCCTCAATCCCTCAGTCCATACATTCTCGGTCATGGTCCGGAGACCACGGATGGTACCACGCAAGGTCAGCCAGCTGTCATCAGTCAAAGCCCAGGAGCAGATCCCGTAGCCGCCGCAGGTCTTCATCTAGGTGGGCTCACTCCAGCAGCCAATACTGGTCCCAAGACAGGCATCGGTCCCCACTCTGTCATTGGTCTCAGGACCGGCATCGGTCCAGGAGTCACTGACGTTCGTCAGACAGTAGTCCCCGGAGACTTACTTCAGACACCTTGAGGACCAGGAGCAGATCTTCCTCGTCTTCATCTTTATTTTCAGGAGTTGGGGGATCTTCTGACGATAGGGATCTACCCCATTTACCTCCAGATGATCCTACTCTGATGGACATCATGAGGCACATCCAGGTCTCTAATGAATGGGAGACAGAGGACCTGGGTCCGGAGCGCCGGAGACTGGCTCGTTACCTGAGGCAGAAGGAGCCCAAATCCCTTGTGGTGCCTCCTCTGGTTGACACATTCCAAGACCTTACCAAGACAACTTGGAAGCGTCCATCCTCAGTCCCGGTCATTCCTAAAAAGTCGGACAGGCTATACAAGGCCCCGAGGGATGAGTCTTTCCTGGTGGAAAATCTTCAGGCAGATTCCACTATGATTGCAGCTGCCCATGACAAATCAAAGTAGCCAAAGCATCTGAGCTCCTAGCCTCCCGACCAGGAGTCCTGTTTATTGGACCAGCTGGGCAAGAAGGTCTATTCTGCCTCCACCTGCTCCATCCATTCCCTTAATTTCCTCACGCATATGGTCCAGTACCAAAATGCGCCCTGGGAGAAGGGACAGGAGCTTGTAAGTGCCTTGCCAGATTCCGCACAAAAGAGGGAACTTCTGGACATACCGAAATCAGGCTCGGACATAGGCACACATGATCTGTGAGTCTCATATGACACTGTGGATATGGCAGCTAGGGCAGCAGCATCAGGTGTCTGCCTTCACCGCCATGCGTGGCTGAGATGCTCCGGCTTCCAGAACGATCTGCAGTCCAGAATCGGGGGACCTTCCGAAAACCCTCAGGCCAGCAAGCCCGTGGTAACAACCAGGGACAGAGGGGTGGCTTCAAAGGAAGGCCAGAAACCAGCAGCCGTGCACCCTTTTGAGGCCTCAAGTCCTCCCACACCTCTCTCCCCATCCCCGGCTCCTCCCAATGACTCATCACTGACCCCCCCCCTCCTCCGGCGGAGCCTTCAGAGGAGGTAGTAGGAGGTTGCTTCTCCCATCTGTAGAGATGGAGCTGTATTACATCAGACCAGTGGGTCTTGGACATCATAAGGAGAGGTCACATGCTGGAGTTCACCCAGATCCCTCCAGAAACTCCACCAAAGTCCTCGAGATACCCTCCTTCTCACAGTCCTCTCATAGAAGGAGAAATCAGGGCCGTCTTGCAGAAAAAGGCAATAGAGCCAGTTCCTCTGTGATAGCAGGGAAAGGGATATTACTCCAATTTTTTCCTGGTTCTAAAGGAGACGCAAGATCTGCAGCCCATCCTGGACCTCAGCTCTCTAAACACTTATATAGAATACTGAAGGTTCAGGATGGTGACCCTTCCAGGTCTCTTTCTTCTGCTGCACCAGGGAGACTGGCTCTGTTACCTGGACATGCAAGATGCTTACATGCACATCGGGGGTTTTTCCCCCTCACAGGAAGTTCCTGAGGTTCTACTTCCAAGGGAAGCATTATCATTTCGGGTTCTTCCATTCGGCCTCTCCTCCACTCCTCAAGTCTTCTCCAAATGCTTGGCAGTGGTAGATGTGGCTCTAAGGTGCAAGGGACACTACGTCTTCCCTTACCTTGACGTCTGGCTCCTAGTGGCCCCGTTGAGAGAATGCCTGCTTCAAGCTGTTGGAGACACTTAAACAGTGTTCCGGAAGGTGGGGATCACCCTGAATCTAGAACAATCTTCCCCAGAGCCCAGCCAAAGACTCACCTTTATAGGGGCAGTCCTGGATTCAATCCAGGGCATGGCCTTTCTTCCTCGAGAAAGAGATCATCACCCGAGAGAGGTGGCCAGTTCAGTCCTTGTAACCCCACAGATCCCATCCAGGACCTTCCTCAGACTTCTGGGGCATATGGCGGTGGCCATCCTGGTAGTTCCATTGGCCTGCCTCCACATGAGAGTCCCACAGTGGATGCTCAGGTTGCAGTGGGACCAAGGCTCTGACGGTCTGGACCATGTTGTCAGGACCTCAGAGCCGGTCAGGAGGACCCTATGTTGGTGGTTGGACCCTTTTAATCTAGACAAAGGGATTCCCTTTCATCAGGAATCCCCAAGTTAGAGTCCAACAACAGATGCCTCCGATTTGGGCTGGGGGGCACCTCAGGGATCACCAGACTCTGGGTGTCTGGACTCCGGAGGAGCGCAGCCTCCACATCAATGTTCTGGAAATGTAAGCAGTCCTCAACGCTCTGTGGGCCTTTCAAGAGGACCTCATGCCAGGCTCTCTTCTCATACAGACCGACAACATGGCAGTTGTCTTTTACATCATCAAGCAAAGGAGAACTCACTCCTACCCCCTGTGCAGGGAGGTGGAGAGTCTGGTATTGGGCACAGGAGCATCACATTTTGCTGTCCGCCGTCCATTTTCCAGGTGCCCAAAACAACTTGGCAGACAGCCTCAGCAGGTCTCTGTCCAAGGCATATGAGTGGGAGCTGCTACAGTCCATAGCGCACCAGCTGTTTGACACATGGGGTCATCTGGAGATGGGCCACTTTGTGTCTTCATGCAATGCCAAACTGCCAGTTTTTTGCTTGTGAGAGCATGCGCCTGGTATTTTTTGGCCAGACGTGTTGTCCCTTTGCTGGGCAGGGAGGTTTCTGTATGCCTTCCCTCTCCTTCAGCAAGTGTTGCTGAAGGTGCAGGCTGAGGGGGCTCACATCATTCTGGTCACCCCACTGTGGCCCCGGCAGATTTGGTTCCCACTACTTCAGCAGTTGTCCTCAAAACTTCCAATCCCACTGCCAATATGCTCGCAGCTGTTGTCCCAGTACAGGGGCAGGCTAGTGCATCCAGATCTCAGGTCCCTACACCTTCATGCTTGGCTCCTGCAGACATAGTCAAATCCAGATATGCGGTCACTCAAGAGGTGGCGGACATCCTCATTTCTGCGAGAAAGCCCTCGATTCGCTCCACTTATGCCATGAAGTGGAAGTGGTTCTGTCTTTGGACTTCATCCCACCATCTAGATCCCCTTTCCTGCTCTGTGAACTCAGCATTCCAGTATCTCCTCTCCTTATTACCTGCAAGGCCTGAGTTATTCGTCCATAAAGGTGCACATGTGGGCCGTCTCTGCTTATCATGTCCTGTTCGGAGACAGGACCCTGTCTCAGTTGGACATGGCCCGCACCTTTTTACGGGGCATTCTGCACCTACGACCTCACTGGGATCTCCTTTTTGTGCTGGAGAAATTGATTCTTCCCCCTTTTGAACCTGCAGCAGAATGTGAGCTGCGCTTCCTTTCCTGGAAGGTTGCTTTTTTAGTTGCTGTTACATCAGCTCGACGAGTTTCCGAGCTGCAGGCCCCGATGTGTAAGGATCCTTACATTATTTTCCATCGGGAAAGAGTTTCCCTTAGAACAAACCCTAAGTTCTTACCTAAAGTGGTCTCGGAGTTGACCCTCAACCAGTCGGTTGACCTTCCAGTCTATTTTCCTACTCCTACTAATAGGGGAAAGTCTCTCCTGCACACACTGGATGTCCACAGGGCGCTGAGGTATTACCTTAAGCAGACAGCAGCACACTACAAATCGGAGCAATTGTTTGTGGCCTTTGCGCCTTAACATCTGAGCAAACCGGTGTCAAAACAGACCATATCACAGTGGCTTGTACACTGCATAGTGTGCTGCTAGAACAAGTACAACAAACCTCTACCAGGCCTGATCAGAGGTCATTCCACTAGAGGAGTCTCTACCTCTTTTGCATCCTTAAAGAATGTCTCCCTTCAAGACATCTGTGCAGCTGCTACTTGGAATTAAGTGCACACCTTCATGAGGCATTACAGTCTGGACATTGCTTCCAGGTGCTGAGCCGGTTTCGGCTTAGCAGTTCTTCAAGGACTCTTGTCCTAGTTTGCTGAATACAGCCATAGGCTTTGCCATCACTTCATCTGTCATTCTACCTCCCAGGACTAGTCACCTCCTTGGTGCGGGACTGCTTGGGATTCTGTCCTAATAGTGATAGCCTGCTGCAAGAGCTCCTCCTCGAAGTAAGATAGTACAGTTACGTAAGAACTTACCGTAACAGTAGATCTTCGAGAGGAGCTCTTGCAGCAGGCGCTGATTTCCCACCCTCCATCCCCCAGGAGAATTTTTCAGCATGTCTAGGATGGGCTTCGCTCGGTTTTCTCACTGAGTTCTGTTCACGAGACTTGGCAGGGGAACTGAGGTGGAGCCGGGGTCCGCCCCCTTTTGTTGCATAACCGACGTCTGGGCAGAGCCGACATCAGGGGCAGTCCCCGCTGGGTACTGCTAGCTAAGTTTTTTCTGGTGGTTCCTAAGGCCTGCAGCAAGTCCTAATAGTAATAGCCTACTGCAAGAGCTCCTCTCGAAGATCTACGGTAAGTTCTTACATAACTGTAATTTCTAGAAATGGATACATAAAATTCTTCAGTGGAATATTGTTTTAAATGCTAGCAAAAGGTTATTAGTACCAAAGAATGGTACTGGATAGTAAAGGTTAAATAAAATATTACCTTGCAGTGCCTCTAGAAAAAGAGCACTAGGCCTCATATCAACGTAGTGAGAACTGTGTAGAGATTTACTGTGCATGATATAAGATAAAGGTCTGAATGGAATGTCCTAGCAAATGTTTTATATTGTTTAAGTAAGAAATATGTTAACTGTTAACTGTGTGTGTTAAAATAAACAGCTTTTAATGGTACTCCATGTCTGAGGCAAATCTGTCATCTCAGAATTTACCACAAAAACAAGTGGGTACAAGGTACTAGATGCATTTCATTTAAAACAGCCACAGAGGTAAATTAATTAATAGTAATTGTACCTACAGCTTCCTGTCCTGGAAAGCATTATTTCTAAGATCATGGATATGTTGTTTATCCATACTTACTGGCATGTCCCCTTCCACTTTAAGATCAGCCGGAAGTCTTCAAGCTGGCTCCTCCCGCCCACCCGGGTGGTATATACCTCGGCTCTGCCCCATGACGCCAGATCTTCCTTTCCACTGGAAGATTCAGGTTGCCTCCCTCATGCACATGCATTTTGTAGGCCCTGGCTCTAAAACCTTCTGTTATTCCAAAAATTTGTCTCATTAGCGACCGTGAGTTTTGCGCTTCGATTATGGAAGACAAGTCTTCCCATGGATTTCATTGATGCCCTTGCAGCCAGAAAATGTTACGCACCGATCCCCACAACACATGTGTTTATTGCCTCGGTGTCGACCATGACACCTCGAAATGCGATATGTCTCACCTTTCATTCTAACATCCTTAACAACCGTCTTGCATGCCTGAAACCGGGGAGGCCAGAGCAACTAAACCCTCTGGTGAAATCCAAGGAGGCTCGGTGAGCAGTTTCCACAGCTGTGGGATCCGCTGAGCAATTGGAATGCATGCAAGCGTTCGAGGAGGAAGCAGCTCATGCTGCAGAGACTTCTCGGACCTTCTTCGTTCTGCTCAACCTGGGCTCCACTTTCTCGGGTTCCTTCTGAGAGCTGTGCCAATCTCTTCTGACCAAGGGAGAGGCACCTGCAGGCACGCACTCCTCTCAATCCCATAAGCGGGAGAAGGATCCAAGATCATCTTTGTCTCAACGGAGACGTTCTTGGGAGCAGGAGAGATCTCAGTCCCAGGAACATGCGGTCTTGACTTCAGTCGAGATTGCTACTTCGGATGCTGTTTTTTCGACTTTGCCATCTGACCAGTCGACCGAACTGTCGATCGACGATGTGGAGATTGTCATCGATCCGAACGATCAGTTATCGCTGACTCCGGTCGACGATTCCCTCAGTCGAACTCCTAACTTGGCCTTCCCAGAGGACGAGACCCAGCCTGCTGGGACTCCCATTGAAGAAGTGGTCCCTGATCCCAGGAAATCACCGGTCCCGCTGGTGTCTCCTGAGCGACCGAGTTGGCCTGTCCGATCCTGATCAAGGTCTCGGACCCCTTGACTGACAGGCGAGGAAGAACCAATCGCTCTAAAAAGAGGCAACGTCATCAGTTGTCCACATCCTCCTCGGATGAGGAGAGGCCCCGGCAGAAACTCCGTCAGCACTATGAGGACCTCATGTGGCAACAGCTAATTTTGACCGGGCACAAGCCAACTCTGGCTTCCACACTGGTCATTACTTGGCTTTCACCTCCTAGGCTAAAGCTGACTCCCTCGGAGCCGATTAAGTCAGTTCCGCAGCCTGTGGAGCCGGAAAAAAATCCAGTTCGGCCCAAAACGATGGTGGAACCACTGCCCAAGCAGCTTATGGGAGGGGCTTCTTCCAATGAAGATAGGCCAGACACCGGGCTTCCCCGGCATCTGTTAGTCACGGTCACCCCAGACCGCTCTTGGTGAGTTGAAGATGACCTGGGTGGTCGACCATTATATCCGGATTCCTCGGATTCGGACGTCACTGGCCTGCATTCTCATCCTGGGGATGACGAATCAGCCATTGGCTTAGAGACGGAGGAAGGTCCCTCGTCTTTCCAGGGCATTCTTCACCTCATCTGTGTCCACAGGGATGCCCCTGGAGCCAATCCAGAAAAAGGCAGAGTACCCTCTTACGGACATTCTTAAGAGAGGGGATACCCCGATGGAGTCCTTTCCTGTGGCAAAGGCTATTGTTGGTCTGGCCTTAGAACTCTGGCAGCACCATGCCTCTTGTCCAGCTCCGTCTGCCCACATGGCCTGCAAGTATGCAATGCCCATGGAGTCCCTCACGGGGTTCACAGAGCACCCTTCAGCCGAGAGCCTGGTGACTGCCTCTGTGTTCAGGCGTACTGGCAGTTCTGCTGACACTGACTGACCTCCTGATAGAGTCCAAGTTTTTGGACCATTCAGCCAGGAAGGTCTATGCGGCTTCCTCCTTGGGCCGTTGTCAGGATAAGTTCAGCCGTCATTATGGCACACTTCTCTCACGCCCTTCTCTAGGGTCTCTGGATGAAGTCCTCCCACATCTCCCCGCGGATGTGCAGACAACAGTCAAGCAGGTCCGGGATCAGGGCCGAGCTGTTGCTAGACAGCAGCTTCAGATGGCCCTGGACATTGGGGATTCTTGTGCCCATTCGATGTCTGCCACAGTTGCCTCTCGTCGCAGGGCTTGGCTGATGCTCTCCTCCTTCTGGGCAGATACCCAGCACAAACTAGCTGATGTGCCCTTCCTAGGAACCGACCTGTTCGGCCCAGGATTGGCTGGTCACCTTCAGTGCATTGAGCAGTCCAATGCCACTTTGGATGCTACTTCTGCCAAGGGTTCTTCAGGCAAGAACCAGCAGAAGAAAAAGAAGCCTTTTTAGCATTCTTCCCCTGCGGCTCAGCAGTCCTTCTTTCAAGGTGGACAGCAACAGGAGCAGGCTCAAGCTTGGCGCCCCCGGCCCAAGCCCGGACTCTCCCAGGCCCGTAAAGGAGGCCGAGGTTCAGATCTTAGAGCCTCCTTCTCCAAGCCTGCTCAGTGACGGGGCCGGGGCTGTCAACCCCTCTCCCATCACCTCAGCTCTGGATCCTCCCGTGGGGGGCCAACTCAGCCACTTCCTTTCCACCTGGTCTGCTGTCACTTCAGGCAGGTGGATTCTTGAAGTGGTCGGTCAGGGACTGCCTCTGGAATTCGAGCAGTACCCTCCAAGCTGAGTCCGCGCCCCTGGGAGGAAAGAGTATCCGCTCAGATTCAGTCAGCTCTCTGAGACAACATTGCTCAGCTTCTCCTCAAGGAGGCAGTAGCTCCAGAGGTGGATCCTCCAGCAGACCCAGGCTTTGTCTCCAGGTACTTCCTGGTGCCCAAGCAGATGGGAGGCTGATGCCACATTCTAGATCTGCACAACCTGAATCAATATCTCAGGTCACACACCTTTCGGATGGTCACTCTGTTCCAGATCATACCATCCTTGGAGTGAAACATGTGGTTCTGTTCACTAGATCTGCAGGATGTGTTCTCTCATGTCCCAATCTGTCCATCCCATCAGCGGTTCCTCCACTTCAGGGTCGAAGGGAGCCTGTACGTGTTCTGAGCCATACCATTCAGCTTGTCATCGGCCCCACGGATCTTCACCAAATGCATTGCAGTGGTGGCGGCCCATCTCAGGTGTCGGGGGGTCAGGATTTATCCTTATCTTGACGATTGGCTCCTAGCAGGTTCCACCCAACAGGAGGTGGAGAAGTCCAGGGACTTGGCCCTCCAGTTCTTTCCTCCTTTGCCCAATGATTTCTGGTTGGGCAATTGCTCCCTGCCTGGGACTTTCTGCACTTTCTGGGTTACATGGCAGCATGGACCTCAGTGGTCCGTTGGGCCCAGTTGCACATGCTCCTCCCTTCAATGGGAGCTGGCCACCCAGTGGACTCAGCGCCACAGTCATTTCGACCAGCTGATCACTGTAACCCAGAAGATGTGGGACGCTCTCTCCACTGGTGGGCCACCCCAGCCCAGTTACAGGAAGGGATCCCATTTGTCCACCCTGAGCCAACAGTTGTTCTTATGACCGATGCCTCTCTCATGGGCTGGGGAGCCCACATAGGGGACAATAGGGCCCATGGGCTCTGGATCCCTGAGGAGTCCCGATGCCACATCAATCTGTTGGAGCTCAGAGCAGTCAGACTGGCATTGTCAGCTTTCACGCCTCAGCGAAGGGACCCTGCATGAGTTCTGAGCCATACCGTTCGGCCTGTCATCGGCCCCACAGATCTTCACCAAGTGCATTGCAGTGGTGGCGGCCCATCTCAGGTGTCGGGGAAGGGGGGGGCAGGATTTATCCTTATCTCAATGATTGGCTCCAAGCAGGTTCCACTCAACAGGAGGTGGAGAGGTCCAGGGACCTGGCTCTCCAGACCTGCTCCCAACTCAGCCTCCTGATCAACGAGGCCAAGTTGGAACTTGTGCCTTCTCAGGTGATGGGCTTCATTGGGGGCAGAGCTCGACTCTTGCCAAGCCAGGGTCAAATGGTTCAAGCCCAGACGGACAATACCATGACCATGTACTACCTCAACAAACAGGGCGGCACACACTCCCATCTGCTGTGCAGGGAGGCGCTCTGTATCTGGACCCTTGTGAGCTGATTAGAAGCAGATCTCCTAGCCATCCATGTGGCAGGAGCTTCAAACCATCTGGCAGATGCTCTCAGACACTTAGGCCAGACATCCCACAAGTGGTCTCTCCATCCAGAGGTAGCTTACAGCCTGTTCTCCCACTGGGGAAAACTGATGGTGGACCTGTTTGCCTTAAGGGACAACACCAAGCTGAGGCTGTTCCATGACCACCCCAGCAGGGCTCACTGCAGGGGGATGCCTTCTTGAGGCCATGGACCCCAGGCCTCCTCTATACCTTCCCTCCATTTTCTGTGCTCCTCAAAGTGAGGAGGGACAAGGTAAAGGTGATCCTGGTAGCCCCAGACTGGCCGTACCAGTTCTGGTATCCAGATCTCCTCGGCCTCAGCTGCAGGCCCCTGGAGCAGCTTCCAGCATGCCCAGACCTGATATCACTCAACCAGGGGAAGGTATTCCATCCAGACCTTCAATCCCTGCACCTCACAGCCTGGTACCTGAGCGTCTAGAGTTCCAGGTTTTGGGTATTTCTGAAGATGTCTACACCGTGGTGGAAGCATCCAGAAAGGAATCGACCAGGAAATGTTATGCCTTCAAATGGAAAAAGTTTTCCATTTGGTGTCGGGGCAAGGTCCTGGACCCTTTGTCCTGTCCGGTGGCTAGCATTCTTGACTACCTTTGGTCTCTCTCCAAAGGGGGTCTGTGGTCATCGACCCTTAGGGTGCACCTGGCAGCCATCTCTGCTTACCGGGTGTGGGCCAGTCAGCCGACGCTGGCACAGGAGACCGTGGACGGGCACTTTTTCAAAGGCCTGGATCACATATGCCCCCTGGTGTGTGAACCTCCACCTCCATGGGATCTACTGCTGGTATTGGCAAAGCTCATGGGAAAGCCATTCGAACCAATGCACAAGTGTGAGTTGTCACACTTGTTGTGGAAGACGGCCTTCCTGGTGGCTATAACATCTGCCAGAAGGACAGGGAAGCTCCAGGTGCTTTCACTGGACTCCTCTTATCTGGTCTTCCACAGGGATAAGGTTGTCTTACGCCCCAACCTGAAATTCTTTCCGAAGGTGGTGTCAGAGTTTCACCTTAACCAGGTGTTAACCCTGTCGGTATACTACTCTAATTACACCTCGTAGGTTGAGTACAGGCTCCATACTTTGGACCTGAGACATGCTCTCTCCTATTACAAGGAGAGGATGGCGGAAATTTGGGGAGAGGTTCGCCCGCTGTTTGTCACCTACGCTGAAGCTGCTTCTGGCAGACCTGCAGCAAAGTGGATGATTGCACGTTGGATTACATGATGCATTAGTCTATGTTATGAATTGGCAGGCAAGGAGCCTCCCAGAGAGATAAGAGCTCATTCTACCCGCCATACCACTGCATCGGTGGCTGCTTCCAGGGACATCCCTATCCAGGAGCTCTGTCGGGCTGCTACCTGGAAGTCAGCAAACACCTTCATCACCCACTACCACATCGACCTCGAGTCAAACCAGAATGCTGGTTTTGGGGCCTCAGTTCTCCAATCTCTGTTCCCTAAGTAGGGGGTGTGTGCCTTGCCTACCTCCTCCTGGAGAATTGCTAGGAGGCTGCCAATAAGTGTGGATGAACAACATATCCACGATCCTAGAAAAACAGGTTCTAGGATTGCAGATATGTTGTTCCACACTACTTAACATATTCTCCCCTTTAAATCTTGCAGGAAGTCTATGTTATGGTTGAGGCAAGGCCTCCCAGGGAATAGAGCTCATTCTACTCACCATACTACTGCATCGGTGGCTGCTTCAGGGACATCCCTATCCAGAAATCTGTCAGGCTGCTACCTAGAAGTCAGCAAACACCTTCATTACCCACTACCACATCAACCTTGAGTCACACCGGGATGCTGGTTTTGGGACCTCAGTTCTCCAATCTCTGTTCCCTAAGGAGGGGTGTGCTCCCTGCCTCCCTCCTCCCAGAGAACTGCTAGGAGTCTGCCAATAATTGTGGATGAACAACATATCCACGATCCTAGAAAAACAGGTTACTCACCTGTAACAGTAGTTTTAGGAGTGGTATATGTTGTTCATCCACATGGGCCCATCCAACCTCCCCGGCTGCAGACGCACACAACCTGGCTTCCAGCGGGCTAAGATCTGATGTCATGTGGTGGAGCTGAGGGATATACCACCCGCGTGTGGGTGGGAGGAGCCAGCTTGAAGACTTCTGGCAAGATTTAAAGGGGAAAGGGTCATGCCAATAAGTGTGGATGAACAAAATATACACCACTCCTAGAACTACTGTTACAGGTGAGTAACCTGTTTTTACTCACCTGTAACAGTAGATTTTTTCTGGAATGGTCTCTTGCAGTAATTCATTACTTCTTGGAGTTCCCGATAGGTGGCACTCTAACACGGCAGTTTTCTTCTAGCAGTCTCCACACCAGAGACCACCCACACGACCTCACTTCCTGGCTGTGCCTATAAAAGTGGGTGGTCCCTGGTAGTCTCCATTCATTTTCCCCACCGGCTTCAGCTCTGACAGCAGCTTACTCTTCTGCCAGCAGTCTACGACGTGGATTGAACCCATAGCTTGGGGTGCCCAGGCTTCATACATGGTACCATATTCCTGTGCTCGACCAAGAGCTTTACAATGGATATTTCCCTGTTACAGACTCAGGGTGCTCAATCAAAGGGCTCTAAAACTTCTGAGTCCTCTTCAAGAAGCAAAATAGGAAAGGAAATACCTTCACCTAAAGTCCTGCCTGACCGCCCTTCAACAGTCATATCTCCTAAACATGTATCATCAAGAAAACATTCTTCGATGGGCAATATCCCCCCGTCGATGGCAGGCACTTCTTCAAAAGAACATAGAAGTTCAACTTCAAATAGAAAGTAACGTTCATCGTTGATGGGACATCATTCCTCAGCTCCCCATCAACCAAACCACATGCACCATCGACAACGGAGATGCTGCTGCATTTATCGTCGACGGGGCACACTCTTCCATCGACGGGAGGACTCCACAAGACATCCTCATCGGGAACACCTCCTCTGTCAACAGAGTGCACTCTACTTGCTTCATCATCAACGGGGCTACCTCCACCATCAACGGGACATGCTCCTAAACCTCCATTGTCAATGAGAAGTATGCCACTATCGACAGAGCATGCATTTGCCTTCACATCATCAATGACACACTTTCTATCATCGATGGAGCATGTCCCTACTGTTCTACTGTTAACAAAGAGCATCCCACCATCGGCGGAGCATGCACTGGCTTCTCTGTCATCGATGAGGAGTATTCCACCATCGACGGAGCATGCATCCACTTATCCATCATCAATAAGACACATTACAATGTCGACGGTCCTTATAAAAATTTATCCATGAAAAACCATGAAATATTTTATAAAAATATATCAAAAGATACTTATGGGGCTGCATCACCACAAAATAAAGGATCATATACTATGGAACGCAGAGGCAAACTAGCCTCATTTGCACTCATGCAGGGTGCTGAGACACCAGGCCATGATAAATAAAATTTTCACATTATTGGGAGGCACAAATTGATCCCCCGACTTCAAGCACACAGGGCTCAGAACCCACTTATTTGGCAATTCCATCCTCACAAGTGCCAAACATAGAAGAAATTGTAAATAAAGTGTTGAATTCTATAGGTTTTGATTATACACCCACTCCATTAAAAAAAACCCTCAGTCACAGACTGTGTATCCGCCTCCATCAAAACAGGCACGCATAGAGCTAGAACACTCGCCATTTCTGCCTCCTCATGAATATTCTGAGGAATATTTGTCAGATTTTCATATAATTTCGGAACCTTCCAAAGACACAAATTATGATGGTTCCCCTACTAGAAGAGGGTCTGAGTCCCGATATTCTGTACCATCATACTGGGATGAAGAAATATTACAACCACTAAAGGTCATTTCCCCACCAGATGACCCCTCATTCCCAGAAATGATGTTACAAATACAAAAAACAATGGGGTTTACCACACTTGAGCAAGATAGATTAAGTAAAGATATGGCTGAATATTTTGACATCCCAGAAGAACCTATCCGGGCAGTCCCTCCCTTTATACCCACATTCAGAAATGCGATTCCTGAAGCATGGAGTCAACCCATAGCTGCACAGGAGCTACCTAGAAAAGCGCATGGGCTTTATCAGGCTCCCCTTGATTATCATTATTTAACACATATTCCCACTGCGGACTCTGTGCTTATTGCAGCCGCTCACAACCGCACTGGCAAATCTAAACATCCAAGTACAGTACCTCCTGAAAAAGACTCTAAACATTTTGATTATATGGGGAAGAAAGTGTTTGCTTTAAACACATTAAATATTAGAATACTTAACTACATGTGACATATGCTGGAATTCCAGCGTACGGTAGGCACCTCTGCTGGGGACATTATAAGTAAACTACCTACATCCCCTGAAAAAGAGCAGCTCACTTCAGTGATAAACACACTTACTTCCCTCTCGACATTTATTAAGATTAGGATACAACATTGCCGACGCTTCAGCTAGAACCTCTGCAGTTGGTATTCTTATACGCCATCAGGAAAGGCTCCGACTCTCAAGGCTAGCACCTGATATTCAACAAAAAGTGGCTAATGTTCCTTTTTCTGGTGACCATCTCTTTGGCCCAGAGGCACAAACAGTACTGGACAACCTACAAGCCTCAGGCAGACAACTAAAAACAGTACAATATACGTACCATAAACCACACCCTCAGTATAATTCATACAAAACTGGAAATTACTATAACCAAAGAGGAAATTTCAGAGGCAAAGAACGAATGACAAGGAACACATCTAAACTGACCCGTGACTGCCCCTTAGGATGGCCAGGTGCCTCTTCCTCTCATTAAAAACTTCAGACTACACCCTGATCTCCTCTCCTAGGCCTCAGAAACCTTTTTCTGGGGGCTTCGATTCAAAATTATGGTGAGGCCTTTCCCATGAGGCTTTATACATCTAGCCAGTTTCTGAGGTATTACTGTTACAGGCCATCATGGTCATTTCATCGGGATGTGTCTCGGTCTGTTGTGCGCCGGACCCTCGTGTCCCTCCCACGAACAGAGCCTGCTACTACTGACATGCTGAGAAACAATCAATATATCCTGAGACTATTATAATATTCTTACCAAACTTCTACTGCTACATGCGGTCTTCATCTGGCCATAGATAAAGGCCACAGAAACAATGGTTAGTACGTATATATTAAAAACCTTATAAACTCATGCAAGACTTATCAATTTTCTTATCCACGCTACTTGGACAAAAAAAAAATATATATGTGCATGTCACAAACCATATGACTATTTTCAGATTAACATGTTTGGAATCCCAAAGATGAGATCCAATGGCTCATAATTTGCAATTCTCCAGATCATTATTTAAACTTCTGTTCACCCGACAGCATAAATAAAGGGCCCACCATACTAACATTTCAGGTTTACACATGAGGCTGCAGGCCCTGGCATACTTGGGACCCCCTTGCAAATGACATTACTAAATGCACGATGGAACTGACTATCACTCTGTGGCATTCCATGTCTTTACCCTAAAACAGGTACAATACTGACTACAACAATACTACTGATTCTAAGAGCCACTGGATTCCATTATGAAATAGATACATTGTTTCATTTTACAACATCATTGTTTGCTATTTATGTAGCCTATTATTCCAAAAATGGATACATTTCTCTAATGACTTGACAGAAATGGCAAAAAAAACTGTACTAACTTGCTACATTGTAGCACTACAAAATAATAACATTGTATTATTTGGGTTCCTGTTCAAAACTCAGAACCCAATAGGCTTTGACACATACTGACTTTTCCAGTGCATGCCACTGAGACCTACCAATTACTCCATTATACGGCTGAATTTCTTCCGATTTATTACAGTATCTGATATGCCATACCCTGATCAGGTTTACATCTGCTTAACTCATCTGGCCTAGCATCAGTCTAGCCTGTTTTTTCAGCCACAGCCGTGTAACGAACACTATAATGGAGTACTTACAGATAGAATACAAAATTCTCCTTATATGCTGATATACTACTCTCAGCACCTACCAGTCCTAAGACCACACTATATGTACAGCAGAAGGACATATCTGGCCAATCCACTGCCATATAACTGCTTGGGAATCTCCCAGAAGTAATGACTTACTGCAAGAGACCATTCCGTGGAAGATAGATCAGTTACACAAAGACTTTTGCCACAACAGTAGATCTAGGAATGTCTCTTGCAGTAAGTAGCTTCCTTCCCTCCAACCCCTTGCCATTCTGTAACAGGGAAAACGATGTAGGGTCAGGAGGCTTTGGGACCTTGGTTCCCCTTGGTCCCTTGCCTTCACGAGCTGAAACCGGTGGAGAACAGAGACTACCAGGGACCACCCTCTTTTATAGGCATAGCCAGGAAGTGAGGTCGTGTGGGTGGTCCCTGGTGTGGAGACTGCTAGAAGAAAACTGCCGTGTTAGAGCGCCACCTATCGGGAAATCCCAGAAGTAATGACTTACTGCATGAGACATTCCTAGATCTACTGTTATGGCAAAACTCTTTGCGTAACTGATCTTTCTAGGAGTGGTATATGCTGATCATCCACACAGACCCACCCGACCTCCCCGGCTGCGGACGCACAACACCTGGCTTCCAGCAGGCTAAGTTCTGGCATCATGGGGCAGAGCCGAGGTATATACCACCTGGGTGGGTGGGAGGAGCCAGCTTGAAGACTTCCGGCTGATCTTAAAGTGGAAGGGGACATGTCAATAAGTGTGGATGAACAACATATACCACTCCTAGAACTACTGTTACAGGCGAGTAACCTGTTTTTTTTTAGTTGTCATTACTTCTGCTCAATGAATTTCAGAGCTACAGGCATTTGTGTGCGAGCAGCCTTATTTGATTTCCCACAAAGACAGGGTGTCTTTGTGTACTAACCCTAAGTTCTAGGGCTGTGAATATGATCTATCCACGCTGTCTGGCAGATGCCTTTCCCCTTTAATTCCTGCCGGAATGTCTTCAAGCTGGCTCCTCCCACCCAGCCGTGTGGTAAAACCCTTGGCTCTGCCCCTAGATGCCAGATCTTTCTTTCTGCTTGGAAGGTTCAGGTTCCCTCCTTACCGCTCCCGAATGTAGTAGGCCCTGGTGCTCAAATCTTCGGATTTACTTCCTAAACTTACTTTAAAATTTATATGAGTTCTCACTGCAACTTTTTCTTCTGTCGCTCCCGCGATGGAAGACAAGACCACTCCTGAGTTTTGCCGGTGCCCCTGTGGGCAGAAGATGTCGTGGACCAGCCCTCATGCCACATGCATGCACTGCTTAGGCCACGATCACGATCCACAGGCCTGCAATTTCTGTCAGTCCTTCCATCCGACTATGTTTGATGACCACGCTGCCTGACTCCAGCTGGGGTGACCGGAAAAGCGTTACCTGTCAGTCAAGTCCAAGGATGCCCGTTGGGTGGTCTCTGCGACTGCATGGTCTGCCGAGCAGCTTGAACAGCTACAGGCTTTCGAGGAGGAGGCGGCCCAGGCTGCCACTCAGTCCTCTTTGGCTTCAGTCTTTGTTCCACTCCAATTGGGCTCCACTTATTCAGCTTCCTTTAAGGAGCTGTCAATCCCTCTAAACTAAAGGAGAGGGTCCTTCAGGATCGTACGGCTCTCACTCTCGCAAGGAGGAGTCAAAAAAAGACAGAGAAGACTCGTTGATGTTCCTGGGATCGGGAATGTTCCCATTCTCTAGATACTTCAGTTTTGACTTCATTCAAAATCGCGGCCATGACCACTGGTTTCCTTGTGACCCCGTCAGAGACCAGTTGGCCAAGATGCTGCTGAGATTTTTCTTGAGCCAGTTGACCGGTTGTCGTCCAAAGAGGCTGACAGTTCTCTCTTTAGGACTCCAGTCCTTCTGGTGACCCCTGACAGGTCGGCCCAGCCTGCTGAGCCGGAGTCACGGAGTTCCCAGGCTCCCTCTGAGGCTCCCCATCGGCATCACCAATGATCAAGGTCTCTGTCTTCCTCCTCTGAGTCAGGCAGATCTCACCGTCATTGGCAATCTTGCTCCTGGCTTCATGGAAATCGGCGCCGCAGCTACTCTTTGTTCTCTGGTGAGGAGAAGCTTCAGCGTAAATTGCATTGACATTACAAAGATTTGATGTGGCAACAGCTGGTTTTGACCGGAACGAAACAGACACCGGTTTCTACCCCAGCCATTAAGTGGCTGTTGCCCAAATGGCCGACATTGACTCCCCCATCCAGGTTGGTCACTACCATCCCCTTCCCCAGTGGAGCCAGTGCAGACCACGTCTGTTCAACCGAAACAGGCCTCTCTGCCCATCGGGGTGGAGCCACCACCTAAGCAGCCAATGACTGGGGCTCCGACTAAGGAGGCCCAGCCGGCCAAGGGACTTCTCCATCGGCTGTCTGTCACCCTCACTCCTGACCATCCTAGGCAGGTCGAGGGCGACGCTGGTGGCCCACTTTATGCAGACTCTTTGGAGTCTGAGGATTCCTCCCTGCACTCACATACCATCGACACTGAGTCATTGGGGGGGCATCTCCATGGCGAACCTGCTTCCTTGTTCATGAGCATTCTTTGGCTCATCTGAGTCCATGGGGATGGAGCTCGAGCCTGTCCAGAAATGGGCTTGGTATCCCCTCAGAGATTCTGGATAAAGGGGATTCTCCCATGGAGGCCTTCCTGGTGGCTGAGGCCATTGTCGGTCTGGCCCTGGAGCTTTGGCAGTGTCCTATCTCTTGCCCGGTGCCTTCGGCCCAGATATCCCGCAAGTATGCGGTACCAACTAGCTCCCTTTTGGGGTTTTCGGAGCATCCCTCGGCCGAGGGTTTGGTGGCTGACTCTGTCTTCTGGCCCTCAGGCAATACAAGGGATGTCAATACACTGCCGGACAAAGACTCCAAGAAGCTGGACCATTCAGCTAAAAGAATCTATGCTGCCTCTTCGCTCGGCCTTCACCAGGCTAGTTCGGCCATGCTAATGGCACACTTCTCTCACACCCTGATGGGTTCCCCATATGAGGTGATTTCTCACCTCCCGGTGTACCTCCAGACTATGGACAAGCAGGTCTGAGACCAGGGGAGGGCAGTGGTGAAGCAGCAACTCCAGATGGCTCTGAATATTGGTGAATCTTGTGGCCACTCAGTCACAGCTGCAGTAGCCATGCACCGTAAGGCTTGGTTGAGGATCTCTACCTTCATGGCAGATACCCAACACAAGCAGGTGGATGTTCCCTTTTTGAGCACCGACCTGTTTGGGCCCAGTGTGGAGGGTCACCTCCAGTGCATTGAAGTGTCCAATGCCACCCTGGACTCTGACATCCTCCCAGAAGGACAAGGGCCCTAAGCACCAGAAGCGCAAGCCTTTTCAGTCCTCCACTCCTGCATTAATACCAGCTCAGCAACTGCAGGGCCGGCAGGCTCAATCCTGGTGATCTCTGGCCAAGTCAGTGGTCTCGTTGGTCAGAAAGCCCGGAGGGAAGGAACCCAGTGCCCCCTCAGCCATCTCCTTCTCCTCCAAGCCTGCTCAGTGACGGAATGGGAGTTGCCACCCTCATCACCATCACGCCTCCCCTGGGTCCACCTGTGGGAGGCCAGCTGTGCCACTTCCTTTCTGCCTAGTCCTTTGTCACCATGGACAGGTGGGTTCTGGAAGTGGTCGGCCAGGGTCTGCTTCTAGAGTTCGAGCAGTACCCTCCAAGCCGAGCCTGCGCCCCATGGGAAGACTTGGTTTCTGCAGTCACTCAGTCAACTCTTTGAGATAACATAGCCCAGCTCCTCCACAAGGAGGTCATGGTCAGAGCTGCAGATCCTACGGAACACCCAGGGTTTGTCTCCAGGTATTTCCTGGTGCCAAAATGGACAGGGGTGGTTAGCACCCCATTCTAGATCTGCACGACCTGAATGAATTTCTCAGGTCTCACACCTTCAGGATGGTAACTCTGGCACAGATCATACCATCTCTGGAGTAAGGCATGTGGTTTTGCTCCCTGGATCTTCAGGATGCATTCTTTCATGTCCCAATCTGTCCATCCCATCGAAGGTTCCTCCATTTTCAGATGGAGAGAATCCTTTACAAGTTCCAAACCATGCCCTTCAGCCTCTCCTCAGCTCCCAAGGTCATCACCAAATGTGTTTCAGTGGTGGCAACTTACCTGAGGCACCGAGAGGTCCAGGTGTACCCCCTACCTGGATGACTGGCTCATAGCAGGTCCCTCCAGGCAGGAGATGGAGCAGTCCAGAGAACTGGCCCTCCAGACTTGCTTAGAGCTTGGCCTCCTTGTCAACGAGGCCAAGTCAGAACTCATGCCCTCGCAGGCAATCCATTTCATCGGGGCAGAGCTCAACTCTTGCCGAGCCAGAGCCCGGCTCATGGTGGACAGGGTGGAGGTCCTCTCCTCCTTTGCCCAATCATTTCTGGTTGGGCAATTGCGCCCTGCCTGGGACTTCCTGTGCCTTCTGGGTTATATGGACCCGCTGGCATATGTACACTCTCCAGTGGGAGCTGGCCAGCCAGTGGTCTCAGTGTAAAGGTCACTTTGACCAGCTGGCCACCATGACCCAGAGGATGTGGGACACCCTCCAGTGGTGGCTCATCCCAGCACATCTGCAAGAAGGGATCTAATTTGTTCACCCTGAACCTACGGTCATCTTTATGACCGATGCACCTCTGATGGGCTGGGGTGCCCACCTGGGGGAGCACAGAGTCCATGGGCTCTGGTCTCCTCAGGAGTCCCAATGTCACATCAACCCGCTGGAGCTCTGAGCAGTTTGGCTAGCCCTGACTGCATTCGCTCCATTCATTCGGGGTCAAGTGGTCCAAGTCCAGATGGACAATATCACAACCATGTACTATCTCAACAAGCAGGGCGGGACACACTCCTTGCCTCTGTGCAAGGAAGCTGTCTGCATCTGGACCCTTGTGCACAGCCTGCAGGCAGATCTCCTCGCCATCCATGTGGCAGGAGCCTTGAATCAGCTGGCAGATGCCCTCAGCTGAGTGGGCACAGCATCTCACAAGTGGTCTCTGTTCTCCCAGTGGAGCATCCCTCAGGTGGACCTGTTCACCTCCAGGGAGAACACAAAGCTGAGGCTGTTTTGTGCCTGTCCCCCTCAACAGGGCTCACTGCAGGGGGATGCCTTCTCGAGGCCGTGGACCCCGGGCCTCTTCTATGCCTTTCCTCCACTTCCCTTGATTCACAAAGTGCTTCTCAAGGTCAAGATGGACAAAGCACAGGTGATCTTGGTGGCTCCGGACTGGCCCCACCAGTTTTGGTACCCCGATCTCCTCAGCCTCAGCAACAGGCTCCTGAGGTGTCTTCCAGCACTCCCGCACCTGCCCTCCATCAATCAAGGGAAGGTACTCCATCTGGACCTTCAATCCCTGCACCTGACAGCCTGGTTCTGGAGCGGCTAGAGTTCCAGGCTTTGGGTCTCTCCAATGAGGTCCTCACAGTTGTTGAGGCATCCCGTAAGGAATCAACCAGAAAATGCTATGCCTTCAAATTCTCCATTTGGTGTCCGGGCAAAGGGTTAGACCATTCGACCTGTCCAGTGGCTAGCATTTTGGACTACCTTTGGTCCCTCTCCCAAGGGGGACTTTGGTCGACGAACCTTAGGGTGCACCTGCAGCCATCTCTGTTTACTGAGCAAGGGTCAGTCAGCAGTTGGAGGTGCAAGAGAAGGTGGTCTGGCACTTTTTCCAGAGCCTAGATCACACATCCCCTCCGGTGCATGAACCACCACCTCCCTGGGATCTGCTGCTGGTTTTGGCAGAGTTCATGGGCAAGCCATTTGAACCTATGCACAGGTGTGACATCTCTCACCTGTCGTGGAAGACCACCTTCTTGGTAGCTGTCGCATCAGCCAGAAGGATTGGGGAGCTCCAGGTGCTATCGGTGGAGTCTCCTTATCTGGTCTTCCACAGGTACAAGGTTATCCTGTGCTCCTATACTAAATTCCTTCCGAAGGTGGTGTCAGAGTTTCACCTCAACCAGGTGTTAACTCTGTCGGTGCACTACTCCAATTACACCTCGGAGGCCGAGTACAGGCTCCATACTTTGGACCTGAGATGAGCGCTCGCCTACTATAAAGAGCGTATGGCTGAAGTTCGGGGAGAGGTTCGCTAGCTGTTTGTCACCTACTCTGAAGCCACACCTGGCAGACCTGCAATCAAGTGGACGATTGGCAGGTGGATCACTTCCTGCATTGATCTCTGCTATAGGTTGGCGGATAGGGAGCAGGGCTCATTCCCCCCGCTGTACCGCTCCATTGGTGGCTGCTTCTAGGGATGTCCCTGTCCAGGAAATCTGTAAGGCTGCTACCTGGAAATCAGCAAACACCTTAATTTCCCATTACCACATTGACCTCGGCTCACGCCGGGATGCTGGTTTCCGGGCCTCAGTTCTCCAGTCTTTTTCCCAAGTAGGAGGTGTGCGCCTTGCCTCCCTCCTGCCAGAGAACTGCTAGGAGTCTGCCAGACAGTGTGGATAGAACATCATATCCACATCCCTGGAAGCACAGGTTACTCACCTGTAACAATAGTTCTAGGAGTGGTATATGATGTTCATTCACACTAACCCACCCAACTTCCCCAGGCTCAGGTGCACAACCTTGCTTCCAGCGGGCTAAGATCTGGCATCTAGGGGTGGAGCCGAGGGTTTTACCACCTGGATGGGTGGGAGGAGCCAACTTGAAGAAGTTCCGGCAGGAATTAAAGGGGGAAAGGCATCTGCCAGACAGTGTGGATGAACATCATATACCACTCCTAGAGCTACTGTTACAGGAGAGTAACCTGTGTTTCTAGGATTGTGGATATGTTCTATCCACACTGTTTGGCATGTCCTTTCCCTTTAAGAATCTTGCCAGAAGGTCTAAAACTGGCTCCTCCCACCCACCTACCTGGGTGGTATATGCCTTTGCTCCACCCCTTGACACCAGATCTTCCTTTCCGCTGGAAGATTCAGGTTCCCTCCTCATCGCTCACACGTTACTGTAGGCCCTGGCAAATAAATCTCTGGATTTACCAAAACTAAAACTCATGAGTTTCTTCTAATTGCTTTGCGATCTCGACCATGATGGAGGACAAGTCCTCGCCCAGTTTTCACTGCTGCCTGTGCGGGCAAAAGATGTCTCACACTGACCTTCATGCCTCATGCGTTTATTACCTGGTTGCCAGCCATGACACCCAGGTGTATGAAATGTGTCACGCTTTTCATCCAAACGATCTGGACGATCGCCTCACATGACTGCAACTGGGCAGACCAGAGAAATGGAATCCGCCAGTCAAATCCAATGAAGCCCATTGGGCGGTCTCCACGGGTGCAGGGTCTGCCGAGCAGCTCAAACAGATGAAAACCTTTGAAGAGGAGGCAGCTCGAGCCATGGATTGGTCCTCTCCCATGTCCATCTTTGTCCCACTCAATTTGGGCTCCACTTTCTCAGGCTCCTTTTGGGAGTTGTGCCAGCACCTTCCCACCAAGGGAGAAGGTCCCTCGGGCACTCACATCTCTTGGTTCCGTAAAAAGGACAAGGAGCCTAAGGAAGCTTCATCTCACTGATGATTTTCCTGGGATCGTGAGAGATCTCGGTCCCAGGAATCTGCTAACTCGACTTTGGTCAAGGTTGAGACCTTGGCCACTGGTTTCATGGTACCCCCGTCAGGTCAGCCAACTCAGATGCAGGATGACGATCCAGTTGAGATTATTCTCGACCCCGTTGACCCATTGTCGCTCGATGAGGCTGACAACTCTTTATTCCGGACCCCAGTCCTGCCTACCACCGAGGAGGAGACCCAGCTTGCTGGGAATCCCCTCATAGTCCTGGTCCCTGATCAGGAAGAGCTGCGGTTCTCCCCAGCTCCTTCCAAATGACCCCATCAGTCCCCACGATGGTCCAAGTTGAGGTCTCAGACTCCTTTGACCGATCAGCCGAAGAAGGCGCATAAGCACTCTAAGAAGTGGCGCTGCCATCACTCTTCCTTATCCTCCTCGGATGAGGAGAGGCTTCGACAGAAACTCCATCAATGCTATGAGGATTTAATGTGCCAACAGCTGCTTATGTCTGGCCAGAAGTCGGCCCCAGCTTCTACCCTGGCCATTACTTGGCTGTCGCCTCCTAGGCCGATGCCTACTCCTCAGGAGCCAGTCCGCACCGTCCTTCCACCCGCAGAGCTGGTCAAGACCATTCCAGCTTGGCCAAAACCGGTCTCTCCACCAATTGAGATGGAGGTGCCACCGAAGCAGCCTCCTTCAGGGGCACCTTTTAAGGGGTCTCTGCCTGTTCCAGGCCTACCGCATAGGCTGTCTGTCACCCTCATGCCTGATAGTCCCAGGCAAGTTTGGGGTGACTCTGGTGGCCGGTTGATTTATCAGGACTCTTCAGAGACCGAGGATTCTGACCTACATTCTCGCCCCTTGGACGAGAAATCCATCGGTAGTCTTTCTACAGAGGAAGGCCCTTACTCCTTTATAGGCATCCTCCATCTTATTTCTGAATCCACAGAGATGTCCTTAAAACTGTTCAAAAACAAGCTGAATACCCCCTCACTGATATCCACAAATTAGGGGGTTCACCGACTGAGGCCTTCCCAGTGGCCAAGGCCATTGTTGGCCCGGCTTTGGAGCTGTGGCAGCACTCTGCCTCCTGTCCCACTCCTTCAACCTGCATGTCCCGCATGTATGCAGTGCCCATTGGGTCCCTTCCGGGGTTCACAGAACATCCCTCAGCTGAGGGATTGGTGACTGGGTCTGTGTTCAGACTCTCGGGTAATACGGGAGATGCAGTTAGACCTCCGGGCAAAGAATCAAAAAAAATTGGACCACTCTGCTCGAAAAGTCTTTGCTGCCTCTTCGCTGGGCCTCTGTCAGGCAAGCTCGGCCGGTGTCATGGCGCATTTTTCTCATGCCATACTGGGCTCTCTCAATGAGATTCTACCTCACCTCCCTGCAGATCTCCAGACCGTAATCAAGCAGGTCTGTGAACTGGGTCGGGCAGTTGCGAAACAGCAACTCCAGATGGCCTTGGATCTCGGAGATTCCTGCACCCGCACGGTGGCAGCCATGGTTGCCATGCACCACAGGGATTTTTTTATTTATTTATTTGACATAATCAGAAAGATCTTTGAGTCAAAGACTCATTTACAAAGGTTCCACGTCATACATAAAGAACAGGGAAACAATACAGGTTTTACAGGATGTTAGTACCTAACAAGGATCATACACAGTAATGGAAAACAATTATTTCTTGGCTGCGGGTTTCCACCTTCATGGCAGACACCCAGCACAAGCTGATGGATGTCCCTTTCCTGGGTACCGATCTGTTTGACCCAGGTGTGGACAGTCACTTCCAGTGCATTGAACAACCCAATGCCACCTTGGACTCTGTTACTTCTGCTCAGAAGGAATCCCAGGGTTCCAAAAAGCAGAAGAAGCAGCCTTTTTGGCACCCTGCTCCTGCAGCTAAGCAACCCCAATTTCAGTCAGGGCAGCATCAGCAGCAGGCTCAACCTTGGCACCCTCGGCCCAAGTCTGGACCCCCGGTGGCCCGTAAACCCAGAGGACAGGGTTCGGGTGGTCCTCAACCGGACCCTCCTCCTCCAAGCCAGCCCAGTGACTGGATGGGGGTAGCCACCTCCATACCTGTCACACCAGCTATGGGACCTCCAATGGGGGGCTGGCTCCACCACTTCCTTTCCGCCTGGTCCACTGTCATAATGGACAGGTGGGTTTTAAAAGTGGTCGGCCAGGGACTGCCTCTGGAATTCGAGCAGTACCTGCCAAGCTGAGCCCGTGCCCCACTGGAGGAAATGGTGTCTGTACACACTCAGTCAGCACTCCAAGACATCACCCAACTCCTCCACAAGGAGGTGGTGGCCAAAGTCGTGGACCCCTGTCAACCCATGGTTCCTTTCCAGGTACTTCCTAGTCCCGAAACAGATGGGGGGCTGGTGCCCCATTCTAGAACTGCATGACCTGAACCAATTTCTCGGGTCCCACACTTTCAAGATGGTAACTCTGTCTCAGATCATACCATCTCTCAAACAAAACATGTTGTTCTGCTCTCTGGATCTTCAGGAGATGCGTTCTTTCACATCCCGATCCATCCATCTCTCCAGAGGTTCCTCTGCTTTTGAGCAGAGGGAGCCCTCTTCGAGTTTCAAGCCATGCCATTTGGCCTGTCATCGGGCCCCCAGGTCTTTACCAAATGCATGGCAGTGGTGGCTGCCCATCTTCAGCATTGAGGGGTCAGAGTGTACCCTTATCTCTAGGATGGGCTCATAGCGGGTCCCTCCAGACAGGTGGTGGAGAGATCCAGTGATCTGGCCCTCCAGACCTGCATCGATCATGCTCTCCTGGTCAACAAGACCAAGTCAGAACTCATACCCTCGTAGGTGATCTGCTTCATCGGGGCAGAGCTTGACTCTTGCCAAGCCAGAGCCAGACTCCCAGTGGACAGGGTGGAGATTCTCTCCTCCTTTGCTCAGTCACTTCTGGTTGGGCACTTGTGCCCTGCCTAGGACTTCCTATGACTTCTGGGGTACATGGTGGCCTGCATCACCGTGGTCCAATGGGCCCGGTGGCATATGCAGCCCCTTCAATGAGAGTTGGTCAGCCAGTGGACTCAGCATCATGGTCATTTTGATCAGCTGGTCACAGTGACCCAGAAGATGTAGGATGCTCTCCGATGGTGGACCGTCCTAGAACATTTGCAGGAAGGGATCCCGTTTGTCCATTCTGAATCAATGGTTGTCCTCACGACCGATGCCTCTCTCATGGGCTGGGGAGCCCACACAGAGAATCAGAGTTCATGGGCTCTGGACCCCCCAAGGAATCCCGATGTTGCATCAACCTGCTGGAGCTCAGAGCAGTCAAACTGGCACTGTCAGCATTCACTCTGCTCCTTCGGGGTCAAGTGGTGCAAGTCCAGACTGACAATACCACGACTATGTACTATCTCAACAAGCAGGGCAGCATGCACTCCCAGCCTCTATGCAGGAAGTGCTCCACATTTGGACCCTAGTGAGCCGACTAGAGGCAGATCTTCTAGCCACCCATGTGGCAGGAGCCTCGAACCAACTGGCAGACGCTCTCAGCCATGTGGGCAAGACATCCCACAAGTGGTCTCTCCATCCAGAGGTAGTACACAACTTGTTCTTCCACTGGGGCAAACCTGAGGTGGCTCTGTTCACCTCCAGGGAGAACATGAAGCTGAGGGTGTTTCATGCCTGCCCCCCTCAGCAGGGCTTGCTGCAGTGGGATGCCTTCTCAAGGCTATGGACCCCAGGCCTCTTCTATGCCTTTCCTCCACTTCCCTTGGTCCACAAGGTGCTTCTCAAGGTCAGTAGGGACAAGGCAAGGATGATCCTGGTAGCCCCAGACTGGTTCCGCCAGTTCTGGTATCCAGATCTCCTCAGCCTCAGCATCAGGCTCCCGAGGCATCTTCCAGCATGCCCGGACCTGATATCAGTCAATCAGGGGAAGGTATTCCATCCAGACCTTCAATCCCTGCACCTGACAGCCAGGTTTCAGAGCAGCTAGAGTTCCAGGCTTTGGGTCTCTCTGAGGATGTACTCAGTTGTGGAAGCATCCAGAAAGGAGTTGGCCAGGAGGTGCTATGCCTTCAAGTGCAAAAGGTTTTCCATTTGGTATCAGGGCAAGTGTTTGGACCCTTTGTCCTGTCCAGTGGCTAGTATCCACGGCTACCTTTGGTCTCTGTCCAAAGGGGGTCTTCAGTCCATGACCCTTAAGGTGCACCTGGCAGCCATCTCTGCTTACTGGGCACGGGCCGGTCAGCAGACGGTGGCAAGGAGAAGGTGTTCTGGTGCTTCTTTAAAGACCTCAGACATATTTCCCCTCTGATGTGTGAACCACCACCACCGTGGGATCTACTGCTCTTACTGGCAAAGCTCATGAGCAAGCCATTCAAACCAGTGCACAGGTGTGAGATGTCACATCTGTCATGGAAGACCACCTTCTTGGTGGCTATCACGTCAGCCAGAAGGACTGGGGAGCAACAGGTGCTCTCTGTTGAGTCTCCTTACTTGGTCTTCCACAGGGACAAGGTTGTCCTATGCCCCCACCCAAAATTCCTTCCGAAGGTGGTGTCAGAGTTTCACCTTAAACAGGTGTTGACTCTGCCAGTGTACTACCCCAATTATGCCTCGGAGGCTGAGTACAGGCTCCATACCTTGGACCTGAGATGGGTGCTCTCTTATTGTAAGGAGTGGACAGCAGAAGTTTGGGGAGAGGTTCGCTAGCTGTTTGTCACCTATGCTGAAGCCGCACCTGGCAGATCTGCAGCCAAGCAGATGATTGGCAGATGAATTACATCATGCACTGATCCCTGCTATAGGTTTGTGAGCAAGGAGCCTCCCATCAGTATAAGAGCTCACTCTATCTGCCATAGTGCTGTGTCAGTGGCTGCTTCCAGGGTCATCCCTATCCAGGAAATCTGCAGGCCTGCTACTTGGAAGTCAGAAAACACCTTCATTACCCATTACCACATCGACCTTGAGTCATGCCGGTATAATGGTTTTGGGGCCTCAGTTCTCCAATCTCTGTTCCCCAAGTAAGTATTGAGGGGGTGTGCACCTTGCCTTCCTCCTCCTGGAGAACTGCTAGGAATCTGCCAAACAGTGTGGATAGAACATATCCACGATCCTAGAAGAACAGGTTACTCACCCGTAATTTATTTATTTATTTATTAACCAGATTAACCAGATAGGCATACTAAGCGGGAAAACAAACCGCTCGTTTCCAGATGCGACCTGGGTGCATATAACATAAAATACATGGTAGTGCTTAGAGAAATCATTGGTACAGTAGTCAATTGTTACAATAGGATAGATACTTCACTACATAGCTTGATACAGTATGATACAGCAGTGGTGAGAAACATGAAGGGATTAGGGAGATTTAAGTCATGACATTAACACTGAAAGATATTATGCATATGATTACTTAGTACAATGCAGCATGATAGTTGGTATATGACCCCTAGGTATCAGGTGGGTATTTGGGTTTGGCCTCTCTAGCCAGAGTGTTACAGGTACAGGTGTCAGAGAAGTGTGCCTGGAGGAGAGTGGACAAAGTCCGAGGGGAGGGGGAGGCCAGCCTGATTGTACTAGGGAGATTATTCCAGAGGGAGGGCAATCTGTATGTGAAGCTGACTGGCCTTCAGGTGCGCATGAATGGGATGTGAAGTAGATAGGGTCAGAGCCATGCAAGGGTAAGCCAGCGAAGGTTGCGATGTTAGAGTGGAGCTGAGGTAGGAGGGGAGGGAATTTGACCAGTGTTTTGCTACGAGATTAGCGCAGTGGAGCTGACGTCTGGTTTGCAGTGAGGGGAGGCGTCGAGCGGTATATAGGTGACAGTGGTGGGTGGTTGGGGGGCAGTCTAGGATCAGGCGGCAGAAGGAGTGAAAGAGGGGGTCCAAGAGTGCTAGGATGGATGGGGAGGCTGCTCCGTAGACCACGTCACCATAGTCAAATATGGGGAGAATCATTTTGAGTACAAGCTCTTTTCTAACCGGGGTGGTTAGGCACCCTTTGTTACAGTAAAAGGCTCCTAGTTTTGGGTGCAATTTTTTCTGCAGGGAGTCTATGTGGGTGGTGAAGTCCAAGTGGTGATCCAGCCATACACCCAGGTACTTAAAAGAGGTGCAGGCTTCCAAGGTGGAGCCGTCCAGTGTTTGGAAGGTGGGCAGCTCACCTATCCTGGCCAGGTCTGTGCGGTGTGCCAAATGTTAGGGGAAACAGTCTTTTGGAGTTTAGGAAAGAGTTGATTGACTAAAGCCAGAAGTTTGGACTGCGTTGAAATCTTGGAGAGTGAATTTCAGGGCCTCTGCTGAGGGTCTGAAGCGCATAAGACGGTATCATCCACATACATTTGGATAGCTGAGTTAGGGGCAGGATAGTGGAAGGTCGTTTAGGAAGATTGAGAAAAGAACTGGGCCTAGGACGGAGCCCTTGGGGACCCCCATAGTGACTGGGAGTGGGGGGGATATTTGGCTGCCAATTTTGACTGATTGAGACCTGCCAGAGAGGTACGCCTGGAACCACCTGATGGCTTGACCAGAGAGGCCAACATCATGCAGTTTGGTGATGAGCTTGGGGTGGGACACGGTATCAAAGGCTTTTTCCAGGTCTATGAATATGGCTGAGGTGATGCACTCTTTGTCCATTCCTGAGGTAATGTCATTTGATAGTCTAAGGAGCGCGGTTGTGGTGGAGTGAGATTTCCTAAATCCAGACTGGAAAGGGGTGAAGAAAGAGGTTGCTTCAAGGAATTGCATGATTTGAGCAAGGGCTAACTTTTCTTGAAGTTTGGCCAGAGTGGGGAGGAGGGAGATCGGGCAGTAGTTCCCTGGATCAGCTGGATTCCCTCCTTTGGGCAGTGGTATGACTAGAGCTTCCTTTCAGGCAGCCAGGATTTGCCCAGTTGAGAAGGAGCAGTTTATGAGGTTGGCAAGGGGGGTGGAAATGGCCGGGGCGGAGAGATATAAGAGTTTAGCGTCCAGGCCAAGTGGGCATTTCCCTTTGTTGGGGTTAAGGGAAGTGAGGATGGCAAAAACCTCAGATGGGGAGACCAGTTTAAAGGAGAACAAGGAGTGCGGAGGGGGGCAGGAGGGTGTGAGGGGTTCAGGAGTAGGTGGCAGAGTAGACGTGTCAGGGAGTAGGGATTTGGCGCAGCTGGTAAAGAAATGGTTGAAAGCAGAGGCAACTGCGCTTGGCTTGGATACGTTATTGCCTTGTATATTGAGGGAAGGGGTTGGGGGCTGTATAGCAGGATTGAGCAGTGTTTTAATAGTTTTCCAGAAGTTGGAAGAGTGGTTTAGATTGGAAGTGAGGGCCACCTGGAAGAAATGCTTTTTAACCTGTCTTATGGCTTTGGTACATTTATTGCGGAGGGTCCAGTATTGCTGCCTAGAGGCAGTGGAGATAGATTTCCTATGGTTTTTCCAGGCTTGGTCCCTGGCACGGCAGCTGGAGAATATGTCAGCCGAGATCCAGGGGAGGTGGGTAACCCTTACTCTTTTGGTTCTCGAGGGCACGTGGAGATCCCAAATAGTGAGAAATTGCAGCCTGAACAAGTCAAACGCGTGATTAATGGTGGGCGCCAGTTTGATGAAAGACCAGTCGGCCGAGGCGAGATCAGTTAGCAGTGAGGAGTGGCATAGGGACTTGTAAGACCGGGAGCTGACTGACCTGGGTGGCAAGTTGTTGGTGGGTTGGTGCACTTTTCTGATTAAATATATTGGGTGGTGGTCGCTCATGGAGTCAGGGAGTAGGCCTGCTTTAGAGGCTCTGTGCTGGTGGGTTGTGAGGGCCCAGTCCAGGAGGGAGTGGTGCTGGGATTTGGTGTTGAGGTGAGTGGGTTCATTGATCAGCTGAGAGAGGTTAAGGGCTTTGACCCTGCAGCGAAGCTTAGAGCAGCTTTTGTCTAGCCAATTGTAGTTAAAGTCCCCAAGGATGTACAGCTCCCCAGCTGTGGCCAGGTTTTTGAGTGTGGCCAGGAGGTCAGAGATGTGACTTGCTGGAGTTGCAGGGGTGCAGTATAACCCTGCCACAAACACAGGGGCAGTGTGCGGCAGGAGAAGTTTGATCATCATGGCTTCGATAGGTGGGGGGGGGCATGGGAGCTGGATGGGGGTGAATTGAACCGAGTCGGATATGTACATGGCAATTCCCCCACCCTTCTTATTGCCTATTCTGTCATACCGGAGGACAGTGTAGCCTGGCATAGCGACTTCAGAGTCTTTATGCTGGGGTTTTAGCCAGGTTTCTGACACAATGCAGATGTCAGGTTTGAGTGTATGAGTGGTAACTTGCAACTCTGGCAATTTATTCAGGAGGCTGCGGATATTAAGATGGATCATACTGAGCCCCTTTGGCAGTTTTAGATGGGCAGGGTGGGTCTGAGGCCCCGGGTTGGTTTCTACATCACCTGCCAACAGGAGTAGCAATGTCAGATATCTTAGGGCGGTGGTCCAATGGAATTTTGCCCTAGTCTTCGGGATGAGCTGGCCCAGGGATGCGGGAGAGGTAGGCATGGTAAATCTGCTTAGGGTAACAAGGCGCAGGGTGAGCGATGGCGGGGGAGATGGCTGGGCAGATAGCCCAACCAGGGTGAGGATTGTGCATGAAGAGCTCTAGGGGGGGTGTATAGGGGTTGGGGGGGGTTGAGACAGTGCTCAGAAATAATGAAAGGCCCGGGTCGTTTGGGGAGCGAGGTAGGTGGGAGCGAAGCAAGGGGGATGGCCAGCGATATCAAGGCAAAAGTAGACAGGAGCATAACTTTTTTATTTGATGCAAGGCTCAAGACAGAGAAAGAGAGAAGAGACATGCTAGTGGCCACTAGTGGAGAGACCTTATAAACTGCAAATTAGAAAGTGGGCTGATAGGTTTTACAGCATCATCAGTCACCTGACCCACAGGTTCCTATAAGTTCCAAAGCCGACCAAGGGTGGTGGTGAGGGTGGCGGGGCAAGACCTCTGCAGCCCCAGCGGCTCAACGAGACTCGGAGCAGGGCCAGGTGGCAGTAGTATTACTACTACTCGAAATTACCTGCCAGTCAGCTTCAAACGGATTCCGGGGGGGGTTGGCCAACCATTTGGACAAGCACTGTTTTGAAACAGGGAAGTCCTCTTCTCCAGGGGCGAAAGAAACCAACAACTGAGAGGAATTTGTATGGGCAGTGTAGTAACACAGAATTCTATGCACATCTAAAGTGCAGAGCAATGCTTCCCCTGGACTGGACTGGTAGTAGTTCTAGGAGTGGTATATGTTGTTCATCCACATGAACCCACCTGACCTCCCCAGCTTCGATGCACAATCAAACTTCCAGCAGGCAAGACATGCCAAACAGTGTGGATGAACAACATATACCACTCCTAGAACTATTGTTACAGGTGAGTAACCTGTTCTTTCTTCCTAAGATGATGTCTGAGTTTACTTTAAACCAATCCATCCACCTTCCTGTTCATTACCTAGAGCATGCCAGTCCAGGGGAAGCATTGCTCTGCACTTTAGATGTGCATAGAATTCTGTATTACTACACTGACCATGCAAAGTCCTCTCAGTTGTTGGTTTCTTTTGCCCCTGGAGAAGAGGACTTCCCTGTTTCAAAACAGTGCTTGTCCAAATGGTTGGCCAACTGTATCACTCATTGCATGGCCACTTCTGCCTTTTTCAGGAATGTGTCCACTGCAGAGATTTGTGATGCTAATACTTGGAGTACTGTCCACACCTTTACCAAACACTGCAGTCTGGACATTGCCTCTAGGTGTAGGGTTAGTTTCAGCCTAGCTGTTCTACAGGGCCTACTTTCTCAAGCTCTTGGTTTCCTACCACTCAGACTGCATTTCTTGATGTTAGAACTGCTTAGGACTCGTTTCATAGGTGTGGTCTGCTGCAAGAGATAACCCCGGAGTAAGATAATACAGATTTTCTTCATGGCAATCTCTTGCTGCAGGTCATAACACATGGGGGAATCCTTCTGCCAGAGGCACTTGTTTTCAGAAGGCTTCTTAGCAGCTATACCTAGGACCACCCCCTCATGCACCACCTGACCAGGTCTGTACACTAAAAAAAGAGAGGGCAGTCCTGATACTCCTCAGTTCTTTCTTTTCTGCGACCTGCACACTTTCCTCCTTGAGATTGCCTCAGCAGTACCGTCGCCTTTTAAGATTTTTTTTTTTTTTTACTTTTGTCATCTCTGACCATCTTGTCAATGGTGGCTTCCGCCCTCTTGTTGATGGTGGCTTTTTGCCCTCTTGTCAATGGTGGCTTTTGCCCTCTTGTCAATGATGGCTTTTGCCCTCTTGTCAATGATGGCCTCGGCCCTTTCGTTGTGATGGCTTCTGCCCTCTCGATGGTGGTTTCCACCTTCTCATTGTCAATGGCTTCGCCCTCTCGTTGATGATGGCCTCCACCCTCTCATTGCAATGGCTTCCACCTTCTGAGTGGTGGCTTCCACCCTCTGAGCAGTAGCTTCAGCCCTCTCATCGATGGTGGCTTCAGCCACTCTGTCGATGGTTGCCTCAGTGGCAATGGCTTCAGCCCTCTCCTTGCCGTGGGCTACAGCCCTCACAATCAACAATGGGCTCTCGTTGACTGTTGCTCCTGCCCTCTCATCAACAGTGGCTTTGATATGCTTCACCACCCATCAGGGAAGGCTTTGGCCCCCTGATCGCAGTGGGTTTCCACCCTCAGATCAACGATGGCTTTGGGTCTTTAGTTGCTGATGATATCTCATTGATGAAGGCTTCACCCTTCTCCTCGATGAGGACCTGGACCCTCTTGTCCACGATGGACCCCAAAATAATCTGCGGGCCTAGACCCAGGTGCCCTTGACTTTGCCCTCGCTGTGGGCCTCCTCATCGCCTCCTAACGGAGCTTGTGTTCTGCGCTGCCTGATCGGCTTCAGCTATGGGGTGTCCTCTGTAGTCCACACCTGGACCCTGTTTGGTCTTTAACTGAAACTCTGCCCTCATACTGGGTATATGGTTATTTCTTCCACTGCTTTGACATCACCGATTTCCTCCTTGACAACAGAGGGACTTTTTTTCGAACAGTGCTCGTCCTTTGATTTGACTCTTTCCCGGCCTGATGGGGTTTGCTTCCCCACCAGTTTTTTTATCTCCATTATTCTAATGGAGTCTGACTGTGTCTCTTCATGGATCTGAGTTGGGCCAATAGGGCACAGGTGGACATACCTATCCTTGTGGTCTGACCATTCTTCTCACCACTCTCAACATTCTACAGGGCAAGAGGTTTCCATTCCTGCCCAAACACCAGTGTCTGGGAATGGCAAGCAGGGCTCCGATACTCCTGTAGCCCAAACTTCCCTGAAGGTGAAGGCTATTCCCTTGAGGACGTTCTTCACCACAGGGGTTGGGATCTCTACTTTATCCATGGGGACTTTGGTCTCATCGCGCAAGGTCCGACTTCACTTTCCCCAGTATGCTGGGTAAGGCCTCTGACTCCAGGGATTGGGAGTCGGTCTCTCGATCAGCCACAGCTCACTGATCCTCTGTGGCATTAGCCGCAGCCTCTAAACCAACATCGGCCTCCAAGTCAGCCGGCTCCAGACTGTCATCGGTCCGGGAAAAGGAGTATCCATCAGGCAAGGCCTCCTCAATACCCAAATGTTTGCCAGTCCAAAGGGCGTTCACACCAGAGGACTGGGAGATCAGTCCACTCCCTCACCTAGGGACCTGCCAGACCTCCCCTCATCCCCTATTGCTCCTCCCATGTCAGAGAGGTCTCCTCCTTCAGGGGGGTTGGTCACTGCACAGTTCACAAAAGAACTGACTGAACTGTTCCAGTTCTAGTGGTGGCAGGTCAATAAAGATGTTATTCCACTGCAGCCGGACCATGAACCGGCTAAGGAAAAGGACCAAAGCTCAGCTAGGAAACCTTCTTCTCCCATGCCTAAGCCATCTTCCCCTAAGCCTAGAACAAAATTTTGCTCACGCAGCTTCACGGACTTTGTGGGCAGACTCTACACAAAAAGAGGTGACACTGATGTCGCTCACTGTTGCTTAGTACTGACCGCCATCACTCCTATAGCCAGGGGTGGTCATCAAGCCAATGTCAGTCTGATAGCTGTCGGTGCTCGACCAGCCATTGCCGGTCCTATGGCCGTTGACGGTTCTCCTGTGGGCAGCATTCCCTTTAGGGGCACATATCCTCCTCAGGATCAGTTTCCCCCCTTCTAGGGGCCACGGTTCAGAGCCCAGCTTGGGTTCTGACCGGTCCCTTTCGAGGGAGAGGTCGGTGTCCCCTGATGAGAAGGACACCCCTAGGTCTCCTCCTGATGATCTCACATTCATGGACGTCATGAGGCATATCCAGTCCGAGTGGGAGATGAAGGAGCTAGATCCCAAGCACCTGAGGCAGAAGGAGCCAAAACCCTTGGTTGTCCCTCCCCTTGTGGATTCTTTCCAGGATCTTATGTGGATCACTTGAAAGCATCCTTCCACTACTCCGGCGGTCTCAAAGAAATCAGACGGGCTGTACAAGGTGCCGAGGGATGAGCCCTTTCTGGCGGAACACCCTCAGGCAGATTCCATGGTGATCACGGCTGCCCATGACAAGTCCAAGCAGCTGAAATACCTTAGTTCTTAGCCTCCTGATGCGGAGTCCAGATATTTGGATCAGGCAGGCAGGAAAGTCTATTTTGCCTCCACCTGCTCTATTCGGTCCCTGAATTTCCTCACGCATATGGTGCGGTACCAGAATGCATTATGGGAGAAGGGATTGGAGGACTCTCAGGCTTTGCCATACTTGGCACAAAAGACCTAGCTCCTGGACATGTTAGTCAGGTTCAGACATAGGCACTCACATTCTGAGGGCCAAGTACAACAGTGCAGATACGGCCTCTAGTGCAGCAGCATTCAGCATTTGCTTTAGGCGCCACACCTGGCTTACAGTCTCAGGATTCTCCCAGAATCTGCAGTCCGGATTCCTGGACCTTCTGTTCCAGGGTTTCATTCTCTTTGGGGAGGAGACAGAGAAACTCATCTCATGTCTCCTGGAAGTCAGTCTGGTCCATCCGAAAGATGTATAAGGGGGACCAGAAGCCCTTTCCCAGATGGCCATTTCATAAGACCTCAGGGCAGAATACCCATGGCCAGTTTCAGCAGAGGGGTGGCTTCAGAAGATAGGCACAAGCTCAGACCTCTGGGTGCTCCACCTCCAGAATTCCTAAGTCCTCCCAGCCCTCTCTGCCCACCCTCGGGTCTAGCCAGTGACTCCCTACCGGCCCCCCCTTCTCCAGCGGAGGTGATGGGGGAGGTAGTAGGAGGTCACTTCTCCCTTTACATGGAAGATTGGAGCAGCATCACATCAGACGACTGGGTCTTGGACCTTATAAGGAGAAGACACAGTCTCGAGTTCACTCAGATCCTTCCAGATATGCCACCAGGGTCCTCCCATTATCCTCCTTTGCATATTCCCTTGATCAAAGGAGAGATTCAAGCCCCGTTGCAGAAGCGGCGATAGAGCCAGTCCCCAGAACAACAGGGGTGGGGCTTTTATTCTCACTTTTTTCCGGTCCCAAAAAAGACAGGAGACCTTTGGCCCATTCTGGACCTCAGCTCACTAAATCTTTTTATAGAGCACAAAAGGTTCAGGATGGTTACCCTACCAGGCCTCATTCCCCTCTTGCATCAAGGGGATTGGCTGTGCTCCCTGGATATGCAGGACGCCTATCTGCACATAAGGGTCTTACCTCCCCATCGGAAGTTCCTGAGGTTCCGCTTCCAGGGGAAACATTACCAGTTTTGAGCCTTACCAGTCTGCCTCTCCTCTGCTCCTTGAGTCTTCACCAAGTGTCTAGCAGTGGTGGCTGCAGCTCTCGGATGCCAGAACCATTATGTCTTTCCCTACCTAGACTGGCTCCTAGCAGCTCCATCCAGAGCTCAACTTCTTCGCACTCTTGGAGACACCTTTACTTTCTTCTGAGAGCTGGGGATCACCTTGAATCTCTGTCATCCCCAGAGCCCAGCCAATGACCACTCTTTATTGGAGCAGTCCTGGATATTGTTCAGGGTATGGCCTCTCTCCCCCTCAGGAAAGGGGGGATCCTCTAAGGAGCATAGCCAGAGCAGTAGACATAGCTCCTCAGGTCCTCAGACTTCTGGAGCACATGGCAGCAGCCATTCCCACAGTTCCTCTGGCCCACCTGCATAGGAGAGTCCCACAATGGATTCTCAGGGTGCAGTGGGACCAAAGGTCAGATGACCTAGACCAACCAGTCAGGGTCTCCGACCCAGTCAGAAGGACCCTTTTCTGGTGGCTAGACCCCTCCAACCTGGTATGAGGAGTCCCTTTCTGGCATGAGCCAATGAGACAGATTCTCACTATGGATGCCTCTGGTCTTGGTTGGAGTGCTCATCTGGGAGATAAACAGACCCAGGGGAGATGGTCTCCAGACGAGCTACTACTCCATATCAATATTCTAGAGCTGCAAGTGGTCCTGAACACATTGAGGGAATTTCAGATGGACCTGTCACCAGGCCCTCTTCTTATCCAGATGGACAACACATTGGTGGTGTTTTACATCAACAAGCAAGGGGGTCACATACTCATATACCCCCTTTGCAGGGAGGTGATGAGGATCTGGTATTAGGCACTGGAACACCACTTAGACCTCACCACTGTTCACATTCCAGGCATCCAAAATGTCTTGGCAAACAGCCTAAGCTGATTTCAGACCATGGCTCATGAGTGGGAGCTCCTCCAGTCAGTGAAAGATCAGCTTTTCGACAGGTGGAGCTGTCCAGAGTTGGACCTCATTGCGTCTCAACTCAACGCCAAACTGCCCAGTTTCTGCTCGCTACAGTCCTCACCTGTTTTTTTCTGGTGAGACACTTTGTCCTCTGTTGAATAGGAAGGTTTCTGTATGCCTTCCCTCCCTTTCCCATTCTTCAGAGGATCCTGCTGAAGCTTCAGGCAGAAGAAGCAGAGATGATCCTCATCGCTCCTTTGTGGCCTCTGCAGATTTGGTTCCCACTACTTCAGCAGCTGGCAGTGGAGCCTCCAATACAGCTGCCGCTGAGCTTGCACTTGCTGTCTCAGGATCAGGGGACAGTGGTCCATCCAGAACTCAAATCCCTGCGTCTTCATGCCTGGCTCCTGCAGACTTAGCCAGAACTAGGTATGGGGTCTCCCAGGAAGTGGCGGATATTCTCTTGGCAGTGAGAAAGCCCTCAACTAGATCCACTTATGCTATGAAGTGGAAATGTTTTTGTTTATGGGCTTCACCCCATCACCTGGACCCATTTACCTGTCCAGTGAACTCATTTTTAGAGTACTTCCTCTCCTTGTTGAATCAAGGCCTGAGCAACTCTTCCATAAAGGTACTGTACATCTTTCTGCAATCTCTGCTTATCATGTACCAGTGGAAGGGAAAACCCCTCATGCACCTGAACATCTCCCATACGTTTTATGGGGCATACTGCATATCAAGCCTCCCATTAGAGATCCAGTACCACCCTAGGATCTCCTTTTTATGCTGAAGAAGTTAACTCTTCCCCCCGTTTGAGCCTGCCACTGAATGCGAGCTGCGCTTCCTTTCTTAGCATTGTTTTTAGTTGCAGTTACTTCAGCCTGGAGAGTTTCCGAGCTTCAGGCCCTGATGTGTAAGGAGCCTTATTTAATTTTCCATAAGGGCAGAGTGTCCTTGAGAATGAATCCAAAGTTTTTACCAAAGGTGGTGTCCAAGCTTACATTAAACCAGGACATCAGCCTTCCTGTATATTACCCAGATCACTCAAACAGAGGGGAAGCAATCCTGTATACCTTGGATGTCCACAGGATGTTACGCTACTACCTTACCCACACCCGCAAAATGGAGCAATTGTTTGAGGCCTTTGCCCCATGCTGTAAAGGCACCTCTGTGCCTAGGCAGTTACTTTCAAAGTGGCTAGTAAACTGTATTGTTTACTGTTATAACAAGTACAACAAACCTCTACCGGGCATGCTTTTAGGGGTCATTCTACCAGTGGAGTGGCTACTTCCGTCACATCCTTGCGTAATGTCTCCATTGGAGGCATCTGTGCAGCGGCTACCTGGAGCTCAGTGCATACTTTCATCAAGCACTACAGCCTGGACATCGCTGTAAATAAAGAAACTATACCACACTGATGACAGTATGGTAGTAAAAGTACAAGGTTCATGGTTAGTGGTTCATGGTAATCCAATAAAACCACCTGACACTAGATGTTGTTTAAAATCAGTTGTAATTTATTAATACCCAAAGAAGCCCTAACAATTTTACCTCTAACATGATTAATGCTAAACAGCTGATGGCTTTTTACCACCAGGGCTACAGGTGCACAGAAAAAATGAAGCAAAATTCCTCCTTTTTTTCTGGGTGTCTCAAGCATCTATAGCAGCCGTGGCTATTCCTCTTGGACACACTGGACATGACTCTTAGGTCTTGTATTTATACCCAAATTGTTTACATCAAAAATGCATAGTGGAAATTTCCAAAACTACTACAGCAAATGTTAGCCAAGACACTATGTCATTCAATAAAATCATGACGCAAAGGCTCAGAAGTACATTGGCCAAGAAATACCTTGGTTATAAGATACATTTGACACTTTGTTAAGACAGGGGAGTTTGTTCATCAGCATCCTTGGATGGAAAAACAGGTGGTCAGGGAATTTTACATTATCAAAAATAACATGCTCTAGGAGGCAGGAAACAAAAAGAAGGATTTTACTCTATTTAAAATAAATTGCTTCGAACTGTAAAAAAAAACCTTGGTACAAAGAGCCTTTTAGTAAAAAGTAGCCACAGCAAAGATGTAATTATTTCTCATCAGCTCTCTGTTATACATTTTTTTAAACATAAGAAATCATGAAATGAGGAACTGTGTTAACCAAGACTAAACTGCAGTCAGTTGAAGCAGCTGCACCTTATCTTGACTATGACCTTGAGTTACAGGAAAACAGGTTTTGTACAAAATATTTTTGATGAGCCGAGCAAAACTAATTTTCCATTAAAACATTTGTTCCTAAACACTGTTTATAATCTTCACCTATTTTTCTACAATTATTCAAAGGGCCTCAACACCTTTTGAACCCGGGCACCCACATACATACTAATTCACATGGTGGTATCATTTAGTTATCCGCTAGCCACTTCACCTTTCACTAGCCACTTTACTAGCCACTGCAAGCCTTTTTACACATTTTCTATATTCTCAGCCTTTTGGTTAGCCAACTACATATAAATGTTATTGTTGATAAACTTGTATAAAACTTTGGTCACTGGTCACTAAAACCTTGGCCACTGGTCACTTTCAACATTGCTTCTAGGAGAAGGGCCGGTTTCAGCCTTGCGGTCCTCCAAGACCTTCTGTCTTAAGTGCCTCCTTAGGGCTACAGCACTTCCAGCATCCTCCCGGACTTACCTTTCTCCCTTTTTTGGGATTGCTTGGGACTAGGTCCTAATGGTAATAGTCTGCTGCAAGAGCTCCCACTCAAAGTAAGATAGTACAGTTACATAAGAACTTACCATAACAGTAGATCTTTGAAAGGAGATCTTGCAGCAGGCTGCTTCCTCCCTTCCCCCCGGTGAGTTCTGTATATTCTCAAATCCATTGTTACAGTCTCTATCCTGATGTCCAGGATTCATGCTTTTTTCTACTTGAAAATACCTGTTTTGACTGTGCATCCCCCTCCTCAAAGGTCAGGGTATGTTTTCTCTTTCCTTCTGGACAATGATCATGGTACACTTTCACCCTATGCTACAAAAGGCAGTGAAACCCACATTCAGGCTAGACTATACCACCGGAGTCTTCCAATAATACTGGGTCATGATCTCTATGATTCTTCGCAAAGTGAGCCTCTGTGGTTTGTTCTATTATATGCCCTGATGTTTTGCTTTTCGGAAACATCAGATATCCTCCTTGCACCTGTCAGTACTCTAAGTATGGTTCAAGTCTCTGGATATGAAAGTACACCTTTATGGCATACATTCAGTTAAAAATGCATTCCTTCCTGTATCTCGATGGACACGCCTGGGCTAACTGGATTCCCATTACCTGCTGCACCAGATGTTTCGGCTAGGCTTCACCTGCTGACATTTTGGGGATACTTGTCTGTGGCCATCCTAATTGATTACATATCCGTAATAATACCTGAGACTTTGTTCAGAGGAACTCTGCAATGATTGTGCCTTCAGAGATCTACCTGCAAACAGATGCCAGCATCTTATCGCCCGCTATCAAATTTCTCCATTTGTGAAGGTGCATGACCACTCTTAGGACAAATACCTTGAACCAGAGGATGTGGGTATTCCTTTCAAAGGTCTACAAACTTGCCAAGGTGTTTGACAGATGGGCGATGCCCATCTGCATGTCTTTGTCTTGGAAGAGCCATTTGCTATGCTCTCCATTCTTTCAGGCACCTCCTATGGGAGATATGCCTCATGATTTAATCAGTTATTTCCCCGATGTATGTTACCTGACCAGGAAACATTACCCACACTTTGCCTCTATGGATTAAAACCATGCGTATTGGGTTCTGGACTGTGCATAACGGACTATACCTTGTCAGTGATACATATGCCTGACAGCAGGAATACACTGCCGGATACCTTCCACTATTTCAAAACAGTGGAGCACGAATGGAAAATTCCACAGTATGTAGTCAAAGACATCTTTGTCCGCTGGGCTCATCCTGACAGGTATCTATTCATCTCTCCAGCACATATCCTACAGCCTCACTGCTGGCCTCTACAACTAGATCTGGACACGGTCTGCCTGAATGGTTCTCTCTCTCTCTCTCTCCTGGAGGCACCTCTGGGGTTAGGACCAGTGTGGTTCTCGCTGTTACAGTTGAGGGTTCTGGTACTGATACCTCTCCCCCTTTATGCCCACCCTCCTGCCCTTCTATTTTGGAAATGCTCCTTCATTCCAAGCATTTCCTGCTACTCCATGCTTGTTTCTGGATGGCTTACCCATCTCTTGGTTCCAGAGTCGCCTTTATGCCAACCTGGGTGTCTCATGCCATGTCCCTTTCTTTGCAGAACAGGTGCCATGCTCCTCTCTGAGGGGACTGGATTGAGTTGGACCTTGTTTTCATGTCCTCCTCTGTACATACTGGACTATTTACTCCCACTTTCAGTGTTTGGGGTTCCCTTTGTCAGCAAACCTTTGCCTTTCCTTCCCTGATGGGAGAAAGGGCTCTGCCTCCATTGGGTGTTTACAATTGTTCTTAAGGGGCATTCTTCATCCCTGTACCCTGGTAGGACTCCACCTACCTCTGGGGGTTCTCAATTAAGTTCTAGACTGACTGACGATTGGTCCCTTTTGGGTCTGTGGTTCCATAACACCTGCACTTCCTATCTTAATAATAATAATAATAATACAATAATAATAAACTTTATTTTTTAAGCGCCTTTCAAAATTATCAAGGCACTACACAAAAATCAAACACATAATCATATAAAACACAGACAGCGGTTAACCAGAATAACAAATCCAAGCAACTATGCATCACAGAAAAGCTTGATGATACAGAAAAGCTTTAAGTGCCTGTTTAAATCTTGGAACCTTTTATTCTGCGTTGCAGTTTCGTCAGCTGGCAGCATAGCTGCATTCTAGACTCTGCGCATACAGGGCCCTGTCTGCCTTTCCTAAGGAAAGGATGTCCTTCTGTGACCCGATCCTACCTTTTTCACTAAGGTGGTATTAGTTTTTCCTGTGCATCAATAACCATTCGGCTACTAGTCTCTTATGCAGAGCATGAAGCTCCTGAGGCTGCTCTAATTCACATTTTGGTTGTTCGCAGTCCCTTTTGTTCATAATGAACAAGGCCACAGCACAAAACAGTGCCACCTTTTGTTTCATTTCCCCTGGATAGTGAAGGGGAAAACACTCTGTTTTGGTACAGGGTCTGTCCAAACTTAGGTGGCTGCCTGCATTGTTTTCTTTGTTATAACACAAATGACCTATATGCTGCCACTCTCAGCTGTGGTCAAGACTCTCTCTCCACACTAGTGCTGGCTACAGTCACAGCAGGTTTACAGGGGTATCAACTGCTTTATTGGGGGATACAGCTCCTGCTTCCAGGATTCATCCCTCCCCTATACTTTACTATTGATGGGCTTGGCTTTTTACAGGAGGACTGCCTTTGGACATAGTCTTCCAAGGTCTGCTTTCACACAGACACATTTCTGCCACCCTGATCTACACATAACTGCTTGGGAATCTTCCCATGTGTTATGACCTACTGCAAGAGACTGCCTCAAAGAAAATAGTACAGTTGCATAAGAACTTACTGTAACAGTAGATCTTCAAGAGTATCTCTCCTGCAGCAGGTCATGCTGCCCTTCCTTCCTTCCCCATTTTTCCTGTCTACACACGGTGGTGGAGTTTCTTTACTTTCCAAATCCTGTATATATATATATATATATATAGAGAGAGAGAGAGATGTATACGTCTGTATATTTATTTTGGTTATATCCAAAACACGTAATTTTTTAATAGACGTTTCTGCTCTGTTCCCTTGGTGACATCATGATCAGGTCGCTGAGAAGAAGAACTGAGGAGCAAGGAGGGTACCTAATTGCCCACCCCCATAGCTAGCTGTGGAACCAGTGAACAGGAGGAGTGGATATCTCTACAAAGCAGTGTGCAAAAGATGGAAATAAGCACCCAAGAGGTGGATAGGCAGAAAGGTGGCAAAATTCAACAGAAGGGCAGACAGCAGGGAGAACCAGAGATAAAGGACAACCAAGGAGGGGGCTGGGGTAGAACATCTAAACAGTCCAGGGAGTTCAAATCATGGAAAGCCATGTGTGCCAATGCCAGGAGCCTTAGCAACAAGATGGAGGATCTGGAGGCTGTCATGGTGCAGTTGAACCTGGACATTGTGGCCATTACAGAGACCTGGTATAATCATAACCACAACTGGGAGATGGCCATACCTGGCTACAGCATATTCAGAACGGACAGGGCAGGTAGGAAGGGAGGAGGAGTGGCACTTTATGTGAAAGATGGTATAGAGGCCACAGAGATCCAGGAGGAACAAAATGGGTGACATATACTGTGGGTTAAGCTGGAAAGGAAAATGGGCCAGCCATCCGCACAGGGGTGGTTTATAGACCACCAGCCCAGAGGAAGAAACAGCTAGGAAGCTGATGCTATCCATCTAAAGAATGGCAGACAAGGGTGAGGTGGTGCTTGTTGGAGATTTCAGTATTCCAGACGTGGACTGGAGCTTCCCAGCAGCAGCATCAACCAGGAGCAGATTTATCTTGGACTTCCTTCAAGGTGCCTTCCTCAAGCAACTGGTCATGGAACCAACTCGATAGAAGGCAATACTGGACCTTGTGCTCACAAAAGGGGACAGTGTGATGGGGGTAACAGTGTGGGAGCACCTGGAGAACAGTGACCACCAGTCACTGTGGTTTGACATCACAGAAGGAGCAGAACCAAACCGCACAAAAACATGTATCCTGGATTTTAGGGGGGCGGACTTTGGGAAAATGGGTAGATGCTTGAAAGAGGCATTAATGGGAATGGGGCAGGAATTGGGTTGAGGAACATTGGGCAATATTTAAAACAGGGATTACAAGAGCAACAGAATTATGCGTTAGGCGGGTTAGCAAGGGGAAAAGGAAGAGGGGGCCATTATGGTTTTCCAAGGAGGGAGCGGAGAAAGTGAAAGCCAAAAAGCCTGTATTCAGGCAATACAAAAAGACGCAGGCAGAAGGGGATAGGGAGAAATACCAGGAGAAGCAAAGGGAGGCAGGGAGATCAGTAAGGGAAGCCAAAGCTCAGACAGAAGAGCACATTGCAAAGTTAGTGAGTAGAGTGGACAAAACCTTTTACAGGTACATAAGTGAAAAAAGAAAGGCAAAGGGGGAGGATGGGGGCTGCGTGGAGGATGACAACAGTAAAGCTGACATATTGAACGGGTATCTCTGCTCAGTTTTTACTGAGGAAGATGTGGGTAATGGGCCTGAAGGGAGTACAAGGGATGGGAATAGCACAGAAATGGACACAAGTCCCTTTACAAGAGAAAGGGTCCTGAAGGAATTGGAAGGAATAAGAGTGGATAAAGCAATGGGGCCAGATGGGGTGTACCTCAGGGTCCTAAAAGAACTAAGAGAGGTGGTGGCTGATACTCTGGCAATCCTGTTTAGCCAATCACTGGAAATAGGGGAGGTACCCAAAGACTGGAGGACAGCAGATGTAGTTCCCTTATACAAAAGCAGGTACAAAGAGGAAGCGGGGAACTACAAACCACAGTCAGTCTCACCTCAGTAGTGGGGAAGATCATGGAAGCACTACTGAAGGAGAGATTGGTAGAACATCTGGTTGCCAACGGACTACAGGACCCAAGGTAGTATGGTTTCACCAGGGGGAGGTCATGTCAGACCAACCTCATTGAATTTTTCGACTGGGTGACAAGGGAGGTAGATTGGGGAGGGCAGTGGATGTGGCCTATCTGGACTTCAGCAAGGCCTTTGACACTGTGCCACACAGAAGGCTATTAAACAAACTAGGGAATATGGGAGTGGGCAGGACAGTAGTGCAGTGGGTAGGTAACTGGCTGGGTGGCAGGACACAGAGGAAAGAGTGAGCAGTGGGGTACCACAGGGATCAGTGCTGGGACCGGTCCTATTCAACTCTTCATCAGAGACATTGCACAGGACCTAGAAGGCAGAATTTCCCTGTTTGCTGATGACACAATGCTCTGTAACAGAGTGGACATGCCAGAGGGTGTAGACAGAATACGGAGGGACCTGCAGAAACTTGAAGAATGGTCAGGGGTTTGGCAGTTGAAATTCAATGCAAAGAGGTACAAGATAATGCATATGGGGCACAAAAACCCTGGAACAACATATCAGTTGGGGGTGAGGATATAGCATGCGCCAAGCAGGAAAGGGAACTTGGGGTTATCAACCCTGATTACCTCAAGGTAGGGAAACAGTGCGACAAGGCAGCAGGTAAAGCAAATAGGATGCTGGGATGCATAGGCAGGAGCATCACCACCAGGAAAAAGGAGGTCATAATTCCTCTATACAAGACACTAGTGAGGCCCCATTTGGAGTACAGTGTACAGTTCTGGAGACCTTACCTACGTGAGAACATAGGGTAGAAAAGGTTCAGAGGAAGGCAACAAAGATGGTACATGGATTGCATCACAAGTCCTATGAGGACAGGTTGAAGGACTTAAATATGTACTCCCTGGAGGAGAGGAGGGAGAGAGGGGATATGATAGAGACATACATGTATCGTGCAGGAATACACTATTTTTCAGCGAAAAAGATGTTCCAGGACTAGGGGGCATGGGATGAAGTTTGAGGGAGGATGATTCAGAGGAAACATGAGGAAGAATTTCTTCCCAGAATGGGTGGTGGACAAGTGGAACACCCTGCCAGAGGAAGTAGTGGGGGCTGAAACAATCATGGGATTTAAGAATGCATGGGATAGACATAAGGGAATTCTGGAGGTCAGGGGTAAGAGGCAACAGACTTCCAGGAAAACATAAAGTGAACTTACAAGCTCAAATGGGCAGACTGGGTGGGCCGCAGGCTCTTACCTGCTGACAGTGTCTATGTATGTATCGGGACCACCCTTTCTTTTACAGTGCACAGACCTGTCGAGGCACAGGTCAGGAAGCATAGGAAAACCAGGAGCAGTTGTAAGATTTACAAATTGCATTTTTATTTTTATACTCTGTTTATTGCCATTTAAAAAATAACAATACAGGTTATACAATTCTTATGCAGGTACTCTATAGACATCATAGGTTATAAAACCCAAGCAGGATTTAGGGAATAAGTAAATTAACTACAGCCTGCACTCTGCTACAGTAGGAAGTGGGGGAATTCCTGTAAAAATTAAATACTGTCCTAGTAATAGTCCAAACAGTGCCAGCTGCTTCAAGGGCAAGATTAGTGTCCTTTAAGGAGAAGCAAAGTGACTTTTAAGTGCACTCAACATAGTGCTATATACTATGGCCCAGATTTTCAAACTGCGCCATTCGGAGGCGCAAGCCCCTTCGCTGCTCAAAATAGTTGCGCAGGGGTGTGGCCGGGGTGATATTCGAAGGAGTTGCGCTGTTGAGCAACTCCTTTGAATATCCCCAGCCACAACACTTGCGCATGGCGCAGTGGAACCTTGCGCCACCTAAGTTGCCAGAGTTGAGCATTAACTCTTATGTATGCAAGTACCATTGCGCCATGCTCAAATTTCCGATATTCAGGTGACATGCAAATGGTGCCATAATTTATGCAAGGTGCAGGGGGCAATTTGCATCTGTTATGGCCCCATTTGCATGCCAATACATTAGATGCGCCGATCCCGAGGACTTGCTCCTGGCCACCCTGCCAGGCAGCAGCCGTCGGGGACCGACGCCACAATGCAGCCGATCGCGCCATCACAGTTACACGAAACCCCCACACATATCCCACAGCCGATCGCGGGTAGTACAGGTACATGAAACCCCCACACATATCCCACAGCCCGATCGCTGGCAGTACAGGTACATGAAACCCCAACACACACATCTCCCACAGCCCGATCGCGGGCAGACGTTGCACCCCCAGTGCTCGATCGCGGGCAGAATGTCACATCACAACCCCGTAACATCTCCCTGGTGCCCAGTGTCTCTCACCCACCATGAAGCCCTCCACCGCCTCCCCGCAGCCGGGCGGGCGACAGCATCCTCATTTCCGCTTCGTCGCTGCCGCCGCCGAGCCGATTGTTCGGGCGCGCTTAGAGTTACAGCCATGGCGTGCAGCCGATTGAGAGCGATAGTCAGGTCGTGTGAATGATGTCATTCACAATCTGGACTGTCATAATGGGTGGGCTGCACGCCCATTGGCTGTAGCTCTGCACCAATGGACGTCAGCCCTACCGCCGACAGTCTGTCGGGCGGGTGGCAGGCGGGTGGATGCTGTCGTCGCTGCCGGCCGGGGGGGAGCGGGTGGAGGGGCTGTGGGGTAGGTGTGGGGGGACAATTAGACACCAGGGAGATGTTGGGGTTGTGATGACATTCTGCCCGCCGGATCGGGCTTTACGGTCCACTGACCACCAGGGAGATATTCGGTTGAGGGAGGGTTACATTCTGCCCGCGATCGGCACTGGAGGGGGTTCATATAACGCTCTGCCCGCGATCGGGCTGTGGGAGATGTGTGGGGGGGGTTCATGTTACTCTATGCCCGCGATCGGGCTGGTGGGGCACAGGGACCGAGTTGGCCAGCCAGGTGGCTGCTGTGTTGGGCGCCTCTGCAATACAGCACAGCTCACCTGTGGGTGGCCCTCAACTTGATCCTTTTTTTGGCTCAAGGTCAGTAGGCGCAGGTTGGGTCATGATGTATCAACTTGCACAACCCGACTGAATATCGGGTTGCGCAGGTTATGCATGGTTCCTCCCCCTCCTGTTGAGCATGCATTCATTTGCATTGCTCTTTTGCGCAACGTGTTGCCAGTGGAGCAACTGCCTCCTGCTGAATATCGCAGAATGGCGCAATGTAGGACTTGCGCATGCGCAACCCTGTTGCGCATGGAGCAACCCTTTTGAATATCTGGGCCTATATATTCAAAATGAACATACAGGAAAAATTAGGCTTTTTTCAGTACTCCGATTAACACAGCAATTAAGCTTCACAGAAACATAGAAGTTGATGGCAGATAAGGACCGCAAGGCCCATCCAGTCTGCCCATTTATTTTTCTACCTTATAAATGTGCCATCGGCATTTGCTCTGTCAATGGCCTATCTATTCATACTAATCTGTATTGCTCCCTTATGCCTATCCCATGCCTGTCTGAAGCCCTGCACTGTATTCATATCCACCACTTCCTGAGGTAGACCATTCCATGCATCCACCACCCTTTCTGTAAAAAATAACTTACTTCCTCACATTATCCCTTAATCAGCCTCCCTCTAATCTCATGCTGCGTCCTCTTTTTCTGCTATGTTTCTTATATTGAAACATGTAAGACTCTTTCACCTTGTTAATGCCAAGGTGTTTGAATGTTTCAATCATATCGCCTCTCTCCCTTCTTTGCTCTAGGGTATACATATTGAGCTCCATTAATCTGTCCTCATATGTTTTCTGATGCAGTCCCCACACCATTTTGGTTTCCCTTCTCTGGACTGCCTCAATTTGGTTAATGTCCTTGTGCAGGTGTGGCCTCCAGTACTGCACGCAGTACTCCAGATGCGGCCTAACCAGTGTCTTGTAAAGAGGGATTATTACCTCCTACTTCTGACTTGTGATACCCCCTACTAATGCACCCTAACATCCCCCTAGTCTTACCTACTGCTTTAGTGGTCTGCTTGGATGATTTCAGGTCATCGGTGATGATGATGCCCAAGTCTCTTTCTTCCCTTGTGACTGCCAGCAACTACCCTCCAAGCCTATAGGTGGCTTCAAGGTTTCTTTTCCCTATGTGCATGATCTTGCACTTCTTTGCATTAAACCCCAGTTGCCACTATTCTGACCATTTTGCTAGTTTATCCAGATCTCTTCTCATTCTGCCCACACCATCTGAATCATCTATTCTGTTGCAGATTTTGGTGTCATCTGCAAACAGACAAACCTTACCCTCCAGTTCAACTGCAATGTCACTGATGAAGATATTGAAGAGGAGTGGCCCCAGGACTGATCCCTGAGGTACCCCACTTGTGACTTGCATCTCTTCTGAATGTATACCTTTACCACCACTCTCTGTTTTCTGCCCATCAACCAGTTTGCCACCCAGTTGACCAACTTCTGACCCACCCTGAGCCTACCCAGCTTATTAATCAATCTTCTATGTGGAACAGTATCGAAAGCTTTGCTGAAGTCAAGGTAGGCGACATCAACTGCTCCCCCTTGGTCCACCACTCTGGTTACCCAGTCAAAGAAATGTATGAGATTAGTTTGACAGGACCTTCCTTTTGTAAACCCATGCTGTCTTGGATCCTGTGCTCCTATGGATTCCAGGTGTTGCACTATCCTTTCCTTAAGTAGTGTCTCCATAATCTTGCCCACTACTGAGGTAAGACTGACTGGTCTATAGTTCCCTGCCTCCTCCCTGCTACCACTCTTGTGGAGCGGGGTCACATGAGCCCTTCTCCACTCTTCTGGGACCTCTTCTGTGCTCAGAGACTCACTAAACAGTTCTAATAATGGCTCTGCTAGTTCCACCTTTAGCTCCTTTAGTACCCTGGGATGTATGCCATCAGGTCCCATTGCCTTGTCCACCCTGAGCTTATCGAGCTCTTGTAGAACCATTTCTCTTGTGAAGGGGCTAGTGCTCACCTCCTTCCACCCTGTGTCCATGGTGCTGAGCTGTGGGCCCTGCCCTACCTTCTCTTCAGTAAATACTGAGCAGAAGTATCTATTTAGGATAGATGCTTTTACATGGTCCTCCTCCTCACACGCCCCCTTATCTCCTTTGATCTTAGCAATACCCCCTCTGGACTTTCTCCTTTCACTAATGTATCTATAGAAAGTCTTGTCACCTTCTTTAACTGTCTGTGCTAGTATTTCCTCGGTTTGGGCCTTTGCCTGCCTTACTGCCTTTTCTGCTTCCCTTAGGGAAGTTTGGTATGCCTCCCTATCTTCATCCTGCTGTTTTTCCTTATATTTCCTAAAGGCCAGCTTTTTGTCTCTGACCTCTTCTGCTACTGTTTTTGAGAACCAAAGTGGTTTTCTTCTTCTTTTGCACTTCCTTTTCTCTCTAACACAATGGGATGTTGCTTCAAGTATTGCATCCTTAATGCTTGTCAACTTTGCTTGTACCCCGTCACCTGTATTTCTTTTTGCCAGGGCTAGCTTGGCTCTGTTGGCCATCTTATCAAAGTCAGCTCCTCTGAAGTCCCATATTTTTGCCTTGGAGTGGGATGATTTAGTTGTAGTGGCCAAATTGAACCATACCATGTGGTGGTCACTGGCCCCCAGGTGACCTTCTACCTGGAGATCTGTGATCCTTTCCCTGCTAGTCAGTACTAGATCTAGGATAGCCCTGTCTCTTGTGGGTTGTTGTACCAGTTGTTTGAGGCCTTCCCCCTGCAGAGAATTCACCATGTGTCTAGTTCTGGCAAATGTTCCTGCTGGTATTGACCAATCTGTATCTGGCATGTTGAAGTCTCCCATTATCAGAACCTCCCCTTTAGTGGTCATGTTTTGTATATCTTCTAACAGTAATGTGTCTATGTCCTCCCCCTGGTCTGGGGGCCTGTAGACAACCCCAGTTCTTGTAGCTGTCCCATTTCCTGTTTTCAGGGTGACCCACAGTTCTTCTGGCTCCTTATGTGTTTTCTGAATTTCTGTAGTTTTTATATTTTCATTGACATACAGGGCCACTCCATCCCCTCTTTTTGCACCTTGGTCTCTTCTGAACAGTACATAGCCAGGTACTGAAGTCTCCCAAGTGTGGTTACTGGTAAACCATATCTCGTTAATTGTAAATATGTCCAGTTTAGCCTCTGTCATTATTGCCTGCAGGTCTGGGATCTTGTTTCCCAGACTGCGAGCATTTGTGTACATGATTTTCCATTGGCCAGATTTCAGTGTGTTAGTTGTTGGGTGAGGTCTGGCATTTCCCCTGTGTGTCGTATGGGGAGCCAAACCTTTTTCCTTACCTGGTGATGCAAATGAACTGCAAACATGCTGAACTCCTGTTTGACCACTAGCTGAGGGAGGAGGGGTAATCGTACATGACTGTGCTGTAGAACTTCTAGAACAGCCTCCAGATGTTTCCCCCAGTCCCTACCTCTTATTCTCCAGATCACACAGAGGTGTTCGGGGAGGAGCTGCTCACCTTGCTGCACCAGAGGGCCATAGAACCGGTGCCCAAGCGTCAAAGGAGCAAGGGGTTCTACTCCTGAGTTTTTCTGGTTCCCAAACTACAGAGAACTTGAGGCCCATTCAGGACCTCGAGCTGAATCTTTTTTTTCAGTACAAAAAGTTCCTGATGGTCACTCTGCATGGCCTTCTTCCTCTGTTCTAGCGGGGCAACTGGCTATGCTCCCTCAATATGCAAGATGCCTGTCTACATATCATGGTTTGCCAGTTCCCCTGCCACTTTGCCGGAACCTATTGATACAGGCTCAAGGGACCCTGGTCCATCCAGATCTCAAGTCCCTACATCTGCATGCATGGCTCCGAAGGACATAGCCATAGCTCAGTTTGGGGTATCTTTGAAGGTGGGCGATGTCTGGTGGCTGCAAGGAAACCTTCCGCTAGGGCCACTTGTTTAATGAAGTGGAAGTGCTTTGTTATCTGGGCCACTTCCTATAACCTTGACCCTTTCACTTGTCTGGTCAACCAAGTTCTAGAGTATCTCCTGTCCTTATTGGATGCAGGACTCCAATATTCCTCTATCAAGGGCCACCTGTCAGCCATTGCAGCCTTCCATGTGCCTATTGATGGCCGTACGGTGGCCCGATTGGATGTGGCCCATACTTTTCTGTGAGGCATTCTTCACTTGAAGCCTCCTATCTGTAATCGGTGCCGGCTTGGGACCTCAATTTCATGTTCGAGAAGCTGATCCTGCCTCCTTTTAAACCAGCCATGTCCTGCAAGCTATACTTTGTTGTGGAAAGCTTTATTTTTAGTTGCCATTACTTCTGCTTGAAGAATTTCAGAGTTATAGGTTCTCGTGTGAGCAGCCTTATTTGATTTTCCACAAAGACAGGGTGTCTCTGCGTAATAATCCTAAATTTCTTCCTAAGGTGGTGTCTGAGTTTACCCTACATCAATCCATCCACCTGCCTGTTTATTTTCCAGAGCATGCCAATCCAAGGGAAGCACTCCTCCATACTTTGGATGTGCATAGAATTCTGAGGTACTATACACACTATACTAAGGATTGCAGAAAGTCCTCCCATTTGTTTGTTTTGCCTGGCAGAGAGGGTGCTTCAGTTTTGAAACAGTGCTTGCCCAAATGGTTGGCCAACTGTGTTTTTATTACAGGAAGTACGGTAAGGAACTTTCTGGGGCTGTTAAGGGCCAGTCCACTGAGGGTAAGGCCACTTCTGTTGCTTGTTTCAGAGATGTGTCAGCAGCTGAGATTTGTGCTGCTGCAACTTGGAGTACTGTCCACACTTTCACCAAGCACTATAGTCTGGACATTGCCTCTAGAAGGAGGGCAGGCTTTGTCCTAGCTGTGCTTCAAGGCCTTCTTTCTTAGGACTTTGGCCTCCTGCCACCCAAACTGTCTTGCACTTAGCACTGCTTGGGACTCATTCCATAGGTGTGACCTGATGACAGGAATATCCTCGAAGAAGATAGAACAGTTACATAAGAACGTAACAGTAGATCTTCAAGGGAATGTGTCATCATGCCATGCCGTCTCTCTCTCTCTCTCTCTCTCTACACCTCAGCTGTCCTATTGCTACAGCCTTTTGCTAGCTTTGCACCGTTTCTCTCTCCTCGGTTCCCTGGTGGGACTCCTGTTTCCTATGGCCTCCAGCTAGGGAAAGAACTGAGGAGGGAGCGGTGCCACCCATGCTTATATAGGGCATGTGACGTCGGAGCCTGATGTTGGCATGGGTGGCCCCTCATAGACTGCAGCAGAAAAAAATTCTGTGTGATCCTGAAGCCTGGTGGCTAAGTTCCATAGGTGTGACCTGATGACAGAGATTCCCTAGATCTACTGTTATGGTAAGTTCTTAAGTAACTTCTTTCTGTGGTATTGTATATACATCTAGATCTCCTCCAGAGGATCCTACATTTCAGTCTATGCTGCAGCAGATTCACACTGCCATGGGAGGACTCCAAAAAGAAAAACTTGATGGAATTTTTGGAGGTACCATTTACTCCATCCATTACAGTAAAACCTTGTTTATCCAAACGTCTTGGGGGACATGAAAAATATTCGGATAAACGGGGTTCATATTTGTTTCAGTGTGTTTTCATTGCACTGAAAGCAACTGTAACAATACCATACAGTATTACAGCAGATAACTTTACTAGGCAGTTTTTTTTTTTTGTTTGTTTAACCAGGAGACACACACTAAGCTGAAAGCTTGTTTACAGGTGCGACCTGGGAGCACAAGGAAGTTAAGTGACTTGCTCAGTATCACACAGTATGCAGGTGGGAGCTGTGGGATTCAAACCCAGGTCTCCAGGTTTGCAGCTCAGAGCCTTAAACCACTGCGCTATACTGCCTCCTAAGTGTCCTAAGTTAATAAACTAAAAGTAAAGATCTTACTCAGAGGGGGTTTTTGCAGTAGGCAACATCATTAGAACTTGGCCACCAGGTTCTAGGACTACACAGAAAAATTCTAGCTAGCAGTCTACAGCAGTGAGCCGCCCCGATGTCTGAACGCCATTGTCCTCCCTATGGTATAAAGGGGCGGTCCTCGGCCACACCTTAGTTCTTTTCCCATTATCGACCTGCGCTCATTGGACCTTACGGAACATTGCTTCGGTCGATCACCTTCTTTTTCAAGTGTTTGCTTTATTTTTGTTAATTTCTTCAATATCTTTTGACGGTTTTCATCGGTTACAGTCGGCTGCATGTTGTTGGCAACTTCTACTGAGTCCTGCAAATCTAAGTGTGCCTATGGCAAACAGATTCCAGATAAAGATGGCCATTGCTTTTGCATTATTTTTCTAGGCTTGGATCACGACACCTGATCCTGCCAGGTCTGCCTGAAGTTCAACCAGGCTACAAAATGCTGCCACGGAAAAAGAGCTGCAGGCCCGGAGTGCATCTTCCTCCCTTGGGGCCTTGTCCGAGACCTTCGCTCCCTCTTAAAAGAAGTAAGGGGAGATACTGTTGATGTGGGACATGAATATGCCAGATGTTAACTGGAGCACCTTTGCTGCAGGCACATCCAAGAGCAGGGTCATTCTCGATGCCCTACAAGGGGCATGCCTCAGACAGCTAGTATTGGAACCCACTCGGGAAGGAGCAATCTTAGACCTGGTACTCTCAAATGGGGATGGAGTAAGAATCTCAGATTTAGAAGTGGGTAACCATCTGGGAACAAGCGACCACCAAACAGTGTGGTTCACAATAAACACAGTCATACAATCAAGCCATACAAAAGCAAGAGTACTAGACTTTAGGAGGGCTGATTTTGGGAAAATGAGACAGTGCCTCAGAAAAGCACTAGCAAACAGGCAAGAAGGAGGGGTGGAGGAACAATGGGGAGTAATCAAAACAGACATCACAGAGGCAACAAGCCTTTGTGTGAAGCAAATCAACAAAACACAATGAAGGAAAAAAATGCTATGGTTCTCAAAAGAGGTGGCAGGGAAGGTTAAGGAGAAAAGGATAGCATTCAGGAAATATAAGGAAACACAGAAGGCGCAGGACAGATAACTTTATCAGTTAAAGCAGAAAGAGGCAGGGAAGGCAGTCAGAATAACAAAGGCCCAAACCAAGGAAAGGATAGCCAACTCTGTTAAGAAGGGGGATAAGACCTTTTATAGGTACATTAAGGAGCAAAGAAAGGCCAAGGGAGACATACTGAAGCTTAATAAAGGGGAGGTCATGTGGGCAGAGGGTGACAGTGAAAAAGCAGGGGTACTGAACGAATATTTCTGCTCAGTATTCACAAAGGAAGAGGAGGGGGAGGTACCTAAACCAAACAGGATTAACACTCTGGGGACGGGGGTCAATACCAGTCCATTTACAGAAGAAAGGGTTCTGAAAGAACTAGTCAAATTGAAGGTGGACAAAGCAATGGGGCCTGATGGGCTTCACCCAAGAATTCTAAAAGAACTAAGGGTAGAACTAGTGACACCGCTGACTACTCTCTTTAACAAATCATGGGAGGATGGGGTGGTACCTGAGGACTGGAGGAGGGCGGATGTGCTTCCTCTTCACAAAAGTGGGAGCAGGGCAGAGGCAGGAAACTACAGACCAGTTAGTTTGACCTCAATGGTAGGGAAAATGATGGAATCACTTCTGAAGGAAAGAACTGTTGAGTACCTAGAGGCCAGTGGGGTACAGGACCCAAGGCAGCATGGATTCACAGCGGAAGGTCGTGTCAGATGAATCTAATAGATTTCTTTGACTGGGTGACCAAAGTAGTAGACCAGGGAGGGGCTGTGGACATGGCCTACCTAGATTTTAGCAAGGCATTTGATACAGTCCCACACAAAAGATTAATAATCAAGTTAGCCAGCCTTGGAGTGGGTCCCAAGGTGGTAACCTGGATAAAAAATTGGCTGGACAACAGGATGCAAAAGGTAGTAGTAAACAGAATCCACAGTGAGTAAAGGAGGGTTACTAGTGGGGTACTGCAGGGTTCAGTACTGGGACTGGTCCTTTTTAATGTCTTTATAAGTGACATTGCAGAGGAACTGGAAGGAAAAGTATGTCTCTTTGCAGATGACACAAAGCTCTGCAACAGGGTTGATACCCAAGATGGAGTGGAAAGGATGAGAAGGGACTTGGCAAGGTTGGAGGAATGGTCAAATGTAAGGCAGCTTAAATTCAGTGCAAAGAAGTGCAAGGTAATGCACCTGGGAAACAAAAACCCAGGGGAAGAGTACACAATGGGGGGTGAGATACTGACAGCAATAAAAATGGAAAGGGACCTGGGGGTAATTATATCAGATGACCTAAAGGTGGGCAAGCAATGTGAGAAGGCAGTAAGGAAGGCTGGGGGATACTGGGATGCATAGAGAGGTGCAACAACAGTAGAAAACAGGAAGTTGTTCTCTCTCTGTACAGACAGTTGGTGAGACCCCATCTGGAGTACTGTGTGCAGTTCTGGAGACCCCATCTCCACAAAGACATGGACAGAGTGGTTGTCCAGAGGAGGGCAACCAAAATGGTGCAGGGTCTGCACCAGAAGATATACGAAGAGAGACTAAAGGAGCTTAATATGTATACCCTTGAGGAAAGAAGGGAGAGGGGGGACATGATAGAAACTTTCAAGTACCTCAGGGGAATCAACAAAGTCCAAGAGGGTAGTATCTTTCAGAAAAAGAGATGTGCAAGAACAAGGGGGGCACAATTTGAAGATAGAGGGGGGATGGCTCAGAGGTAATGTGAGGAAGTATCTTTTCACAGAGAGGGTTGTGGATGCATGGAACAGCCTTCCTGAGGAGGTTGTGGAGTCAAGAACAGTGGGGGAATTCAAGAATACATGGGACAGACATAAGGCAGTCCTACTGTGGGGTAGGAGGAAGTAGGCTATTGGTTAACTAGGATCTGCAGCTTATCCGTTAGGTAGGAAAATGGGCAGACTAGGTGGGCCAAGCAGTCCTTATCTACCATCAAATTCTTTGTTTCTGTTTCTAAGTACAAGCGGGACAAGCATCAGGACTGGGAAAGGTCTGCCTCTAGGCCGTGGTTGCCCCCAAGGGCCACGGCCAGTGCTGGGTCTTCTCCCCTTGGGGGTCAGCCCTTATAGCCACAGCAGCCCTCTCTTCCTCTGGGCTGCTTCTGGCCCTGCCGCCTGCTCTTTCGGGTGGCACCTCAGTGGGTTCGTGGGACTTTTCCTCTGTCTTGCTGTCCCTGTCGCTCAGGCCCTTCACTCCACAGGGTTCTCAGCCAGAGAGCTCGGCCGGTTCTCAGGACGTTAGCACTTCCACTGATGCCTGCTCAGCCCCGGCGCTTTTGTTGGTTCCTTTCTTGTGGTCCGATGATGGTCCTTCGGACCAGCGCCCACTGTCACCTGAGGGGACCCCCTTCCCCTTGGATGCCTCCAGCCTCTGTTGCAGTTGGTGAGCCCCTCTCTGGGATCTTCCCACCCAGTGCCTGCAGGGTCACCACCAGCCAGTACTTTGCTGCAGGACCTGGCACCAGTCCGCACAATGCTTGGATCCTCCAGCCCTCCACTTACAGACCCGGCGCCCCCCGGAGGGTCAGACACCGGACCCCTCTTCGGGGCTTCAGGCCCCACCTTTGAGACCATCAGGTTCTGTGCCTAACCCCTAACTGCCATCAAACCCGACCCCAGCCGCCCTTCAGTTCCAGAGCCCGACCTCCCTCAGGGACAACTTTGGGCCATCCGCCGATGCCCTTACAGCAGTCACCCAGCCCTGCGATGCCACCGTCAGACCTATCCCATGGTCAACAGATGCCGGGGTCCTTTGTTTCCACCAGTGTCTCCTCAGTCATCGTAGGCAGGTCTAGGGAAGCTGTTTAGCTCTTGGTCAGCATACGTCTAACACCTGATGCTGGCCTTGACAGTACCATCATTGGCCCCTTCACCAATACAGAACCTTCCTCAGCCCCCACCTAGGGATCCTTATTTGGTGCCAGAGACCCAGCCTAACACTAGAGCAGGTGTCAGTGCAGTTTCTGGCCCGGCACTGGGCTCTGACTATATGGAGGATTTGGAGTCTGATTCTCTCGAGCTGCCAGACTCTCCCTTCCTCTCCTCTCCTCTCCTGAGGAGATGTGGATTAGGGAGACCCCCAAACCCCCGCTCCTTTCTTTTTGAAGTGATGCAGCTCATTCAGATGTTTCAGGCTTGGCAGGCTGCAGAGAGAAACCCTCAGCATTGCTGGTTAGCAGAGCATCTCCACCTCTTGGAACTTACCTCGGTGGTTATCCCACCCCTGGTGGCTCCTCATGATGATGTTACTACCACCATATGGCAGCAGCCAGCATTGGTTCCTCTGTTGCCTAAATAAGTGGACAGATGACTTCTGGTGATGTCACTAAGCTATGCAGCAGCCTTGAGATGATGCTCCAGATACCCCGCGAATAAAAGTTACATTTTCTACATCCCAACCAAGTCAACGAAGTTCAAACACCATCAGGAAAGCTCAGTGAGAGATGGCAACCAGAAATAAATACCGATCAGGCACAGGGAGTGGCCTGAAACAACATAAACTAAACCTAAATCCAAAAGCCATGAGCAAAGATGCCCCACCACTGGAAGTAGCGGAACATGATTATGAGAGTGGCTCAGGCAAGGAGGAAGAAGATATCACTATCAGTTTGTGACTGCTTTGCCGAGAGCTAAGGCGCCTCACCAGCACTCTAGATGTTATTAGAGGGGAGGCTGCCGATTTTAGTTAAAACTGACCAGCAAGGCAAACAATTGTAGTTGCTACAAGAGCATCTCACTAGTTACTTGAATGCCTCTGACCTTCATAATGGCACCGTATTGCAGCTTCATGACCATTCACAGTTCCTACTTAACAAAATAGAGGACTTAAAAAAACGCTCATGCTGTATTATCAGGCTGTATGGGCTTCCAGAGCAAACAGAATCCGGTAATACTGTGGAATATGTTGAAAGCTGAAGGAGGTGCTTAACCTAGATAAAGACCTATCACTTAACATCATCAGAGCACTCCGAGCACTAATGGCCCCACCGAAAGATCCAAAGACCAAACCACGCTCCTTGATTATTGCCTTTCTAGACTTTTGTACTAAAGAGTTGGTACTTCATAAGGCCTGGTCAATGAAAGAAATCCTATTCAGGGACATTAAGCTTTTTATTGAGCCTGATTATGCTTCATCCACAATGGCTCAAAGGAAGAGTTGGTTTCCAATAGTGAAAATACTTCATGGCAAGGGCCTGAAAGCAGGAGTAGATTTCCCCGCTAAACTCAGGATTACATCAGATCGAGGGGTAAAGGTCTTCGACACAGTCCCAGAAGCAAAGAAATATCTGGCTTCCCTGCACATTTCAGTTGATGGATTAATAAACCCTACCCTCATCAAGGACCTGGTGAAGAGGCAATGGCAACCGGCAGGTGGCAGCTTTAATAGAAGAGGATTACCTGTTGGTCTAAATGTGAATTCAGAGTCCAACCCTTGGCGCAAACTGCAGGAGCTCATCAAAGCAGGGAAAAGGAGCCACGATGGTGCATTTAAATTACAATAGTCACAAGTGGAACAGGAGGATTCCCTCTCACACATAGAAAAGGAGGAACTCATTGAAGCTGACTCTCATACCTGATTTCACAGTACACATCTGATAACTGTACAGATCTTTTATTTGCAGGGGAAAATGTTGAGTACCCATCAGGGGCTTTCCCTGTTTTTCTGGCAAGATTACTGGCTGCTAGTTTCATGTGCAAGTTTGCAGTAAAGCCAGGACTTTTTCTTTACATTTAGTTACTGCAACAGAAGGAACATTGAGAGACATATCAGGGTGGTTGACTATCTGATATTAAAGAGGGAGATACACTGCCTTGAGAAAAAAATTTGGGATAAATGCCTTATAAGATACCATGCATAATTTTCTTTAAAGTATCATGGGATGTTTTCTTGTGGTGGGGAGAGAAAGGGCACATATTTGGAGTCTTCTGCTCTTGCTGAGTGCTTCCAAACCCTCAACATTGTTCTTGGAGGATAATTCACAGAGTGGAAGGGAAGGCATGCTGCATGGCACGGTTGACACCACATGAGTTGCTACTGGACCGCGATAGGATGGTCAAGCAACATGGTGAGGGGTTTAACCCCACACCTCCCATCACCAATGGACACCAGAAGAGTGGTGGGGAATATGTGGCACCTTTGAAACAACTTACAGGGGCAATTCGCCACCTGACACCAACAAGTTATGTTTACAGTTTCATACAGTTACAATTGTTATGTGTCAGAACTTGGTTAAACAAGTTCCTGTTTTTTGGTTTTTCTTTTGTTTTTCCTTTTAACTGCACATTCTCTCTCTCTCTCTCCTCTCTCCTCTCCACCCACCGAGTGCAGGGCCTGGCATAAAGGGTGCCACAGAGGGTGTGCTCGAGGGGCAACAAGAATGCAGAGCGGACTGTCACATAATAATGGGTGACTTAAATATTGTGTCCTATAATATTAGAGGGATTAACAGCCCGATTAAGTGGACTAGGCTCTTGCAGGAGTTGGGGAGGTTGGGCACACATGTCGCCCTACTACAGGAAACCCATCTCACAGATGAGGAACATAAAAAGCTGTGTCGTAGATGGGTGGGTGAGATGTATGCCTCCTCTTATGAGGTACATCTTCACCAAAGGGGCACCGCTATACTGATTCACAGAGCATGTCTTTTACGGATTGAATCAGTGTTTATTGACTTGGAGGGGCATCATGTGGTGTTTTACGCGGTGTTTCATGACACCCCATGTACAATAGCAAGTTTATATGCTCCTAATGATGACAAAGAGGCCACTCTTTTTTTACAAAACAAATTTTTCTGACGTGATTACAGTAGCGGACCGTCTCTGCATTATGGGGGGGGGGGCTTTAACACAATCCTTTCACCGACTCTGGAAAAATGGGGAGGGACACCGAAAGCCAAATTGGGTGTAGTGGGAAATACTCTGCTCCAATTGAGTCACACCCTGGGGCTCCCTGAGGTCTGGAGAAGGGTCAATGGCCATCAGAGGGACTATTCCCATTTCTCAGACAGGTACAGCTGTTATACAAGGATAGACTTTTTCTTCCTTCTGGAAGAATGGTTATATACAGTTACTGCCTGCCAGATTCTACCTTGTACTTTATCAGACCATGCCCCAGTCAAACTGAAATTAGAACTGCCCCCCTTGATTCGCAACTCTCACTGGAGACTTAATGTGGGTCTTCTGAATAATCAGTACTTCAAAGAGTTGATAAAGAACACTATCAAATCTTATGAACAGGACAACCCTGAGGGAATAACCTCACATGCGGTCCGATGGGATGCACTGAAAGTTGCACTCAGAGGGGTTATAATTAATTTTGCCTCTAGGGAAAAAAAAAACACAGAGAACAGAGGAGGTTAGAACTGGAGTCTGAGATAGCAGATCTCGAATTCCACCATAAGATCTCCCTGAACCCACTAGCTCAAAAAGAGATAATTGACAGGAGAACGACTTTGGAAGCTCTGCTCACTTCACAGATAGAGGCCAATTATAGAAGAATTAAGCAGAATTATTATGAAAATGGCAATAGGGTGAGAAGATTATTGGCTGCCACACTGAGGCAACAACAAATGAGCAGGGCAGTCCTACAGTTGAAAGACCAGAAGGGACCCCCTGGAGTGTGGTTTCTACCGACCCATTTCCTTATTAAATGTCAATTTGAAGCTGTTCACTGGAATACTGGTAAATAGGGTACAGAAGCACATCTCCTCATTGGTGCATGAGGATCAAACAGGTTTCTTCTTGGGTGGATATTTACCAGAAACATACGCCGATTGCTTAACATCATCATCTCCTCTCGGGGTTCTAGGGAACAGCTTCAATTAGCCATCTCCATGGATGCAGAAAAAGCATTTGACAGGGTTAATTGGCAGTTTTTAAAGACATCCATGGAAAAAATTAAATTTGGTCCCAAATTTTTACAAACTATTTCACAACTTTACAGAAGCCTCAAAGCACTGGTGAGGGTAAATGGATTAAGTTCAGCTTTTTTTTTTCTTTATCTCAAGGAACACAACAGGGGTGCCCCCTCTGTCCACTGCTGTTCGTTCTTTGCCTAGAGCCATTAGCGATTAAAATATGAAAGAGCCTTGGAATATCAGGATTCACGGTGGGGGGCTCAGAACAGAAACTCTCACTGTATGCAGATGACTCCATCTTTTTTCTCTCCTCCCAAGATTCTTCTGTGCCATTACTTACTGAGGGGCTCCACTCTTTTGGAGAGATCTCAGGGTACAAAATGTATTTCTCCAAGTCAGAGGCACTGGTGTTGAGTGGGGAAGTAACCCAGAGATTTAGAGATTCTTTCCCCTATAAGTGGGCACCCAAAAACCAGATCCGGTACCTGGGGATACAAATCTCCACAGATTTATCCAAACATTTTGCTATAAATTATGGGAAATTGTAGGAAAACATCGAACAGGACCTTACCAGATGGAGGCACCTTCCCCTAACTTTGATAGGAAGTGTAGCCATAGTAAAAATGAATATCTTGGCCGGGTTCCTTTTTTTTTTTGTCCCAATGCCTCCCACTGAAACTTCCCTTGCATTTTTGGAATAAACTCTCACGGGGTACTCAGAAATTCATATGGCAACACAGGAAGCCTAGAATAGCTAAACACATTTTACACTTGCCCAGGGAGGCAGAGGGGTTGGCCCTACCTAATTTCCATTTATACTATCTGGCTGCACAAGTGGGACCTGTACTGTCTTGGGCCAAACAAAGAGCGTCGTCCGGATGGTATGAGACAGAAAATTAGACCGCAGGAGTGGAGCCGCTTGTTCGCTCTGGCTCTCACTTCGGTGGCCCCAGATTATAGCAAACAGGTGAACAACAGATGGGTGAGACACAGTCTGTTTATTCTTTCCAGGGTGAGGAAGTTGACTGCAAATCCGGGTGGAGTAGGCCCTTTGTCACTTATTAGACATGAGCCTGATTCCCCACCACCACCACCACCACCCTGGACCCAGGTTATGCTAGATGGGAAGCTCAGGGGGTCCCAAGATTTACCCAACTCATAGAAGATTGAAGGTGTATCTCTTTCCAAAGAGCAGAAGAAAAATCCAGTTAGGGAAACTCCAAATTCCTCAGGTATATGCAAGTCAGACACTTCGTTCACTCTTCAGACCACCTGGCATGCTTGACAAGGCCTTATTCAGCGTGGGAGAATTTTTTATAAGTTACGGTGACAATAGTGGCCAAAACCCGGCAGGTGACAAGCCTATATAAGTTATTACTGGAGGTGGGTCCCTACATACTCAAAGGACAGCCTGGGAATGAGAGGCGAACGCAGTTATCAGTGAGGCGGACTGGAACCACAGACTACAATTTGGGTGGAAAGTTACTTCTGCTCCTGTATGGAGAGAATTCTTTTGGAAAACTCTGGTAAGATACTTTTTTGTTCCCACTATCACAAAATATTACAACCCATATGGTACTAGGAGTTGTTGGAGGCAGTGTGGTGGGGTAGGGAACCACTGGCACATTTTCTGGGCCTGTTCCCAGCTCTCAGTCTTCTGGAGGGAGATGCAGACAGCTATCCACAATATTATGGGTATCCTCATCCCCCTCAAATTTGAGGAGTGGGTGTTGAGGATCTTTATAGCAGAGCACCTGAAGGGAAACTCTCATAAGGTAGGGCTGACATTATTGGTGGTAGAACTAAAATATATCACAGCCAAATGGCTTAGACAAGAGCCACCCACACTACAGGACTGGATAAGGAGGGTGAAGGAGGTGGTCTCTGTGGAAGCACTGACAGCCAGACTGAGGCTCCAACAAGACCAGCAAGTACCATGCTGGCAAGGTTGGGAGTCCTGGTTGCTGGCAGAGGATTATGGGGACACACAAATCCACAGGTCCCCAGTCAAACATGAAGTAGTCAGTTTAGTTTAGACAGATGGACAAGAACTGAGAACAGTATTCACTATACTTCTGACTAGAAGTCCACCATTTAATTACAGGGCTTTTGGAACTCAAAATAATATATTATTTAAAAGACTGATAGACTTATAAGAAGAACACACAGGCTCTACTGATTTCGGTTAGTTCCCAAAACTTTGTTTCCTTCATAATTGAATACCTATTGGGGGGGAGGAGTACAGCGCACAGCCAACAGTTGGGGTATAAGCTCTTGCCCCATTTCAAAATGTTTTTTGTTTAAACATTTTAGCACCTGTCTGTATCTAGAGTAACATACCTGTTTCCTAACTGGGGACAAAGCTAGCTCCATGCTGAGACAGGTGGTGGACCACAGCTTTTCATCATTGGTCTCAAACAAAGTAAACTATAATGTTGCTTGTATACCTGTCTATTGTGATATGTTTCTTTTTAAACAACCTGTACACTAATGCAATGTATATTGTGCTGTGGTGACATTCTACCCAATAAAGCTGAGTTAAAAAAAAAAAAGTGGACAGGCAGTACCACACCCTAGAAGGTCGCCCCCACTATGGGACGAACTCTAAAATTGACCCTGCTGTACTGGTGGTAACCTACGTTGGGTCCCCTAAACCCCAACATATGGGTGACTTCCTTCTGGACAAAGAATCTAAACAGTTGGACCACTTCTCGAAGGAGAATATATGCCTACTCCATGCTGGCTCTGCGTGCCCAAAATTATCTGGCACACACATGGTGATCCATCAACAGTCCTTGTTGGACCAAGCCACGAATGTTTTGGATGCCCTCCCAGACTCCTCTTCTAAGGCTCAATTGAGACAACTCTTACATTCTGCCTCTAAAGTGAGCTTCCACGTCCTCCCTGCCGCGTATGACACAGTGGATGCCTTGGCAAGGAGCGTGGCTTCGCTGGTCTCTCTCCGCTGTCATGCTTGGCTTCACCTTTCTGACTTTACTCCAGGTGTCCGGTCCTCCATTTTAGATGCTCCTTTTCGAGGCTCCATCCTTTTTGGGGGTGAGGTCCAGGATATGTTATCCTCCTTGCAGGATTTGGGCAGGGCCCTGTGCTTGTACCACCCCCTGTTCCAAACCCACCAGAGCAGGGCATGCTCATTCTTCCTTCACCACCCAGCGGAGTGTCTTACCCGCCACCAGCCTCTCCGGTATAGGGGCAAGTTTTGGGACCCTTCGGCCCCCGACACTCCTACCTCTGAGGCTCGTAGGGTCGAGATGTTGGCACGCGCCATGCCTTCCGCTCTCCCTTAACTTATAGTTTGTAGCTCCCTCACTCTCCACCCTAAATTTTAATGAAGATGTTAGGGGGTTACATTATCCTCCATCCTATCAGATAGACTCTAACCTTTTTCAGATGACAGATAATTTTGTCTTTTGTGAGAGGCATCCTTGAGCTCCCCTGAGCCATTTTTGACCTTTTCTTTCACATGCCCCTATTGCAGGTAACCATTTTTCCCTCTTGGATCAGTACCCCAGAGTCCTTTCTGCAGGACACGAAGGGCATAGTTTCCTCCCCCACCTCCTTTGGAGGCTGGGGGGGGAGGGAGAGTGTAGGTGCCCTCCACATATCCTGGGGCCTGGGTCTTTCTAATGACCCCCCTGTTTCCTCCTTGATAAGTGGATGCTCCTGGGATCCCCTGGTATGGATCCTCCTTGGAGATGCATGTTGTGCTCCCCCTTCGGGACCTCTCCCTACTTCCTTTTGCTGCTCCTGAAGTTTTTTCCTTGACCGTATGGCTGGGAGGGTAACTGCTGGGCGTGTTCCCAACTCAGTCTCATCTGTTGGCTGCACAGAAGGCCCAGAGCCAACAAGGGTCTTCAAGACTCTCATCTGGGACAGTCATTGGAGGCTTCTAGCTTTGTGGGTGGCCATTTTTTCCTCTGAGAAGAGTCACAGCCTCCTGCCCACCCCTTTGCTCTTTTGCAGCTGCCTCAGCTGCTGTCAGGCATTGTGACGGTTCAGCAGGGGCCAGCCTTTTCCTCCTGTTTTCCTGGGTAGAATGGTGTTCCCAGAGGGACATGTTCTCAGTGTTGCCAATTCTTGCTGGCTCCTAGCCACCAACTTTCAATGGCCGATGAGCCTCCAGTCAACTGCATTGGCAGCCCTTATGGTTTTCTGTAACATCACCCCCCCATACATTTTTGTGGAACACCCTATAGGGGGTTCCAAGAGAGTTGGGGATTTGAGTCAGACCTTTTCCGGTCCATGTCAAGGCTTGGAATGAGGACAGTGTCACTCACTACTCAGGTTTCAGGAGGAATGCGGGGGTACATTCCATAGCCCAGCCCCTCTAGTCCAGGTGACAGCAGTTCCAGGCACTCTGCTCTGCCCAGAGACTGTTATTGGCAGTACATAGACTCAGTCTTGCAGGGTATATCTGCTTCTGGCCATGTCTTGAGTCGGGGGGAGGATCTCCTCCTTCCTCTCTGGCTCCTTCCATCATCTGTCTGCCCAGTTACTGCCCACTTCTCATCAGGCATTGAGGTTTTTCTCGCAGGATGGGGCAGTTATTCCTTTCCTTCCCACTTTCTCCTAGGGTTTCCCCTCCTACTACGGCTGGAGAGGGGAGGAATGTATTTAGTACCATGCTGCTGTGACCAGCATTCTCTCTTCTGCTCCTCTTTCAAGCAGGAGTCCCTTTCCTTTCCCTTCCTCTCATCTTCACCTCACTCTTCCTGACCCGGGGAGACTTGCACTCAGATTTCTCAAGTTCCTTTCCCTTTCGGCTGCCCCTCCCTCAGGTCACAGCCTTCTCCTGCTCAGGGGCCTTTTGTCAACACATTCCCGGATTACATTGGGGGTCAACATATTGGCCCCCAACCCAGCACTTTCCTCACGGTGGGCCCCTATCAGTTTAACCAATGTCAGGGGCCCAACCAATTACCCAGCTCCAGAATGGCCTTCCTTCTCAGCTTTGGCTCAGGTCTGGGTCCCTCCCCAATCTATAGACTCTGTTGACTTGTGCATCGTCTCCATGGTTGCGTTTGACAAAGTGAGGGTGATTGCTGACTCCTAAGCTGTCAATGTGTCTCCCAATGGGCCTTGGCCTCATGGCGGCTGCCTAGGCTTAAAGAAGTCTTGGGTGTTTTTCAGCTTCCCCATCGTCTAAATTGCATCAAAAGAAGACCACACAGCTAGGAGTAGAAACGAGACAGATTCTGACATAAAATCCAGCAAGTAATTGTAAAAAAACTACAAATGTTACCACTTTTTTCCATTCATTTTAGGAGCAAAAGGAACATGCATCTGGATGCCTGGGTTGCTGGGTCGGCCCCTCAAACTTTTTTATGTGTTCTGGGACTCATGGCAGCAGTCATTGTCACTGTGTCACTGGCCAGCTTACACATGAGGATCCCTCAATGGATGTTAAGGGTTCAATTGGATCAGCGGACGGATGAGCTGGACTGAATGGTACTTGTCACAAATCCATTGCGCAGCACACTGACGTGGTGGATGGACTGCGATGACCACACGTTGGCATTCATCCCTTAAGAGCTAATTCACCAGAAAATGTTTAAGCAAAGCTCCTCCCAAGACCTGGGTGGTACGTCCCTCTGCTGCGCCCCATGGTGGCAGATCTTCCTTTCCACTGGAAGAGTTTGGTCTCTTCCTTCACAGCACCACACGTTGTAAGGCCTGTTAAGTGCACCATTGGCAAACTTGGTGACTTTCTCTACTTTTCGATATTTAGTATATTTCTCAGTCCTTTTCTTGGTGCTGTATTGAAAACCTGGAACACGAGGAAGTGAAGCCCGCTCCTGGCTTCAAACAGTGCATCACATGCTGGCAGAAGATGTCATGGATGGATCCACAAGTGTCATGCCTGTACTGCAGATGGCACCTTGTCAGCCTCGGTGCTGTTGCCAGCTGGTACTGTCATCAGAGTGTCCTGTACAGGGAAGTTCCGTGACATTTGTTGGGCCATAGAGACCTTCAGAGAGAGGCTTGCGTGCCACAGTAAGAAGCACAAAAGCAAGAAATGCTGCCATTGGTCATGGGACTGGGAGAGATCACTCTCCTCCCACTCCGTCGTCTCCCCTGACCACTTGATGGTTGTCAAGTGCTCAGCTTCTGCTGAGCCACAACTGGTTGAGGGGTGGGCCGCTAGTTCCATGGTACCCCCATCGATCTTGTCAACCTTAATACCGGTAGATTAGGTGACCGATATTTTTCTCGACCATGTCGACCCGATGTCGGAGGGGGTCAACAATGAGTTTATCTCCAAGACCCTTGTTATCCCAGTCCTCACTCAGGAGGACATGAAGTGGTTGGTATCCCTGGTCATCCCTGCTTGGGATCAGCCTTTCCCAGAGATCTAGCAGTCGAAACCTGTTAAGTGATTTACATTGCACTTTCGCCTGTGTCTCCTCGACATCAGCCATTGATTTGAAGAGCTCCTTGAGTTCTCATCCTGCTCAACTGGGAGGCATTGCCTTCAACACTTCTCATCCTCTTCAGATGAGGAGAGGTTCTGCCAGCTGATGCAGTGGTGCTAAGAGGAGCTCTTCTGGCAGCAGTGGGCCTTGACAGGGCAGGATAGGGTTCTACCTCCAACTCCTATGGCCAACAGGCCAGTGCGGATCAAGCCCAGGCCGATTTCCATGAGACAGCTGTCTCCAGCACATCTCTCTCCACCCTTGTTGATGGAAACTGCCTCCACACCAGCCTATGTGGGATGCTCCTTCAAAGGACTCCCAGTGGGGGACCAGCTTGCCAGGTCAGTTATCAGTAGAAATTACTCACTCTTACTCCAGGGTGGTCCATAGCAGTAAACGGTTGAGGGCCATCTTTGATGAGTCCTCAGATTGCTTTGATGGGTCCTCTATGCAGTCTTGGAGGATGCATACATTTGACTGGAACCTGGTCAAAGAAATGACTACCAACCACAGGCCAATGTCTTTTGGGGATCTCCTCCAGCTTATGTTGGAGTCCATGAAATTCCTTTGGAGCCAGTTAAAAAGAAGGTGTTCTTCCACATGCCAGTCAGTCCATCCCACTGGTAGTACCTCTGATTCCTCACAGAAGGGGTGCTCTATCAGTTCCAGGTTATGTCATTCAGCCTTTCCTCAGTAATCAGGGTCTTCAATGAAATGCATTGCAGTGGTGGCAGCCTTCAAGTTCAAACTGATCTCTCGCAGGATATTAATTTCATCGGGGTATAGCTCGACTCCTTATGGGACAAGGCTTCCCTGTAGACTGGGCATCAGATCTGACCTCCTTAGCCTGATCATTTCAGGTTGGATGCTTGCGTTCTGCCTGGGACTTCCTGAGGCTGATGGGGTACATGGCATCTTGCACTAGCGTGGTCTGGTCAGCTCATTGGCAGATGTCACACCAGCAGTGGGAGTGGGGCCATCATTAATCCCACCACCTAGGACACTGGGACAAGCCAATCACAGTGAAGCAGCCGATGTTAGATGCTACCCCGTGGTGGCTGGTACCAGAATTTCTGGAGGCAGGAGGCTCGTTTGTCTGCCCAGAACCTACATGCTCATGACAGATGCGTCTCTGGTGGGGTGGGGAGCTCACCTGGGGTACCACAGGGCCCATGGGTTCTGGTCACCCAAGGAGTCCCATCACAACATCAACCTGCTTGATCTCCATGCAGTGCGGCTAGCTCTGACAGACTTTGCTCTACTAGTCTGGGGTTAGGTTGTGCAAGTCCAGACAGACAACACTATGACCATGTGCTATCTGAACAGGCAGGACATAATGCACTTCTTTCGTTGTGCTGGGAGGCCCTACACACCTGGACCCTCATGCATAGCCTGGGGCGAGATCTCCTAGTAGGAGATGACAGTCAGCTGGCAGATGCTGGTGGGCAAAATGTCACACAAGCGGTTTCTGCATCAGCAGGTGGTGGTGAACCACCTGTTCTCCCTGTGGAGCACCCCTCTGGTGGACCCATTCGCCTCCTAGGAGAACACAAAACAGGCTGTTCTGTGCCTGCTCTGAGTCCAGTACATCGGGGGATGTCTTTACAAGGCCCTGGAGTCCAGGCATCCTGTACATCTTCCCTCCCTTTCCCCTGATACACAACATGGTGGTCTAGGTATGGAGGGACAAGGCACAGGTGAGCCTCATAGCTCTGGACTGGCTTCCCCAGTTCAACATACACAATGATGGCAGAAAAAGACCCATGGTCCATCCAGTCCACCCAGGCTCCCTAAATCCTGGGATCGTTCTTGGAACCTAATGTTCCCCCAGAGTACTAACCCTCCCGGACTTTATCCTAATTATCATCCCTGGTTGTGTTGGCCCAAGTAACCAATATTTCTGCCATTCTATCCCAAGCCTGTTTGAACCCCCTTACTGTGCTCGCTTCCACCACCTCAGCTGGCAGACTGTTCCAGGGGACCACCCTTTCTGTAAAGAAGTACTTCCTCACGTCTCTCCTGAACCTCCCACCTGCCAGTTTCTACTCATGACCCCGTGACCTTGAGTTTGTACTCAGGCTTAATAAGTCCCCGCAGTTCCCTTTATTAATTCCTTTGAGAAATTTGAACGTCTCGGTCATATCGCCCCTCTCCGTTCTGGTTTCCAATGAATACAAATTTAGAGCCCTGAGGCATTCCTTGGAGGATTTACCCTGCTGTCACTCTGTGTTGCACTGTCTCTAACCTGTCTTTGTCTTTTCTGAGGTAAGGACTCGAGAACTGGGCACTACTCCAGGTGAAGCCTTACAAGGGCTCTGTAGAGGGGTAGTATCACCTCGTTTCTCCTACTGTAAATCCCCCTCCCAATGCATCCCAGCATCCTGTTGGCCTTATTATAGGCCCTGTTACACTGACTAGTTTAAGGGAGTTACTGACAGCTCAGTGGCATGGAGGGCAGAGGCACCTATGCCTTTCCTGCTGTCACGCTGGCGTCCTGAGGTCGGGAATGACCCTGGGCCCCTCAGGGATTGGCTGGGGGAGGAGGATTCCTCCAGGGAGGGAGGGAGGGTAGACTGTACCACCATAACACTACCTCCTAGGTGACCATGGGAGGAAGTACAGCCAGTCAGTAGTTTTGGGTGGGGGACGCTCCCTGGCGGGAAATGTAAGCAAGTCCTCCAACGTTCACATGTCAAACCGCTGCCTCCACAGAGCATCCAAGGGTTTGGGAGAATGGAAAACACCACTGGCTGCAAAATGCCACCCTGCAGACCTCACACTATCCTCTGGGCACAGGGACCACAAATCTGAACATGGCACCAGAAGGGAGCTTGGGCACCCCCCACCAATAGCTCTGCTACAGGGGGCAATTTGAGTGGCACTCGATGGTCCTAAGATAAGTCCCAGGGACAGTGAGAGATGAGGTTGGGGGATCCACGAGGGCTGAAAGGGGCCACAAGCAGAGGGGAGAGAAAAAAAAAAGGGAGTTATTAATGATAACTCCTAGATCGCATTCCTTGTTTATAGTGCTAAGTCTCTCCCCTCCCATCCAGTACTCCATCATGGGGTTCTTCTTCTTCCCTCAGGTGCATTACCTTGCACTTTTTTGTGTTGAATTTTAACTGCCAGACCTTTGACCACCCCTCTAATCTTAGCAGATCCTTTTGCATTTTCCTTATTCCTCCCTCACAATCCACCTTCCCACATAGCTTGGTGTCATCCGCAAATAGACACACGTTGCCCTGGATTCCTTCTCCAATGTCGCTAATGAACATGTAGATGAGGACCAGTCCCAAGACTAATCCCCATGGAACCCCTCTCGTTACCACCTTCCTTTCTGATTTAACCCAGTTGACCACCACCCTTTGCCACCTACCTGCTAGCCAGTTTCCCACCCAACTCACAAGACTTTTAGCTGTCCCCAGGTCCTCCATTTTCTTAAACAACCACATGTGTGGTATTGAATCAAAGGCTTTACTAAAGTCAGAACACAGCAAGTCAACCGTGTGGCCCTTGTCTACATTCCAGTCAAAGAAGACCATCAGGTTGGTCTCACAAGACCTTCCTGCGACAAAACTATGTTGTTTATCATCCTGAAGTCCGTTGCTCTCCAGGTATTCTATGAGATCTTCTTTAATCAGGGACCCCATCAGCTTCTCCATGATGGAGGTCAGGCTAACAGGCCTGTAATTCCCTGGTTGCTCACTGTCTCGCCCCCCTCATGTAGTGGTACTACGTCTGCTAATTTCCAATCTATTGGGACTATCCTGGTCCTGTGAGCTGTTGGACAACTCAGCCAGTTTGGTTGCCAACTCCCTCAGTATCCTTGGGTGCAATCCATCTGGACCAGGGGCCTTATCAATCCGGAGGGTTGCCAGCCCTTTCAGGACTTTTTCCTCTAGTAAACACTGGCAGACTCATTTATTTATTTGTTTTATTTTTTTGATGGGGGGGAGACCGGGTAAGGCCCACTAGGCACAAGTGCCTGTTTTCAGGGGGAAAATAGGTGTAGCACCTTCCTTGACCGGGAATCAAACCCAGGCCATGGCAGTGAGCATGCCGAATCCTAACCACTAGACCATCTGGGATTCCCTTTGAGGTCACTTTGATACTGCTCTCAGGCAGGAGCCCATCATCTTCCTTAGTGAAGATGGAGCAAAAATAGCCATTCAGCAAGGCAGCCTTCTGCCCACCTTCTTCTATCACCCTACCCCCTTCACCAGTCATGTGATACCCCCTTTTACGTTTTTTGCTAATATATCTAAAAAACTGTTTTACCCCTTCTTCACCCCCTCTGCAATATGCAGCAGTTCTGTGTCTGCTTTTGCCTCCCTGATGGTCCGCTTGACCTCCCTGGCTTTCTGAAGATATTCCACCTGTTCTACCTATCCTTGCTAGCTCTTGGATTTATAAAAGGCCCTCTTTTTTGGCCTCTATTGATTCCCTGATTCTAGGTGAGAATCATAGCAGTTTCTTTCAATCTTTTTTTCTTTGTCACTGCTTTTACACATATCTTCAATGTCTCAAGGATAGCCCCATTGATTGCTTTCCATTTCTCCTCCACCCTGCCAATGTCCCCCAACCCTACTAGCTTCTCCCTGACCAATTCACTCATCTTAACAAAGTCCGCTCCTCTAAAGTCAAAGACTTCAGTTTTTGAGTGTGGCTTACCAGCCCCTTGGGCCAGTTCAAACCACACAGAGTTATAGTTGCTGTTCCCCAGTGACTCCCCCACGCTCATGGCAGCCACCAGCTCTGTGTCAGTGAGTACATCATCTAGGACTACGGACTATCTGGTGGGTTCCTTAACTAGCTGTACCAGGAGACAGTCCTGAAATGCATCCAACAGTGATGGACTCTTGGCACTCTTGGCCACCAGGACCTCCCAGTCAATGTCAGGTAAGTTTAGCTCCCTTGCCATTACCACCTCCCCCTTTGCTACCACTTTTCTAAGTTCCTTCTCCAATACTCTGTCCCTTTCCTCCCCTTGACCCGGGAGTCTATTGATCTCCTCAGCAGCAGACCCCACACCATGTGTTTGCCTTTTGCCTGGATCTACTGACCCGACAGGGGAAGGTTCTGCACCTGGACCTTCAGTCCCTGCACCTTATGGCCTGGTTCTTGAGCGGCTAGAGTTCCAGGCACTGGGTCTTTCAGAAAATGTTCTCCATGTTGTGGAGGCTTCTCAGAAAGAGTCAACTCACCAGTGTTATGCCTTCAAATGGAGGCAGTTTTCCATTTGGTGTTAGGTCCAGGAGATTAATCCCTGGCCTGCCTGGTGGCTAGCATTTTGGAATACATACATGCATAGACCTGAAGAAAGCCTTCAACCTCATTAATCACCCTCTACTGCTGGACAAGCTCTCCACCCTGGGCCTCTCCTCAGAAACTGTAGCTTGATTTTGGTGCTACCTCACAGGGAGGACACAGAGAATAAGGGTTGATGGAGTGCTCTCTAACTCAAAGTGTGTCACAGTTGGGGTCCCCCAGGGGTCTATACTAGGCCCGCTCCTCTTTGACCTATTCATTAACAGCCTGCCCTCTATCAAAGATGTTACTATATGCAGACAATGCAGTGATTTTCAACAATAGCTCACAGCTTGGGGAACTCTTAAGTGATCTACAAATAAGCTTTAAGTCGGTGGAGGACTGGTTTGAAAACAATAGACTTGTCCTAAATTGCAAAAAGAAAATGACAATGCTGTTCACCAGGCATCACCATAAGAAAAAAGTCCCTCTCTTGGTTGTCCAAAATGCACATGGAGCTACCCTTGAACAGGTCTAATCTTTTTTAAATATTTAGGTGTCACCTTGGATGTCATATGCGTCTCATGTGGACATTACAAATATGGCCAACAGAAAACTAGGAGTGCTCTTCAGACCAGTTGCGTAGCAAATCTCCAAAGGGCCTGGGTGCAAGGTGATGTTACAGGGCCCCTTCCCAGTTTTGAATAAACATCAAAATTATGATTTGGGCCCCTCAAACCTTGTGGGGCCCGGTGCCACTGCACCCTGCACCCTTGTAGCACGCCCCTGCTTCAGACAACAACTAAACCTTACCACTGCGGCTAGACGCCTGGCTGTCTCTAGTATGGTCCTCCCACTTACTAACTATGGTCTACTGATTTATGGAGCTGCCTGTGAATCAGTCCTAGGCAGGGTAAAAATGGTCCTCAATAAAGCCTGTCGTTTCGCAAGTGGGACTGATAGACTCAACCATGCTTGCTCCCTGTATATGCTTACCAACTAGCTCCCCTTACAAGACAGGCTAAAATATCATCCCTGTCTGTTGGCTAGAAAAGTCCTTTTGGGCCTCACCCCTGCTGCAATTGGTGACCTCTTCTGCCCAATTAACAACTGCTCCACAAGGAGTATGACCAGACATGTCCTTCTAGTCCCCGTTCGCAAAAAAAGTCAAGGTAGATGCACATTTGCTATCCAAGCTGCCCAGTGGTTTAATGAACTCCTTGAATCCCTAGTGGGCCTCCTCAAAATCTCACATTTTAAGAATTCCCTGAGAAAAGAACTCACTATGAAATTTGACTTTTGTTGTTTTAAATGACTTAATACCCTACTGTATTATGTTGCTCCTTGATTGTCATCTGCCTGATTTCACCACTGCAGTACCTTTGTAACTCTAATGTCTGCACTAGACCAGGCTCCTCTTGAGCTGGTGAATTTATTATGTGTATACCTGTTTGTTACTTATGTGGAACCTTTGGAAAATAGCACTTGTGCTCAAAGGTGTTATCCGAATTCAAAATAAATACCTCTGGTACCTGTCCCAGCTGGGACTGCTATCGACCCTTAAAGTGTATCTCGCAACCATCTCTGCATACTGGGCATGGTCTGGTATACTGATGGTGCAGGAGGTGGTCAGGTGCTTCTTTAAGGGCCTTGACCACTTGTCTCCACCAGTGCATGAGCCACCACCACCTTGGGACTTACTGCTGGTGATGCTCATGGGCAAACCTTTTGGGCCTATGCACAGGTATGAGATATCACACCTCTCATGGAAAACTGCCTTCTTTGTGGTCATCATGTCAGTCAGGAGGATTAGTGAGCTGCAGGCATTCTCAATGGAGACTCCCTTATCTGATGTTCCACAGGGACAAGTTAGTCCTTTGCCCCCAACCAAGGTTCCTCCTGAAGGTTGTCTTGAAGTTCCACCTTACCTAGATGTGGAATCTTCTGCTATATTTCAGCAACCCATCTTAGGAGGCCAAACAGAGGTTCTGTTCCTTGGACCTGCAGTGGGTGCTCTCCTATTATGTGGAGCACATGGCTGGAGTTCAGGGTGAGACTCACCTGTTTTCTATGCCGAAACCACACCTGGCAGATTGGTAGCTAAGAGGATGATTGGTAGGTGGATTACTTTCTACATCAACCTCTGATATAGGTTAGCTGGTAGGGAGCCTCCCATAGGGCTCATTAAACCAAACATACTGCTGCCTTGGTGGCTGCTTTCGGGGACATCCCTATTCAGGAGATCTACAGGGCTGCCACCTGTAAGTCAGCACACACCTTCATCTCCCATTACAGCATCCACCTTGAGTCTCAATGGGATGCTGCATTTGGGGCCTCGGTTCTCCAGTCTCTGTTTGCCAAGTAGGGGTGCATGCCTTGCTCCCTCATCCCAGAGAGCTGCTTGAAGTCTACCATTGTGTGGATAAGTGAACCATATCCATGAAGTACTTTTTCACAGAAAGAGTAGTGGATGCTTGGAACAGTCTCCCTGCAGAGGTTGTGGGGGCCAAAACAGGGGAATTCAAGAATGCATGGGATAGACATAATAGTACTCTAGTAATAGGGAAGAGAGGGTAAGCTGCAGATCAGCTAGGGTCTGCAGTAATGCATTAGGTAGAGAAAAGGGGCAGACTATGTGGCCCGTACAGTCCTTATCTGACATCACCTTCTGTGTATGTGTGTGCCCCTAGAAAAATAGGTTCTAGGGATGTGGATGTGGTGCACTTAACCACGCTTAGGCAGTCTTCCTTTTCTCTTAAATTCAGCTGGAGCATCTTCAAGCTAAGCTCCTCCCACCCACTCAGGTGGTATACTCCTCGGCTCCATCCCATGACGTCATATTTTCCTTTCTGCTGGAATAGTCAGGTCTCCTCCTTCATAGCTCCATGCGCAGTGTAGGCCTATTCTAAAGTGCACCATTGGCCATCTTGTTCTTCAAACTTCGGTGTGTATTTACTGGTTTCTGCTTCATCATTAGATGCTGCTTATGGATTGAGAGGAAGCCAGGTTGGGTCCAGGATTCAAGCGTTGCATTCAAATTAACCAGAAGATGTTGATGATGTACCTGCACACGTTGTGCATTTACTGCCTCAGGGCAGAGCACAATGTTGCTCCCTGTGGCATTTACAAATCCCTCTTGTTGTCGTCCCTCGAGAACAGCTACATGAGTCATCTTCTTAGCCAGCCGGCTGAACGGATCCCTTCAATCAGCTCTACTGATGCCCGCAAGGTGGTATCCGTGGCGGCGGGCTCGGCAGCCTAGCTTGTGGCAGTGGAAGAGGCAGCGGCCCAAGCTGTGGTGGGAGCCTTGTCAGCATCAGCACTACTCCAGACTGGGGTCAGCATTGGGACATCATTCACTGGGATGTTCAGGAGATGTGTTAATCCCTCCAGACCCTCAGGAAGGGCCCTTCCAACCTCAGCAGTGAGAGAAAAATCATTCTTTCCTTCCTTTCAGGTTCAGTTCCACCTCGGACAAGTTTGTTTAAATTTGTACAATGGTGTCACTGTTTTGTAACAATTAGACCCCTCTTGCTGGAGTGATAGTGGAGGAGCACCGCTTACGCATTTTGATATTGTCACTAGCTCCCTTCATGCTGTCTCTGGCTTATACATGGCCTGTCAAGATCTAGATCCCCAGAAACTTAAGTGTAGATGCTACTAATTTGCTACTGAATTAGGCCTTGCTCTTACAGACGACCAGTGGAGAAACATTTAGTTAGACCTGTATAAATACATTAAACAAGACAGATTTTGCCTACAATTTAAAATTCCACACAGTCTTTATTTTACTCCCATAAAGTTATCTCAAATGGGTAAACTTGCAACAGACTCTTGCACAGGTTGTAAGAGTGGACCCAGCACATTATTCCACATGCTATGGACATGTGGCAAGGCTCAACCACTATGAAATGAGATTAGGGATTGACTTGACCCATCCCTAAGTCTCCGAGACATGTTTACCCTGGCAGCCTGATCAGTGGGATGATATGGCGATAGGGCCACAGGTTCAAGGAAAAGATATATAGCAATGATCTCAGTGGTAACTAAACATAATAGTGCAACACTGGTTGGATGACAATTTTCCCACCTATAAGGAACGGTACAGAGAAATGCTAACTGCCCTGAATGTTGAAAAGGTGATAGATACTGCCGGCCCGCCGGCGCAGCGATAGGGTTACCGCTCGCGGCACCAGCGACCTGGGTTCGGGAATGGACTCGGGCAGCTGGAGGGTCACTAGGGGAGGAGGATTGAGCACTCAAAGGCTGCTCCTCCTCTGGATGGGGTGGGATGCAAGTCTCGTTGATATACTGCCACCTGGGTGACAACAGGTGGAGGTGCAGTGAAGGCAGCTTGCAAAATAAGGGGTGGGGAGGCGCCTGCTGGAAGCCGGAGTAACAAGAGCGTCACGATGTACTTAGTCCCTAGGCTTCCCTAGCATGCGGGCGCCTCGAGGGCTGGGACCAGAAAAACAGAAATACCCTGTCCCAGGTTCCTGTAGACGGGACCCAGTAATCCCGAGAAAACCCATACCCGGGCTCTTGAGATGGGGCCAGCTCACCTCCCGACGCATACTTGAGGTGTGAGAGAGGGTTAGGGGAGACCCTCTCCTCCCCACCTGGGGGGTAAACCGCGGCAGGATGGGGGCAGGCAGCTGGTACTTGGAATGGAGGTACCCGGGGCGGGACTACGGGAGCGCACATGACCTTGGGATCCCTGAAGAGAGGTTCCTGGAGCAGAGAGAAGGGGGCATAGAAAAATAGTAAGTATAAAAAAAAAAAAAAAAAGAAAAAGAAAAGGTGATAGATACCATGAACCATAGACTTCACTCTTGCAGAAGTAGTAGTTTTTATTCATAAAATGTATATGAAAAGGATAGGTGGTACAAAGCTCCATTGAGCTACAGCTCATTTCCAAGGAAGTCCTATTTTTACATACATAATGTTGCACATATAAATTAAAATAAATACAATACGTATAATTAATGCAACATATATAACAAACTATAAACTTACTGTACACACATCATGCATACAACCTACATCAACTTTGATCCAAACTGTGCAAATCTAGCAAATGTAAAATAATATACAATGTGGCCCGGATATTCAGAGCAGTTGCGCCGGTGCAAGTGCGGTATTGCGCCAAGGAGCCATATTCGGTGGGAGCCAGTGCTCAGCGCAAAATCCATTGCACCAATGCTCAACTACAATGAATGCATGTGCAAAAGCAGGGGGCATTCCCATGAATATCCAGCGCAGTGGCATATTCAACCGTGAATCCATGGCGCAAGTGTGGAGCAAGCTGAAGTTGCTCCAAGCAGATCTGTTCCTGTAAATACAGGGCACAAACACACAGACAGTACTTGCACCAGGGGTGAGAGCAAGAGGGAGTGGGAGAGAGAGAGAGACAGACCAAGGTAGACACAGAGGGAGAGGGACAGAGGTGCATTGGAGAGGGAGACAGGGGCAGAGAGAGAGAGAACACACACACACACACACACTGACAGGCAGTGCACCAGGGTGGCACACAGCCAGCAGCAGCCAACCGCCCAGGGGGACATTGGACAGCAAGGGTCATGGACAGTGCACCCTTCATGATGGAGGCTGTAATGAGGGGTGCGAGGGGGCAGGAGGAACAGCAACGTGGCCAAGGAAGGGCCCGTCGGTCGTATGACTGACACAGGTGGTACTGTGCTTGCACCACCTTTGAGAATTACAGCGACACGGAGATTGTGGGCTGGTACTGGCTGAACAGGGCCATTCTGAGGCAGCTCTGCAAGCTGTGCAGTGAGGAGATGCAGGCACCCACCAGACGGAGCCACGCCATGTCCATGGAGATGAAGGTGACAGCTGTCATGTGCCTGCTTGCCACGGACACCTTCCAGAGACCAACAGAGGCCATCACAGGCATAACCCAGTCGGCCATGTCCCGCCTTCTCACACAGTTCCTCGACACTCTGCTGCTGCCACATGCTTCGGAATACATCCATTTCCCCAGCACACAGGTGGAGCGCACAGCAACCATGCAGGACTTCCACAGGGTTACACGTATGCCTGGCATGATTGGGGCCATTGACTGCACCCACATGGCCATCTACATGCCACCTGGCCCTGAGGGTATCTCATACATCAACCAGAAGGGGAGCTCCAGCATAAACTGCCAGGTGGTGTGCGATGCCACGGGGCACATCACAAATGTCTGCGCCACACACCCCCTGGGAGTGCACATGATGTGTTTATTTATTTATTTATTGAAAATATTTCACCAGGAAAGGCACACTGAGCAAAAAGATGCTCATCTCTCGGTGCGACCTGGGGGGAGGGGTTACAGAGGAGGCAGGTATACTTACAGTAGTTGAGATTTGCAGCAGAGCAATACAGATAACATACAGTTGGGAGGGATTACTTTTGAGCTTGTTACATAAGGAGAACAGTACAGAACATAATCATCAAGGACATGGTATACATATCATGGGTACATATCAAAGCAAGAACAGTACAGAACATGATCATCAGGGACAGGGTAAACATACAGTATCATGGGTACACAACGAGGCAATACATGAATTACATAAGTGCGAGTAACAGGACTTTGGTGCCAGTATCAGAACTTGTGTGCCAGTAGCAGGACTTGAGCTGCAGCGAGATGCACCAGTTGACAGTAGGAATTGGAGAGTGAAGTTGGGGGGTATGGGAGGAGTGGACTAATAAACATTTGGTGTATAGGGGGGAGGTTTAGGTGAGGTGGGAGGGGAGGACAGTGGAGTTAGTAGCTGTGAGTAGGGCTGAAGAGCGTAGGTTAATTAGGAAGGAGGGAGAGAAGGGGGATGTTAGGAGAGAGAAGAGCGAGTAAGAGTGAGAGTGTAAGTGCATAGGGCAGTATATAAGCTAGACAATTAGGCGTGGCCAACCCGCTGGTCAGGCGCTAAAAGGTGTCAGGGAAGGGAAGCTTTCAAGGGGGGAGGTCAGAGGCAGTTGCAATTTGGAGCAAGGAAGTTAGTGAGGGCAGAGGATAGGGAGCATTTGGATGAAGAATGACGGATCTGGGTCGGCAGGCCGTTCCAGAGTTTAGGGAAGAGCTAAGAGAAGGCTGATTGTCCAGCGGTGGTCCTTCGGTGGGGGATGACTAAAAGCCTAGTGTCAGTGGACCTGATGGCGTGGGTGGAGGTAGGAGGGGGAAGATAGGGAGGATACGAGGTAGGGCGGGAGGGAGCCGAGCCAGAAGTTGGAATTGAATTTAACACTATGAATTAGGCACCGGTTGCTCAGGGATGGCAGAGCCAGTGAACAGTAAAGCTCGCAGTGATGTGAGCGGGTGGGGGCATCGAGGGCAAAGCAGCAGAACGCATTAAAGAGGGGGGCAAGTTTGGCTAGGGTGGTCTTTGAGGCAGAGCTGTAGATGACATCACAGTAGTCCCGAAGGTGGGTAGAATCATTTTCAGGACTAAATCACGTCTGACAGGTAGTGGGAGACTAGTACGGTTCCTGTAGAGTGCGCAAAGTTTCAGGCACAGTTTAGAGATGATGGCATCCATGTGTGTGGAAAAGGAGAGGTGACAATCGAGCCAAACCCCTAGATACCTGAAGGAGGGCACTTCATCAAGGATGGTGTTGTTTAGGGTATGGAAGATAAGAGGAGGGGGTGAGCTTGGATAAACACTGTCTAGTGCAGAAAGACATAGAGACAGTTTTCTTGGCATTTAGGGAGAGTTGATTGGTATTGAATCAGTGCTGGATTTTGTTGAAGTCCGTTTGAAGTTTGGAAGCGAGTTCTTCGTGTGTCCGGCCAGAGGTAAAGAGGACCGTGTCGTCTGCGTACATGTGGATCGCGGTAGAGGAGCAAGAATTCGGTAGATCATTTAGAAGGATGGAGAAGAGGATGGGGCCAAGAACTGAGCCTTGGGAAATGCCGGTGGTGATGGGGGGGGGAGGTGTGGTCTGCTATTTTAGTGGATTGGGTTCTATTTAGTAGGTAGGCACTGAACCAGTTTGTGGCGGACTCTGCTAACCCTGCTCCTGATAGGCGGGATAGTAGAAGAGATTGGGATACCATGTCAAAAGCTTTAGCTAGGTCAATGAAAATAGTGGCAGTGATTAGCCCTTTATCCATCCCAGTGAGGATGGAGTCTGTGAGTCTTAGTAGGGAGGAGGTGGTAGAGTGGTGTTTTCGGAACCCGGACTGAAATGGGGTGAAGAAGTTAGTGTCTGAGAGAAAGTGGGAGAGCTTGGATAGCACTAGGTGTTCCTGGAGTTTGGCGAGGGCGGGAGGAGGGAAATGGGACGGTAGTTAGTAGTGGAGGAAGGGTCGCCACTTTTAGGAAGGGGTAGGACAGTGGCATGCTTCCATTCAAAGGGGAGAGACTCGGTGGTGAAGGATAGATTTAGTAGGGTGGCGAGGGGGAGTAGCAATGGTGGGGGCAGATAGGAAGAGGAGTTTGTTGTCGAGACCGTGTGGGGATTTACCTTTGGTGGGGTTCAGAGAGTGAAGGGCATCTAGGGTTTTGGTGGGGGAGATGGGTCTGAAGGAAAAAAGGTTCCTACCAGCTGGTAGGGGGCTAGATGCCTGGGGGGCCGGTGTGGTTATAGATGTAAGGGGTGGGTGTGGTAGCAGGAGGTAGGGAATCGAGGAGGGCCAAGGTGCAAGTAGTGAAATAGGAATTAAACTTGGAGGCTACCTTAAGGGGATCGGAGAGGAGAGTCCCTTGGGCGAGGAGGAGGGGTGGGAGGCTTGCTGTTTGGGGGAAGAAAAGGGAGTTAATGACCTTCCAGAATTTTGAAGGTCTCCCAAGATTTGCATTTAGGGTGTTGTTGAAATATTCAGCCTTAGTTCAGCGGATGGCCTTTGTGCACTTGTTTCAGAGCATGCGGTGGGTGATAAAGTTGCTTGGGAGAAGCGTGGCTTTGTAGTTACGCCAGGCTTTTTCACGGGCTTGTTGGCAAGCTATCAGCTCAGGGGATATCCAGGGTAGGTGAGACCCACGGACTCTAGCCCAGCGTTGGGGGGCGTGTTTGTCCCAGGCAGAGAGGAAGGTGTTCCGAAAGTGCATAAGGGCTGAATCCATGTTAGTGCAGCTTGAGCTCTGGACCCAACTTGAGTGAGATAGATCTTCCAGGAGGGAGGAGAGGTTGAGGGATTTGTATGACCGTTGGAATATAAATTTGGGAGGGGATTTAACTCTGTGAATTTTGCGGACCAAGTAGATTAGGTGGTGGTCACTAATGGAATCAGGGAGGAGGCCAGAACTGATGACGCGGTGTGGGTGGGATGTAAGCGCCCAGTCTAGTAGGGAGTGGTTACCAGACTTATGGTTAGAGCGTGTGGGTTCCGTAATGGTTTGGCTGAGGTTAAGAGCGGTAATCTCAGTTTGGGTTTTGTTAAACGTAGGTGCTAGCCAGTTGTGGTTAAAATCACCCATGACATATAGTTCACCTGACTGGGCTAGAGATGAGAGTTGGCACAGTAGGTCAGTGACTATTGTGGTAGGTGTGCCTGGGCAACAATAAATACTGGCCACAAAGATAGATAATGAGGAGTGAGGGGACAGTTTTACCATGAGAAGCTCATAAGCTTTGGGTTCAGCTTTTGTAAGAGAGACTGAGAAGTGTAGGGCTGATCTGATGTAGATAGCCACCCCTCCGCCTCTGGAGGGCCAGTCTTGCCTTGTGATAGTGAAACCTGGAATAGCAATGGTATTATCTGGTAGACTGGAGTTTAGCCAGGTCTCAGATAGGATGATTATGTCAGGGGTGTGGTGGGCGGCTAGGACCTGAAGCTGATCGAGCTTAGGGGCTAAGCTACGAAAATTTAGATGGAGAAGGCATAAGCCTCGGGGGAGGCAGCCTGGATGAGTGTCGGTTGTGGCCTTGGCTGAGGGGTTAGGTAAGGGGTGGTCTGGGCCTGTGGTTAGGGTTGGGCTGGGGTTAGGGTGTATATCCCCTGCAGCCAGAAGGAGTAGGGCAATGGTTAGGTGGCAGCGTAGAACACGGAGAGACCGGAATTTTGCCATGCGCTGGCTGGGGGTGCCAGTAGGGTGTGCTGAGTGGAGGGAGAGGGGACAGGAGTGGGAGAGAGAGTGGCCAGAAGGCAGCTGAAGGAATAGACCGAGGAGGAGAGTGGTGTGGGGAAATGGGACCAGGAGATAGCTGGGAGGGATGATGTGGACTTAAAGGGGGCATATGTAGGAGGGGTCAGGATAGGCAGTGGGGGGTGCTGTGAAGCTGCTTGGAAGGGGAGTTAAAATGGGAAGGGACAGTAAAATGGGGAGGATCAGAAGTACAAGGGTTGTTGATGGGACCATTTTACCAGATTTGGGGAAGAGGTGCCCTGGCATGGTGCCTTGGTAGTAGCAGGGTGGTGAGTTACAAGTATCCTGGTTGCCCCTCAGATAGCGTAGATACCACTTTGGAGTAGTCGTACTGTCACGGACTCTGGTGGATAGGGTACAAGGTTCGAGACCCTGTCAGGGCAGTTGGAATAGGACTTGGCTGGGAGCAGGGATCCAGGTTGTGGGTGACTTAAAGCGGGCTGGGTTTGGGCCAGAAAACAGGGTTGAAATAGTGACTCCTAGTGGTCATATGGGGTTAGTGACAGGTTGGGTGTGGGACGGGCGAATAGGGCAGGGGTTGTGAGTAGGGCTAGCCAGGTGGCAGGGTGGGGGTACGGCGTGGGTAGAGGCAGGGATGAGAGTAGGGAGAGAAGTAGCCTAAACAGGGTAGGGAGAGAAGTAGCCTAAACAGGTAGAGAGGTTACAGGAAGGGATTCTGGTGGGGAGTCTGGGGTGGGAATGTCAGAGGGTTCCTCTAGTGGCTAGCAGGTATAACCTGCAAATGGAAAAGTGAGGACTTAGTAAAAACAAAAGAGAGGAAGTGAGATCATAGGGCAGCGCCAATATAGGTAGTGCCAACCCAGGGTGGGCGGGGCAGTGCGCGTCGACGGGCTAACCCCACCTCACAAGGTGCAGCTTTAAGCAGTCTCATTGCTTCTTGCCGGCACCCAGTGAATCCACTCTTGGAGGGAGCTCTTGATGTCTGCAGGGCAGGCAGGCGAATGGGACAGAGTGGGGGAGGTAGCGAGGCCTATAATGGAAAAGGAAACAAAGGAGCTTAATTAAGATGCAGCGGAGACTGGGATTTGAATTGTGCAAGATGTCCCGACACAAGCGCTACTCAACACTCGCGAGGATGTTCTGGAGTGACTAACAACAATGGCTAAGGTAAAAAAAGCTGCTATATCATTACACAATCTTACTGAAATTACAGTACTAATATCCACTGCGCTTAACGTGTAGTCGCTAGAGTACCCCCCCAGTGGCCCAAGTATGAGAAATAAAGGTAAAACCAATTTAAAATCTCCACATGGCAACGCTGTGTATAAGTCAGTGTTTCGGCTAATTCTACGGTTACGAGTAGCGTTGCAGTTCTGTGGTTCTGGTTCAAAAAACCCCCTCACAAGGGTGCAGCTTTAGAGGTACTGTAATTACCTCTTGTCGGCACCCGCAGTGAATCTACTCCTGGAGGGAGCTCTTGATGTCTGCAGGGCAGGCAGGTGAATGGGCCTGCCCTGAATCCACTCCTGGACGCGTTCATCTGGCACAGCTCTGCGCTGTGCCACAGGTTTGAATGTGGGGACATCCCCACGGGCCACCTAGTGGATGAGTATGGCATGGGCATGGGGTGATGGGCATTGTAGACCTTGGGATGGGGAGGGCAGGGTGTGCATGTTGGCGTGGGCACCAGGGACAGGCAAGGGGCACAGCAAAGAATAGCAGAGGGCTAACCATGTCATTATCTACACAGGAGACAACGTACATCCACTGAGGCCCTGGCTGCTCACCCCTACTGGCGCCCATCATCCCCAGCAGAGGAACGCTACAACAAGGCACACGCCAGCATGCGCAACATCATTGAGCATGTCTTTGGCATGCTGAAAGCATATTTCCATTGCCTAGACAGGTCAGGTGGTGCCCTACAGTACAGACCCTCAAAAGCCTGTGGCCTATTCCTGGCCTGCTGCATACTGCACAACATGGCCATTGACCATGGGATAGCTGTCGAGGCTGATGAGGGTGACAGTTCTGGAGACAACAGAGGCAATGGGCTGGAGGGTGGTGGACAGCTACCCCCTGAGTGGAGGGATCCCCAGCTGCTACAGCAGGCACAACGCCACCGGGACACCATTGCACAGGAGCACTATGGTGCACACAGGTAGGTGGTGCGACACACATGCATGGACCACGCAAACAGGTACAGCACACATGCAGGAGCATGCATGGCACTGGGCATGCACACACAGAGGTGTGAAGCAGGGGTAGGGGGGTCAGTGGCACACAACCACACACAGCAATACACACACACACACACACACACACCCAGGCATTGGTATGTGGCGTGGATCAGATGCATTGCACCGGTGCACAGGCATAACTGGTGCTAGCCTGCCCTCATCACACCCATATCACATGGTCCAGCGGCCAGGCAAGCACACAGGCGTGACACCAGTGAAAGGCACACACACACACCACCCATGTGCACACAGGGCAGCGGTGTCAGACAGCGGTCAGGGTGGCCTGCACATCAGAACCGCTGCACGGAACCATGGCCACCATGGCCATGGGGGCGGCTGCACCGGGACTGATCGGCAGCCACAGGCTGCACATCAGCTATGGGGGGGGTTGCAACAGTCCCCCAGGGGTGGAACCGGGGGACTGCGACTGTGTCCGTGCGGGGGAGTACAGACGCCTAATCAGGCCAGTCCCAAGCATGCCTGGGATACCTACGTCAGAGCCTGGCATCAACTGTGATGGGGTCGCCCAACGCCAGGATTGTGGGGTGGACAGCGCACTGCAGGGGGTCACCTTTGCATGGCCATGCCTGTGGCAGCCAGCAGTGCAAAGCCATCCATGATTGCAGTGGCAATGCGATCCAAGGATGCAGTCATGGCCTCCTGCATGCACTGCATCCCCACCAGGATCTGAACAGTGCCCCTCTCCTGCTGCTCAGTTAACTGGTGCACTTCTGCACACAGTGCATGCACCTCAGTGGCAAGCAACACCTGTTGCTGTATGGATGCCCGCAACAGACGGTTGTGCTCAACCAGCTGGTCAGTGTCCTGGGGCTCCCGGGTGGGATGCTGATCCTCATGTGGTGACCAGCCATGCTGCACAACCCCCCTCTCTGGTAGATGCTGCACAGTGGGGTCTGCAGGGGGAATGGGCACAACAGGCACACCGGCGATGGACCCTGTGTCCAGCTGCCCGGTGACACCTGCAGCCTGCTGCTGCTGTTGCCAGTTTAGCCACTGTACATCACCCAGCACCTGCGCTGCTGCACCGCCACCACCATAGGGCACAGCCAGGGCAGTGCACACCGCTGCACCCACAGTGGTGGCAGGCAGCTGTTCCACCGCAGGCAGAGCGCTGGGCGTGCTGCCTGTGTCAGTGGCCAGCAGGGGTGTCTCGCCCACAATGTTGCCCATGCTGTCCAGGATAATTGTGAAGTCATCACCAGAGTCGGACACTGCCCCAATCTGTGTCTCTGCGCAGAGGACACCAAGGCTGGCATCCTGCAGGAACACATCCAGGGCCTTGTCTGACCCCAGGTCCAGAATATCCACCTGCACTGTGGTGGTGAGCTGCAGCCTGTTGGGCCCCCGGAGGAGGTGGACTGCTGGTCCTCCAGGGCCATACCAGCATCCATGGCTGCTGTCGCTACCGGCGCCCCATCATCTGCACGGAGGTGTGCTGGTGCTGCAAGAGAAAGAAAGGTGTGTTAGTGATGAAATGCCCACATGTGCCCATCTCTTCACTGCCGCTGCACAGGTCCTGTGGCATGGCGTGCGCGTTGGTGCATGCACATGACATGCATGCCAGCTGTATGCACGCCAGCATGCCCATGTACACACCCTCCGTCCACCAGCTGTGCATGGCTGACATACTTACCATGCAGTGATGAGCTGTCACCCATCTGGAATCCACCTCCAGGCACATCCTCCACCATGGTGCGGCGCATGGTGGCTGCCACCACCTCCTCCTGCGGCATTAGCATTGGTGCATCTGCCGGCCCCCCTCCAGTGGCAGTCTGGGCTGCATGGATGGCTGCCACCTTCCCTTTAAAGGGGAAGTCTCCCATAGTTCCACACCAATATTTTCCAAACTCCTTATGTATAACTGTTGTGTGCATTCTCCAGTCACCAGCAGTCATATTGCTGTCCAGATCTAGATTATAAATAAAAATACACAGCCCCCAAAAGTTATCAATGTGGATGTCCTCCATTTTACCATCAATGTTGCTGGAGGATGATGCCATCAGAGCAACAGATAATGGTGCTGCACTAATGCAGTTCTGCCAGTAGACCAACCACAATGCTTGGTTCCCACTTGAGTAATCGGGAACCTTTAAGTGTTGTGCACATCCTGAAGTACAGGTCTAATAGGGACTAGGACCATGCGAGTGTGATGCAGCACTGATTTGAGGTATATACAGTATTCATATAAGAAGTGCCTGTATGTGTTGTGTTACTGTTTCGTTAGCAAAAACAGTTTACCCAATAAATGACTCTGGGTACAACAAGAGTTTTAAGTGAGATTATGCAGCTGTTGTATTGTGGTGTGTGTGTGTTAACATTCTCTGTTTTGATTGACACCAGCAGTGAGAAACAATCTTGCAAATAGGCCCCTTTCCCTTTGTAACTAGGCAGTCAGTGATTGGATGGCTGCTGTAAGGCAATGAAGAATTCAGCTATGACAAGGAATAGGTTACCAGGAAAGCACAGGCACAAGCACTTGGGGACTCTGGTTCAAATCCTACTAGAGTCCCTTACTCTCTAACCCTTAAGAAGTTCCCCTAACCTCCTTAGAAATGGCCCCACAGGTCCATGACTTTAAAAGTGCTCCAATTCTCATTATAAATCATTAGCAGTGATGTGAGAGCTACAGCACTTCACTTTCAAGGTACTAAGGATAAGCTGTGGCAGCCCCCCCCCCACTTTGTAATGCCAGCATTTGAAGTAGGATGTCCCTCACAAATCAGATGCTACATCTCAGCTGTTGTAGGTAAAGAAACTAATCAGTCTCTGTTTGTAGTGCTCTATATTTGTTTAGCTTACTCCTCCCATGTCATATGCATTCTGTGTCTTGGTATTTCCTGTCAGAAACTCAGATTTAAGGAGCATTTGACATGTAAAACAATACACTTTATAAAGTAAATGATCTAGCTCTCCACTTTCAGGCTGCTGAAGGGGGATGTTTATAAGTCAGTCTTGTGTGATCCTTTGGTAAACTGCCCAGGCTCATCTTGTAACAAATCTTCTTCAGGGTGCTCAGCTGGTTCACTACAGAGTGATTGATTGACTGCTCAATTGATTGATTGGTTGACTGACTGATTCAGTCTACTGCTTTCCACAACATGTTACAACTGTCTCACAGAGAGAAATGAGCAGTACAGAGGAACTGCTTTTGTCTCCTGTGAAGGAAATGCTATTAGATGTATTATTTGCTCTCACACATACAGTATTAAGGCTAAAAATACTACTCATTGTGTGAGTTGCATGACAGAACTGCCTTAAGTCATTAAAACTTAAACTAAAATCAGGCTAGACAGCATTGATACCCTTCTGTTTTGTTCTGCACTGTTGCTGCAGTGACATCAAGGGATGGGAGGGGCTGTATTACAAGTGACTCATTTGCATGTAAATGGAGGCTTGCTTGATATTTTACTACCTTGTGTCAGAGCTTCAAACTCTAGATATGTGTTGCAACAGAAGAAATGGCTGATCTCTTATTGACATTTGTACAATACTTGATGTAACGTATAATAAATGCATCAGATATTTCCAAATCATACATATACAGAAGTCTTCTCCTTTAATGCATCTCTTGTCTGTCCCCACCTTCTTCCTGCACTCCTGTGCCGACTGCTGGTGGCTGCCATGCTGGTTGACGTATGCTGCCACCTCCTGCCATGCACCAGCCCTGGCCTCTGGTGTGCCCGTGGCACCACTCAACAGGGGCTCCATGTCTAAGTAGGCCTCAAACAGGGCATCTGTCTCAGCCTTAGTGAAATTTGGTCTGCACTTCCGTGCAGGCCCACACTCCTCATCCTCCTCATGATCCGACATGTTACTGCCTGTGGACATGGACAGCACAGTGTTTCAGTGGCAGCATCTCCATGTTCTGTCCCTCCCTGCAGTACTGTCCACTCCCAGTGAGCTGCAGTGGCATGCACAACTTACCTCAAGAGGTCCATGGCCTGTGCTGTTCCGTGGTGCTTATAAGGCGCAACACATGCAAATGAGGTTTGGTGCAACCGTAATGATATACTAATGCACCCAGTGCACCATGCATTGGCTGGGTGAGCTCATTTGCATGTGGTGTCTGAATATCATGATATTGCGCCGTGTGCATCGGGATTGCGCCAGAGCAAGTCGCAATGCGCACGTATTCATGGTGCGCAGGCCCACAGTGCGCATGTGCATCATGGCGGCAATCACGCACTGTGTATGGACAGTGCAATGCAGTGGCATTGCGCATGTCGTGCATGGGCCAGTTACGCGCATGGGGTGCCATGCCCTATCATGCACATGCGCTATGCCAGTTTACCCCTGACCCCTGGGTCAGACCTCTGACCCTGTGACCCCACGTAGCCATGCCCATTCCACGCATCTCCAGCACTGCATGATGTGTGTGCACTGCGCAAGCTCCCGGGCATCGTGCGGTGAGTGCATGGTGTGGACACATGCGCCTCCAGCCACCATTGCCATCCTTGAGATCACAGTTGTGAACATGGTGCAGGGATGAGTTTTTCATGTCCCAAACTGGACACAGGTTGAGCTGGTGAATCTGGTGGCCTTTGTTGAGCCCCACACCTCCCAACTCTTTGGGCAGGTGCCCCTGCAGCAGGCCAGGGTCACTGTCTGGCAGGAGATTGCTGCCAGGCTGCAGCAGAGGACCGGGGTGGCCAGGACAGGGGAGCAATGTTGCCACCTGTATGGGGATCTCCTGTGGCGGGGCCCAGAGCACCTGCAGAGGCTGCAGGCATGTGTCAGGCAAGAGGCTGTGCTATAGCCAGGTAAGTAATCCAAGTTGCATGTGTGCCCTGGTGCTGTACTGTGGTGTTGGCTAGGCTGCCTGGCATGTCCTCCAGAGGGGTTCACTGTCATCGTGTGCATCACGGTGTGACACAGCCAACCACTGCTTGCATTGCAATGCAGTCGTACGGGATGTGTCGGGCAGGCACACGCTGTGCACAGGGGTTGGGGTGGTGGGTGGCTGCTGTGGTTGATTCCTGACGTGTACCTGTCTTCTTTCCATTCCCAGAGCCTGAGGATCATCGCTGGGCACAGGCAGCAGCTGCACAGCAGGCCGCGGCGGGCCAAGGTGGTGCGGGAGCAGCACCAGTGGGCCCGCAGAGGGCAGGTGTAAACACTGTCATGATCCTTCGCACTGTACATGGGGGGTGGTGGGGGAGTAGGTGTGGGCATGGCTGCCTGTGCCATGTGCCGTGGCAGCTGTGTGTGTCGCACTGTGCATGGTGCATGCCATTGTGGTGCATCCATTGGACATATGTGCCAGTTGTCAGCTGTTGGTGGGGTGGGTGTGTGCCCGGCTGCCACTGTTGTTGCCATGGTGCTGCTGGTGCATTGTGCCATGTGACTGTCATTGCACAGTCAGGTGGCCATTGTGTGGCGGAACCACCTCTGTGCAATGTTGTGGTGCACCGAGTTGCTGGCAGACATTGGCCCACCCCCCTGCAGGTGGCCAGTATGTTCCCTCCAGGGGTGTGTGTTCCCACGACCCATTGCGCACTGTGGGTGGGCATGGTTCCTTGGGACATTGCACTGATCACCTGTCCTGTCCCCTTGTTATAGGTGTCCAGCGGCGGGGACCCATTGTATGGATGGCTGCTCTGGTAGCTTATCCTGATCACCTCCACAACAATGGAGGTGGTGTTACAAATGAGGCACATGCTGTTGGTGGAGAGGAGGTGGTGACAATGCTACAGGGCAGCAGGATGTGGCTGCCATTAGTTTGCCCGAGCTTTCCCCTATTTCCTCTGCTGTACCCCGCCCTACAGTCCCCCTTCCCACTGTACAGTTCTTGTTCCCTGTACCCTTCCCTCACTTTACCTATCCTTTCCCAGCCCCTTGTTTTTGTACATTGTTATATTCATTAATATATATTTTTTGACTTACCTGCCTGTGTCAGTGTCTGCTTTGCAGGTGGCATGAGAAGCCATGCTGCAGTGGCCCAGTGTCTGTCCATGTGGTGTGCATGTGTGGGGTGCATGTTGTGCTTCTGTGGTTCACTGCTGTGTGCTGTGGTGTGTCCCACTGTGGTGGAGTCCTTCCCCTCGGTTGGTGGCTGTGCCTTGGGGTGCCCATGGGATGGCTGTCAGGGGTGTGTGGCAGATGTGTGCATGGGGGTGGCATACGGCCATGGTTATTGTTCAGGTACTGGCCGCACACTGTGTTGGGACCCCTGCTTGGAGTTGTGCAGCCTGTCCCATGTGGTCTGCCACACTATCTGCCTCCCAGCACATTCAGTGCCTACTGTGTGGGCTTCCTGTGTGCCTGTATTGTGTGTGTGTGTTTGGCTGCATGGTCCTGGGTATGGCCTTCTATGGTCTGGGGAGGCATGGCCAGCAGCCTGTGGGGGGGGCTCCCTTGGTGGCCCTCTGTTGGCCATTGACACCTCCTGTTGCCTGCTATCTGTACCACTGTTGTGTTCTGGGAACTAGTGTCTGGGTGCTTGTGTGCACCCTGCTGTGCCCTGCTGGTGGAGGCCTCCTGTGGCCTTTCACTCTGCTTCCCTGGCTCTGTCCCTGGGTCTGTTCTCTGTGCCATGTCCCCCTCTGTTGCTCTGCTCCCACAGTTGCGCTGGAGCATCTCTTTCTGCGCCATGGCGCAACTCTGATTGCGCCATGGTGCACCTCTGTTTGCACCATGGCACAACTGAGCCATATTCATCCGGGTTGCACTGGCACAGTTCGGCCTGCGCAACCTTTGAATATCGCTCTTGTTGCGCCATGGTGCATCGGACTTGTGCCGGGCTTTGGCGCATTTCTGAATATCTGGGCCTGTGTCTATAAATTATGGGAATCCCTGTATACCTTGTCTTTGAGGCATGGTTCAGGAAGCATAGGAAAATCAGGAGCAGTTATAAAATTTGTAAGTAGCATTTTATTATCAGCAACAATAAAATAAAAAAAATGTGCAGGATTGCTCTTTTACAGGCAATTCAAACAAAATAGAGTCTTTCATCTGAGTGTAGCTCTAAATCTCTCTCCCTCTCTCCAACAAATGTATGCTCTCTTTTTATAAGAAGTCTTTGCCTGGCAATTAATTTCTGCATCCTGAGCTCGTTAAGAGACATAATGCTTCTCACAGAATGTATCAGAACTTTGTCAATTTCTTTCCTTGCAGCTGTAGTAAAATAGAACAGTATCCCAGCACTAATCTCCTGTTGACAACTCTGCAAAGGAGTTTGTGGAGGGCAAACTGCATCTCAAAGTTAACCATCTGAGTTCCAAATAGCTTTTTTGCAGTCATTTCAACAATATAACTATGTACATTTTCAAACCAGAGAACCCAGTTTCATATAAAAATCCACACAGATTCACATATAACCACAGCTATGCAAGGGGGGAAAAAAAGCTAGAAACAGCAAGTGAAGGCAGGGAGATAGCGGGAAGGGGAGAATACAAGACTCAGAGTGATCAGTTCCTAGATCTCACAAGAAAATGTGACTGCACGATCAAACAGGCAAGAGAAAAGGAGAGGACAGAACAGATCCTTGCTTTTAACTAATTTTTTATAAGAAATAGGACAGGGTCTTATTCAACCCTGTCACATACCCCCGCCAGAGGGAACTTGTTTAAAAAAAAAATTAAAAACAGGTTTCTAAAACTTTCTTTTAATTCTCTTCTAACATTACCTTATGTCTTTACAGTTCTGCGCATATGCAGTATCCCTTTTCCACAACAACCAGTGCAGCAAACAGTTAAGTTTAAACCCACACTTATTTTTTAACCGTCAGAATTTTCAATTCCTGATCCATACCTTGACAGAAAATCAGCACTGACATTCTCTTTTCCAGATTTTTGCATTACTTTGAATTTAAATGGCCATAGTGCCAGGTACCACCTTGTGATTCTGGAATTTTTATTCTTCATTTGGTTAAGCCAACAGAGAGGATTGTGATAGTTTATAAGTGCAACATCAGCTCCTAGCAAATAAAACTTGAGGGACTCCATAGCCCACTTTGCTGCAAGGCATTCGTCTTCAGTGGTGGAGTTACCTTCTCTCTCTCTGTCTGTCTCTCTCTCTGTCGTGCAATTTCCTACTGATGTATAGAATGAGATGTTCATTCCCATCTATATTCTGACTCAAGACTGCACTGAGGCCTACCTCTGATGCATCTTTCTGTAACAAAAATTGTTTCTCAAAGTCCAGGCTTCTTAAAACAAGGGCTGAACATAATGCAGCCTTGATGGCTGAAAAAGTCTCTGTAAGCAAAACATAGGTAAGTATTGGTCTCAATCTTTCCCTTCCCCTTTTGCAAACCTATTTAACATTTGTTTTAGGGTTTGATTAAAGCGCTCAATAAGACCGTCTGTCTGAGGGTGATAAGGGGACATTCTTATGGCACTGATACCTAGTAATGGGTACAGCTCCCTCAACAATGCAGCACCAAAATTACTACCCTGATCAGTAATAATCTCTTTCAGTATGCCCACCCTGCTGAAAATGTTGTCAGGCTCTGCTGCCACTTTTGGAGCTGGGACAGTACACATTGGAACTGCCTCTGAATATCAAGTAGCATAGTCACATACTAACAAAATGACTTGATTACCCTTTTTACTTTTGTCTAAGAGGCCAACCACATCCGTTGCAATTCTCTCAAAAGGCACATCTATCAAAGGTAGGGGCACCAGGGTAATTTGTATTTTTTAGTCACTGTGGCTACTTTCTGACATTCAGCAAAAGTGCAAAAGGTAGCAACATCTTCATGAATTCCAGGCCAGTAAAATCTGTACAGCAATCTGACAAGGGTGCGATCCCTCTCTGAGGGACCAGCCATAGGACTATGATGTGCTATCTGTAACAACTCAGATATTTCTTCGAGGGTATCTCTTGCAGCAGGCCAAACCTATGGAACTATAGTCGTCAGGCACTAGGACCACATGGAAACTTTTTTAGCTAGCAGTCTATCAGGAGGCCGCCCACTCCGTCATACACCAACATCACCCTATCGTATAAGAGTGGACAGCCCCTGCACCCATCTCAGTTTTTTTCCCACCATCAACCATCACACACCAGACTTTATGGAGATCTGCCAGCTTCAGTCGACTGCCATTTCATTGTTTTCATTGAAACTCTTTTCAAACTTTTTTATTTTCTCTCTCTCTCTCTCTCTCTCCCTAGTGTGCATCACTTTAGCGATAAAGTGATTTTCCCCGCTCTGTTTATGCCGAGCTTCATCTCTGAGAATCTTTTTTTAGAAGTGTCCCTGTGGGAAGAAGATCCCCAAGAAGGACAACCACGAGGCCTGCATCCGCTGTCTAGGCCCGGGACACAACACCCAGGCTTGTGTGATCTGCTGTGGCTTCAATGAGGCTACCAGACAGCGCCAAGAGCAGACCTTGGAAACTTTCCTGCTAAAGCAGAAGGTTGCCCAGATGAAGAAGGAGCTTCAGGCCAGAAGTTTCTCTGCTTTGCCCGCAATGTCCCCAGGCTGACAGCCCTCAAAGGCCCGGGACAAGTTGGCAGGGAAGCACAAACACTGAGATAATGACCAATATAAGGCCCAGTCTTACTCACGGTCACTGCTTCAGGTGTTGACTGCAGCGGGGCAGTCCTCATCATTGAAGGCAGCCTCCACTGCCTCACAAACTCTTTCTCCTGCAAGGCTATTGTTGGCAGCATCCGTTCTAGGAGCTCTGGTACCCCACCAACCTCCCTGCTGTTCAGGCCCTTGTTTTTGGTGGGAACTCAGTCAGGTAGCTGGGCTAGCTTGTCATTGATGGGCTCAGCATTGGCAGTCACCAGGGTATAACCTACTCCCCCGGCACCAACCTCAGCCATTTCTTCAGCCACTATCTTGGGCCTGGGGCCTGTACCTTCTCCAGAGTCACCCCAGCCCGAGCCCAGGTTGCCATCACCCTCTCCGACACCAACCCACACCAGGGAGACCCCCCACAGGCCGCAGCCTGTTTGACCATCTTCCACAGTACCACCCCAGTGCTGACCCCAATCTTCCCCTCAGCTGATGCCATTGGGCTCGACACTGGTAGCAGTGGACTTTCACACTATGCTTAACACCTTGTGGGACTTCATGCGAGCTAGGCTTGCCCTCTGCCAAAGGCCCATCCCCGCAGCAGCCTCCTGCACTTCAGGACCCAAGGCCCTCACTCCCCCTTCAGGAGCCCAGGGACAAGGACGAGTATCGGCCACACCTCATCCTTCCAGATGACCTGGACGATGGAGGTGACAATGGGGGTGCTTCTCCCTCCCACTCCTCCTCCTCCATGGTCTCGTCTGATGGTGAGGAGCCCCAAAGTACATCCTCTGGTCTCTCCCGGATGATTCCTCTTTTGTGTCAGTTATGAGACAGTTACAGTAGGCCATGAGCTTTGACACTGAGGAGCAAGACCCAGCTCAACGTCAACTGGCTACTAATTTGTGCCTGTTAGACCCCCCTCCTCTGGTCTTCCCTCCCTTAATTGAGCCCTTTGAGGGTGCTACCATGGCTGCCTGGCACCGGTCCAATTTGATCCCTGCCTTGCTCAGAAAAGGTGGACAAATTGTACCAGGCTCCAGCAGGGAGGCCTTTCTTTGAAGATCGGCCTCAAGCAGATTCAGTGGTCATCAATGCTGCCCAAAACCATATCAACAGGCCTAAGCATCTCAGTTCCTTGCCCCTGGATATGGAGTCTCAGAGGCTGGATATCATTAGCAAGAGAACTTTTGCCTCTGCCACACTGACCTTTAGGGTGCTGAACTACATTGCCCATATGGTCCAATACCAAAACCAGCTCTGGAATCAGGCCTTCAAAACTGTCCGGGGCCCTACCAGAAGACCCCCTAAAACAGCAGACATGGCAGTCTCTCAAAGCGGTCTCTGACGTTGGCAACCATCTCCATAGGGCTGCCTATGATGCCTTGGATGCCTGAGCCAGGGCTGCCACTGTGGGTATTTGCCTACGAAGACACTCTTGGCTGAGGGTGTCAGACTTTGCCCAGGATGTTCAATTGTCCATCCTGAATGTCCCCTTTAGAAGCTACAAACTATTTGGTGCAGATGTGCAGGACATACTTTCTCAACTGCAAGCCTCTGACAGCACCCTACAGTCAATCCACTCCATGTACCACACCAACCAGCCCAAAAGTGTTCAATTAGTTCCCTTTCATCGGTCTCCCCATAGACCCAATCCTTCTAACAAGCCTCAGGGTAAGTGTCAGGCCGCCTCTGCCATGTCCACCCCCTCTTCCACCCCAGGGGAAAAAAACCAGAGGAGGTGGTGCAGCTCCAGATGCCTCTGCCAGTTTAGCTTGATTTCTTGCCCAAGCTCCACTTCCCCCCTCTGTAAGGCAGGAGGCAGTCATAGGGGGTCACTTCTCCCTGCATTTTGACAAGTGGAGGGAAATCACCAGAGATGCCTGGGTCCTGCAGTTCATAGAGAGCGGCCATACTGTGAAAATTCTGGAGTGACTTCCAAAAACTTCTTCAGTTCTGTCCTCTCATCCTCCAGAACACATTCCAGTGCTCTGGAAGGAAATCCACTCTTTGCTACGCAAAAGGGCCATAGAACCCATCCCAGAAACTCAACATGGCAGATGGTTCTACTCCCATTTCTTCCCGGTTCCCAAATGTACAAGAGATCTCAGGCCCATTCTAGACCTCCAGGAGCTAAATTTGTTCATTCAATACAAAACATTCCAGATGGTGACGCTTCAGGGTCTGCCGCCCCTTCTGCACCAGGGAGATTGGATTTGCTCCCTCAACATGAAAGATGCCTTTCTGCACACCCAGGTACATGCCTCTCACAGACAGTACCTAAGGTTTCATTTCTGGGGGCACACATCCAGTTCTGGGCCCTGTCCTTTGGCTTATCCTCAGCCCCTCGGGTGTTTACCAAATGCTTGGCATTGGTGGCATCGGCCCTCAGGTGGGAGGGATTCTGTTTTTCCCTACCTGGGTGACTGGCTTCTCAAAGCCCAGTCCAGGGGCTGCCTGTTACAGACTCTGGAACACACCACCCTCCTGTCAGCATGTTCAGTATATAGAGGCAGTCCTGTATACAGCTCAAGGTATGGCTTTCCTGCCTCAGGACAGGGCAGATCTCCTTAAGGCTCAAGCCCGCTTGCTGTACAACAGCCGCTATGTCTCAGCCAGAACCTTCCTCCAGCTCTTGGGCCTGATGGCCACAGCTATAGCCACAGTGCCTTTAGCCAGATGGCACATGAGGGTACCCCAGTGGACACTGAGGGTCCAGTGGGACCAATGTATCGGCAACCTGGTCCTGGTCTCCTCTCTGATGAAAAGGGTTCTTCTTTGGTGGATGGAATCAAGCAACCTGTTAAAAGGGGTTCCTTTCCTCATTTCTTCCCCTCAGCAAGTTCTCACAACAGATACTTCGGGGTTGGGGTGAAGGACTCATCGGGGGGCCCCAGCAACCACAAGGGACGTGGTCCAAGCTGGAGTTCTCTCTCCATATCAATTTCCTTCAGATGCAGACCATTCTTTATGCCTTGCATTTCTTCCAGACTTAGCTGTTCCTAGATCTTCTGCTAGTGCAGATGGGACAACATTAGTGTAGTACACTACATTAACAAACAGGGGGCACTCACTCATACCCTCTTTGCGGGCAAGTGATGAGAGTCTGGATTGGGCTCTGGAACATGATCTAGAACTGTCAGCCGTCCATGTTCCAGGCATCCAAAACATCCTGGCAGACTGCCTAAGCCAGTCGCAGTCAACGCTTGAATGGGAGCTGCTGACCTCAGTAATAGCAGAATTGTTCGACAGGTGGGGTTGTCCAGAGTGGGATCTTTTTGTGTCCACACGCAATGCAAAACTGCCGCTTTTTTGTTCACTCGATCCAGTTCCTGGAGTTTTCTGGGGAGACATGTCTTTCTCTTGGAATGGGAAGTTTCTGTATGCATTTCCTCCCTTCCCCCTGCTTCAGAGAGTTTTCATCAAGCTCCAGATGGAAGGGCCACGATGATCCTCATAGCCCCTTCTGGCCTTGTCAGATCTGGTTCCCTTTACTGCAACAGGTGACAGTGGAACCTCCAGTTCCTCTACATTTGTGAACCGGCTTGCTCTCCCAGAACCAGGGCACCCTGGTCCACCTGCACCTCAAATCCCCGTATGTTCATGCCTGGCTCCTGAGGACATAGCCATGGCTCAGTTTGGAGTGTCACCAAAGGGGGCTCATCTCCTGGTGGTGGCTAGGAAGCCTTCCACTAGACCCACTTATTCAGGTCTATGACATTTTATTCCTGTCCTTTCACCCTCATCACTTTTACTCCCGTCATTTCACTCCCACACAATTTCGCCCCCATGCACATTCACTCCCAGCCATTTCACTCCTGCACTGACTAACTTCTATTAAAGAGCAAATCTTTACTTTAACACTATATTTAATGTCCTGAATGCTGCTTTAATTCAGTGATTCTGTTACAATTAATTATTATACTTGTGTACCATCAGTGTACCATCAGTCTTCAAAAGACCTTGCCTGTTTATTACTCAGTGGCATCTTTTCTGTACAAATTACCCGCAGCGTGTTATCCCCTGTTCATTAAAACATATAAACATCAGTGCCAAAGGCATGATTTAATTGCTTAAACTGAATTCTGTTTGTGAAAATAGGAGGATAGTTCAAGTGTGCTTACAAGCATTCAACAGGACCCCGTTATCCATGGCATTCAGCTTCAGGGTGCCACCGTGCTACCAAAAATTCTGGCATATGCTGGGCTGTCAGTTCTCTTCTCCCTCCGTTCCCCAGAGTTGGCTGTTTTTTTATTTGCAGTACGGAGCTTGCCACTGCAATCCCAAAAGGACCAAAAATTTAGAAGGAACTGCTGCCCAGTTACAAACAAAAAAACTTAGCTAGGCTGTGAGTTCTCTTTTCCCTCTGTTCCCCAGAGTTGGCTGTGTTTTTTTTTTATTTTGGCCAGTACCGAGCTTACGAGTGCGATCCCAAAAGGACTGAAAGTTTAGAAGGAGCTACTGCCCGCTTTTAAGTGCACCACAGGTATGGAAATTAAAAGGTTTTTTTTGGGTCAGTTTTGTAGAAGGAGCAGAGATCAGGGAGTTTACATTATTCACCCTCCCTGCTACAATATTTTGGTGATGTTATGTGGCACAAATGCCAGTAGCGCTCAGTTCTGAGAGCAGTGTGTGGAGGAGTGTAATGATCTGAGATCGGTGTGTGTGGAGGAGCATAATCATCAGGAGCAAAATGACATGGGGGTGAATTCGTGTGAGAGCAAGATGTAGGGAGTGAAGTGACGAGAGCATAATGACGGGAGCGTAATGTCGTGCTCCCCCACTTATTCTATGAAGTGGAAACATATTGCACTGTGAGCTGCTTCACGTCACTTGTCCAGTGAATCAGATTCTGGAGTACTAGCTGTCCCTTTCATACTCTGGTCTGTAGTACTTCTCTCTTAAGATGCACATGTCTGCCATCTCTGCCTACCATGTGCCTGTTGATGGACTTACGGTGGCACAACTGGAGGTGTCCCATACATTTCTGAAAGGCATTCTTCACCTGAAGCCTCCTATCCACAATCCATGCCAGCCTTGGGACTTGAATTTTGTGTTGGAAAAACTTACTTTGGCTCCTTTCGAGCCAACCATGACATGTGAGCTACCCTTTCTGTAATGGAAAGTGTTATTTTTAGTTGCTGTTACTTTTTTTTTTTTTTCGTCTTTTTGCTGTGCCCCCTGCTGTCAGTGTCCACCCTGGACCCCCATACCTCCACCTCCGCCTATGCCTTGTGCTCACTCAGTCACCCCTGACTTTTCCCCAGAAGGTGGGGTCATGGCACTGTTCCTCTACCAGTGCCACGATACCAGTATCTGGTTGGGGAGCCGGCTGCGGAGGCTAATTGAGGCCCTGGGGCAGGGCTTCATGGTGATGCTCAGAGACACAAGGTTTTCCCCCTTTAGGCGGGGCGGGGACATGCAATGATGACCAGCATCTGCCCCACCCCTGAGTGGAGTAGGCATTGGTGCTTGCGACGAATCCAGCCTCTGCTGGGTACCGCTGCTGCACCAACCACGTGTGCCGCCCCTCCCTGCAGAGAAGGAGAGCAGTCAAGGGATGCTCCATTCTTCTCCCCCAGCCAGCCCTCCGATGACCTGGGTCCATTTCTGAACCCAGGTCACTGGCATCGAAAGTGGAAATCCAACCGCTGTGCCGGTGGGCCAGCTAGTTGCTCTTACTTCTGCTCAAAGAAGTTCAGAGCTACAGGCCCTCATATGCAAGCAGCACTATTTGATTTTATTTTCCACAAAGACAGGGTGTTTTTGCTTACTAATACTAACCTTAAGTTTCTTCCTATGGTGGTGTCAGAGTTTACTTTAAATCAGTCCATCCACCTTTCTGTTTATTACCCAGAGCATGCCAATCCAGGGGAAGCATTGCTCCACACTTGGCTGCCTACTTGCTCTGGTGCCTGCTGATTGGTGCACTTACAAGCTCAGCTCCAGCCCTTGGTCAGACTTCTACCAGCCAGTGGTGTGGCCAGCAATCTTGCCACCCACTAAACTGGCTCCACTGCTACTCAACTCCCCTGAAAGCTCCAGCCCTTGATCGGGCTTCTACCAGCTGGTGGTGTGGCCAGCGATCCTGCCACCCACCGAACCAGCTCCACGGCTACATGACTTCCATGAAAGGTACGGACCAAATACCAAGCTGTATTTTTTCATATTTCAGCACTCTCAAGCTGCTCTGCCCTGATTGGCTGCCTTCTTGCTCTGGTGTCTGCTGATTAGTGCGCCTACAGGCTCAGGTCTCCTAGCACTGAAGTGCCATCTTTACTTGCTGTGTTCCTCAGATTGTTTTAGCTTGCTAACTAGCTTCATCTAACTTTTTAATTGTGTAATTCATTATCATCCATGGTACTGTTTAACTAATGCTTAGAAACTGCACTAAACATTTGAATTGTATTAGCTACGAGGCTGCCACCAAACTGTTGTATTGTTTTACCCTTACTACTGCTTGCTAATCACCAAGTACTGTTGTTGAGTTGCCAGCTAAATTCCTGCTGATCCTCCTACCTATCTTTCCTCACCATGCTCTTTTTTTCTCTCTCCGCCTCTTTCCTCCTAGGTGCCACTCCTGTCTACCTAACCCCCCACCCTCTCGCCTGCCTGCCATCCTTGTACAAGGCATTGACCTGCCCTACCCCCCCAAGTCTCTGTTCCCTGTGCTCCAGCCCTTGATTAAGTGCCTCCCTTTGTCCCTCTGGCTGTCTCCAACCCCCTGCTGCTAGCGATCACCTTTAGGGACTGTTCCTCCCTCCCCTGTTTAACTTCTTTTCTCTGGCTCCCCCCGCCCTCTCATTACCCATTTACTTAACTGCAATTTCTTTTTTTCTCTTCACACAGCTCCAGTCCTTGATCGGGCTTCTACCAGCCGGTGGTGTGGCCAGCAATTCTGCCACCCGACGAACTGGCTCCACGACTACTCAACGCCCCTGAAAGGTAGTAACTAAATACTGAGCTGTATTTTTTCATATTTCAGTGCTCTCAAGCCACTCTGCCCTGGTTGGCTGCCTTCTTGCTCTGGTGCCTGCTGATTGCTGTGCCTACAAGCTCAGGTCTCCGAGAGCTGAACTGCCATCTTTACTTGCTCTGTTCCTCAGATCGCTTTTGCTAGCTAGCCTCATCTAACTTTTTAGTCCCACCCACTCACCCCAACCCACGACTTCTATTAAATACACACAGACTCCGCCCTGTACCCCTCTGCCCTCTCCCCTATTGGTTCACTGGCCTCTAGTCAGACTTTTTAGCTTTTTAACCCCTTCACCCTCTTTTCTTACCTCCTGCTATCCTCACCCTTCTCTAGCTCTAAAAAGTACATACACAGCCCTGACTACTCGTCCTGCTGCTTTTTCTCTTCCTGTAACAATGCTCCCTATTCTAAACTCTCCCCTCACTCTCTTCATGCTATTTCTCATCCTCCTCTCCCTCCCTTCCTCGCATTGGTCCAACAACTCCATGCCCCACTCGTCGTATGCTAACACCACTGCATCTCTTACCCTGTGCTACACCCTAGCGTTAACTCCTACACCCCTCTACTTCAATTGGACCCACTGCTCTTCACAGCTTCCTGCCCCTGCGTCATGCACACACTCTTTTGTGTCTCTTTAAATTCCAGCTCACCATTTTCAGCCACCCATCCAGCTCATCCAAAATGTCTAGCCAAACCTGGTTTAGGAGTACCAAGCCACATCTCATCATTATTTCCCTCCTTCTCCTCTTCTCAGGCAACATAAACCCCTAACCCAGGCCCCTCTCTCAATCTATCTCCCCTCCCACTATCCCCCCCCACTTTCCTCCTCAACCCCTACTACTCTACCCTGAGGCTTAAAGATCCTTCACATTAATATTCGGAGTCTTCTCCCCAAATTAGACCTACTGCTCCCTCTTGTTGCTTCTACCCACCCTGATATATTAATAGTCGCTGAGACTTGGCCAACAAAAAAGATCTCAGATGGTTCCATCACAATACCTGGATATTTTGTTACCCGACAGGATCGTGCCAGCAGGGGCAGGGGTGTCGGTATCTACTCCTCTGTTTCCCTTCATGTCACAACTGTTCTAGCTACCTCTGTCCCCAGGACCTATGAAGCCCTAGTCCTAAGGTTATCACTTTCATTCTCTATCCCTATTTTCATTGCAGGTGCATATTGCCATCCTGGCCAACACTACACTGTTACCATTGAGATAATCACCTCCATCGTGTCTGTCACTTCCTCAGGTGAACTCTGCCTCCTAGGGGACCTCAATCTTAACTGGTTGCTCCCTTCCCTAGGAAAATCTTGCACAGACATTACTGCCCTCAACCTGTCCCAGCTGACAAAGGAACCTACCTGTCTTAACCACAAAACCAATAACCACTCTCTCTTAGACTGGGTCCTTACCTCACATCCTCACAGGGTAACCCGGTCTGGCCTGCTCTCTGATTCTCTTAGTGATCATCACCTGATCTGCTTAGTCAGGAAAGTTCATAGACCCAAGGCCCCCCACCCCAAACTTATAACCACTCACTCCTACAAAACTCTTGACCTTACCCCGTTACATCAAGACCTATTCCTTGTTGATTGGGCCCCTATAGCATCTGCCAAAACTATTGATCTTGCTCTTGGCTACTTCAGCTAAAATCTTCTCTCTATCTGGAACAATCCTGCTCCCCTGAAGCAAATCCGAGTGCGTGGCTACCACCATCCTTGGATCACCGCTGAGTTCCTGTCTGTTCAGCAAGCGCGTGACAAAACCTGGAAAAAACACAACTCCACTAAACTTCCATCTGACTGCTCTAATTATCGCTCTCTTAGAAATGCCTGCACAAAAGCCATCTGACGGGCCATCTGAGTACTTTTGATCCACCTTTAGTAAGAACATAAATAATCCATCTAAGTTTTGGAAAGTCGTGCACTCTATTTTCTCTCCCCAAGCTAAACCTCCTCCACCTCTGCTTGATATTAATAACCAGCTCACTGCCGATCACCCCTTGGCAGCTGTGGAATTCAATACCTACTTTACTTCCCGTGCTTCCATTTTGCTTGCCTCCCTCCCAAACCTTCCTTCTACCTACCACCATCTGTCCCCACCCCCCCCAACCAGTCAACTAAAACATTTACTTTTCCCTAATCGCTCCAAGCGACTCCTTAAACACCCTCCTCTCTCTCAATCCTGCTCAGGGCACCTCTACCAATGGCCTCAACCCAGAGTTGCTCTACCTATCTGTTCACTCTATTTCCTACCCACTAACAGATCTTCTCAACCTGTCTTTCCACACTGCTACTTTACCTGTTGCCTGGAAACATGCAACTGTCCTCCCCCTACCCAAAGGCGGTGATTTTTCCTCTGCTGCCAACTACCACCGAATCTCCCTTCTTCCCACCTTAGCAGAGCTCCAGGAACACCATGTTCTCGCTCAGCTCTCTTCCTTTCTTGATGACTCTTCCTTCTTCACTCCCTTCCAGTCTGGCTTCAGGAAGAATCATTCCACAACCACCTCCTTACTCAGACTCACAGACTATATCCACTCTGCCATGGATAAAGGCCACATTACATCTGCCATCTTTGTCAACTTTGCCAAGGCTTTCAACACAGTCTCCCACTCCTTCCTCCTTGAAGCTCTCTCAACTGCTGGTCTGTCACAACCGGCCTGTGACTGGTTCCTCTCCTACCTAGTAGGAAGAACCCAATCTGTCAGAATAGTTGACTCTACGTCCCCACCTCTCCAAATCTCAACAGGTGTGCCTCAAGGCTCTGTACTTGGCCCTCTGTTATTCCCAGTCTTCCTAAATGACCTACCATCTGCATGCCCCACCTCTCATATCCGTATGTGTGCAGATGACACCATCCTGTTCACCTCTGGCCCCTCTCCCTCTGATGTGACTACCAGACTACAGCGTGACTTCAGTGGAGTTCAACACTGGCTAAGCTCACATCAACTCTTTCTCAATGCCAAGAAGACTGTCTCCATGACCTTTGGCACTAGGCAGAGACACTCCCAACTGCCTTCGCTTCCCTCCTTCCACACCCTCCTGGAACTATTCTAGAGGACTCTATCTTTTTTAAATACCTAGGTGTCTGGCTCAACCACCACCTTAAATTTTCTGAACATATTAACACCATCCTGAAAAAACCTGTGTCCCAAGCTTGGCATGCTTTACAGGAACCAGAGTGCATTGCCACTACTGGTGAGGCATGCGATTGTGCAGAAAATGATTCGCCCCATCTTCGACTATGGCGACATAGTCTACAGTGCTGCTCCCAAGTCTTCCCTTGCCAGCCTGGATACACTCTTTAATGCTTTCTGTCACTTTGCCCTTGATTCCCCCTTCCGCACTCACCACTGCTCCCTTTACCACTCTCTTGCTCTTCCTTCCCTCAAATGTAGGCGCCTGTCCCACTGCACCAAGTTCACTTCCAAATTCTGGTTTGGGACCCTACCCTCCTACCTCCCCCCTCATTCTCTGCTCCTGTTCTCATTTCATGCCCTCTTAGATCCTCAGACTCCCGAGCTCTAGTTATTCCCCATCACTGTACTTCTATTGGCAGGAAGCTTTCTCCTATCGCTTCCCTAAACTCTGGAATTCACTTCCTTCCCCTATTCATCTTTCCTCATCCTCTTATTCCCTCTTCCTAGCCCTACGCAACTATTTTGCCCCTAACTGCACCTGCTTCTAGCTCCCTGCCCCTCCCCTTACTCCCCTCTCTCTAAACCAAATAATCTGCGTTACCCCTTCTGACTCTCCTCCTCTCTCCTCCTCTCTCTTCCCTCTCTCCAACCCTCTCTCCTTCATTCCCCCTACACTGCACTATTCCCCTGTCCTCCGCTCCCCCCAGTCCCCACCCACCAGTTTCATTTTTTTCCAGTCCCCCCTTCCCCTACTTCCGTCTAAACTAATACATTACCCCTCAGTTCTCCTCGCACTGCCTTTCATTAGTCTCCTGTCACCCCCTCCTTCCTCTCCCCTGCCTCTCTCTTTTTCTCCCTTTTAATTTTCTCCCTTTCTGGTCCTATCCTCCCCATAGGGTTTCCATGCATCTTGAAGGGGGCTCCCTGAATCTGTCTTTCTTTGTCCCCTCTCCCCTCCCTCCCTTTCTATGATTTCTCTTGCACTTACTCAAGCCTCAGCTCCTTCCATCTCAGTACTTCTCTGACCTTTCTCCCTCAGTTCCCCTGGTTTTCATCCTTGGGAGGCACCATGTAAATTCCCAGGAGGTCACTCAACCAGGTCCACTACTCAAGTTGTATAAAGCCTTCCCGTATTGTGTTAAGTATAATTAACACAATTAATTACAATTAAGTATTAAGTTTATATTATGTGATGCTATTTGTCTCCCAGCCTTTGTACCCCTCTCCTCCAGGATGCTTCTGGAAACATGCTACTATAAAACACTTTAGATGTGCATAGAATTCAGTGTTACTACACACACTGTACGAAGGACTACAGGAATTGCTCTCAGTTGTTTTGTTTCTTTCGCCTCTGGGAAAGAGGGCGTTCCCATTTCAAAATAGTGCTTGTCCAAATGGTTGGCTGCCTGTATTACTTTCTGCTACAGGAAGTACGGCAAGAATTATCCTGGCATTGTTCATGGCCATTCCACTAGAAGCATGGCTGCTTCTTTTGCCTGTTTCAGGAATGTGTCGGCTGCAGAGATCTGTACTGCTGCTACTTGAAGTACTGTCCACACCTTTACCAAGCACTACAATCTGGACTTTACCTCTAGGCGTAGGGCCAACTTTGGCCTAGCAGTCCTCCAGGGCCTACTTTCTTAGGCTCAAGGTTTCCTCCATGCAGACTGTGCTGTCTGATAGACCTGGTTGGGACTTCTTCCATAGGTGTAGCCTGCTGCAAGAAATACCCTTGAAGTAAGATAGTACTGTTATGGAAGAACTTACATAACAGTAGATCTTTGACAGGATCTCTTGCAGCAGGCCATGCCATCCCTCCCTCCTTCCCCCTGGGCCTAGGAGGCCCTTCTGTGTCTGTACCTCCTTCTTTATCATCTTTTCTTTGGCGGGTACCTTCGATTCCTCCTTGGTTCCCTTAGCTGGGTCTAAGTGGCTTATGGTCTCTGGCAGGAGAACTGAGGAAGGCCCAGGGGCCTTCCACTGTTATAGGACAGAGCAATGTCAGTGTATGACATCTAAGTGGGCGGCCCCCTGGTAGACTGCTAGCTAGAAAAGTTTCCATGTGGTCCTAGTGCCTGGCGGCTATAGTTCCATAGGTGTGGCCTGGTGCAAGAGATCCTCTCAAAGATCTACTTTTATGGTAAGTTCTTACGTAACTGTACTTTCTAAACATAGAAACATAGAAGTTGACGGCAGATAAGGACCACAAGGCCCATCCAGTCTGTCTATTTTTTCTACCTTATGAATGTGCCATAGGCATTTACTCTGTCAATGGCCTATTTATTCATACTCATCTGTATTGCTCCCTTATGGCTATCCCATGCCTGTTTGAAGCTCTGCACTTTATTCATATCCACCACTTCCTGAGGTAGGCCGTTCCATGCATCCACCACCCTTTCTGTGAAAAAGAACTTCCCCACATTACCCCTTAATTGGCCTCCCTCTAATCTCATGCTGTGTCCTCTTGTCCTGCTATTTTTCTTATATTGAAACATGTTAGACTCTTTCACCTTGTTAATGCCCTGAAGTTGTTTGAATGTTTCGATCATATCATCTCTCTCCCTCCTTTGATCTAGGGTATACATATTGAGCTCCGTTAATCTGTCCTCATATGTTTTCTGATGCAGTCCCTGCACCATTTTGGTTGTCCTTCTATGGACTGCTTCCATTTTGTTAATGTCCTTGTGCAGGTGTGGCCTCCAGTACTGCACGCAGTACTCCAGACGGGGCCTAATGAGTGTCTTGTAAAGAGGGATTATTACCTCCCTCTTGCGACTTGTGATACCCCTACTAATACACGCTAACATCCCCCTAGCCTTATCTACTGCTTTAGTGGTCTGGTTGGATGATTTCAGGTCATCTGTGATGATGATGATGCCCAAGTCTCTTTCTTCCCTTGTGATTGCCAGCAGCTCCCCTCCCAACCTATAGGTAGCTTCAGGGTTTCTCTTCCCTATGCACATAACCTTGCACTTCTTTGCATTAAACCCTAGTTGCCATTCTTCAGACCATTTTGCACGTTTTTCCAGATCTCTTTTCATTCTGCCCACCATATCTGGATCATCTACTCTGTTGCAGATCTTGGTGTCATCTGCAAACAGGCAAACCTTACCCACCAGTCCATCTGTAATGTCACTGATGAAGATATTGAAGAGAACTGGCCCCAGGACTGATCCCTGTGGTATCACACTGGTGACTTGCATCTCTTCTGAATGTATACCGTTTGCCACCACTCTTTGTTTTCTGCCCGCCAACCAGTTTGCCACCCAGTTGACCAACTTCTGACCCACCCCGAGCCTACCTAGCTTATTAATCAATCTTCTTTGTGGAACAGTATCGAAAGCTTTGCTGAAATCAAGGTAGGTGACATCAACTGCACCCCCTTAGTCCACCACTCTGGTTACCCAGTCAAAGAAATCTGAGATTAGTTTGACAGGACCTTCCTGTTGTAAACCCATGCTGTCTTGGATCCTGTGCTCCTATGGATTTCAGTTGTTGCACTATCCCTTCCTGAAGGAGTGCCTCCATAATCTTGCCCACTACTGAGGTAAGACTGACTGGTCTGTAGTTCCCTGCCACCACTCTTGTGGAGCGGGATCACATGAGCCCTTCTCCAGTCTTCTGGGACCTCTCTTGTGCTCAGAGACTCACTAATGGCTCTGCTATTTCCATCCTTAGCTCCTTTAGTACCCTGGGATGTATGCCATCAGATCCCATTGCCTTGTCCACCCTGAGCTTAGCGAGCTCTTGTAGGATCTTTTCTTTTGTGAAGGGACTTGTTCACTCCTCCCTCACCCCTGTGTCCATGGTGTTGAGCTGTGGGCCCTGCCCTACCTTCTCCTCAGTGAATACTGAGCAGGAGTATCTATTTAGGATAGATGCTTTTCCTTGGTCCTCCTCCACACACTTCCCCTTATCCCATTTGATCTTAGCAATAACCCCTCTGGACTTTCTCCTTCCACTAATGTATCTATAGAAAGTCTTGTCCCCTTCTTTTACTGTTAGTGCTAGTGTTTCCTTGGTTTGGGCCTTTGTCTGCCTTACTGCCTTCCCTGCTTTTCTTTTATGGAAGTTTGGTATGCCTCCTTATCTTCGTCCCGCTATGTTCCCTTTAGTTTGATGAAGGCCAACCTTTTGGCTCTGACCTTTTCTGCTACTACTGTTTTTGAGAACCAAAGTGGTTTCCTCCTTCTTTTGCTCTTGCTTTTCTCCCTAACACAATGGAATGTTGCTTCAAGTATTGCATCCATAATGCTTGCCCACTTTGCCTGTACCCCTCACCTGTATTTCTTCTGGCCTGGGCTAGTTTAACTCTGTTGGCCATCTTATCAAAGTTAGCTCCTCTGAAGTCCCATATTTTTGCCTTGGAATGGGATGATTTAGTTCTAGTAGCCAAATTGAACCATACCATGTGATGGTCACTGGCCCCCAGGTGACCTTCTACCTGGAGATCTGTGATCCTTTCCCCATTAGTCAGTACTAGATCCAGGATAGCCTTGTTTCTTGTGGGTTGTTGTGTCAATTGTTTGAGGTACTCCCCCCTGCAGGGAAATCACTATGTGCCTTTTGTGGGATAACCAATTGTTCTCTCTGTTCCTGTGTCTGAAGTTTAACCCAAACTCTGTACAGTAGCCCATTACATTTTTTAAACATTGGTTCACCCTTTTTCACCCCCAGCTGTTTAAAATAACCTTGGAGAGAAACATTGTTAGTTTGTTCAGAATCAAAATCACAATCTGCTATCAGTTTAATTTCAGAATTATCATATATCAACCCCTTATATACATCAGTCTTTTGTTACCACTGTATTTTTAGGTGTCATCTTTCTTTCCTGGATTTCCAGATCTTGAAGCTGATCTTAAACAAGTCTGCATCAACATCACCAAAAAGAAAAGTGTCTCCAACATCTGAGATTTCTCTGCCTGTACTCTTGTTATCACAGCTGCTGAACTAGCAGGATTTACTGCCTCTGTGATTAACTCTGTAAATCCTGGAAAGTCATTTTAAATAATCACAGGTACAGATAACTTATGTAACATAGAAACATAAAACATTAATGGTAGACAAGGACCACTAAGCCCATCCAGCCTGCCTGCATACGCTACCTGTATCAGCTGCCTCTGATCCTACTTGGTGATCAGCTTTAGCTTCTCCTTCCCACCTCTAGGATTCACTTATGCCTGTCTCATACATGTTAAAATCCCACCACTGTGCTCGCTCCTACCACCTCATGGGGCAGGCTATTCTATGCATCCACCTCCCTTTCTGTGAAAAACTACTTACTCACATTACCCTTTATCCTGCCCCCTCCAATCTCATATTATGTCCCCTTGTTCTTGTACCTGTCCTGTACCAAAAGATTGCTTCCACTTGCACCTTGTAACCTTGTTTATGCCCTCAGGATATTTGAAGGTTTCTTTCATATCTCCATGTTCCCTCTTCTCTTCCAGTGTATACATATTGAGATCTTTTAATCTCTCCTCATAAGTCTTCTCTTGCAAGCCCTGCACCATCTTAGTCACCCTTCTCTGAACTGCCTCCACATTGTCTATGTCCTTATGAAGATGCGGCTTTCAGAACTGCACACAGTACTCCAGATGAGACCTCACCAGTGTTTTGTATAGTGATATCATCACCTCCCTTCTTCTGCTGGTGATTCCCCTTCCTATGCACCCCAACATGCCACTGGCCCTCCCTACAGCCTTTATACTCTGCTTGGCCACCTTTAGGTCATCAGAGATGATAATCCCCAAATCCCTTTCCTCCCTGGTGACTGTCAGCAACTCCTCCCCAATCCTGTAGCTGTTCACAGGGTTTCTGTGCCCCAGGTGCATGATTTTGCACTTCCTCACATTGAACTTCAGTTGCCACACTTCGGACCATTTTTACAGCTTTCCTAGGTCCCTCAATTTTTCCACCCCATCTGGAGTGTCTACCCTGTTGCAGATCTTGGTGTCATCTGCAAACAGGAAAACTTTCCCTTCCAACCCTTCTGCAATGTCACTAATACAGACATTAAAAAGGACTGACCCAGAGCTGATCCTTGAGGTACCCCACTGGTCACCCCTCTTTCCTCGGACTGGATCCCATTTACCACCACCCTCTGCTTCCTGTCTCCCAACCAGTTTCTAACCCAGTTCACCACCTTGTGGCCCACACCCAGGCTTCCCAACTTATTTACCAGTCTTTTATGTGGAACAGTGTCAAAGGCCTTGCTGAAATTGAGGTAGGTGACATCTACTGCTCCCCCCAATCCACCTCCTTTGTCACCCAGTCAAAAAAATCTGTCAGATTTTTTTGAAATGATCTTGTTGCTGCGAATCCATGCTGCCTTGGATCCAGTGTTCCATTGGAGTCCAGGTGTTCCACAGTCCTTTCTTTAAGCAGTGCCTCCATAATCTTACCCACTACTGAGGTGAGGCTGACCAGCCTATGGTTTCCTGCCTCCGCCCTGCTTCCATTTTTTGTGAAGAGGGACTACATGTGCCCTCCTCCAGTCCTCCAGAACTACTCCTGTATTGAGCGACTTACTGAACATGGCTGCCAGCAGTGCTGCAAGCTCCATCCATAGTTCCTTTAGTGTCCTGGGATGTAAGCCATCTGGTCCCATTGCCTTGTCCACCCTCAGTTTTGTGAACTCCTCTAGGACTCTGTCTTCTGTAAATGGATTAGTGTTCACCTCCCCCCACCTGTGCATCTGATGCCTAGCTGTGGTCCCTGTCCCTCCCCTTCTTCAGTGAAGACTGAGCAGAAGTATTTATTCACTATTGACGCCTTTCCCAGGTTTCCCTCCACACACTCCCCTTCTTCCCTTCTGAGCCTTACAATCCCACCCCAGGCCTTCCTTCTCTCACTGATGTACCTAGAGAATGTTTTGTCCCCTTTCTTCACCATTTGTGCTAATCTTACCTCTGCTTGCACCTTTGCGCTCCTAACAGCTTACCCTGCTTCCTTCAGACAATTTAGGTACACCACCCTGTCCTCTTCCTTCTTTGTCGCCTTGTATTTTCTGAAAGCACTCCTTTTGGCTCTTTTCTCTACTCTGCTTCTTCTCTTGCCTTTGTTTCTCAGCCTAATGCATTGGTTTGTTGCCTCTGCTATGGCTCCTTTTAGGTGTGCCCAATGCTTCTCAACCCCCCATTTTGCATCCCTCCTTGTCAGGGCTTCTTTAATACCTAACCCCATCCTAGCAAAGTCCACCGTCCTGAAATCCAAGACCCTTGCCTTTGTATGGCTTGACTGTGACCCTACACCCATGTTAAACCACACTGTATGGTGGTTGCTGTCTCCACTAGTCAATACTAGGTCCAGAATTGCCCTGTCCCTGGTGCGTTCTAGCACTAGCTGCCCGAGACCTACCCCCTGCTGGGAGTCCAATATGTCTCAGCTGCTGGCTGAGGCTGCCAACAGGATAGTTCAATCCACATCTGACACATTAAAATCACCTAGCAGCAGTACCTCCCCTTTTGTTGCCATCTCATGTATTTCTTTCACTAGCAATCTGTCCACCTCTTCCCCCTGAGCTGGAGGCGTATAGATCACCCTTGTGTGAATTGCTGTGCCATTTCCAGGCTCAAGAATGACCCACAGTGCCTTGGCCTCCCCCTATCTGCCCTGTACTGCAGTTGCCTTTATACCACCCTGACATACAGGGCCACCCCACCCACCCCAATTTGCCCTCCTTATCCCTCCTGAATAGAGCATAACCTGGTACACTAACCTCCAGTCATGGTTTACAGTGTACCGCATCTCGGTTATTGCTACTATGTCCAGTTCAGCCTCTGCCATCAAGGCCACCAGGTCAGGGATTTTATTTCCCAGGCTGCAGGCATTTGTGTACATGGCCTTCCACACTTTACTGCCTGTCCACCTTCCATTCCTGCTTTTGACTTCTTGTTTCTTCCCTCCAACCCCAGTTTTCTTCTTTTGCTGCCTCCCTTCCTTCTCCGTACCCCTTGTAACTGGTTCAGGTGTACCTGTCAACAACTTAACTTACCTACCCCCACTTTCAATTGGTGTGACACCCCATTATTGCTCAGAATCACTTGGGTGGTGGGATAGTATCACATGTCCCCATGGATGCATTTGACCCGAGTACCTGATGCTTTTGCACAGTGTTTTCCCAATACTTCAACATGCACCAGGGTCTGTCTGCTTCCTGAATCTATAAGTCCCTTCACAGTCTTATCTCCCACCTTGACACCTGTTAAATATTTGCCCCAATTTGCTAAGGACATATCTGTTCTAGTGTTACCCTCTGTATTTTTATGGCAGTTTCTTACAATATGGCCTGGCTTATTAGTTATAGCAAGTAAGTCTTTGGGTGCAGATTTGTTACCCCCACCAAAGTTTTTATCTGATCTGGGGTTAAATCATGAAAAAAGTCTTACCTGTCTTTGGCTGTTACTTCGCTGCTGCATGGGCTGTCTGGCCATCTGATAGTCCTCAGCCAAAGAAACAGCCTTTTCCCCATTTTCTGGTCAGTGTTCTTTTACCCAAAGCTTCACGTCTGTAAGCAGGATGTTGATGAATTGCTCCATTAGAAATATGCAGACGATCTGTGGGACTGTTTTGCCCCCTGGTTGGAGCCATTTCATGAGGAGTATTCTTTTTTTTCAACTCGAGTTTATTCAAGTTCAAGAAACATCACAGAAAAAAAGTGTTATTCACATTACATTTCCATGGTACACTGAATTAATCTGTGGTCTAATACATCTATAAAGTAAAGATTAAGAGATGGAGCAGGCCTTATCCTAGCCACTCTTTCCTTGAACATTCTACAATTGAATACAATGATAAATCACTTAAATGCCACAATCAATTATTATAGTACCTGGTACAATATAATAACTCACAAAACCAGTATAACTTAAACAGCTAGGTACAAGACCTGGAGTTCATTGCAACTAAATAATTAAAACTAAGCCCTAGGGCCTGAGTTCTTAAATTTATGGAATAGTGCTTGACTATTCAGAGTGTATGGTGGGGAGGGGGACCAACCCTGATGCTCCTTCTCCTTTGCCTACTGAGACTGGGGAAAAGGGTACAAGAAAATAGTAAGGGTAGCAAAGCAGAGAATAGTAGGGGAGGACCAAATGTGGGGGGGTGCCCCAGGTCAAGCCCGACTGGCAAGCACCCCATTTATTCAGGAGGGAGAGACATCTTATTTACTAGGGTGTATGTGAGGTGGGTTGAGGGTGTCTCACTGCTAATCAAGCTACCTCGGTGTTTACCATCCATCTGAGCCAGGGGTCCCAAATCAGCCTGTATTTCTCCTCCCTCAAATAAGTTCTAGCCATTGTGCATTCCATTTCACAAATATGTGACATTCTATTTTCCCATTCTTTTAGAGAAGGGGGATTTACGTCCAGCCAGTGTGATGTGATGCTTTTCAGTGCTGCCAGCAGAGCTGCAAGTACTAGTCTTCTTTGTGCTGGGGGAAGTCTCACTGCTGCTGGTGTGCCCAGGACTCACTCCGAGAACTCCTCTGGAATATTTACCTCTGTAATCTGCCAGACAGCCTCTTTAACTGAAATCCAAAATGCTCTAATTACTAGGCACGCCCAGAAGACGTGGTGGTGAGTTCCTACATCTCCACATCTCCGCCAGCACTGGGCTGTGTATGAACTATTAAAATGATGAGTCACAGATGGGGTTTCATGAGGAGTATTCTGAGTTGGGTGAAGGCTTCTCAAGGATTGTCAACTGAATGGTACTTCAGGGACAGAAATGTTTGCCTGTAGGTCTCCCCCTGAGATATCATATATCTTTTCAGGATTTCTCTTTTCATAAGGTCATAGTTTTCTGTTTGTGTAGTGTCCGTATTGCTGTAGGCAAGTTGGGCTGAGCCTGATTGCCTATTGCTGCTCTGGCCACTAGCAGACTGCAGCAACCCTTTCAAAGGTTGGCAGGTATGCGTTAATATCATCTGAGGGACACAACTTCATAAGTTTAATTGGAAAGGCTATGCCTGGAGTTCAATGGCCAAGCAGCCAGCCACTCCCACTTCCTGAGCTATATAAGCAGTTCCTCTCAGCCTCATTGTGAAGCACTGTTTCTTTGCAGCCAAAGGCTCTGTTGGTTTGTTCTCCGAGCTGGTTGTAGCCTAGCCCCCAACACACACACACACACACACACACACACACACACCTGCTGCTCCTGCTTGTCTGCTGGATTTCTGTGTTATGTTTTTTCCTGCTTCTGGTTTGTATTTTGCCTTCCGTTGCACATGCTGCTTCTGTCTTTGTTTCCTGTTTTCTGTGTTTGTGTGTCTTTGGTTTTGTTTCCTGGGGGGCTTTGTTTCTAAGCTCCTGGCATACTGCTACTCCAGAGCTCGTACTACTTGCTTTCAGATACTCACAACTCGAATTGCTTTTGGTTACAACACTCTGATTCCTTGCATTGCAACTACAAATATTATCTGTGTGTTCAGCTCAGCCATAGCTGCCTTCCATGTTGCATACTTAATTGCTTTCACCTGATTCTGGCTGACACTGAACCCTGGCTATACAGCTCAATCATATTCAACTCATTCTACTTGCGTCATTGCTGCAGTTCATTGCACTGCCTGTGACAGCTGCTTTCATAGTATTGTGCCTCCTTTATTTTATGTTTATTGCAGTTTGCAACTCAGTGTACTCAATACAGATGCTGCTTCTATGTTTGTACACCTGTTTCAAGCTCTGAACCTTGCTATGCAGTTAAATTTTGTTATTGCCATTCTACACTGCTGTTTTACTCTGAGGTTAGCTAAAGCTCCTGCTGAGGTTATTAAATTAGCTTTAATATCTGCATGTGGTTCTCGGCCCTTCCATCCCATCGCTTCTTTGTTTGTCCTATGGCAGGGACTGGGAGGTGTTTGGGGGGGTCGTGGCCCATGTGGCTAATCATTTCTGTTTTAAATCCTGTCTTCACTGCTGAAAATCCCCAGAGTTTTTCACCTTGATTTGGCTTTGTAATGCCTGGCTGGCTTGCCCTACTATTTAGTTTGGTTTCATTGCTACTATATTATGCAGACCTACATGCAGGTTCACTTATTACTACTCTGTTACTGACCAATGTGCAGTTCCACGCTTGCTTACACAACTGTTGCTCATTGCTTATGTAAAACATTGCTTCATACCTACTGCCATCCCCTCAGCTTCAGTCTCTGGGATTCTGCTGCTCTCAATTCTGTATTTGACCTTGCAAGGTCTCAGCACTCAATGCTCATTATGATCTCAGCATGCCATGCTCATTCAGCTAGCCAGCTTTTCAGCTCTCAATAAATTTCTGGGGTATGCCAGCCATTCTAATCTGGTGCAGGGTTCCTGCAGCCGATGGTCTCACTCTGCATTTAGTCTGCATCTTGAGCATGTCCAACTGTGGGTGGGATCCTTCTCACCTGGACCATAGCTGGGAATGTCCTCATCCCAGGCTTAGCCTTAGCTGCCTGCTACACGACAACAGCTCCTAGTGTAGAATTTAAAACTAGCGGTGAAGGGTGATAACGACGATCTCCTTTGGCTCTAGTGTTCCACTATAATGGTTTGCCATTGACTTTAGTGGTTTCCCTAGCAAGGCACCTTCACCACATTCTCCCTACGACTGCCTCTGGTTCACCTGGTTTGAGTTTAGGGTGGGTAGACCAGGTAAGTGCCTCAGCAGTCGTTGCTCTCCTCCTCCTCCTCCACCTTGGTTGCACATATTGTTTTCTCGCAACTTCCACGGTGTTTCTGCTAGAAGGTTTGAGTGAGAGCCTTCCTCCAAATTGGAATCTTTTCCACCTCCCTTTAATTTGGTTTTCCAAATTGCAGCTGCAGAGCCGTCACTAAATAAACTATCCCACGCCTGGAGGGAAGGCGATCTAGGCTTTGGATCCTCAGAGATTTCCTCCTCATAGGGTTTTCTTCTCTCCTCCATTGCCTCAGGTCATAACTGTTAGTTAGCATAGTAGTGCTCCCTAGTTTCTTTAGGTAGGTTCCGCTGTTAGATGGAGATGGAGGATGTCCTACCATTCCCTCTCTCCTTAGAGGATCCCCTCATTCTTAATGCAAACCATCAGTATCATGCTATGCAAGCCTGGGCATTCATTATGTTATTCAACTGAGCATCTCCTTGCATTATCAAACTGCCTATGCTTCTCTACTACTATGTTACAGTTTACTGCTTCTATGTCGCAGTTACCGCTTGCTCATAAGCTTCTTTGTGTCACTTTCTTCTTTGGGATATGATTGTACTATATTTCTTTTGGGGATTCCTAAGGTAACTTTAGCCACAGGAATCATCCTGTGGCACCTCTAGGGGTGGAACCCTCTCTCAGGGTTCCTTGCCTTTTGTACCCCTACAGGGTGGTAATTCCTCTGGAATAGAGAGTGTGAATGGACAAAAACAAACTAACACAGTTGCACAAGCATAACACTATACTGGCTGTGCAGGACATTGAATTGGAAAGGCTATGCCTGGAGTTCAATGGCCAAGCAGCCAGCCATTCCCACTTCCTGAGCTATATAAGCAGTTCCTCTCAGCCTCATTGTGAAGCACTTTTTCTTTGCCCCACCATCCTCCCCTCCTCCTCCAGTGGCAGCACTCTCTCCTTAGGGGTATTCCTAAGGTACCTTTCACCACAGGAATCATTCCATGGCAGCTCTAGGGGTGGAACCTTCTCCAAGGGTTCCTTGCCTTTCGTACCCCTACAGGGTGGTAATTCTTCTGGAATAGAGAGTGCGAACAGCCAAAACCAAACTAACACAGTTGCACAAGCATAACGCTATACTGGCTGCCCAGGACATTGAATGTCTTTTAAGTTGTTTGTGTTTTGTTGTGCTACTGGACCTGTGCCAGAACCTCCAGCTTTGATAGCTTGCAATGCATCCAGCCATCACTGCTCCTGTTGCTGCATATCTTATCTTCTCTTCTGTGCTGCTGCTGTCACTGCATCTCTTCTCTGCTGCTCCTGTCACTGCATCTTTTCTTGTCTCTGCTTCTCTGTCTCTAGTGTATAGACCACCATGTGAAGAAGGCAGACGTGCTTTCAGGCCCTCTCCCTGCCTGTTTTTCTTCGATCATTGCTCCGGGTGTACAGTCTCAGTTTGGACTTTTGCTCCTGCTTCTGATTTGGTTGCCATTATTCTGGTAATCACTCCTGGGCTTGCTGCTGCAGGATCCATACCTTTCTTCTATGCTTGCCTGGTACCAGGTCTAGTAAAAACTCCTGGCTTAGAGATTGCATGGTGTAAATCCCACTTAGTCTGATACCATCTGTTGTGGAGACATGGGTCAGAAAGCATAGGTAAACCAGGAGCAGTTATAAAATTTGCAAGTGTATTTTATTATCTGTAAAATAAAAAATTAAAAAAAACTGTGCAGGATAGCTTTTTACAGGCAGTTCAGACAAAACAAGTCCTTCATCTGAGTGTAGCTCTAAATCTCTCTCTCTCCAACAAAAGATTGCTCCCTTTTTATAAGAAGTCTCTGCCTGGTAATTAATCTCTGCATCTTGAGCTCATTAAGATGCATTCTGTTTCTCACAAAATGTATCAGAACTTTGTCAGTTTCTTTCATTGCAGGTGCAGCAAAATAGAACATTGTGTCCCAGAACTAATCTCCTGTTGATAACTCTGCAAAGGAGCTTGTGGAGGTCAAACTGCATCTCAGAGTTAATCCCCTGAGTTCCAAATAGCTTTCTGAAATCATTTCAACAATATAACTATATATATTTTCAAACCAGAGAACCCAGTTTCACATAAAGATCCACACAAAGATTCACATATAACCACAGATACACAAGGGGGAAGAAGACAGAAACAGCAAGTGAAGGCAGGTAGATAGCGGAGGGGGAGAATCACGAGATGGTCAGAGAGATCAGTTCCTAGATCTCACAAGAAAATGTGATTGTGCAATCAGACAGCCAAGAGACAGAAAATGAGAGGATAGAACAGATCCTTGCTTTTAACTTGTTCTGCGTAACAAATGGGACAGGGTCTTATTCCACCCTGTTACATACTTTATTGCAGTTGGGTTGACAGGAAAAGGTAGGGTAATGTTTGAAGCCTTGGTCTTGGCTCAGTAGAGCTTCACCTGCAGTGTCACTGGTCACAAGTTCCATGGAAGTTTTAGTGGGTAACCTGATGGTCATCTCCGGAGACGGGAGGGAGGATGGGGAGGGTTGGCTGTATGGTTTTATTTGTTCTGTTATTGTTTGTTTGTTCCCACTTATATTCTGTAATACCAAATTCCAATAAAGTATACTAAATTAAAAGAAAAATCAAAGAAATCCCACTGTCGATCGTGGGACAGGGAATGAGTACACTTTTCTGCCCCCGCAATTCCCTCAACAGCCATTGAGCACTCTGCTTTGGCTGATCCTGTATTGGTCAAGGTCCAGGCCACTAGCTCCATGGTAACCTCATCAGGCTTGTTGGCCATGACACAGGCTGACCAGGCAGTTGAGATTTTTAACAACCTGTTTGACCTGTTGTCTAAAGGGGTCATGGATGACTCGATCTCCAGAATTCCAGTCCTTTCAACTCTCAGGAGGGTCTGGAACAGCTGGTGGACCTGGCTGTCTCCTCTCAAGAGCTGCCTCCCTCCAGAGTCCAGGAGTCAAGCCATGTTATCTACACAGCCCTTCCACCTGCCTCTCCTTGCCATCACTGATACAGTCATCAGTCGAGATCCCATTCTTGGTCAAGATCATGGTCGAGGGATTCCTCATACTCCTGATCTCAATCTTCTGCCAGGTGGCACTGCAGTTGTGCCTCTTCTTCCTCCTTGTCTGATGAGGAGAGGCTCCATCGCAGGTTGTGTCAGTACTATGAGGAGCTGATGTGGTAGCAATGGGTAATTGGGCAGGATAGGCCCTACCCTTGACCCTGGTGATCCCCTCATCATAGAAACATAGAAATTGTCAGCAGATAAGGACCATCAGGCCCATCCAGTCTACTCGTAGGCCCTATGCATTGTATGTGGCCACTGACCCAATGTGATCAATGGCTTTTCATCACTCCCTTCCCTCTGAAAGTTCCCTTGTGCCTGTCCCAGGCATGCATAAACCGCTCCACTGTGCTTGCCCCCATTATCTACAGTGGCAGACTATTCCAAGCATCAACTACCCTTTCTGTGTAGAATAACTTTCTCACATTACCTCTTAATCTTCCCCCCTCCAATTTTATATTGTGCCCCCTTGTTCTAGTACTTTTTCTACATTGGAAAAGGTCCCCCACCTGCACCTTGTTTATGACCTTGAGGTACTTGAAAGTTTCAATCATGTTCCCCCACTCTCTCCTCTCCTCCAGTGAGTGCATATTAAGGTCCCTTAGTCTCTTCTCATGTGTTTTGTAGTGCAAGCCCTGCACTATCTTTGTTGCCTTGGTCACCACCAGCCCAGGCCATTCTGGTTCTGCTGAGACCAATGTTGTTGACACCTGTCTCTCCCCCAATTTAGGTGGAACCACTGCCATGGCAGTTGTTGCAGGGAGCCCTTGCCAAAGACTTCCATCCAGTCACCGGCTTGCCAAGCTGGTTGTCCGTGTAAACCATCCACTTGGAAGAGTTCTTGGTGGTGCATGGCAACAAGCGGCCAAGGGACATCTTTGAAAAATCTTCAGACTCTGATAGGTCCTCCATGCAGTCCTTGAGGAACCTTGGCCTCGACTGTGAATCAGCCAAAGAGCTGACCACTGACCACAGGCTGGTGTCTTTTGGGCTATGCTCAGGTTGATCCCTGAGTCCATGGAGATCCCCTCAGAACCAGTTCAGAAGCAAGCTAAATATCACCTCACTGAAATTCTGGACAGGGAGGATTCCCCAGGGGTCACCTTTCCAGTGGTCGAGGCCATCCTGGGGCTAGTTCTGGTGCTTTGGCAACATCCAGCCTCCAGCCCTAGGCCCATATGGTCCCCAAGTATGCGGTCCTTACTGGCTCCTTGTCCTGTTTCTTGGACCACCCCTTGGCTGAGGGGTTGGTAGCAGACTCCATTTTCTGGAAAACCAACAATGTTGAGTATGTGGACAAGCCCCCTGATAAGGAGTCCAAAAAGCAGGACCACGCAGTGAAGAAAGTGTATGCTGCATCTTCCCTTGCTCTCTGTCAAGCAAGTTAAGCCTTGATGATGGCCAACTTCGGTCACCCCCTGATAGGAGTCCTTGACCTTGTCCTCCCTTGCCTTTCTGCTGATCTGCAGACATTGGTTAAGATGGTCAGAGACTAGGGTCGAGCACTGGGTAAACACCAGCTCCAGACAACCTTGGACATCAGCAGCAGCCATCATGATACATAGCAGGGCCTGACTGTGGATTTCCACATACACAGGGGACACCAAGCATAAATTGCCCAATGTCCCATTCTTAGGCACTGACCTTTTGGCCCATGAGTGGAGGGGCATCTCACCAGGATTGAGAAGTCCAACAGCACCCTCAATTCTGTGACATCCTCACAGAAGGACCTGAAAGGGCAGAAACTGCAAAAGAAGACCTTTGAGTTTCAGCCCTTTCAGTCACAGCAGCCCAGGCAGCAGCAGCTCAGCAAGGGCAATCTCAGGCTTGGAGACCCAAGACTAAGATCACTGGTAAGGGCACCAAAAAGAGCAGGGGTAGGGGTGGTGGTGCCCCTCCAGTAGTTGGTGCTAGTGTCCCCTCTAAGGCTGCCCAGTAACTGGTCAGAGTGTGTCTACCTCCTGCCCATTCAGTCCCTGCCTCAGCACCCCATTGGGGGTCAGCTTCACCACTTCTGGCACAGCTGATCCATTATCAACTCAGACAAATGGGTGCTAGAAGTGGTGGACAGAGAGTTGCCTCTTGACTTTGAGGCTCTCCTGCCATGCACCTAGAGACTCCATGGTGTCACAGGACACACTGTCAGCCCTCAAGGATGATGTTGCTTAGCTCCTGTCCCAGACTCCACAGCAGGCTAGGGTTTCATGTCCAGGTATTTTCGGGTTCTGAAAAGGACAGGGGGCTGGCACTCCATACTAGATCTTGACAATCTAAATCAGTTTTTGAGGAAGCACAAGTTCCAGATGGTCCCTCTGAACCAAAGCATTCCATCCCTGGAGCAGAGCATGTGGTTCTGCTCCTGAACCTCCAGTATGCCTTCTTCCATATTCCAGTTGTCCATCCCACTGGCAGTACCTTCAATTCCACACAGTGGAACTCTACGAGTTCCAGGTTATGCCTTTCAGCCTCTCCTCAGACCCCCAGGGTCTTCATCAAGTGCATTGCAGTGGTGACTGCAATCCTGAGGTGTTGAGAAGTTGGGGTCTACCCTTACCTGGGCATCGGATCTTACCTCCTTAGCCCAATAATTTCAGGTTGGGAGCACATACTATTCTTGGGACTTCCTGTGGCTGCTGGGGCACATGACATCCTGCACCAGCATGGCCAGATGGGCCCACTGGCGGATGTGTCACATGCAGTGGGAGCTGGGCTGCTAGTGGTCTCAGTGCCTAGGTCACCTGAACCAGCTGGTCATGGTGACCCAGCTGATGTGGGATGCCATTCAGTGGTAGCTTATCCTGGAACATCTGGAGGAAGAAGTCCCATTTGAAAGAAAAAGAATTGCTGTTCTGTTATGGTCATTGCAGTAAACTTAAGACAAATATGTGTACATTTATCACTTACACCTTGCTCACAATGTGAAGGCCTGCAACATTTGCCAGGGCTTTAACCAGGCCACCTGAAGACTCCATAAGAAGGCCTTGGAACTTTATTTAAAAATCAAGGCTATGGAGGACATGCATCACATGTGGCTTCACCGTCATTTCCCGCTTCACCTCTCTTGGTGGTAGACAATGTCAGCTGCTGATTCTACCAAGAAAAAGGAGTAATCTTCTAAGTCGGTGGATAAGCACTGCCATGAGGAAAAGACATGGAGAAGCACCCTGCTCTCCTTTCAATAGAGAGGTAAGTCCCCTGACAAAGACAGATCCCAGGCCAAGGCCTCAGGTTCTGCTGCCTCCCCCCCCGGGACCAGTCAGAAACCAAGGTCTATGTCTGTCACAGGCTCTAATCCCCCACCAGGGAATTCACAGCTGATTCTGCTGTCAGGCACTATCCCATGGACAACCTCCATTAGGGTCCATTGACGCACAGATGCTTTTCCAAAAGCTCTTGCCTCTAAATCAGTTATCAATACCAATACCATCTAGGCTGCCGCCATCTACCTCACTGACAAACAGGAGGTTCCTCTGCTGGTCACTGTACCGAGCATGGTCCATCCTCTGTCAATGTTTAGTCTGTCATTGCTCCCTCCTTCACAACCTCCTTTGTCTATCAACTCGCTGCCTATGACCATCAGCTAGGAGGAGGAATTAAAATACAATCCTCGGCATGTGAAGGAGTAGAAAGATGAAGAGGTCAAGGATGGTCTGAATCCCCTTGATGTGATAGGCTCCAGTTCCACTTTATCCTCCTGCAGTGAAGTGAGTGAACAAAATGCTCCTCAAACCCCTCCTGAGCATGCCTCCTTTGAGGCTTTTTGTATACGAAACATGTATCTTTGTCTTCTGTTTATACCCTTTGCAGATTGTGCGAGGCCCTTTGGCACTATACATTACTGCTTAAAGCTGAACTGGCTTAAAATGTCATGGTGATTTGCATATACATCCCATGATGCTTTGCATTATGGGGGTATGTGTAATCTTGTAGTCCTTTATATGGCCTTCCAACCACGTTCAAGCGAGCCCCCTCAAATAGGGGGTGTAGTTTAATACCTCAGAACAAAAGTCACTGCAGCATACAGGGGTTGTAAACATCAGCTTGCCAAGTCAGAGATTCCCTACACAAGGGAGTATTAGGGCTAGAAGCCATGTAGAGTACAGTCCTCTCTGAAGAGCCCCAACGGGACCCTGGGTTGTGGGTATCCATCTGTAGTATCAGTGTACCCCAATGTCCCCCACCAACCCCCACTACCCCTTCTCGAGGCCCTTAGCCCTCCCACATCCCCCAAAGCCCCCAATCCCCACCACCCCAAGACAGGAAGGATCCTCCGTGCCCTCATTATAAGGCTCACCATTGCCAGCAGTATCCTGGAGTATCTGCCAGAGTCTCCCACAGAAGAGAGGGAGCTAAACAGAGTTTCGCCTGCATGACCACACCAAATCCTTGAATGCAGAAAAATAATTCACTCCTCAGGCTGCAGTGGACCACACTTCTCTCCCCCCACTCCCCAACACTCAGGCACAGTTCCTCAGTGACTTTCAGGCTATCTGGCCAAGGCCTGATCCTTGGTAAGTAACCAAGCTTAATCACCAGGCAAACAAGAAAACCACTGTGATAGTGAATACTCTAAATTTATAGATATCACCCAGTGCACCACTGAGGATTTGATAGGGCTAATCTAGTCCACAGTGACAGCAGGGGTTTCCTGCCCATGGAGGTAGAAACATGGGAGGGAGAGGAGCAGCAAAGCTGGCCAGCCCACCAGAGAAGGAACCCCAAAGGAGCCCACCTACAAGTAGGGTTGTCAGAACCCTCTGAAGTTCTGGGTTCTAGTTCTAGTCTAGAACTTTTGAAAAAGTTCTAGGGTTCTAATCTTTTTTAGAACTTTTTAGAACTCGAACCCTATTTTTATATTGTGCTGCCAGTAACAAAGATAGTAATAAAATACATGTAAAGGAAAAACTGTTCAATATAAGGGGGAGAGAAATTATCATGTGTGACATTGATAGGAATACAACTAGGTTTATTTATGGTTTCTTCTGTTTGCTAAAGCCAGCAACTTAATACGTAACAGGCCCACCCACCCATATGTTAAAAGTTTTCCTGCTGCAGCTGCATCATAGTTCCTTAGTGAAAGAAAGAGGCACATTAGCCATTTATGTACTCAGTTATATATACTCATCGTCATGAATTATGAGAAAAAATAACTGATATTACCTAATTTCAGCTATTTGCTGCTTTCTGTTTTAAATGAGTAAATCAAAAGTTGCTATGTTTAAAAGAAAGCTTTTATAACAAAAGTCAAGCCAAGGTACTACAGCAGCAGCATGTGGAACTGTTGCAAAACATATTATGTCATAACGTAGTCAGTCAAGACATTTGAATAAAAAAATATGCCAGTCATTGTTGCTGGCAAAAAATGCATGCAATTTTCTAAGGTAATGCATACATATACCAACATTTTTGTTGGCAAATTGAAGTAATACATACAACTTTCTAAGATGATGCATTTTTGCAGCTGATACTTCAATAAAATCTGTATTTCAGTCACATAAATAAAAAAAGTGGTTTCCTCACCACATACTAAGGAACATTTAATGTAGCTGCAGCAGTTGGCATGTGATGTTTAAGGGACAGCGTCTGTCAACCCCATTATGTATCAAATCATCACTACTTGTAAAGTAAAAACACTTTATGATACGTCACATTGTGTGAAAACTGCTGATGCAGATTTTCTTTTATTTCTGATTCCTTTATTCTTTTTTTAAAGGGGACAGGACAATTGTGCTAGATGGCAGCAGTTTGCAATGTATTTAATAAGAATATATATTATGTGTACAGTAGGTTCGGTCTGTCATCATTTTTTTCCTCACCATCCCCAGCTGATCACGAATCTGTAAATGAAAGAACTAAAACAACACCCACCTTTCACCCCATCACCCATTCCACTTTTCTTCCACCACCCTCATCTGTGCAGTAGCACCCATGCCATCCTTACACCCATATTAAAACCAACCCACAACCCTCACCCATGTACTAGCATCCATTTTTCGTTTATGTAACATTTCTGTAATTGAAAAATAATAAACAGCTACCAATTAGAACTCATTGTTTTGTCCTCTTTAAAATTGAAAATAGACCGCTCCTGTCCCAGCCCATACTGATGCACCACAAAGTCACAGAAGGTAAATCCAAAAATATATGTTTGCACTTTAACTATAAATAATATGATACAGAAAGGATTGCGTGACAGTGTCCTTTTATGCCAAATTTGGGCCTGTTCCCACTGATGTTAAAATTGCCCTGTATATAAAACTTGTTGACTTTAGTTTAGACCCTAGCTACAAAGCAGTTTGCCATGAAATGGTGAAAGTTTTAGAGTATATAGTCAAGGTAGTAGATTCGAGAAAGGAGAGATGACAACCAAAGTCATCACAGTCTGTAAAAGTTTCCTTTTGGTGCAGAGACTCCGTCCCACACAGTATTTACCAGCCACCACCATCTGAGTTGTCATCACCATCAACATCCACAACATCAATCACTTCAGGATCAGTTTGTATACTCTTGTAGGGATCACAATCTTGACTTATTAACTTTAATAAAGTTAGCGATGTGTACATTTTCTGGCAGCAACCTATTTCTGGTGTCTGTCACAATATTTCCAGCTGTACTAAACATGCTCTGAAGAGACACTTGTTGCAGGACAACCAAGATATTTACAGGCTTCTTCATACAGCTCTGTCCAAATTGACTCTTTTGATCTCCAGTATTCAAAAGGGCATGCATCAATAGGAATAGGCAGTTCTTGCAGGTAACTGTCTACCATGTTGGACAGAGACCGCTCAGAAGAGGAATCAGCAGAAGCAGCTGGTATGGCAGCAATTTGGGGAAAGGTTTTGCCACAGATTTAGCTTGCTACTAAGGGCTGAAGAAGTGGCAGTTGTGGAACAACTACTGTTAATGTTTGGTGACTTTTCCAGTTCTGTATCCTTTGTGAAGATGAACCTGCATGTTGTGGTGATGACAACCTGAGGGTACTGTGCGTGTCTGTGTTTGACTCCTGTGAGTGCTGCAGCTCATCTAGCAACATACATTTGTACTGCTCTATATCATCTGTTTTTGGAAGATGTATAGCCTTGAACCTGGGATCTAAGAGAGTTGCAAGGATGTAGTGTCTTGATTTCGTCATTGCAACTAATTTGTCATTGGTTTTGAAGCGCTCGCTCATTCTCTTTATGAGATTCCCATGATACAGGCGACATGTTGTCTGTGCTTCAGAGCTGTCTTTTTCTATTTGTAGATTTAGAACACTAAGATGATGTGAAATGAGCATTTTGAGTGGGATAACCTGACTCACAGATGCACCTTCAGAAGACATGTCCCTTGTAGCTGTCTCAAAAGGAGCTAGGATACAGCACACTGTCTCCATTAATTTCCACTGCAGCACAGACAGCATAATGCCATCTCCAATAATGTAACTGGAGCAGTACTCATGTACAGCTTGCTTTTGCTCCAAGAGCGCAGCATATAAAGCGTTGAGTTCCAACGAGTGGAAACATTTTGAATCAGCTTTTGCTGGGGCAGGTGTGTTTTTTGCAGTTCGACAATGTCCGTATAGCCTTGGTTGAATGTGAAAAGTGAGTCACAATTTTTTGCAAACAGCAATCATACCATCCACTTGTGTTTCGTTGCTGAGAAATCCTGACAATTAAGTGTAAGCAATGTGCAAGCAAGAAGTATGCAGAAATCCTCCATCCTGTACTGCTTTTTAAGATGTTGGCTCCATTGTCACTTACTATGAAGCCACATTTTAGACCGTGAGAATAAACCCATTCGTCAAGGAGGTCATTTAGTTCCTGCAAGATGTTTGCAGCAGTATGACTTTGCCAAACTTCTTTATATGCCTTAGGCCATCTTTTGGGGGTGTCTTTGTTTTGAAGAAGCACAAGAAAACGTGACCCAATGAGCGGTAAGGACATGTAATCTGTGTTTTGAGTGCTGGTCCACATATCTGTTGTGACATGAATAACCCCACCTCTGCAGTTTTAAGTGCAAGCATCACTGTCGCTTTTAAAGCCTGATAAATGTTTGGTATTTCAACATAGGAAAAGTACCTTCGATGAGGAACATTGTAACGAGGCTCTGCTAATGTCATGAGCTCCCTAAAATCCTCATGATCTACCAAAGAGTATGGAGAAGGGCTCAGCTAACAGTTCACCAATTCGTGATTAAGATGAAGGGTCTTTGATGATTTCTAGTAAGGTATTCTTCCTTTCAAATGTCTGAGACAGTGTTAGCTGTTTGCAACATGTCCCTGCTGGTTTATTATACACCGTGTTTATGGGCAGATGGACGAGAGATGGTGGACTAGGACTTATACATTCAGTGCCATCACTGGATGTGCAACTGGTACTAATGGTGCTGGCATTGGTGGTAACAGTGATCCTAGGGCTGGCAGTGGTTCTGCCCACATCAAGTTCAGACAATTCAGTATCCATTTCAGATTCCTGACCCTTCTCATATGCGGTCTGGAAGATGGAGGACATGGGTTTTGGATGATCAAGCAAAACCGAATGCTTTTTCAGATGGCGTTTAAGAGCTGTAGTGCCAAGACATGACACAACTTTACCACGGCTTACCCTCTGTTTACACAGGGAACAAATTGCTCTGCATGGATCAGTTTTACTGACTGAGAAATAATTCCACACCTCAGATGTGACAGATTTTGTTCGAGTGCTAGGAAGATAGCTAAAGACTGTTTGTGTCTTTTCACCTGTCCTAACAGAACCTGGGACATGCTCCTTGGTGCTAGAAGAGTGGACAGAAGACTCTGATGGATTTTCATTGCTGGCCAACACAGAAGTGGTGGATTCAATGGATATGTCCTTTTCATTGCCAACAGTGCTGGATGTATTTGCAAGTGCACTACCTGATTCATTGTCAGCAGACTTGCTCATTTCACTTTGTTGAGGAAGTAATGATTTGTCATGAGACACAACAGTGTCGGACTGAGACAAAGAGCTACTGTCTGAGTCAGAGAGGGACTCACTGTCACTTACATTATTGCTACTAGTCACAGGGATCTTAACAGCATGAATGGCATACCTTATGGTGCCTCTCCGTGTGACCCCAGCAGCTGTACAGGTTTTCTTAAAAGGTCCCCCTTTACCACACTTCACTGTTGCTCTTTTGCTGTTTGTTGAATTTTTATCACGTGAAACATTTTGGTTATTTCTGTTAGCACCAGGATTACCACTACCACCAACACCTGCTCCAACACCAGCACTAGATGCTTCATCTATGTTGGTGTCAGCCATAACAGACAGTAAGTACCAGTACTACCAGTATACTGCGTGAACACACCCACACCCAAACAATTCCTGTGTAAAAGCAATGTGATCTGTGATCGCTGGCTACAACTCAAAATTTTATTTTGGTTGTGTGACACTGTGATACCGTGGACTGAAAGTAATTGAAGAATATGACAGTTTGCAACTAAAGGATCCCAGGTTCAAGGCTTACAGAATGATTGGGCTGCTGGGCATAGGCATACACATAGCAATCAAGGGGTGCACAGCAGCAGGGTGATGGGCTGACCACAGGAGGCGATCTCATACGCAACCCAGGGAATGAGAATTATATTTCTACGTTTCTGTCATGTAAGGTTAATGCCACCACACAACTGACCACTGGGCTTCTGTCTGTAACACACACTGGGTAGGGTACAGTGCAGTCAAAGGGCACACAGTAGCAGGGTGATGGGCTGACCACAGGAGGCTGAGTCACACTCTGTAACCCAGGAATGAGAATTATATTTCTATGTTTCTGTCATGTAAGGTTAATGCCACCACACAACTGGCCACTGGGCTTCTCTCTGTAACACACACTGGGTAGAGTACAGTGCAGTCAAGGGGCACACAGCAGCAGGGTGATGGGCTGACCACAGGAGACGGAGTCACATACACAACCCAGGGAATGAGAATTATATTTCTACGTTTCTGTCATGTAAGGTTAATGCCACCGCACAACTGGCCACTGGGCTTCTCTCTGTAACACACACTGGGTAGGGTACAGTGCAGTCAAACGGCACACAGCAACAGGGTGATGGGCTGACCACAGGAGACGGAGTCACATACATAACCAACAACTCAGGGAATGAGAATTATATTTCTACGTTTCTGTCATGTAAGGTTAATGCCACCACACAACTAGCCACTGGGCTTCTCTCTGTAATACACACACTGGGTAGGGTACAGTGCAGTCAAAGCACACAGTAGCAGGGTGATGGGCTGACCACAGGAGACGGAGTCACATACGCAACCCAGGGAATGAGAATTATATTTCTACGTTTCTGTCATGTAAGGTTAATGCCACCACACAACTGGCCACTGGGCTTCTCTCTGTAACACACACTGGGTAGGGTACAGTGCAGTCAAAGGGCACACAGCAGCAGGGTGATGGGCTGACCACAGGAGATGGAGTCACATACATAACCAACAACTCAGGGAATGAGAATTATATTTCTACGTTTCTGTCATGTAAGGTTAATGCCACCACACAACTAGCCACTGGGCTTCTCTGTAACACACACACTGGGTAGGGTACAGTGCAGTCAAAGGGCACACAGTAGCAGGGTGATGGGCTGACCACAGGAGACGGAGTCACATACGCAACCCAGGGAATGAGAATTATATTTCTACGTTTCTGTCATGTAAGGTTAATGCCACCACACAACTGGCCACTGGACTTCTCTCTGTAACACACACTGGGTAGGGTACAGTGCAGTCAAGGGGCACACACTGGGCTTCTCTCTGTGACACACACACTACACTGGGAAGGGTTCAGATTTATTTGCCTTTTTTTGGCCCCCTTGTATGCTTGTTGCTGGCAGCTGCTGAGTGTGCAGTGTGCACCACTGACTGAGCAGTGCTGCAGTTTCAAATAATCACATTTCACAAAGGTTCTTCACTTCTTCTTATTTTTTTTATTCTCTCTCCGAGTCCTCCTGAGTCCTCCTCCAGTCCTGATATTGATTGATCTCGGTCTCGATCCCTCCCTATTCCCCAGTCCCTTCCCAATTCTTGATTAATCCCTCCACCTGTCCTGAACCTCCCCCTAGTCCCACTCCCACCCGATTTTGAGCTTTTTTCAGCCTTTCTCTTGTTTTCGGTCTCACAGGAAAATGGATGATGGAAGTGGCCACTGGACAAGAGTAGCGGTACGCTAACCACTAACGCTACAGTTTAGCTAGGCTGCTGCTTCCTCCGCTCTGATCCTCAGCAAATGGCGCTCCTCCTCGCGGCACATCTGCCTAAATACCCCCACAGATCCCGCGGCTCGCGCAGCTTACTCGACCCCCACCTGACCTGTCGTAGGTAAATTACAAACAATGTCATGATTCGAACCCTTTACGAACGTTTAGTGTTCGAGTTTTAGAACTCGAACACCAGGGTTCGAGGAGGGTTCGAATCTTTCACGAACTAGTTCTGACAACCCTACCTACAAGGGGGGGGCAAAGGAAGGCAATAGGGACTCCCCTTGGGGACTCCACATGTGAACAAGATCAGACGCTGTCTCAGAAGTTGGTCAGTCGGGGTCCATGCAAGTACTGGCTACCTCCTGAGGTCCTCTCAAGTGCACAATAATCTGCTGCGTTATCTCTACCGTGTGTTTGTTTCTGGCATCAGAGCTTTTCCAGACTTGTCTCATTAATTTGGTCACAATCGATGGGGGTGCAGCTGGCACCGGATGTGCATCGTAGGGAATGTCCCGCACTCTGAGCTCTGCTTGAATCTGTTCAGCTGAAGTAAAAGTCTTTGGCTCATCCATCAGGTGAATCACCATTTTGGCTGGATATGGAGTATAACATTTTAGACTGTGTGCCCATGAGGGTTCATAAAAGGTAGGAAGGCCTGGTCTTTGTTCTGCAGAGAGACTGGGTAATCATGATCAAAAAAGACCCTCTTGCCTTTATAGAGGACTTCCCTGGCTCACCATGCTTTCTTTAAGACCTCCTGTCTATTAATGTAAGTAAGCAAAATTGGCCACTATAGAACATGGTCATGCATTAGATGTACTAACATACTAACATACTATTTGCCAGCGGATTAGGCCTTACGGTCTATCCAGTCTGCTCGAACCTCAGATCCCTAGTTGGGTGCCGAGACCCCCCCCCCTTGTGTTCCAGAAACCCCTATCATCCATCCCCACCCCCCCAGGACAGGCCATCATCTGATACATCCACTTTCTGTGTCTGTCCCACCCTCTCTTGAAGCCCTCCACTGTGGATCTCTGCACCAGCTCGCCAGGCAGTGCATTCCAAGGGTCCACCACCCTCTCAGTGAAAAACCTCCTCCTCTTTTCCCCCCTCACCCTTCCACCTTCAAACTTCACACCATGCCCTCTGGTGATACCTCCCTGCTTTAGTCTAAAGATCCCCTCCATGTTTACTCTATTTATTCCCTTGAGGTATTTGAAGACCTCAATCATGTCCCCCCGTCTCTCCTCTCCTCCAATGAAAACAGGCAGAGCTCCTCAAGTCTGTCCTCATCGTCAAATCCCCTAGCCCTCCTTATCCTCTTAGTTTGCCCTCCTCTGTACCTCTCCAGGAGCTGTGTTCCTCTTCAAGTGTGGTCTCCAGTACCGTACACAGTACTCAAGGTGTGGTCTAACCAGTCCATTGTACAGTGACAGAATCACTTCCTTGCTCCTAGAGGTGATCCCCCTTATGATGCATCGCAATGTCCTGTTTGCCTTGCTAGCCACTCTCCTGCACTGCTCAGAGTTATTCATACATGCATCCACCATGACCCCTAGGTCTTTTTCCCCTATTGAGGCCTCCAGCACATCCCCTCCCAGGGTGTACCTGTGTTTAGGGTTTCTCCGCCCAAGATATAACACCTTGCACTTGGTGATACTGAAATTTAATTTCCATGTGTGAGCCAGGCTTTGCAGGGTGTCCAGGACCCCTTGCAGGGCCAACCTCCCCTCTTCTCCCTCAACTACTGCTCCCATCTTGGAGTCATCAGCGAAGAGACTCATTTCACACCCTATACCCTCCCTGATGTCTGATATATATGCATTAAACAGGATCGGACCCAGGATCGAGCCCTGCGGTACCCCATTACCAACCTCTCTAGGGTTCGAGAGCTCCCCACAGACCACTACTCTCTGGGTGTGTCCAGCTAGCCAGTTTTCAATCCATCTGACCATCAAAGGGCCTACTCCTAACCCCATCAGTTTCTTCACCAGACCATTGTGGGGGACAGAGTCAAACGCCTTGCTGAAGTCCAAGAATAATACATCCACAGGCTTTCCCCTGTCCAGTTCTGATGTTACCCATTCGTAGAACTCCACAAGATTGGTTTGACATGATCTACCTGGTACAAACCCATGTTGACGACTATCCAGACCTCCCACCTCCTCCAAGTACACCCCCAATCATTCCTTTAGTATATTCTCCATTAATTTTCCCACCACCGAGGTCAAACTGATGGGTCTATAGTTACCTGGTACTTCCCTCGACCCCCCTTTATGGATTGGCACCACATGTGCCTCTCACCAATCCCTAGGTACCCTCCCTGTCTCAAGTGACCTGTTGAAGAGCTCCGCCAGGGGTGCAGCCAGTATGTCCGCCAATTCCCATAGTACTCTCGGATGAATGCCATCTGGCCCAGGCAATTTGTCTTTCTTTAGGGCCTTGAGGGCTAACCACACCCTTTTGGCGGAGATAGCATCATCCGTCCCCTCCACCTTACTGGTCTTTTTATCCTTATCCTGATGTGACACCCCTGGGGTACCTCTCTCCTCTTGCTCCATTTCTGTTGCTCCCCTGATCCCACTCACTGCCGCTTCTATCCCCATCGTGCCTTGCTTTGTAGACATCCCATCCCCCTCCCTAGTGAACACAGAGGCAAAGTACTCGTTAAATACCTCTGCCTGGTCCCTCGCCTCTTCCACCCACCCTCCTTCTGATCTCAATCTGCTGAGATGGCCCTTAGTTTTTCTGCACTCCCCAATGTACCGGAAGAACCCCTTTTCCCCTCCATGTATCCCCTGTGCCAGCCACTGCTCTTTACTGGACTTTGCTCCCCTCACCATCCGGGTGACTTTTCTAGATGCAAGATGGTACATTTCCTTATCCCTATCCCCTCTTGTTGTTTTATATTTTTTGTAGGCCGCCTTCTTTTCTCTGACCACTACCTGAACCTCACTGGACCACCAGCATGGTTTATGTGACCTTGCTCCCTTACGTTTCACCTTAGCGCTGGTCCTGACTGCCTCATGAAGTCCCCGTTTTACGACCTCCCATCTCCTTTCCACACTTGTCATTGATGTAATCCCCTTCAAGTGATCCTTGAGAATATTTCCCATGCCCACAAAGTCTGCCCCTGGAAGTCCACTGCCAGTGTCCTAGATCTCCCCCTCCCCCATGCTTATTTGAAACCAGACAGTATTGTGGTCGCTCCCAGTCAGGGGATCCTCTACAACCAGGTCCCTTACCAGATCCCCATCTGCCAGAACCACGTCCAGGACATGCCCCTCCCTTGTGGACTCCATCACATGCTTTGTTAAGAACACATCCTGGAAGCCGTCCAGCAGCCCCTGCTCCTTGGCCACCTTAGAGGACATGGTTCCCCAGTTTGTACCTGGCATATTAAGGTCCCCCATCAACACCACTCCTTCCCCTTTTGGTCCACACTGGGCAATGATGTTGTCCAACAAACCATCCTCCAGAACATCACCCATCCCGGGGGGCCTATATACTACACCCAGCTTGACCTTATCTCCTGCTGGGGATCGTAAGGTGACCCATAAGGCCTCCACATTTCCCTCTGCCTCTTCTACCCTAGCAATTTCTATGTCATCTCTAATGAACATAGCCACTCCATCCCCTCTGCCCTCTTTTCTATCCTTCCTAAGCATAGTGTACCCCCGCACGTTTAGGTCCCAGTCATGGTTTTTCTTGGCCCACGTCTCCGTGACCGCCCCACATCCACCCCTCGAACAGCATGGCCTGGAACTCTGGCAACTTGTTTCCCAAGCTCCTGGCATTTACTAACACCAACCCCCACCCCTTATCCCTGATCCCCTTTGTCGAACCCCACCCAGGTTCCTTATACTTCCATCCTCCCTCTGCTCCTCCTGAAACCCTCACCCAGTCTGTTTCCCCTCCCCTTGGGTTTGAAGGCTACTCTCCTCATCTGGAGGAGAGGGCTTCTGGTCAGCCCCTCCCTTATCCCTCCCCTCACAAGTTTAAACCCCACCTTTCTTGAATTAGTCAGCCATCCCCTGTTTAAGGACTTCCTTCCCTAATGGGGCAAGATGAAGCCTGTCCTTGGCATACAGTCCCTTATCCTCCCAAACTCCTTTCCAGTTCCCTAACACCCCCAACCCACTCTCTTCACCCCACTTCCTGAGCTAGTCATTACCCTCTGTGTTCTTCATTTTTTTCTCCACTGAGGCCTTTGGTACTGGCAATATCTCTGAAAAGGAAATGTTGCATCCATCATCCTGACAGACTCTGGCAAGTTCTTGGAACCTTGCTTGGATTTCCAAAACGCTATTTCCCTCTAGATCATTAGTTCCCAAATACATCAGCAAATCCGGTTTCCCTCCACAATCCCTAACCAGTTCATACACCATGAACTTTGCTCTGTGCACTGTCAGCCCAGAGATACTCACTACCTTCACCTGGCTATGGCACCCACCCACCTGTCCCTCCCACTGGATACCCCTAATCATCGAGTCTCCCAATAACAGAACCTTAACACCGCCATCATCCTTATGGTTACCTCCACTATGCCCTCTCAGCCCCCCATCCCCCCTTTATTCATGATCTCAATTCCATGGGAGTCTTCCTGCCTTATTAGAGACCCCTTGTCACCTCCCTTTCTGCCTCCCTCGTTATTTTGCCCACTTAACTCAGACCCCCTCTGAATAGGTGTCCCCTTTAACCCTCTCTTATCCGAACCATTTATCCTGGCCCTGATGGTTTCCCCTTTCCCCACACCGCCATCCTCCCCCTTGTAATAGTACCCCTACCTCCAGAGGCTCTCTGTGGGTCCCCTTTAGCTAGGGCCCCATCCTTGGTACTGACTCCCCTGCTGAAGGGGGGCTCCTCCCCACCTCCTTGTCTCCCAGTTTCTCTCCAGTCATGCTCTCCTCCCTCATGTCTGCAATATGTTGCATCTCCCCCATCTGCTTAACATTTATGTTTCCCCTTCTCCCTCTGGGACTATTTCTATCCTTTCCATTGCTGGTCTGTGATGCCCTATGGGTATCCGACTCCCTACCCGTGGCCTCTGTATCAGTTTCCTCATTTCCACCAACCCCTTCCTCCCCCTCTAGGTTGCTTAGTAGATCAAATTTATTGTGACACTCTATGTCAGCCTCCATCAAGTAACCCGAGTTTCCCCTGACTGCACCTGTAAACTGCCCCTCTTCCTGCCCTCTTGCTCTGTTCTTCTTAGGAGCTCCCTTCCCACAGTCTGCTGTTTTAGGCTTCCCCACAACAGCCCCTTCCTTCTCAATGTCTGCTCTACTAGGCTTCCCCACAACAGCCCCTCCTGACTCTTCCCCCTCCACTCTCTTTGTATTCGGAATGTTCACCCCGTACGCTTTCCCCTTAGCGTCAACATCCCTATCTAAGGGTTCTCTGTCCCTAATATCTCCTCCTGCTTGCTGTAACATAACATCCTGTAATTTCAGAGCGTTGCCCCAGCCTCCCTTCAGCCCCACCCTTCTGCTGCCCATATCCACACCCCTTATCCTTGGACACCCCCCAACACCCCCAGCTTACTCATTAACCAATATACTTCACTCCTGATACAAGATAGCTGTCTACAGAGTGGGCAGCCTCCCTCTCTCCAGGCCCAATTGAGAATTATTGCCATCCCACAGCCTGTGCAGCCTACAAACCTTCCGAAGATGCCTGCCATGGTGGAATATGGCCACCCTGTTTGTCCCCCTATGTTTATAATGGCACACACCCCTTTTTTTACTTTTACTCTCTATACTGACTGCAGTTATTTACAAACCCAATTTCAACCCCACCAATAAAGTTCCCAAGTCTCACAAACACATACAGTCCAGTGTGTGTCCAGTCCCACTAACAGTGTGTGTATGCAGACATCAGGTACCGTATGATGTCACAGGCCCACCAGTTCCTGTTGCTTCAAATTTCAGTCCCAAACAGAAATACACAGCCTTTCAATCCCAACCCCCAGTGGTTTTTCAGTATTTAAGAAAGCCTAGGAAACAGGGTGGGTGGCAGGGCTCTTACCAACACCAGGCAAACATCACATTTAAATTTCACTCTAATTATCACTGCCAAACAAGTGTTCCCAAGCCCCAAAAGTTACAATATCAGAGCCCAAGTAACAGTTCTAACTCAAAGTAGTAATTTATAACACACAGAACTAATTTCATGTACAAAACTAGTCAAATATTTCAGTTAAAACAGAATATAAACCCAGACCTCTGTCCTTACCAGCCTCCTGCTTATGTTCCCAAGTTTTGGGCCTGAAGTGCTCGCTCAGTTTCCAATGTGCAATATGCAGGCAGTCCCAGGTCATCTTTAAGGAAGGTCTGCAGGAAAACAATCGTGTTGGAGGTTGAACTCTCCCTCCAGGATCCCATAGAGCTGCAAGTTGTTTCACCAGTTTCTGGGTTCCGCATCCTCCAGCTTACCATCATTAATCTGGATGGCTGAGTGGAGCTGGACGACAGCCCATTTCATGGTACTGACTCTGGTTGGTGGAGGTGAGCTGTGTATCATGCTCATCATCATCCCATTTCTTCAGTTTGGTAATGTCAGTGCAGAGGACCGCCATAGTGTCATGGACCTCCCATTGAAAATCCCAGAGTTCAGCTATCAAAATATCCTTTCTTATTGAGCTGTTCCATGGTAGGGGATCTCAACTTGTGTTTAGGATCCGCCCGTTTAATTTCCAAGTAGGAAGAAGTAGCAGAGGCCTACAATAGCTCGCTGTCTGACTGGCCATCCTCAAATTCCTCACCATCCTCCATGGTGCAGTTAGCTCTGGATTTTCAACTGTCCACAACTTAACGAAAGTAAGCTTCTCTCCTGTCTATGAAGGTATGATGGTTGAAGAGTTTGAGCTAGGTTGCAGCTGCTGTTGTGTCCTTCAAGCTGCCATCATGAGGGTGATGTCACCAGAAATCTTCTTCCAGTGCCTCTTGACTACCCCCCGGCCACTGCACCTCGGGGCATCCTCCCTCTTCCTGACAAAGTAAAGGGAGATCATAATGGATGCTTGGGTGCTGGCAGTGATTTAGCAAGTACACACCCTAGAACTCCTCTGTCCCTTCAGTGGTCCTCCCTTGCAAAACTGTTAATCTCCAGGACATCTTACCCTCCTGCTGGAGGGGATTCAAACCCTCCTCAGCAAAAGGGCCATAGAGCCCATTTCAGGTTGCCAAAATGAACTTTGGCTACTATTCCCAATACTTCTTGATACCAAAATGGACTGGGGATTCAAGGCCCGTTCTTGACCTATGAGGCCTCAACCTGTTTGTCAAATGCAAGCAGTTTCATATGATGTGTCTGCAGTCCCTCCTCCTGCAGGGGGGATTGGCTAGTTGCCCTGAATATGAACGATGCTTACCTCCATATCAAAACATGCATGTCTCACAGAAAGTGCCTGCAGTTTATGCTCCTGGGCTCACTCTATCAGTTTTGTGTCTTGCCCTTTGATTTATTGCATGCACCATGTTTTCCCTAAATGATTTACAGCAGTTGCAGCTGCCCTCAGAAGGGAGGGCCTCTGTTTCTTCCCATACATCGACGATTTACTTCTGAATGCCCCTTTCAAGAGAGGCTATTGTTTACACAGTGTTCCACACCAGACAACTATGTGAGCAGTAGGGAATCCTGGTGAATGAGCCAAAGTCCATTCTTACTCCATACCAGCATCTCCAATACATAGGTGCTGTTCTCGACACAGGGTTGGGTCAGGCTTTCCCCTCCTCAGACTGTGTTATGGCACTGGTTGCCCAGGCATGGTTGGTCTCTTCCAGGACTATGTCTCTGCCAAATGTCTCTTACAACTGATAGGACTCAAGGCTGCTGCCATTCTGCCTGTGCCACTGGTGCATGAGCATATGAGGATTCTGCAAATGTTCTTCTGTGTCCAGAGGGCTGAGCATTCCAATAAGCTGGAGTGTCTCATAGAAGTGACCCCTACATCCTGTCACTCCCTGCTCTGGGGTTGGATCACTCCAGCCTCAAGACAGGATCCCCCTTTCTCCATCCGTCTCTTCATCTCATAATGATGACAAACACCGTTGGTTCAGGATGGTGCCCATCTGGGCCACTTCCAGACTCCAGGGCAATGATCCCCCTTGGATACAGCTCTGTACAGTAACAATTTGGAGACAAGGATGTTCTGCTTGGTCTACAGAATTTCGCCACTCTCTCGGACACCTTCTCGGTGATGCACTTCTTTTCACATGACAGTCAAATGCAATTGAATGCTACCCACAAACTTTAACCAGCGAAGAGTAAGGATTTACAAACTGTTCAACTGCAAGTGAAACACTGGGGAATGAAATGTTGCATAGATTACCCATGAACTTTCCACCAATTAAATAACAAGAGAGCTCCCATAAAAGGGATGGGGCACCATTGATTTAGATGTCAGAGCCAGAAAGCTGTTTTTGTTGCTCTCACACCATTGATCAGGGCTCTGTGACACCATCTGAGGAAGTGCCACCCAGAGAGCATGTTCATTGGATGTCTCTGGCTACTAGTATTGCCTTGGGTCTTGTAGGGTAGTAAAGTGCACCTTACTGTTTTTTTTTTTAACATTAGAAGGAAGTGTAGAAGTCATGATGTTTAATGTTACTCCCTATTATAAATCATGACATCATTGTCAGCCAATCAGGATTGTTTATATCTAAACATTGTATAACCATTACAGAGTGAGGGAGTGCTCCTGACCAATCAGAGTGCTCCTTTCCTCTGTGCATAGGTCACTCTCAGTCTGTAAAGAGTGTTTCACATGCAGCTGCCCTGGAAATGGGCATGTTTGGTTATGGTTTGTAAATAAATGAATACATTATTGATTTAGCTTGATCAATAATATTAATGGAGGTGAGGAGGAGGTGGAGGTGGAGGTAAAGGATGAACTGGCACCACATCTAGCGAGGCTATTTAACTTGTCCTTGGTCACAGGGGTGGTGCCAAGAGACTGGAAGAGGGCAGAGGTAGTTGCACTACATAAGGGGGGGGGAGGACGAAGTTGAAAACTACCATCCCGTTAGTCTTACCTTGGTGGTGGGGAAGGTAATGGAAACACTACTTAAAATCAGGTTGATAGAATACTTGGAGATAAATGGTATGCAGGATGACAGGCAGCATGGCTTTACCAAGGAAAGGTCCTGTCTGACCAACCTGATACAGTTTTTCGATGGGGTGACACAGATAGTGGACCAAGGAGGAGTGGTGGACATGGCCTATCTGGATTTCAGTAAGGCCTTCAACACCATTCCACATGACGGAATGGTGCATAAGCTGGACAGACTAGGGGTGGACCACAGGATCACCAGGTGGATGTAAAACTGGTTGAAGGGAAGGAGTCAAATGGTGGTGGTAAATGGGACACAGTCCAGGGAATGGGCGGTAAGCAGTGGGGTGCCACAGGGTTCAGTGCTAGGGCCAATACTCTTTAACATTTATGTTAGTGACCTAGCGGAGGGTCTGGAGGGATGGGTGTGCCTGTTCACAGATGATGCAAAGGTCTGCAATAGGGTGGATTCACCTAGTGGGGTGCAAGCCATGAGGCGGGACCTGGAGAGGCTGGAGAGGTGGTCTGACACCTGTAAATTGAAGTTTAATGCACAAAAGTGCTCGGTGATGCTCCTGGGGAGGAGAAATAGGAGGGAACCTTACCCCCTTGGGAGGTAGTGATTAAGGAGAAGGAAACAGAAAGGGACCTGGGGATTATGGTATTGCGTGCGGACAGTGTAGCAGGGCAGTGGGAAAGACAAATGGAATGTTGGCCTGCATTGTGAGGGGTTTTAATAGCAGGAAGAGGAAGGTGCTAATGCCATTATAGAGAACCATGGTCAGGCCACATCTGGAGTATGGGGTGCAGTTTTGGAGGCCTCACCTTTGCAGAGATGTTGAGCTGATGGAGAGGGTACAGAGAAGGGCAACTAAAATGGTAAGAGGGATGCAGGATTTACCCTATAAGAGAAGATTGAGAGGGCTGAAATTGTACCCTCTGGAGACTAGGAGGGAGGGGGGACATGATTGAGACCTTTAAATATCTGAAGGGAATAAACAAGGTGGAGGGTGATAGCTTGTTCAAGTTGAAGAAGGGAGCGAACACGAGGGGACATTTATTTTATTTTATTTATTAAATTTTGAGCTTCAGAGGTCCCTTTTTCAGGGGCGACCCAGATAGACACTATTTGGAACATTTACATGCAGAGACAAAAAATTACAGAGTGTTGTAGAGTATATACAGGTAGCTATAAAATTACAGTTATCCTTGGCATTTGTTACAGATGCATTTGGAGTTTCAGTTGACAGTTGTTTTGAGACCATACATAGACCCTAGTGCGTTGGCTGCCTAGTGTGTTTGGAGGTAATCTGTGATAAGGGATTTTCAGGTATGGGGGTTGAGTGAAATGAGGGGGGAGTGTGATTGTCAGGTCTTATGACAGTGACAGATGCTGGCCTCAAGCATGTGGTTTTTGAGTCTGGTTCGGAAGTTCAGTAGAGTGGATGCTTCCTGTACCATGGGAGGGAGCTTGTTCCACAGATAGGGGGCTGTGTAGGCACAAGACTTGCCTCCCGCATTGGTACAGATCCTGAGTTTCTAGCAACATCCACCCAGAGGTTCTCAGGGTCCGAGAGTTGTTTTTGGGGGTGATTATAGGTTCCAGGCTGGGAGGAGCAGCTGTGCGGAGTAGCTTGTAGGCTGGGCAGAGGAGTGGGTACTGGAGGTGAGCATCAAAGGTGGGCCACTGTAATTTGACAAGTGTGTCACAGTGGTGGCTTCTGGAGTGATCCTGGGTAGCAAATCATGCTACCTTGTTGTACAGGATCTGCATTATGTTGACCTCTCGTTTGGCCATCCCCTGTAATACTGGGACAGCGTAGGTCAGCGTGGGGAGCAGGACGCTGGTTGCTATGGATAGCCTAGCTTCAGGGATAAGTTGGTCTTTTATCCTATATAGGATACCCAATTTGCGGTGGATGGAGGTGGTCACTTGATCCACATGGTTCTTGTAGGTGAGACCTTGATCCAGTAAGAGTCCCAGGTACTTTAGAGAGTCTACTACCTCGATGCTTGTCCCATCCAGTGCGGTAAGCAGTAAGGCATTGGTCCTATCTTGCCTCAGGGATCTTGGTCCGAACAGGATGGCTTTTGTCTTACTTGCATTCAGGACCATTCTGTTCTTCCTTAACCAGTCCTCCAGGGACTTTAGATCAGATTGGAGTATGGGGCCAATCTCCACAAGGTTGTTTGAAGAGTGGTAGATGACTGTGTCATCGGTATGTTCTACAACGGAGGCCCCCCCCACAGTGTAGGTTGCGGTCATTTGTGAATAGTTAGAACAGAAGGGGACCAAGGATTGAGCCCTGTGGCACACCCTCCTTAAGGGGTAGGGGGTCAGATCGTACACCCTTCCAGATGACCCTCTCTGTGTGGCCTGATAGGTAGCTCCTGAACCATTTGAGCGCCAGAGGGTCTAGGCCTATCTTGTTAAGTTTGGCTAGGAGGAGGTTGTGGTCGACAAGGTCAAACGCCTTGGAGAGATCTACAAATACAGCTCCCGAGGGGGTCCCCCTGTCCATAGCACTAAGGACGTCTGTTGTGAGGTTAGTGAGGGCAGTGTCCATGCCATGGTTGGTCCTGAAACCATGCTAGGAGGGGGCTTGTAGTTGGTGAATCTCCAGGTACTCATGGAGTTGGTTATATATGAGCCTTTCTTGGAGTTTTGAGAGCAGACAGAATAGGGAGATTGGTCTGTAGTTGCTTGTTTGTTCCCTAGAGCCACCCTTGTGGATGGGGACCACATTAGTCTGTTTTCACTGGCTTGGGGCTATTCCTTCCAGCAAGGACCTTTTTATTAGCCAGGTCAAGGGTCTGGCAAGGGATATGGCTCCATCCTTGAGCAATCTGGGATTTATCCCGTCCGGTCCTCCTGGGCCTTTGTTTTTTAGAGCTCTCAGGAGAGTTTGCACCTCTTTTGTTTTAACTAGCCACAGGTGAAATTGTGGTCAATTTAGGCATGGGGGTGCAGTCTCGTTTGGTGCCGGGTTGAGAGGGTCTGGTCCAGCCTTGTATGCTTCTAGATTGGTGAAGTGGCGGTGTAGGGCTGAGGCAATTTGTGAGCAGTAGCTCTCTAGTTTGCCATTGACTTCCATCAGGCCTGTTTTGGTTTTGGTGCTTCCCATGATCAGGTCGTTTATGTGAGACCAGAATAGTTTGGGGCAGCCTAAGTTGGTTTTCTGTAGCCTGGTGACATACTCCCTTTTTGCCTGCTTCGTGGCTCTCTTGCATTTGTTCCTAAAGGCTTTGTAAGCAACTAGATCAGTTTGGAGAGAGGATTTCATAAACCTCTTCCAGGCCTTGTCACGGTAGATCATTTGTGCTTTTAGGGTAGGAGAGATCCATTTGTAGCAGCTGCCCTTAATCCTGAGCTTTTTCAGAGGGGCAAAGAGGACGGCTGCTTTGTTTATTGAGTGATGGAGGTATTCTAGTGCATCGTCTAGTGGGGGGAGGCATCTGATAGGGCTCCAGTCCATGGAGTTGAGGTAGTCATTATAATTCGCCACCGTGAAGTTGGAGTAGTCACATGCGGTGAGTATTCTGGGCTGGACCTTGGGCCCTCTATTTCTCCAGATGCAGTACGTTGGGGAGTGGTCACTCAGGGCATCAAACATGATTCCGGCTTTCAAGATGCTGCGGGGATTTAACACCAGAGCCCAGTCCAGGATGGTGTGGTTCCCTGTCTTGTAGTTTGGCCTGGTAGGTTCCGTGATCATCTGTACCAGGTTTGCCTCAGTTGCAAGGGACAAGAGGTCTTTGTTGGGATCATGGACCCAGTTGAGGTTGAAGTCCCCCATAATAATGAGCTCATAGAAACATAAAAACATCAAATTTGACAGCAGATAAGGACCGCTTGGCCCACCTAGTCTGCCCATTTCCCTACCTGATGGATAAGCTGCAGATTCTAATTAATCAACAGCTTACTTCCTCCTACCCCCCACTAGAATTGCCTTATGTCTGTCCCATGCATTCTTGAATTCTCCCACTGTTTCTGACTCCACAACCTCCTTAGGAAGGCTGTTCCATGCATCCACAACCCTCTCTGTGAAAAAATACTTTCTAACATTACCTCTGAGCTGTCCCCCTCTATCTTCAAATTGTGCCCCCTCGTTCTTGCACATCTCTTCTTCTGAAAGATACTACCTTCTTGTACTTTGTTAATTCTCTTGAGATACTTGAAAGTTTCTATCATGTCCCCCCTCTCCCTCCTTTCCTCAAGGGTATACATATTAAGCTTCTTTAGTCTCTCATTGTATGTCTTCTGGGTGCAGACCCTGCGCCATTTTGGTTGCCCTCCTCTGAACAGCCTTCACTCTGTCTATGTCTTTGTGGAGATGGGGTCTCCAGAATTGCATGCAGTACTCCAGATGGGGTCTCACTAACTGTCTGTACAGAGGGATAACAACTTCCTGTTTTCTACTGTTGATGCCTCTCCTTATGCATACCAGTATCCCCCCAGCGCTCCTTACTGCCTTCTCACATTGCTTGTCCACCTTTAGGTCATCTGATATAGCTCGTTTGAGATTTCTTTAGCCGTGGATCTGGTCAAGTTTTCGAGGGATTGGAGAGCTGTTTTTGGGGGGTTATAAACACACCCTATTGTTAGGTGTTTGTGTTGGCCTACAGTAACTCTTATGAATATGGATTCATTGCCCATGCAGGAGTCCTGTTTCAGTGTTATGTGCAATGCTGTAAGGCAGTCCTTAGTGTAGATTAACACACCACCCCTCTCTTGCCCTCCCTGTCCTTGTGGAAGGTGTTGTATCCTTGGGCCATGATCTCATGGGGAAGGATGTGGGCCTTAAGCCAGGTCTCTGATATTGCTAGTATGTCTGGTTTGTAGAGATCAAGCCAGGTGTGCACCTGGAAGGTGAGCAATACAGAGGTAATGTCAGAGGGCAGCTTTCCACGGAGAGGGTAGTTGAGGCCTGGAATAAGCTGCCAGAGGAGGTAGTGGCAGCTGAAATGGTGGAGGGATTCAAGAGGGCTTGGGATAGATTTAAGGGGTTGGGAAAAGAGGGTGGAAGCATAACAGAAGGGGGGTAGGGTTTTGAGCAGACTAGATGGGCTGTGGGGTCTTACTCTGCCATTACATTTCTGTGTATCTGTGTAATATTATATTAATACCACCACTGAGACCACTCTTATGGCTGTAACAATGGTCTCACTTACATTCTTAGGGTATCAGAACCGCTCACCTTTGGTTCGTAGTTCTCATACCCTAATAATGCATGCAAAACCACTCTTACAGCCATAAGAGTGATCTCTACAGCAGTATTAACATACATAAGAGGGTGTCTCATGCACATAGTTCTAAAATTCTGAAGTTCTAAGTTCAGTTGGCACAGTCCATTTCCCGAAAAGGAGTTTCTCTAACATTCTGCAAACTAAAATATTCGATTAAAATTAAACTTTTTTAAACAAAGGTAATTTTTTCAACTTCTATTTTACTCATTCTCAATGATAAAACAAAGCATGTTACACTATTAGGAATTGTAGCACAAGCATTTCAAGTGGGGTACACTATATAGGATTTGTGTGTTTCCTAATAAAGTCCAAGCTGAGGGGGAACCCCCATATTTAGTGTCCAAGTATAGAAAACATTTGATGCCATGGAACTGTAGCCCAAGAGCAAATGAATATGCTAGTCACATTAAATGTCCAACGTTGCCTGCCCTAAAAGGGTCTGGTGCCATGCATATAGCTAAAAGAATTATAAAATTTGAACAAAGCTGGAGGAGAGTAGAATCAGGGGATTGTAAGGAAACACTTATTCACAGAAAGGGTGGTGGATGGCTGGAACAGCCTCCCTGAGGAAGTGGTGGGAGCAAACATTGTAATGAGATTTAAGAAGGCATGGGATAGGTATAAGGGAACCTTAGAAGTAAGGGGGAGGGTAAAGCAGCAGATCAAGAAGGGTCTACGGTGTGACAGCAGGTAAGGAACATGGGCAAAGTGGTCCTTATCTGCCATCAAATTCTATGTTTCTATGTAAATATGAAATGAGTTTCTATAGGGACCAAAATGAAGCATCCATAACAAGCAGGTGAAACTAGTATAAAGTATTGAAAATTGGGGCACAGGTACACTCCTAAAAGTAGTTACCAGTACTTATGAAAAAATACAGTGTTAGCATAACACTTCATGCCCTCTTAAATCAGTGGTACCTTGATATCATTATTAAACTGACCTAGAGACTTCTCAGTCCTGGGTTATCCCAATTTTATACAGTCCAAAATGTGCAGCAGTACATACTTCCCTGCAGGAGTTTGAACCTCACATAACATGAGACATACTGTAAAATATTGCAGTAATTAAGGTACTCACCCCAATCTAGAGCATTTCAAAACTGCAGAGACAGACTGCAAAAACAGTTATACCTCTGATGTTAAAATTTACACTTAAACAGTCCCTGTAGTAATATACCCTTTGAAGTGGACAGGTAATCCAACAAACTACAGTTACTGATGGAGGTAGCTATTGAGAGAGAAAAAAACACTGAGCCATCTCAGCCTTCCTCCCAGTCTTCATGGTTGACCTCCCATCCCCCCCTTCTGCAAGTTTGCTGGAGATCCACTGCCCATTTCCCTGCATCCGCGGGGGTTTGTAAATACGTATACTTTGTTCTGGTAGACAATCCTAAATTTAGCTGGGAAAAGAAGTATGTGCAGTACCTTCATGTCCAGAAGCACACTCCAAACACCATCAGATTTTTTCCTTCTCTGTTGAGTGGCATATGAAATATCTGGAAAAGCCAAGACTGTGTTACCATCCAGTAGGAGAGGGTGGTGTCTTCTAGCCAACTGAAGCAGCTTATCCTGAGTAGCAGTGGAATCCAACGCAGCCAAGACTGCACACTTCACATCGTCATCTTGCCTGCCATAAGGACACAAATGGTAGGTTTTCCATATGGGCCAGTCCTTTATTTTATTTATTTATTTTTGAAAGTCGGATTTACAACCTTTGAGTCAGGGACTCATTTACAAAGCCACCTCATCTCAGGGAGGGTAGACATGGTTACAGTGTGAGATACAACAGTGGTAACATACAGGTGCAATACAGAGAACAAAAGAACACAATATAACAGTGGTTTACGGAATAAAGTTACATGCAGTAAATAGCAATCATATAAAGTATAACAATAGTAGAAGTCACAACCCTGGTCATACTGGGAAAATACCTATGTGGAAGGGTGGGGGAAAGAAGGGCGAGGAAAAAAAAGGGGGGGGCAGTCCAATGGACATTGTCAAGTCTATGGGCCAGAAACCGGGAGGGACCCCAACATTAGGTTGATTAAGGGCAACTACAGTTTCGGGCACCAAAGAGGTGGTTACAGAGAGCGACTTTAAAGGGACCAATTTTGGTAGACTTAATGACAGAGAGTGGGAGGGAGTTGAACCATGTGGGGGTGCGGTAGTGGAAGGACCTTTAGACTAGGGAGGTCTTGGTGGGGGCACCAGAAAGGTGGTCTTAACTGAGCTATGGGTGGCAACAGATGGAATGCAAGCCACAGGAATGTGGTGACCCCTGGGGGGGGAGAGTCCTAGCAGGGATTTTTTGGCAAGTAAGCAGGTTTGGTAGCACAGGCGCTTCTCCAAGGTGAGTAGGTTGGCGGTAGAATAGAGCAGGCAAGTATGGGTATGGAGGGATGCACCAGTCAGGAGTCTGCAGGCCTTGTTTATCGAGGTCTGGATTCTGGTGAGGGTGGTATTGTCAGTCGCAGCATAGATAGGTAGGCCGTAGTCCACTAGGGACAGGATGGAAGAGTTGATGGCCAGTCGGAGGGTGGTTTAGGGGAGGCAATCTCTATGGTGATAGAGAAGGCCAATCCAAGAGTTTATGACTGAGGACAGGGTATTGATGTGGGTGTGGAATGTAAGAGCTGAGTCGAAGGTGATGCCCAGGTACTTGTAGGATGACACCTGCTCGAGAGGGTGAGCATTACTGGGGAGAATGCAGAGGGGGGCATTTTTGGCCTTATTCTGGTGATGCGCAAAAAGCATAGATTTTTTTTTTTTTAGGTTAATGACCAGCCGGTGGTCAAGGAACCACTTTTCAGCTTGGTTGAATGTGTGCTGCAGGGATTCCTGTAGAGATGCTGGGTCAGGGTGGGAGGCAAGGAGAACCACATCATCAGCATAGAGTAGCATAATGCCCGAGTAGGAGCTGGAGAGGGTGTTGAGAAATAGGCTGAACAGAACGGGGCCCAGGATGGAACCCTGGGGGAACCCTGAGCGAATGGGCAGGGTATTGGGCAGGGTGCCATTTACCTTCATGCGCTGTGATCTGGTAGAGAGGTAACTGGTGAACCAAGCCAGTGGGCCAGGGGAGAAGCCAAGTTGGTGGAGGGAGTCAAGTAGGAGGGGATGACAGACAGTGTCAAAGACCTTGGAGAGGTCAATGAACACTGCACCCACAACATGACCAGAGTCGAGAGCAGAGTGGAGGTGCTGGGAGAACTCCAAGAGGGCTGTAGTGGTGCTGTGTCCAGGGTGGAATCCATATTGTTCCGGACACAGCAGGTCGTATTTGGCCAGATACTCGGAGAGCTGAATGGTCACTATTTTTTCTAGTGCTTTGGAGAGAGGGGAGAGAATGGAGATGGCCTGAAATTGTTAGGGGAGATTCTATCTCCACTCTTACAGATAGTGGTGATTTCTGCAATTTTCCAGGCACTGGGAAATTGACCAAGACATAGTGACCGGTTTAAAAGGTTGGAGAGAGGAGCTAGTACAGTATCTAGGACTAATCGGAGAATCTGGAGTCCAGGGGCTCACAGCTGGGGTTGTTGCTAGCTAAGGCTTTTTGAAGATGAGGCCTGGCTTCCAGGGGCAATATGACACGCAGGTAGAAAGGGGGGGCGATCCGAGGTGGGGGGGCGGAGGCAGGGATAAATAGGGGCGAAAAAATAGTTGGGGAGGACAGAGCTTAGATCTGAGAAAGCCATATTGAGGCACTCAGCTATGCAGGGAGGATCAGTAGTGATGGTACCGTCTATGGAGAGTAGTGACAGTGGGGGGGAGCAGATCTTTCCATTGAGCTCTTTCATATTGTCTCAGAAGGCATGGGATGAGCCCCAAGTGAATTCAAGGGTGGCTAGATAATATTCGGCCTTAGCCTGCCTTATAGCCCAGGTGCACTTGTTACATGCTGCATTACAGGCTTGTCTGTCAGCCAGTTTGCCTGTCTCGGCAGCAATATGCCAGCAATTATTTCTTTGTTTCAGTGTTTGGATGAGGGATGGGTAGATCCATGGGGCGTTGTGTTTCTTGGTACAGATTCTGGTCAGGGGGGTGAAAAGGTTGCAGGCCTTGCTGAAGGCACTGGAGAAGTAGGCTAGGGCAGAGTCAATCTCCATTGCGAGTGGGAATGGGGACCAGCCAAGCTGGGCTAGGCATGTTTCTAGCTTTCTGAGACCCCCGGGGTGAAAGCGCCGGTGAAAGGTGACCTGGGACACTGGTTTTCGTGTGGCGGATGACCAGTGACAGAGGACAGGAGAGTGGTCACTAACAGAGTCTGGTAGTATATTAATATCCCTGATTTTATGGGGGCGGTTAAACAGAATTACATCTAGGAGGGTGCTGGAGCTGCCTGACTGGTTAAATCTAGTGGGTGAGGTAACTAGTTGGGTAATATCTAGGGTAGCAAAGGAGTCCCTGATATGGGGGGCAGTGGTACTCAGCCAATTGACATTAAGGTCACCTACAATGAGCTGCTCCGCCTTGTGTGGGAGTATGGTGAGGTAATCAATGAGGGAGTGGACAGCTGGTCCCTGGTCCCTCGGGGGTATGTAAGAGACTGTGAGAAAAAGAGGGCCCCTGGTTGGGTCAGGGGTAACCTTAAGGGTGAGGGCTTGTGCACTAAAACTGAACTTGGGGGCAGGGAGAGCATGGCCTAAAAGTGTGTCACACATAAAGACTGCACACGTGCCGCCACATTTACCTATACGGTCTTCCCTGAACAGAGTGTAGCCAGGGATGGAGGGAGATAACCGAGTCAGGAGTTTTTCTCGAGAGCCAGGTCTCAACTAATGCTATAACATCAGGACGGTGTTGTACAGCCCAGCACTGGAGAGTGGCAGATTTTTTTAGAAGTAATGGAGCTTAACACCAGAATGTTCCTTCAGCTGCTTTCCCACCATTTTGTTAGAAATAGTGCCAGGTGGTCACCCTCCACTCCCTCCAGGATCCCCAGAAAATGTATATTCATGGAAGTGGATCCAGTTTTCTAGGACCTCCAGACAATTGTGAATCAGCTTCGAGTCTTCAGTGTATTGTGCCGATGCTACATTGTATCTCTTTGATTGCCATTTAACATTCCCTGCTTCAGTTTTAATTGTATCCACAGAGGTTTCCACTGTGGCCGTTCTTGTGGTGAGTGCATCAGATTTATTGCTCCTAGCAGTGACCGATGCCAGGAGCTGCTGCATTTTACTGCCCAGTGATTGAAGAGTTTCTTCCTTTCCAGAATCTGTTGCTCCATTGTGCGGCATCAGTCTGGTGCTAGGCCCTGCTGTCCCAGACTTTGCTTGCTGTTTTGTTCTTTTGGGGCTCCTCAGTCAGCTGTCCCAATGTTGGCTTACCCATTATAATATGTGGGTGTTCCTATATTAGCAAGCACACCAAAGCTTCAGAAAAATTCAGATCAAATGATCATTTTTGCAGTTTTAAAGTCTTGATGCAGAACTCTACATTCAGGCTTCCTCCATATTCAGGCTCTAGTGTCCCCCCCAAAAAAAACAAAGGTCTTTAACATGATTTATAATACATTTATAGGTATAGTTCCTGTGTCTCTTTAAGACTTTCTTCTCATGCTCTTTGTGTGCCAGAACTGCTCAGCTTCAGTTCACAATTCTGTCACCCAAAGAACTCGAGAATGCACTCTTATAACCGTAGGAGGCACCATCACTGTACATATAAACATAAAACAAGACTCCATCTCAAAGAGACATTACCTAACACAGGATTTGAGAGTGACCACAGAAGAGCAGCAGGGAAGCAGAAACCTGCAAGCAGCCTGCTATAGAGGGGAGCCATGGAAAGTCAGTCAACCAATATCAACACAGAGTAGGTGTTTTGATCCAATAGGTGGAGCTGCGAGGAAGATAGAAGAGATGGAGAGCCATAGCCCCGAGATGTGACGTGAGAGCTGCAGTAGGAGGAGTTCTTCTTCAGGCGTTTCAGATAACTATGCTCAGCCACGTGAAGGCAACCTTGAGTAAGACACAGATCTACAGGCTTCAGGTAATGGTGGGAGGCTTGCAAACACATATGTTGGATTTTGTATGACCTGCAATAGGCATACAGAACATTGTCTAGATGTTTTATGTGGCCACCACCTTTGATTAAACAAAACAGGGGCCCATTTTGATGGGCTGTCTATCATTTACCCATCTAGCACATCAATGAAGAAGACATGGTCTGGACCCATCACTTCAGTGAGGTATCCACTGACCATGGTTGGGTGCATCCAATGCAGGGATTGGGACTGTAAGACAGAAATACGTCTGGGAGGGAAATGGTGTATGCATATATTGTACTGTAAATTTTTAGGTTGCATATTTGTTCCAACGTCCAAGAGAAAGCTGTCCTTTGGGGAGGGAAGCAGCAGGCTCCACTGTGATACTGCCACCTGAGTGACCACAGAAGTAAGTGCAGTTAGAGCAGCTTGCAAGGAGTATGGATGCCGACCAGCACTGTGTGTGGACATGTGTATATGTGCACTTGCATACATTGTGCTCTTGCTGCTGGTGTCTGAGAGGGAAGGGAGTAATGCAAGTGGAAATGCCCTAGTGTGTGCCGGATAAAGCCCTGTGTTCTCATGCCCTGTCCTAATGACCGACCACCCCATTTGCCACACTAGAGGGCTGGAGGGGGCTACTGAATGAAAGCCCCACACAGAAACTACCACAGGACAGGAGCTGCAATGTGACACTGTGAGGTTGGAGGTATGTGCCAGAAAATGGAAGGGAAGGGTCTGAGAGTCAGGATAGAATGGGGCAACTTTAGAGATGAGGGGGTTAAAAGTACACTAAAAACAAGCTGCATATACATTTGGTTTCTCCTAGTCTTATGTTTTAATGCATTGTTACTGTGTAAGGCTTACTGTTAGCTATTTGGGGTACCACAATCTGGTAAACAGGATTATTATTACCTGGGGGTAATAGCCCTGAGAGTAAGTTCAGGTTCCCTAGTACTGCCCCAGGTGGAGGTGTCACACACCCAGTGAGTTTAAAGTCAAGACCCCATTGAGAGTTGCACACATTACCCCCAGGAGCCCCAGACTGCTGCTGTATATGGTTTCCAGACAAACAGAATCAGTGCACACTCTGTGTGAGAGACACCTCTTACGTACCAAAGAGGTGCTCTTGCGCTGAGTGTGCAATTGTCATGGTGACCACTTGAGAAGCTCAATCAGCTGTTCTAAACAGCAGGGCCAGTCAGCCAATAGATATAGACTGAAAAAATCTTATTTATCGGGTGGATAGCCATAAGGCAGTGAGCAAGGAGGATGAAAACCCATTTGGACAATAGGTCATGGGATATAGTAGGGTAAAAGTGGGCAGAATGGATGAGCCAATGGTCTTTTTTCTGCCAACACTGTCTATATTTCTAAGTGGGTTTCATGCAAACATTTCTACAATTCTAAGTTCAGGTGGCATAGTCTATGTCCCACACAGGGAGTCTCTTTGTTTTCTACAAAATAAAACATTTTGATTTTATATACAAGTTTCATTTTTAAAAACAGGACTCTTCTACATAGTTTAGCATATGTTTAAACGGACAGTTCCTGTTTCTCTTCTGGTTGTAAGATCTTCTTCAAGGATATCTCCCTCCATTGAGCCACAGCATGAAACCATAAGCTGTTAGCAACAGGACACACAGAAATGTTTGCAGTCTGGGGCCACCCACATCAGTGCACCTCATCAACACCTGTACAATGTGGGCATCCCCAGCATGCCTCCGTTCTCACTCCTGTTATCAATCGCTCACTTGTCCACCGCTGCTGAAGAATGCCATCAAGCATTTGCAAGTACTTGTTGTTTCTATATACTTCTTTAAGTTTGTCAGTTTATACTTTACCTTTTATGCCACAAACGGACAAAGAACTGCTGCTCTGATATTGCCGTTGCAGTGATGTTAAAATGTATAACGACGACTGTCATGAGCCCACTCCTGAGGGTCAAGGCCACAGGACTCACAGTGCCCACCCCTAAGTGGAATCCGTGACAGGGAGGGGGGAAACCGGGACACCCACCCTGTGTGCTTCTAGAATGCTCGCTGAGGTTTCGACTGAACACTCACCAGGAGGTTCCAGGGAAACCCTCTTTACTTTGGGTAGGGTATAATACCAGTTTCAAGTCTTGTAGCCAAATAAGAACCCTCTCTTGGTTATTACACAAGGGAGGAGATCCAGTGTTACAATCTCTTTGGGGTAGCGTTGTAATGCTGATTTTGCCTTCTCCCACAAGGCATACAATAACCTGGTTCAAAATTCTACAGACCCTTCTCTGAGACTTTTGTATTTCCCCTATCTTTATTCAGTCTTTTCCCCTGTTATAGACCCTTGATTTGGTAGCTGTAGATAACACCCCTTTGGCAATAATAGTTTAGTCCCAGATTATTTATAACCTTCTACAGTCACACAACACTATAAGAAATTCTCTCAGGGTAAGTTTTCTTAACAAAACAAATATTTTTACTAAAATAATTACTAATCATACATTTACAACGAAAAGATTTTTTTACTTTGGCAAATTTGTCACAGAATAAACAGAAAAATAAAAAGTGGACCATGTATAAAAAAATGCCTTAAAACTGTTAGCTAACTTTGACCTTAGTTATGAAGATTTCAAAGTCTAGAGAATCACTGGTTTGCAAAATACTTCAGTCTTTCTGTAGCAGCCTTTGGTTCTTAGGCAGTCTCTGTGCTGCTGGCAGTTGTTCTCTTGTGTTCAGGAGAAAGAGTCCAATCAAAATTACCCTGAGCATCTGTGTTTGAGCATTTAAATAGGGATGACCAACCACGGTCTGTGAATAAAGGCTGGCCTTTCCATTTCAGGCCACTGGGTGTCACCCCTGCACCTTCCCACAAAAGTCCTACCACAGGACACACTCCTTCACTTCCTGGCACTTATAAAAAAATGTCAGTGTACTTTAGGAACCTTTACAGTTGCCTCTTGTCTAAGACCATTTCCCTTTTGATCTTAAAGGTTTATGACTAGGGAAATAGCTTTTCTCATCCTGGGATTTTATAATACCAATTAGCTAAGCAGGGACATCCAGCCTTTTGAAGATGTTCCTGTCAGTAGACTGTTCTTAGACATGGAATAAACATAATTTCCCTAGGAGGCTGTACCTTTCAGCTTCCTGATTAAATTAGGAATGTCACATAGGAATGTCACATATCTGGCGAGATCTTCTCTTGTTTTCTGGGTTTTTTCAGTAACCCTGTGCACTCCTTGTTTAAAAAAAAAACCAAAAAACATGGCATTCCTTTGTGTCATTTTACCATTCCCAAAATCACATAAGAAAATCAATATAACAGAAACATTTGTAAAATAATGACTGGCAGTGACCAGCTCGCCACAATGACTATCGCTCCATTTGTATCCATTGCCTTGGTACAAATCACGACATTAAAGCATGCGCAGTTTGCCAGGGCTTTAACCAGGCAACCAAGAGATATCATAAGAAAGTTTCTGAAAACATTCTTTTTATCCAAGAAGTGGAGACACAGACGGCGGTGAAGGCAGCTTCTCTGTTGTCACCAGCATCCATTCCCAGTTGGCCCATCGATCTCTGTGGTTGACAGCAGCCATCACTGAATTGTCAAACAAAAAAGACAAATCATCGAAGTTGGTGGATAAACACCACCATTCAGAAAAGGAGAAATTCAGAAAGGAAAAAGACATTTCTCCATATCACTCCTGTTCATCACTTAGATGGGGTAAGCCCACTGAAAAAGACAGGACCCAGGCTCCAGTCATGGGTCCTGCTGCCCCCCTGACTGTCTTACAGACACCAATGTTGGGATCCAGCATTGGCATGTCCTCCCCAATTGGGGACTTGCAGCCTATTCCACCATCAAACGCAGTCCCATCAACTACTCAGCCGTAGACTATGCTTTCGGGCTCCATCAGTGCATAGGCATTGTATGAAACAATATAGTGCATAGTGGATTGTTGTTCTGTATAGAATTCCATCCCTTTCAAAATGCTGTTCTACCACAGATCCAAGGTCATGGAATGCTGTTTTACCCTTCTGGGGTTGAACAGCGTTCTAGAACCTCTAGAGACTGCATGAGTCAATTTCATTTTGAAAGCAAAAGAACTCACAAAACACATTTTTCACACAGTACTATACACTATAAAAAATACAGGATGAGCAATTCTATGTACAACCAGTGTGCTTTGCCATCTCGGAGTTCTGATTCCCATGGACCTCTCGAGCTTCGCTCTTGAGGTCAGAGGTAATCAGAATCCCTCTGTGGCAGAACACACTGGTTCTGCATAGTTGCCCATCCAGTATTCTCTATGTTGGAGCTGTTTCCATGCCTATTGCTGCTGCTGTTGATGTATACACTGTTGACATTTTTGGTTGACCTGTTGATGCTTCCATTTTTCGCCCCTGCATTGATGTCAGGCCTACAAAGCCCGCCGTTGATGGGACACCCATCATCAGTTCCTCCTCATCTGTCTCCACATCCTGTCAACCCTATACCAATATCAGTAGACACTGATGACCTGGAATACAAAATCCAGAAAATATGAAAGATGAGCAGAAGGCATTGGAAGAAGTGGAAGAGATAACAGATATGGTTGGCTCAAGCTCCACTCTTTCTTCTTGCTCTGGGGGAGCGTGGTTAACACACCCAGCTCTCCCACTGAGGATGCCTCTTTTCAGGCCTTTCTTAAATAGATTCAGGCTAAACTGAGGTTCCAAACTAAGGAAGATGATTCTTCCAAGAAACATCTTTATGAGTTCTTGGAGGTGTCAGCCCCTCCTACAGTGATTATTCCTCCGGTGCATTCTGCTCTAGAGGATGCTACTTTAGCTGCCTGGCATAGGTCTGCACAATTGCCTGCTGCTCCCAGGAAAGTGGATAAACAATATTCTGCCAAGACTGTAAAGCCATATTCTTCTTCGCAGCCTGAAACAGAATCTGAAGTAATTATGGCAGCTCATGATAGATCTAAAGTACCAAAACACTTGAGCTTCCTTCCTCTTGACAAGGCATCTAGGAAACCTGATGTAATACCCATAATGCCCACTCACCCACACTCTCCTTCCCCTTCTTTTTAACCCCACTCTTCCCTCTTGCCCTATCCCTCTGTCTTTCTCTCCCCCCTGTGCCTTTTCCCCCACTGGATCAACCTTAAAACCAACCTACTACCACTACCTCCCAACCTCCTAGACAAAGCCACTTCTTTTGGCCGCCCACTCTCCCCCCCAGTCTTCCCTCCCCCTCACCTTGACTCCTCCTTGGACTCTCACACTAGGTGTCACACCTGTTTATCTACTTTGCTACATATAAACACTGTCTTTTACCCTAGTTGAATGTTCTTGACGCTGTACTATCACCATTGGTACTATGAATGACATTGTAACCTTAATGTATACTAGCTATCTACTATTCGAGTATTGTATATAAACTGTTTGTTATTGTTGTCATTGTCACTGTTTGACGTGGAACCTTTGTAAAAGAGCTCTGAGCTCAAAGGTATGATCCGAATCCCTAAATGAATAAAATAAAAAATAAATAATAGGTAAGAGGACATTTGCCTCGACTACACTAGGCCTAAGAACTGCAGACTATCACATATACATGACTAAATATCAGAATTGCCTTTGGAAAACAATGGCCACTCTGACTGAGAAATTGCCAGAGGGACCGGACAAAATATTGGCTCAGCAAGCAATTGCTAAAGGCCAAGAAGCAGGCAAGCACCTATTCAGATCGATCTATGATGCCTCTGAAGTTGCTGCTGGGGCTTCTACCTCTGGAATTTGCATTCCTTGCTACTCCTGGCTTAAGGTGGCTGTTTTTTTCCTCATACGTGTAACAATCTATAATAACAGGCCATCAATTTTTATTATGGACCAAGCCACTTTAAATTTGCTGTAATAACCGGCCTGTTATTTCGGCATTCACACACTCACTGTGTCTCAACAGAGTGCAAGCCCTTCTCACTGGTGAGCAGACTCTGTGAATACTGTTCATCTTCCACTCACTAAGTTATCTGATTCACATAAAAAGAACAAAACAGAATGTTATGCAGAAGTAAACATTTTTTTGGTACCTTTTGTAATTGTTAGTTCTGCATTGCAGTCCTGAGTTCGTGGTCTTCTATGAGCTGAAAAAAAAGTTTGTTTTTCCGAAAAGTCGTTACCTGCCATTTTGCAGCACCTTGTGACCAGATCTGATCTCCTTCACAACCAACTACCACACAGGTCTAAAACGGCCTCACAGCAAGTGCTAAAGTAGTTTAATATATATATCCTCCTCCCCCTCTGCACTGACCCTAAGACTACCTTACGTACTCCAAACCACTCCACTCGACGCAGGACATCTCCAAAGCCCTTGTGCCTACTAAGACACTCCCTGGCTCTCCTTCTCCTTATAGCCGGGGACATTGAAAGCAATCCAGGACCACCTGCAACCAAAGCTGCTCAACACCCCACAACAGCTACGCACCTCCCTAAAGGTCTTAAGATTGTCCACCTAAACATATGCAGCATCCTAAACAAAATTGCTGCCTTACAAACCACGGTCCTTACCCTTTGCCCTGACATTTTAATCATCACCAAATCCTGGCTGAAACCACACAACCGGGATGTCGCATTCTCAATACCTGGTTTCTCCCTAATCCGCCAGGATAGACAGGGCAGAAAGAAGGGTGGTGGCACTGCCATGTACATCTCCTCTACTCTTCAATTTTCCATAATCACCTTGATGGCCCCCATACAACCTATAGATTCCCTCCTAATCAAAATCCCACTGCCTCATTCCATCCCAGTATACATAGCAGGGTCTTACTGCCCGCCTGAAACACCACTGGGTAGCATTCTTGACCATCTCTGCAACCTGAGGTCCCTTACAGAGGGCGGCGAACTTCACATACTTGGGGATTTCAATCAAAATTGGCTAGGCAGTGCAGCCTCCAAATCTTGTCACCAAATAAATGCCCTAAATTTGTCCCAGCAAATAGTTGAACCAACTCGCCTAAACCACAAATCCAACAAACACTCCTGGATTGGGCGCTAACCACCCACCCTCATTGGATCATTCAAGCTGGCCTACTACCTGACTCCCTTAGTGACCACCATATGATTTACATGGTGCGTAAAATCTTTAGACCCATTGCCCCCCCACCCCGCACGCTTCTCAACAGAGTTTATAAGTCCCTTGATCTGCCAGCTCTCCTAAATGACCTCACCAGCATTGACTGGTCTTTCATCCCTAGGGCCACCTCCATGGACGATGCCCTGAAATTTTTCTCCACAAACTTCCTCACCATCTGGGACCGCCATGCTCCACTCAGGAGATCCCGAGTAAGAGGATCCCATTTACCTTGGGTAACAATAAACCTTATGCAACAACTACGAGCCAGAGACCACGCCTGGAAATCTTTCAAGGCCACAAGTAGTCAAACGGCTCAGCAACACTATCGGTCACTAAGAAATGCCTGCACAAGGCTCATTCGTCAAGCCAAATCAAATTACTTTAAAACTGCGTTCAATAACAACTTCATTCACCCTACTCAATTCTGGGAAGTCAATAAAATCCCTTCTTTCCCCTCCAGCCCAACCCCCTACCCCCTCACGTAACATTGCAGGGAAAAACATCATGGATCCTAGCTTGGTAGCCACCGAATTTAATTCTTATTTCTCCTCCGCTGCCTCATCCCTTCTCTCCTCCCTTCCCCATCCCCCACCCACTCCTCCCCCTATCGTACCCTCCACGGCCTTTTTCTCCCTACGCCCAGTTTCATCAGCTCAGGTGCTAAATATACTGAAGTCTCTCAACCCAGCCAAAGGTAAATGTCTCTCTGGCCTTGACTCCAAAATGCTCCTGCTCTCAGCACCTGCCATAGCCCACCCACTAACCCTGCTTTTCAACCTGTCATTTAAACTCGGAGCAGTCCCCAACAAATGGAAACAAGCCACAGTCATTCCCCTTCCCAAAGGAGGGGACCTCTCCTCACCATCCAACTACCACCCTATATCCCTGCTCCCCATCCTAGCCAAACTTCAAGAACGCCTTGTCCTCTCCCAACTCCACCACTATCTTGAGACCATATCTTTCTTCACCCCTTACCAGGCCGGCTTCAGAAAAAATCACTCCACCACCACCTCCCTCCTCCGTCTCACAAACGCCATCTTCATGGGTATGGACAAAGGGGAATTAACAGCTGCCATATTTATAGATCTGGCGAAAGCTTTCGACACTGTCTCCCAACCCCTGTTACTGGCAAAACTTGCTCAAGCTGGTCTGTCGGCAACTGCAAATAACTGGTTCCACTCATACCGGTCCCAATCTGTCCGCGTTGGCTCGGCTACATCCACCTCACTCCCAGTCACCAGCGGAGTCCCCCAAGGGTCAGTTCTCAGCCCACTGTTGTTCTCTATTTTTCTCAATGACCTGCCTGCAGCCTGCCCACATATGGCCATCCACATGTACGCAGACGATACGGTGTTGTTCACCTCTGGCCCATCCTCTAGTGCAGTGTCAGCCTGCCTACAGAAGGATTTCGACTCCATCCAGCGTTGGTTCATCTCAAACCAACTAGTCCTAAACTCAAAAAAAAAGTCTCCCTCACCTTCGGCTCCCGGCCCAAACTAACCTGGCTTACTGCACCACCTACGTTCTACACTCTGGACAGCTCCCCACTAGAGGCCTGCACATATTATCAATATCTAGGTGTCTGGTTAGATCAACATCTTGACTTCTCAGCTCACATTGATGCTATACACAAAAAATTGCACCCCATGTTGGGAGCCCTCTACCGGAACAAAAATTGCATACCCCTGCCAACCAGACAAGCAATAGTCCAAAAAATGATCCTCCCTATTGTTGATTATGGTGATATTGCCTACTGTGTGGCCCCACAAAGTTCCCTAGCTAGGCTCAACCCCCTATTTAACTCCTTCTGACGATTCTCACTGGACTGCCCTCCCAACACCCACCACTGTGTCCTCTACCAATCCTTGGACCTCCCCTTTCTACACAACAAAAGATTGCTTCACTACACTAGAACCTCGGCTAAGTTCTGGTCACAGTCATTCCCTTCCTACCTGTCATCCTCCCTAACTGCCTTACCCCCACCAACCTACGCGCTCCGTAACATCGACGCCAGGCTCCTGCACATTCCACAAAGATCCACCCAGTCCGGCCAGGCTGCCTTCAGCTTTAGGTTGCCCAAATTATGGAATTCCCTGGCAGCCGATATTAGACACTCCACAAGTACTCCCCAACTAAATGCCCTTCTCAAAACGCACTTCTCTACCACCTGCTTCTGTAACCCCCTAACACCCCTCACTCCTGAATCTGTCTAGTGATAGCATCAGTCTGGTTCTCCATTGTCGGTCTGTTTCCTTGTATGAAATGTAAAAAAAAAAAAAATTGTACCTACGCTACTGTACTATAATCTGCTTACCCTCGGTTTGTTCTATTCACATTATGTATGTTACCCACTGTTTGTTCTAAACACATTATGTATGTTTGTTCTGATTGTATCATGTTCCACTGTAACCCCTAACCCCAGGGCGCATCTGGAATCGAGCTGTACTCTGCTCAGCATGCCTTCCTGGTAAATCTCTTAAATAAATAAATAAATATATAAAAAGATTATTTTTAAAAAGTTTCTGCCTCTTCAATGCTGCAATGCTATTTTGCATTAAAATAGGGTTCCGTTACACAGTTTGAAAATCACTAGTTGTGATCTCTTTGTACCAGCTCTACTGTTTCCTGATGTCACTAAAATGTCATAATAAGTTGTCTTCTTCATTATGTAAATGTAAAAATTGCAAAACTAACTACTTCAGCCTCTTTGTTTAACATTTTCTAGCAGCAGTATTCAGTAGAGGAGTTTATAATGAACAGTTACAGGAGCCATTTATAAAAATGTTACTAAAACACTGGAATCTGTGAGGAAAAAATTGATGACCAGCAGTTATAAAAAAATAAGTCATGGGATTAAAATTCGAAAAACTGGTTCTGGGCTCCCCCCAAAGGAGATCAAAACCTCCACAGGGAAATATCTTTTCTACATCCTTATTGCAGCAGCGCTAAAGGCTCTCACCCTGCGTTGGCTGACAAGTCCCCCCCCTCCCGTTGGCAACTGGTATGGGAACATTAAGCAAATAAGAGAGATGGAAGCAGTTATGGCCCACTTAAGTCTGGCTACAGATAAATTCAACACCAGATGGCTGCCCTTCTTTGAACATATAGACAAAAGGGAGGGTACACCGGTGCTGAATCAGCTGCTCCAAACCTAAACACCAGAGAGGTGACATCTGAGTGCACCACACTGTGCTCGGTGACTCTGGGTTTATACCATAACTATAAGAAAGATTTGCCATTTTGTTCTCTCCGCTCCCACACAGAATACCGGCTGATCATGTGTATGGTTTTCTCAAGGTGCTGGCTGTTACAACCTTTTTTCTAAGTTCTATGTAACATAAACGTTATTAGGAATGAGACAAAGACCCAACAAAATGATGCAAAATGATATGATTTATTGTAGATGAACACTGTATTGTAAAGGTTCAGAGATTCTGCATGTACATCCCTAGGAATTTCCAATTAACTGAAGATAACAGGAAGGGGCAAGGTATGGATCTTCAACCTTTTTGGCCAAAACTTCTCCGGCTGCTTGCAGCAAATGGACTTGGGACTCTGCTCAGGACACTGGTTCTGTCAAAAACCAAAAAAGTAGTTCAATTAGCTGGTTACAAAAAAGTTTTTTACTTTTAACTGAATTCCTTGTATAGAATGAATCCCTGCTGCTGTGATGATCTTTCAGTTTCAGATGTACTGCAGAGCTTGTAACAATATTTTTAATAAAATGATCTTTGAAGTTCAAAAAAAAAAAAGTCATGGGGTGGTGTGGTTACTCAAATTTAATACACACCCTTGGTATGTGATGCTTAAATAAACCCCTTGAGCATCGCTGTCGGGGTTTATATAGCATCACACACCTCGGGTGTGTATTAAATTCTCATAACACACACCAACCCATGCATTATTCTCTGTGTAATGAATGCTTCCCTTAGGGAAAACAACTACTTGCTAATGAAATTGAAAATACTTTTGCCAGATCTTTAAATGACAAGAATGACTCTAAGGTTCCTACATACTTTGAACCCCACCCCCAGAGGAAAGGGTTGTGGTTCTTTTTGTAGGCTATATGCCCTTCCTGGCTGAAGTTTCTCAAGAGGCCCTGGACGTGGATCTCAGTGGCCTCAGCCCTCCACATCCCAGGCCACAAACCTGCCCCTTGGTGCCCATGCCAAACTTACAAAAGGTCAGACCATTATGGCTCCCCAACCACCCCAAGTTCTTTCTGACCCTCTCCCTTGCCTCCGGCCTCACTGTCTCAGGAGTTTCTTGTGAGAAGCCACATCTCCCTCTTTCTAGCAAAGTGTAGGAGATCACTACAGATGCTTGGGTTCTGGGGGTGGTTCGGCACGGACATTCCCAAGAGCTCCTTACTGTTCCTCCAGTTACTCCCCCATTGCCAAACAGATATCCTCTGGACATTTGCACTTCTGCTGGAAGGGGCTTAATCCCTCCTCCATAAAAGGGCTGGGGAATTAGTCCCAGGTGTGGAAGTAAATCAAGGATTTCCCTGTACTGTCTGGTTCCAGACTGGACAGGGATTTATGTCCAGTACTAGTCCGAAGGGGTCTGAACTTGTACATAGAATACAAAAATCTCAGGATGGTATCCCTACAGCCCCTGTTGCCCCTACTGTTAAAATGGATTGGATGGCTCCCTTGGATATGAAGGATGCTTACCTTCACATCAAAATCAGATGATCTCAGGCCAGCCCATTAGTGCAATGGTAGCACTACCACTCACGACACCGGCGACCTGAATTCGGAAGTGAGATTGGGGCATGTGAGGGGTCGGATGGGGGAGGAGGATTGAGCATCAGCTCTCCGGGGGGGGGGTTGCAGAACCTGGGGTCTGCCTGGTTACTAGTGGCAGCTGGGGGAAAAGTATCTGGAACTACTTAGAAAGGAAGGAGGTGTGGGGCAGATGCTGTTGTGTTGTGTGTGGGAGAGTGTGGTGCACGTCATGATGACAGGATGTTGCTCAGACACCCACAGGCCCCACACCAGACTAGCTGGGCTCGATAGCCCAAAATACTGGATCCAGTTCCCCACGGGGAATGGAGGACCCTGGCAACTCCACCAGCCCTGGGGGTACCAGCTGGCAGGTAAGTGGATGTCAGGGTGATAAGGCTGGGGTGACCAGAGCAGAGTAGGACCATCCAATAAGGAGGGAAAAACGGAGCATAAAACAAAAAACAAAACAAAAAAAAAACAAATGATCTCACAGAAAACATCTGCAATTTAGGGTTCTCACTAACAATTTTGTGTTTTCCCTTTGGTTTATGCTCTGCACTGCACGTCTTTACAGCAATGGTAGTGGCCTTCTGCTGGGAGGGTCTGTATATCTTCCCTTACATAGACAACTGGCTACCACAGTGGTTGCAGATCTTGTAGCCTCTGCAGATCTAGCTTGCCTCATAGAGAACTGGTTGGATGATAATGCAGGCCCTATTTTGGCATCTGCAGTTCTAGTCAGGTTCTTGGTGATACGCTGCCCGAGAGTAGACCATGGGGGCGGGGGGGGGTTGCAGTCTGCTTTAGACAGGGACTGGACATCAGAACAGTGCCAGTGGGGACTACCAACTCCTTCAAGTGCATAGCAGATGCAGGTGCTGGTTTCAGGATACTACTCATCTACCATCCACCAGGTGATGGGAAAGTTTTCCTGAAGGATGTAGCAGACTTCATCATCGAGATGGTACTGGAGGCCCCCAGATGGTTGATTCTGGGGGACTTCAGTGCCTGGGTCAATGATGAACTCTTGCCTTTTGGACAAAACCTCCTCCAATTGATGGAATCATTGAGCCTGATATGGGTTGGTACCACCGAAACGCATGGGGGGCACTCGTTGGACTTGGTGTTCTACCTGAGGAAGGAAATCACTGATATGGAGGTAGATCCTATTGGGTGGTCTGACCATCATGCCCTGAGGTTCAGTTTTGCAGCCCCCCAAAGTAGGCATACCCCTAAGGAAATAGTAGAGTATCATCCTTTAAGAGGTTACGCCTCAGAAGGCCTAATGACATCACTGGACCTTTTGGGAATACCGACAGATATCAATGACCCAGGGTCCTTTGTTCTAGCCTATAACAGGCAGTAGTCGGGGCCCTGGATGCCATTGATCTGGTATGTGTTCACCCTCTTACTCTTTGCCCGGGTGTCCCATGGTTTGATGAGATGCTATGGGAGTTGAAGAGGCAAGAGCGAAGGTTGGAGAGACACTGGAGGAAAACTCGTCTGATGGGGGATAGACTTAGACTGTTAGACCACTACAAGGTCTACTAATCAGCAATTTCCCATAAGAAGCCAGGGCTCCTGTCCAGGGAAATTGCTGCAGCGAAGAACAGGCCAGCCCAGCTCTTCCAGACCGTGGACAGACTGTGCAATCCAGCCTGTCTGCGATCTGGTTGAGCATTGTCACAAGAAAAGTGTGAGGAGTTTGTGCAGTTCTTCACTGATAAGGTGTCCTCCATCAGGGATGAGATCAGCCAGCACCTCCCCACTGGACCTTGCATTGACCAACTACGTGGTACAAAGACCCAGATGACCTGGTCTACCTTCACCCAGCCAGTAGTCACAGATATAGTATATAGTAAAGGGTGTGTGCCCTATAGTGTGTCATAACAGGCTACAACAAGTTTTTAAATCTGAACCAGAAGTAAAGGGTGTGTGCCCTATAGTGTGTCATAACAGGCTACAACAAGTTTTTAAATCTGAACCAGAAGTAAAGGGTGTGTGCCCTATAGTGTGTCATAACAGTCTACAAGTTTCTAAGTCTGGCTGCAACATGTTCTTAAGTCTGATCCAGAAGTAAAAGATATGTGCCCTATAGTGTGTCATGACAGGCTACAAGTATCTAAGTATTCAGTACAGAGGAGGAGTTTCAGTGTGAGCAATTGTACACCATTCTGTGAGGAGAGAGCAGAAGCAGCAGGGTGTTACTATGCTAGCTTTCTGCCTAGTGCAGGTATGCCATTGTTGCCTGAATTGAGAAAGGAAAATTTTCTCTGGTGAAGCTTGGCAGAAAAGAACTTGCAGTAGCAGTTTAACATTCAGCGCCTTACCAATGATATAATATAATATAATTAAGAATAAGATTTGAATGTAGTGTCTCTTTTAAAATTAATTAGTGTAGTATTGTTTTTTTTAATATTGCCCTATATAAGGTGATGAGTAACACAAGTGCAATTAAGCCTTGAGAAAGAGTTCAGTGGAACTTGAAAACGTTTGCCTGTTGGTGGCGGTGTTTTTGGCTCCTGTTTTTATGTAATAAAATGCTTTAAATCAGACATCTAATAGTTTGGGATTTGTGCTCACGCTGGTGTTAGCTCCGCTTTTTTCTTACTTATATGCATTCGATGTAATACGCAAGCAGCTTTACCAATAGTCCGGTTGCCGACCTGTTCGTCTTTTATGGACTCCCTAGGTTATGTATAAATAAAGTTATAGATTCTTTAAAATTAAATATTAAATTCCCAAGTACCCAAGTTGTGGAAAAAAATATTAAGCCATTAGGACTTTGCAGGTCATAGCAGATAGTTTAAGATGACCTTTTCCTTACATTAGAGAAATAATAAGAACCAGAGTAAGAGATATATACACACAAAAAGATATGGAAGCATGTAAGCAATCCAAAGCATGCCTGTGGTTGGCTAGAAATAAAAGAATTCACAAAGCAGAACAATATCTTCAAATAGTACAGAACCCCATCCAAAGAAAAATGATCACCAGGTTCAGATTTTAATGTTTTACTAGTAACTGGAAATCTTCACAACACAGTAAAGATAAAAAAGATAACAAATGTACTCCTTGTAAGTGTAACATGGGGAAGATAATCTTGTACATCTTGTTATATTGTGTCCATTATATGACAAATACAGAAAACAATTACTAGAAGAAGTCCTTGGAAGATTAGAATATGAACCACAACATTTGTTGACCTATCTCTTAAAATCCAGGAACTTGGGAGTGTTGGTCCCTGTGGCCTCCCTTCTAAAAATAATTGAAGAAAGAAAATTGCACATGAATTTACAAGAGGAGTAATATTGTTTGAAGTGATTATGATAATATTTGCACTTTAAACTTTTTATTATAATCTTTAAAGTTATGGGGCAGGATTCATAAAGATCGTGAAAGTCCCGCAACTGCGGCAAAACTTCGGTGCCAAAGGGTGGCCACTTGTGGAGCCACAGGAATCCTGCAGCGGCGGGTATTCACAAAGGTGGAGCTGTATTACGACTGGCTACATGACTTATGGCAGCTTGTGGGTGGTGTCACCAGGGAGATCGCCACAGCTGCGGACAGTTGCTACAGCAGGTGGGAGCAGACGTAACACCCTCCGCAACTGCTGTGGCTGTGAATCACAACCACCACCGCTGCGGGCGATTTCAGTCCGCAACTGCAGTTGCGGAGTGGGATTTAGGACCCGAGCACTTTGAGAATCCTGCCCCTGATGTATAGTCTATGTATGTAATAATGAAGCGATCATATGTTCTGGATTATATATGTAGGTATTTGGGTCAGATTTTATTTTATTTTTAATTTACTTATTCGCGATTATTTATTTATTTTTTATTTATTTTATTCTAGGATTACAAGTACCTTTGAGCCAAGGCTCTTTTACAAAGGTTCCGCGTCAACTGGGGAAAGAAATACAAACATGACAGTAATGCAATTGGCAGAAACCGAGCAGTTGAATACATACATTTGGGGAAGGAAGGTAACAGTACAAAGCCACAATGCAAGCATGGGATTCTTAAACAAATTCAGTGTTTTGAGATACAGACAAGGAGGGTACAAATCCAGGACACAGGAGAGAGGAGCAGCCATCGGCTTTGTCAGAACTTAGAGAAAGTGCTAGTGCCGGGGGTGGGTAGGGAAGGGAAGGGTGTGAAAGAGAGGAAGAGGTAAGTGCTAGTGGGAATAGTAGATTATGAGTGACAGTCACAGGAGCTGGAGGCAGAGGTGGAGGTGAAGGTTTGTTTTATATTGAGATTATATATGCATGTTTCTTGTAATGACTTATTTTGAAGTCGAACAATAAAAACTCGATTGATTGACTGATACACAGATATAGTGAGGATCATCCAGACTTTGCAACCAGCTTGCTGTAGTTTGGACCAGGGCCCAACCCACCTTCTTGTAAGGTGTGTTGAAGTCATCAGCCCAGTCCTGACTGAGATAGTAAGGGTTTCATTGGAGAGGGGGATCTTTCCTGATCCCTTGAAGGAGGCGGTGGTGCGCCCCCTTTTGAAAAAAAACTCCCTTAACCTGAACTGAACAGCTAACTACAGACCAGTCTCCAACTTACCTTTGACAGGTAAAGTTACAGAAAAAGTTGTCGCTCTGCAGCTGGAGGATCACTTATCCAGCCACAATATTTGACCCTCTCCAGTTGGGTTTCTGGAAAAGGCTCTGGTACGGGTACTAAATGATCTGATGGCTAGCGATCGGAGAGTCCATTCCTTCTTGGTTCTCCTTGATCTCTCAGTGGCATTTGACACTGTAGACAATGGAGTGTTGCACAAGCAACTGCAGTTTTTCTGTGGACTGAGGGGGGCAGTCCTCAACTGGTTTTGATCCTTCCTCAGGGGCAGATCTCAGAGAGTGGTGTCAGGGATTTATTCCTCGGCTCCTCGGAGTCTGCCCTGTGGGGTACCACAGGGCTCAGTGCTATCTCCTATGTTGTTTGCAGTGTACATGCTGCCATTGAGGAACATTATAAGATGGTACAGATTGAGTTTTCATTGCTATGTAGATGATTCTCAACTGTATATGTCTTTTGTGCCCGACCAGGAGTTAGATACTGTCTTGGTGTTTAACAACTGCCTATCAGAGATACAAGACTGGATGAGTGCTAGCTGGCTGATGTTAAACCTGGAAAAAATGGAGGTATTGGTTGCGGACCCTGATCATAGGATGGCCGGGACATGGAGAGGAAAACCCTCTGGTGTACATCTTGGAGGGGTCCCATTAAATGCCTCGGGCCAGGTGAGGAACCTAGGAGTGATACTTGATGGGGGTCTGACCCTGAAGGCTCAGGTGTCGGCTGTTGTTAAATCTTCCTTTTATCATCTAAGGAATATCACCAGGGTAAAACACCTGGTGCCGTCCGAAGATCTGCCCATCTTGGTTCACACCTTAGTCACCACTCATCTTGATTACTGCAACACACTTTACCTAGGGCTATCAAGGTGGATATCTGCTGATTGCAGCTGGTGCAGAACATGATGGCTAGGTTGTTAACTGGAACCCCTAGATTTAGCCACATAACACCTGTGCTGCATGAACTGCACTGGCTGCCGGTACAGTGGTGCATCACCTTCAAGGTCGCATCGTTGGCCCAGTGGCGCTAAGGGTTGAGGTGCTGGATGCCACACCTTGTGCCACGCCGGTGACCCGGGCACGGGAGTGAGCTCAGGTGCTGGGGGTCAGCAGGGGCAGGATAGGATTGAGCACCCACTGGACTGCTCTCCTGTCCCAGGGGGAGGGTTCTGGGGTGTCCGTTGCACCAGCAGCCCCTGGTGGAGACCAAGGGTGCTGCCGTGCAGTAGACCACACGTAATCATCATGGCCCAACGTCGGCAGGGTTGCCGTGCATCGCTCGGGACATGCACCACGCAAGGGGGGGAGGGAGGGTGGAGGAGGTCACATTAAAGGGGGAAAAAACCTCCCGCTGGATAGACGATGGCTCTTCCAGTGCCACCACTGCCACATGCCCAATGCTGGTTCTCCACCACTGCCTCTTCGATCTCCCTGGGGCAGTAGCCCCCATGTTCCTGGGGGATTGTAACATCTCTGAAGATGGCGGAGAACACAGCAGGCAGTAGAGCAGCTTTGGTGAGTGAGGCAGCCTGAGAGAGTTCCGGTGGGGAGGAGAAAAACAGAATCAACAGCAAAAAAAAAAGGTCGCACTGTTGGCCTATAAAGCCCTACATGACCAGGGACCCCAGTACCTGCAAGACCTCCTGTCTCTCTCTACTGGCCTTCCCACTCACTCCAATTCTCTGATGAGGGATTGCTAGAAATTCCCAGGGAATGTCTTAAAACATCTAGTGGAAGATCATTTGTTTTTATGGCCCCTACCCTGCGGAATTCTCTCTCATCGGGATTTAAAAGTGCCCTCAAGGCATATTTGTTCTGACAAGCTTTTGATGGAACTTAGGAATACTGATCAGGAACCCTTGAAGTTTGATTTTAGACGATTGTATTATTGTGTTTAGTATGTTAGTATGCTGCTGTGTGTATTTGTAAAGGTGCTCTGAGCTTGAGAAGGGCGCCTCATATAAGGTTTTACTTACTTACTAAATGCACTGTCTCAGGAAGCAATTGTATACATACTGTTTTGGACCTGGCAATTGTTTGACCTACTGGGTATATCAGTCAACAAGCTGAAATTGTTTCTTACCCTCTCCCAGAGGCTTCAATACATAGAAGCCATGCTAGACACCGGTCTTGTTTGGGCGTTTCTGCCCTCAGACTGTGCCATGGTACTAGTGGGACAGGCACAGCTAGTTGCCTCAAGTGACTATGTGTCAGCCCACTGTCTCTTAATACTGTGCTGCCATCCTGACAGTTTCACCAGTCTGCCTCCAAATGAGGATTCTGCAGTGGTTCCTCAGAGTGCAATGGGCTCAGACAAGTTGGAGCAACTTTTACGGGTCACTCTTCCTCTTTGTCGTTCCCTTCTCTGATGGCTGGACCGGTCCAACCTAGAGAAAGGGTCTCCATTCCTGTGGCTCTTCCCTCTGTTGGTTGTGACCACAGATGCCTCAGGAACAGGTTGAGGGGTGCTCATCTGGGCCCCTTCAGAACCTAGGGCCAATGGGGCCCTCAGGATACAGTTCTTCACAGCCACACTCTGGAGATGAGGGATGTTCTACATGGCCTACAAGCCTTTGCTGCTCTCCTTCTGGGAAATGAGCTGTTGATCTGCACAGACAATACGTCAGTGATGTGCTACATCAGTCAACAAGGCAGAGTTAATTTATACGTTCTCTGCAGAGAGGCAATGAGAGGGTGGCACTGGGCAGTGTAACACAATATATTTCTGTCAGCAGTGTTCCTCCCTGGGACACTTAATGCACAGGTGGATCACCTCAGCCAATTCAGTGTGCTCTGCCACGAATGGGAACTTTTGGACTCCTTTGTGGCTGATCTCTTCAGAAAATGGAGTCATCCAGACATTGACCTGTCTGTCTGTCTCTCCATACAACACAAAACTGCCATGTTTCTGTTTGTTTGCTCCAGGACCTGGAGTTTTTTGGTGAGACGCATTGTCCCTCCCATGAAAAGGGAGGTTTATGTATGCTTTTCCCCATTCCCTCTAATACAGAGGGTTTTGGTCAAACTACAGGCCGAGCATGCCACTCTGTTTTTGGTGGCACCCTCTGGCCCAGGCAAATTTGGTTCCACTTCTTCAGCAACTGGCAGTGGAACCTCTGGCCCACTCCCCCTGTGAGCCAGAACTCTGACACAGTAGCAGGGTGCTCTGGTGCACCCAGATCTTTGGTCACTTAGAATCACTTAGAATGTGAGGAGCTAATAAGGCTAAAGCCCATAAGCAGCTCCTATTATGACGGGATGTAATCTGGTTTTCCACTTATTGATATGTATTTATCTAAATTATTTTTAAAGATATTCTATTTAGACTTGTCACTACAGATTTTGGTAATCTATTCCACAAATTTGATGTTCGTTGGGTAAAAAAAATATTTTCCTTTTTTGGTTTTATAATGATTAAGTTTGACTTGCACAACCCTAGTTGTCATGTCGTCATTTTTGTATTCTGTATTTAATTCTGTCATTAAGACCGGATCATTTATGATATTATAAAAGAGAAGCATATCACCCCTTTGTCTATGTAGTTCCAGGCTATATAGTCCTAGGTTTGTTAATCTTTCATTAAATTGCAAACTCTTCTGATTTTTCCGCGATCGTGTAAATCCACCTTGCACTTTCTCTAATTTATTCATTTCATTCTTTGTATATGGGTTCCAAAACTGGCTGCCATAATCTAGATGTGGTCTGACATATGATAAATATAATGGCATTAAAACATCTGATGTCTTGCTTTTAATGTTTCCTTTTATAGCCACTAGTGTTCTGTTTGCTTTGGCTATCACGGTGGTGCAGTGTTTTTTTAGGTCCACCTTATTATCAATTATAACGTCTAGATCTTTTTCTTTTATTTTTTGCGGTATTACACAGTCATTAAGTCTATATGTGTGTAATAGGTTATTTCTCCCCATATGTATACTACAGCATTTGTCCAGACTGAGTTTCATTTCTGCGTTAGTGATCCAGGAGGCAATAGTATCACTATCCCTTTGAAGTGTGATTATTTGATCTTCACTTTGACATGCCCCAAGAAGTTTTGTGTCGTCAGCATATTGAAACCATATCTGCACCTTCATGCATGACTACTGAGGACATAGAGCTCTCCTGCTTCAGGGTTTCCCTAATGGTAGCTGATGCTGTATTGGCAGCAAGAAAGCTGTCTACCCAGTACACTTATTCACAAAAATGGAAACATGGGGTGGGCACTAGAGAGTCATTCCTGAGGCAGGATGCTTTTACTGCAGGCTCTGCATTGCAGCTTTTAATTCATAAAATAATATGTAAGCCCCCCTTAAAGGATGGGCTTATGCTCCCATTTTAGGCATCCTTTTCCCCCTTCCTACCCCCCCCCCCAGAGTTAGGGAAGTTTTAGTGCTCTGGGGGATATTGGCCACTGGATGCCTCAAGGTGGCTGCAGAGAGTAGGTTTGGGGAGTATATAAGGGAGCAGACAGGAAGTTTCAGGGCCTTTCCAGCCTGGGCATTAGGCCAGGGCTGGAGGAGCAGAGACAGGTGGGCAAGTAAGGGAGCTCAGTGGTTCAGGTGGGCAAGTGGGGGGACCCACCCCCAGTGTAGACAGGATGGCTTTCTCAGCACCGTGGTGATGAGGAGCTGGGGGGAATGGAGCTCTGTGGGGGAAGTATGGTTAGTCAGGTCCTGCGTCGTTGGGGGCAGAGAATGTAGGTGGCCATTTGGGGGCCAGGAAAGATAGGAGCCCTTAGAGACCCCTGTAAAGTGTGTTTTCCTGGGCTGCCAGGGCTGTGGGGGTAAGTGGCAGGGCCTCCACAGGAGAGAAGCCAGTGGCAGAGGTTTTCCCATGCACCTGGTGTAGCAGGGCAGCCTGGGTGTGCAGAGGAAGCCAGGGGGCCATTCACCCAAATATGGGGCCTGCTTGGAGGGCAGGTCCCAGGGCACTGGTACATGAAGGTCGGGTGGGTCACAGGTCAAAAGACAGGACTTGGAGAGGGTAGCTCTCAGCTGGAGCTTAATGCAAGCCCAGGATGTGCTAAGGGGATGTGGGCCTGGCAGGGATTCCCTGTAGAAGCAACAGCAGAAAGCGGAGCTAATCTGGGCCAGCAGTTCTGAGAAGGCAGGTTATTCAGAGAGGCCTGGGCAGTGGCAGTGCCCAGGTGCTCCCCAGTGGCAGGACAGCCAGTAGTATGGGGCTAGAGTGCTAGAGCAGGGCCAGGTTTTGCGGCTGCTGCTCCAGGGGGCTGTAAAGATGAGATGAGAGGCTGAGCTAAATGAGGGAGCAGGTGCTGAAAAGATAGCAGCACCAGTCACAGAGCCAAGCTCGAGTGGGTTACGGGGCCTGGGTCATAAAGAAAAATCCTGGAACCCAATGTCATTTGGGCCAGCACCCCGGGGTCCAGATGGGGCAAGCAGCCATCTTTCCTGAGCTGGAGTTAGGGTGATGACTAGTGCCAGTGTGAGAGTGGTTAACCCAGCAGTAAAGAGAAAGTTTTGGCTTACCAGGTCCAGAGAGTGAGGAAATTTAGGGATATGAGTCGGGAGGTCCTTAGGCAAAGCATGCAAGAGAGAGAGAGAGAGAGAGAGTAGAAAAATCATTGCTTGTTACTTCCTTAAATCCATCGTTTCTGCTGCTCTAAATGCTCCAGCCAGTAAGCGTGAAAAAGGTTTGATTAGCCCGATGGAGCTGCTCTATTTATTAGTATGACGTATGTGACCCCTGCATTGCTGAGAATCGCTTGCTATACAGGAGCAAAATAAAGAAGCTTGTTGGGAGAAGAATAGCAGTAATGTGCTTTATTTGAACTAAGGGGGGAGCTAATGAAATGGAAACCTTCTTCCCTTTTTCCATTTGTTTGCAGCTAAATTAATTTCTCATAAGTTTGATTCCAGATGAAATTTCCACCCCACCTTTAGCAGGACCGAGGAGCTCTGGGGGCTCAAGACGTTCGATGGCGTGCAGTGTGGAGTTCCTAGTCCAGTGTACCAGCATTCAGGGAGAATCCAGATTTGATGGGTGAATTTGAGAGTGCACAGGTGATTTAAGATGCCAGTAAGGTAGGCCACATCTTTTCTGCCTTGTATGGGAGTGCATTATCTCGGTGACTTAACACTTGAGGTGGCCCCCTTCCCAATGCCCCCAGAAGATCTGAGATGTATATGCCCCTAGATGGGGAGGTTACAAATAATTTACAAACTTGGAGAACAGCCCTTTTGTGGATATCTATCACCTGAGATCTAAAGCTGCCAGATGTACCTGTAACAATGGGGAGACCCAAAAATCAACCACAGGGAGCACAAAAGCTAATTACCCAGCCATCAGGTCAGACCAGAGGGATATCCAAGCATGTGGCTGACTGTTCTATGGGATCAACAATTTACCCTACCTGGTAGAAACTGCTCCATGAAAGTCACTGACTCCAAAATAGAGCAAACACTCATCAGATTGGAGAAGCAGGACAGATCCCTTAAAGAACTTTCTTCTACTGTGCAGGAGACTGAAAAAAGGATGATTACCACACCACCACACAGGCTGCAGTCGCCATTCTTACTCAGGAGAACTCACAACTATGGCAGCTGGAGGCCCTCAAAAATTAAGTGAAAGCCGGCCCATTGGTGCTGAGAGTTGAGGCGCTGGATGCCACACCTTGCGTCATACCGGCAACCTGGGTTTGGGAATGAGCTCAGGCCACTGAGGGTCAGCGGGGGGGGAGAGACAATCGAGTGCCTGGAGGACTGCTGTCCTCTCAGAGGGAGGGAGACTTGTCATCCTGCTTGTTGACCACCCTCTGGCAGTGGCTGGAGGGCAGTACAAGTAGGGAAGCATGTGCCAACATTGGTGGGGAGGGACAGGAGAAAATTTGAGCCTTAGCCTGGTAGGGTCCATGATGGCTCCTGCAACTGCAGGGGCCGGCTCGGGGCATCTGGATTGGTCTCTGGGGGGGAGGGTGTGCGGGCCCCCCCTCTCTCCTGGCCCCGCTGTGGGAGACAATCCACTGGGGACTACCTGATCCGGCAATACAGAGTTGTGGGAGGCCGGAGACCGAGTCTCTCTGTCAGGAGAGACTGTAGCCACCTGCCAGGACTCCCAGGTATAAAAAGCTTTATGGGAAAAAAAGTAAATAAATGAAGTGAGAGCACGCAACCCCGGTTTTGTGGGAGTACCAGAGGGAGTGGAGGGTACCGACTTGCTGCCGTTCCTCACTGACTGGCTGAAAACCTCCATTGGGGTACTGGAGGATTTTGATTGCTTGCTGCTTTCCCAAGCCTGCTGAGTTAATCCTAGAGTTAGACCAGCCATCCTGAAACAGCCTCGCACAGTGCTCTTAAGGACCTCAGGTGCAGAGATGAGAGACTTGATTTTAGCAGCACCCAGAGCAGTCTAACCTTTGGATATCAATGGTCTGGATGTTAAGTTGTTCCCAGATCTCTCCTTCCAGACCAGGGCCCAGAGGAAGAGATTCAGTGTTGTCCATCAGCGCTTTCAGGCCCTGGACATTGTTCACTCGTTCTTGCTGCCAGCCCACCTTAGAATCATTTACAGTGGCAAATCCTGGCAGTTTACAGATCCCAGTGATGCAGTCTGGTGGCTACTAAATCTGAAGCTGAGTTTGCTGCCCAGAAAACTACTCAGAATGCTGCAGGAAGAGATGACTCCAAAGAGGACGAAGTATTACTGGGAAGAGAACTGTTTCTAATTTCTGAAGGTACCTGATAATGAGGGACATTTTGGGTCGCATATTTCTCCCTGGAGGCTAACGGGGAATGTGTATACAATAATTTTAAAACTGCTTTGCTGTCTTTATTGATGATTTATTTTGGACTTCCTGGACTTATGCACAGCTTGCGTATCAGTTGTATGGGGGAGGGTCAGTGCACAGGTCGTCTGGCCCCATATGGCGGGAACACCATTTCTTCTTTCTTCACAACCTGCTCTCTGGGGGTTTCGAGTAGATCACTTTATATCAGTGTTACCATAACGTTTTTACAAATGCTCTTTTTCTCTACCAGTTAAGTCAAATTAATGTTTTGGCTCCAAACTTGTATGATGTGCTGCGACGAGACCTACAGTTAATAGCATAATATCCCTTTACAGTTGTGCTGACATGGAGCAACTGCAACTTGTAGAGGCTCCTTTAAGTAAGCTATATAAATTCTACCTTGTTTTGGCACATTCCAAGGCCACTGAGAAGGCTGGTATTTATGGTCATACTAATTGGACTCACTACCTCTATTTTTGCACCCCCCCCCACTGTGCAAGATTACAAGGTGAAATGCTATGGGTATCATATTTCTGTGTCTTGTTGTAAGAATGTGTAAACATTTCTGCCTACTGTACCTTGTACAGTATGAGAATGTAGTGTGTTTATTATTAGGAAAATAAATAAAAAATTTAAAAAATGGACGCATTTTACGGTCTGGTGAACTAGGCATTCTCTGAATCCCGTTACATGTCCAGTTCCTAAAGTGCAGACAACTTCTTGTCCCTTAAGAATTCAGAACTAGGGTATTCCTTGATAAAGGTCCACATGATGGGTCTGTCAGTTTTTCATGCTCTGACAGAGAGCAAGACCCTGGCCCAGCTGGAGGTTTTCCATAGACTAGTAAGGGGTATCTTCATTCTGCACCTCCTGGTCTGAGATCTGGTTCTGGTGTGGGACTTTAATTTGGTGCTATAGAACTTTACTGCACCTCCCTTTGAGCCTGCAGCTACTTGTGAGCTGCACTTCCTCTCTTGGAAGACAGTGGCAATGGCATCTACTAGACACATCTGTGAGTTACGGGCTGTGATAGAAGATCCTCCATTTATTATTATTCACAGGGATAGATTTACTTTAAGTACCAGTCCGCAATTTCTCCTGAAGATTGTATCTGAAAGAACCCTAAATCAGACCATAGACCTTCCTGTTTACTTTTCCTCTGTGACAGACACTGGGGAGCATCATTTACATACGCTAGATGTCCGTAGGATGCTGCATTGGTACCTGGATCGTACAAAGGATTGTAGAAAATCCTCTCGATTGCTTATTGCTTTTGCCCTAGAATGGTGGGCTCACTAATTTCTAAACATGGCCTGTTCAAATGGCTGGCCAATTGTATTATGATTTGTTACCAGAAACACTGTAAGCAGCTTCCTGGTCCTATTCGTGCACATTCCACCCGCAGGGTGACTACCTCGGTGGCTTGTTTTCAGAATGTGTATGCTGCTGACATCTGTGCTGCTGCCACTTGGAGTACTGTTCATACATTCGCTAAACACTACAGTCTCAACACTCTCTTGTATACTGTATGTGATGGCTTTGGCTTCAGTGTTCTGAAAGGCCTGCTTACACAAGATCATTAGGTTCTGCTGTCTTCCCTCAGTGCTTGACACTGCTTGGGAATCATTCCTTGACGTGGCTCAGGGGAAGGAGATATCCTAAGAAGATAGAATAGACATCTACCGTAACAGTAGATCTTCAAGAGAATCTCCTTCATTGAGCTACCGCTCTCCCTCTCTCCTTCCCCTTCTTGTCAGGTGACAAGTGACAATGTTGTCTGCTATGACAAGCTGCTTCTCCTGTGCTGTCAGACACAACATTTCTACTCGGATTTCTGTATCCGCTTCTATGTGCCTGGTTTGGTCCTAGTTGCTTGGTCCCTGCTGGTCCAGTGATCCTTTGAGCTTGTCTCTGGTGGGGAACTGAGCCATGCTGGGGACGCCCACATAATATAGGTATCGACATGGGCAGCCCCAGCCTGCAAAATGTTCCGGGTGGTCCTGACACCGACAGCTTACAGTTCCATGATGTGACTCAATGGAGAGAGATTCTGTCAAAGATCTATTGTTACAGAAGGTAACTTTTCTTTTTTTCTCAAGTACTTTGTGTGCCAGAACTGCTCAGCTTTGTTTTAAAGTCCTCTGCACCCAAAGAACTTGAGAGGGCACCATAAGAGATACCAGAACTGTACATATAAGCATATAACAAAGTTCCTAGTTCAAGGTTAACAGTTGACTTTTCCATTAGCAGATTATATCCTCTCACCACTAGAGGGCTATATCTCTATCTCTTTATCTAGTACATAAGCCATGTGGTCTCTCTCTGCCTTTCTCTTGCCTCTCCTCCTCCTCCTTGCTCTGGCCCCCCTCTTCTCTCTCCCTGGTCCTAGCCCCGCACCCCCCCACCCCGCCACCCTCTACTCTGGTTTGTTATTTATTTATTAGCTTTTGGTAACCGGGTAAGTGCGCTAGGCAACAGACCTGCCTATTTTCAGGCACGACCCGGGAGAGCACAGGACATTGGTTACAATATGCAGAAATGCACAGACATAATATAGGTGTACAGGAGCAAAACAAGATATACATTGGGTAGCACAGTAATAGTTACATAAGGGTACATTTTAGGCATAGATCATAATAAGGATGTAAAATAAAGCAATTAGGGTAACCATAAGACAGCTGAGGACAGTAAAGACATCAAGGTTCATAGCCACCTAGACAAGCGTATTGCATGGGAGAACATTAGTGTAGTACTCAGGGTCAGACCAGACAGCCTGCAGTGGGACAAAGCAAATTGAGAGCATCTGCATTGGCCAGAGGCTAGGAGGAGGGTGAACAGCGAGTTTTTGAATTCTCGATGGGAGGCTGAAGTTTTCATCATAAGGGGGAGTGAGTTCCAGAATTTGGGAGCAAAATGGGCAAATGCCTTTTCACCCATTTTGTCATGCAAGGTCTAGTGGAGAGCATGGGGACAGAGGAAGACCTGAGGGTGCGGTGTGTGAGGCAGGAGTCAGGAGGTTGGCAAGATAGACAGGGCAGGGAGGTCTAGACAGGAGTCAATAAAGCAGCCCAGGAGTAGGCTCGAATATCCTTAGGTGACAGCCATTTAAGCCAGCTTAAAGGAGACAATGATGGGTAAGACGTCGGGAAGTTAAGGAATCTACAGATGTTGTTGTAGACAGTGTCCCATTTGTGGAGTGTAGCAGAGTTTGCAGCAAAGAGGAGGGCAGAGCATATTGGAGCTGGGGTAAGAGAATACCTCTCGCAACAGAAAGTCTAGCGGAAGGAGTGAGGGAGTGGTGCAGCGATAAGCTCCGCCAATTTTAGCATTGACGGACGGACACCATATTGACATGTTGAGACAGGTCAAGTGTGGGATCCAAAGTGACCCAAGGTACTTGAAGGACTCAGTGTTTGAGATGAGGGAGCCATCAAGGCATTGAACCTGGAGCCTGTTCTCAGGGCAGACAGTTTCTTAGAGGATCCGAATAGCATAGCACAGGTTTTTTTCTAGGTTCAGGTCTTGGTGGTTGCTAGAGAGCCAGGTCTGCAGGAATTGGAAGTCATTAGTGAGTGGAGTTGATGGCAGCAACCATTTTGACCCAGAGTAGAGAACAAGGTCATCTGCGTACATAAGAGTGCAGCTATGCGGGACATGGTGGGAATATCATTTAGGAAGAGGGAGAAGAGTAGAGGTCCAAGAGTGGATCCCTGGGAAACTCCACGGGAGATGTTTAGGGGGGAGAAAAGGGCCTTGTGAAATGCTACCGCCTGAGTCCAATTGTCAAGATAGCTATGGAACCAGGAGAGGGCTTGGTCAGATGCTCCAATGGATTGGAGCTTCTTTAGCATGAGAGGATGGTTTCCACTGCAACTCCAAGGGAACTCTCCACTTCCACTCGAGACTTGTGCTTGGTGCACCGTTTGGATATTCCTGGTTACTTAACATGACCACTACTCTCAACAAGTGTGGCCACCTCTCTACACTGTACCACCTTGCAGTCCATATGGGACACTGCCTGGAACCTTGCAACTTCTACTCCAGGAAACAACAATCAAAACTATCTCTCAAACAGCTGCGACTCTGCTCCTTAAAACTCCTGCTCCTCCTCCTTCTCATCTCTGGCAGCATCCATCCCAATCCTGGCTCTAGAAGTTCAGGTCACACACAAACTCCAGGTGCCCTTATCCTTGCAACCATTAATATCTGCAGCCTACTACCAAAGCTGGATGCACTCCAAGCCTTCATATGCCAACACAACCCTGACATCCTTGCAGTGGTGGAAACTTGGCTGACACCTAAAGTTCCTGACTCAGCAGTACAATACAGGGCTACAATGTTCACAGGCTGGACCGGATATCCAAAAAAGGCGGTGGTTGCGCAATCTATATCAAAGACTCCCTGTCTTGGCACCCTGTAGCAACTCCATCACTTTCTGCCTCAGCTCAGATTCTGCCAATAAAAATCATCCTAGGTCCCAACCATAAAGCTCTGACTATTGTCTCCGTATACATCCCACCCAGGGACCCTAAACATGGATTCAACGATGTTCTAAACTTTATCAACTCACATCCTCCCGAAACTGAACTTATTCTACTAGGATTCAACATAAACTGGTTAGCATCGAGTGCCAGTGCCTATAAAGACTCCATCTCAGCTGCTAACCTCACGCAAAATGGTAAACTCCCCTAGGATTAACTACAAGACTGGCACCAGTACCCTCTTGGATTGGGTCCTCACCACTCACCCCACAAGGATTTCTCATATGACCATTCTCCCAGACTCACTCAGTGACCACTCCCCAATCGTGTGTGCATGGTCTAACAAATTTCTTAAGCCCCCTTCCAAAATTATCACTAGCAGAGTCCTTCCTCGTGGAAAACTTCCACATCTCAAACAACACTTACTTCTACAAGACTGGCTACCCATCTATGAAGCAACAGATGTTAACTTGGCTCTTGATCACTTCATCTCAATTTTCAACAAAGCCTGCGACCTCTTTGCCCCTGCTAAAAGGCACAAAACAAAATCTCTCTAACCCATATGGGTCACCGTGGCTCTTCTCTCACAGCTGAAACTAAGGATCACCTTTGGGCAGTTGCCAGGGCCACTGGCAAACAACTGGACATCCAAAATTACAAACAAGCACGAAATGCCTGCACAAAAGCCATACAGCTAATGAAATCCACCTATTACAAAGATGCTCACACCACTACATGGGGAAATGGTCGTGCTTTCTGGGACAATATCAAGGATGTCACAGGAAGCAGCCAAAAACCTCTCTGGCCATGTTAATGGTTGATGGATCCTCAACCCTTGACCCCAAGGTGATCACAAACATCTTTAACACGGCTTTTTCAGACCTTAGTGCTGTTCTACCCCATGACTTTTTTGAAAACAGGGCCTACTCCCCAAATACCTCAGCCCCTTAGTCTAACCATCCCCTCTTCTACTTCAGGAAGGTAAGGCTGAATGAAGCTCGCCATTATATTACTGCAGCTATCTCTAAATCTAGATCTAGTAGCGACACCCTGGACCTTAAGCTTCTTTTGCTCACCCTCGATGACGTAATTCATCCATTAACAAAATCTAAAACCTCTCTCAGCTGTGGAAAATTTCCGGACCTATGGAAAACAGCCACCGTGACACCCATCCATAAAAGTGGGGACAAGGCGATTCACTCAAATTATCAGCCCTATCTCCATACTGCCCCACTCTCTAAGGCACTTGAGCGCGCATGGTGGCTGATCAACTTACCGACCACTTGGATAAATACAATATACCTTGTCCACAACAACACGGCTTCCGAAAGGTCACAGCACCACCACAGCCCTTCTTGAGTTCACTGGAGCTTTGCACAAATCCCTTGACAATGGCCTTCTCACAGGGGTCGTTTTCGTCGATCTCTCCAAGGCCTTCGATACAGTACACCATGGGTTATTAATACACCAACTACTGAATGCCGGGCTATCACCTGACTCTTCTCTCTGGTTTAAAAGCTACCTAGAAAACTGGTCACAGAGAGTAAAAAATTGCGGACGCTCTTTCTAACACCCTGCCTGTTCGCTCGGGTGTCCCACAGGGATCCTTACTGGGACTCCTCCTTTTTAGCCTTTTCTTAAACTCCCTCCCCTTACCACTGCTCTGAGCAGATCATACTATATGCCGATGATGCTGTTGTATTCTCCACTCACAAAGATCCTGCAACTCTTCAACACAACTTTCAACATGGTTTCAGTTCTGTAGAGACATGGTTTCTTAATCATAAACTGGTTCTCAATGACAAGAAAACCAAATCTATGCTCTTCTGCAGCTCTCATAACCCACACAAGCTACACCACTTGGCTATCTCCACCACCCAGGGGAACACTCTAGATCAGGTGGGGTCCTTCAAATACTTAGGGATACAGCTTGACCCTAATCTCTCCTATGGACTTCATGTAGATATGTAGCTAGAGCTGCTAATACACGGCTTGGTCTCCTCTACAAACACAGACCACACCTCATGCCAGAAGCTTTGAAGGTTGCAGTCCTGAGCTCTGTGATCTCTGTAATAGACTGTGGTCTCATCATTTATGGCTCAGCCACAACCACAACCCTTAGATGCCTCTCAACTACTTTAAATAAAGCATGTCGGCTCATCACTGGTGCTCACCGCCTCACCCACACATGTGACCTGTACACTCAGACCGCTGGCTCCAACTATCAAACCCATAAAGTTTCTCACCTGCTCCATGGTGAAAAATCTACCTTGGCTTGCACCTTCTGGGGTCTCAACTCTGTTACAACATCAATTAACAAATGGCACCTTAGAGATCCACGCCACAGCTACTGAAAGTCCCCACTGTCACACTTCACAGGGACAACGCTCTTTTGCTTATCGAGCGCCACTCTGGTTCAATGGCCTCAGCCCGACCATCTCCTCTGCCCCAACTATTGGTATGTTTAAAACTAGGTCTCGGGACCTCTCACTACCAACAGCTCCTGTGACTGCCCAACTAACCTTGTTCTCCACTTCCCTTTCTGCTCTAGTTGTCCCCCCCCCACTGGATTCTACCCTCACATCTTGGTATACCCAGTGCTGCACTTTTCACCCTCTTGCCACCCTTCCTACAGTCCTTCTCCCCCCGTACCCTCTTCCCTCTCCCTATGACTCTGGCTCTTCTTATTCTGTTGTCTATCTTCTCTGACAAATGCCGCTGGCTGCCTTGTTACAATGCTACCCTTGAACTGTATTAATCTGTACTCTGTTTGCAATGTCCACATTGTTGTAATGCCTGTCTTGATGTTCCCCATAATTTGTATTTCTCTGACGTGGAACCTTTGTAAAAGAGCCATGGCTCAAAGGTATTTGTAATCCTAGACTTGATAAATAAATAAATAAATAAATAAATAAATAAAGGTATATGTTCACACAAATATGTGACAGTTCTCTCCTCTTGTAGTAATAGGTTATGCTGCCATCTAGTGGATAGAGTGAAGATTTGTACAGCTTGTTATAGTGAAACATACAGTATGTTGCTGATAAATAATAACAGTGATTTAAGATTGGATTGAAGGGGCTCTAGAGTCTTCATATAAGGTTTTGGTTTAAGGTGAGCTAGTCTCCGCTTAGTGCCAAAAGTCATGCACATAGTCGTTTTGGCATTAAAAGAGTTGGTTTGAATGGATCCACCGACCACTGGACTTCATCAAAATCACATTGTACTAACTACAGCTCAGGGACTGAGGCTACTGACAAAAACATCACTGGGTCATCTGGGTACATATGGATATGGAAGACAGACTGAGGGGAGGTCATTTAAGTGTAACCCCCTCCTTCCTTGGACTGCCATTGCCGCCCTCCTGAGGTCCTGCACTGCTGCTGGCTCTCTCTTGCTTGTTTGCATGTGTGGCATGGAGAGATAGCTGGACAACAGCAGGAATCTTCTCCACCTCCTGCGCCCTCTGCTTTGTGTCTCCAGCTGTATTTCATCAGCCCAGTCCCCCAATTTTAGCAGTGGGGACTGGGGACAGGTCAGCACTAGATGACTTCTCTGTTTGGCACCTCCTGTGCCACTCCACTGTTACCAACAAGGAGGAGACAGAGAGGGAGAGCATGTGCTGCCCAGGGCTCCTCTCTGGTACTCTCCTCTCGACCCAAAACCAGACTCTCTACACCCAAAACCCTAATGGGTAAGCCGGGTAACAGCCCAAGAGGGGCTGCAACTACCCTGGGGGCCAACACCCCAAAGGGGCAAGGAAACTAGTAAATAAAAGACTTTGGAGCATCAGGCTCCATCCAGAGCATAAGGCAGCCATCCTTGTGCCCCTTCACCCCCTTAACCAGCCAATTAGAAGGCTGGAATGGCCAATATAGACTGAAAAGGACTGTGGGAGGAGGATGCAATCCAGGACCCTCCCTAATGGACTGGCGGGCTACGAAGGCCAATCAGAGGGTAGAATAGGGCAGAAGGACTGCCTGTCCAATGGAATATAGATATATTCATGTTTTTAATAATTTCTTTATGCTCCTGCCTGGCCCCCTTCAGTAAGTCTCCCCGAGCCCCATCACCTGGCGTCCACTGGACTCAATTGTCACACTAGCGAGGTGCCAGCAAGCCGGGTGTGGAGCCTGCGAGGAGCCACCTTAATCCTGCCAGCTGACGTTTTCTCCTCCTTTTTGGTGCCCGTCCCCGAGTGCAGTGCGGCAGCATGCAATGACACCAATGGCTGAGCTGTGCACGCTTCTGTACGCGGCACTCTGGGTGCCCCCCCGGCAACCACCCCCTATGTGTGGGATCATTGTGCCAGCCCCCAGCCACCGCTAGGGGTCAGACAGGCAGCGGACCGAGTCCCCACCCCTTCCCAGGAGAGGAGAGCTGTCCTTCAGATGCTCAATCCACTCCCTCCCCAGCCAACCCCCGGCAGCCCGCTCGCACCACGAACACGGGTCGCCGACGTGGCATGATGCCCCAGCACTCCACGCCACTGTCCAATGGAATATTGAATTGAAAGAGAGAAGTTACTGGACTCAGGAGGTGCTGGTGGCAGTCTGAGAGAGACACTGAGGTGTTCAGACCTGCTGTTGGTGAGACCAACTATACTTCAAGCCCTCACCAGGGTTCATCCTGCCTTATCCTGGGCCTGCACTGTTCAGGGACTGTGCCAAGAAAAGGCATCTGTGTAGCCGAAGCTGTAAAATTGTGCCCAGTGAGCACATATTGGAAGAAACCACTGTGAGTTTGAGCTTGTGGGGCATTGCTGCATACTGAAGCTGCTGAGCCATGCAGAGACAGAGGCCTGCATCCTATCTAAGTTGCTTTGGAGCCAGGTAAGGGGCTTGCTAGCCCTTATCTAGTGGGATCTGTCGGGGAGCAGGGAGTCATGGGGCACATGCCCTGAGTGCGTGGGTAATGCTGAACCGGAGGAGAGTTGGAAAGTGAGGGTCGCTCCTGGGATCTGGGCTCCTTGGGAACCGGGAAGCCACTGTGTAGTGCTCCTCTAACTGAGAGCTCTGCCAGAAGGGCTGTGCTGCTACAGAATGTCTGAGGGAATCAGAAGTGCTTCATTCCCAGGCCACAGGGCCCTGTTCCTGACTGCTGCTCACACTGTTGCTGTGTGCTGTCCCCTGCCTCAATGGAACTGCTGCATTCTGTGCCCCTCCACGCGGTCACCTGAACACTGGCATTGCTGGGTGGGATTTTTTGTACGTTTCCACTTTCAGATTACAATAACTGCATTTGGATTACAAGTGGATTTTCAAACATTCTCTGTTTGGACTTTGTGTTCTCTAATTTGTGCTACCACACTATAGCCTGTTTGGAGTGGGGATTAAATTGCAAGCTTGCTAATTTTCATCAAGTACACCACTGAAAGAACCCCGGCAATGTAGCCACCAGACCTGAACTGAGACTCTAGTGTAATTCCTGGGTACCCAGGGTCATGCCTTATTATGTCATACTTGAAATTGTAGTTTTACTACTGGTACCAGCTGAAGCATTATTGCACCCTGTGTAGTATAATTCCTCTTGCTGTACCCCTTGATTGGGTGGGTGCTTCATAGGCTGTGTGGGGATATGAGAGGGTGGTAGTGACCCACAGTACAATGGCTCGAAGAGGGCATTGCAATAGGATGGAAGTGTTAAAGGTGACTTGCAACTGTCTACCCCCTCTTTTCTTTCAGTTTCCAGGCCTGGGTTCTTAAAGCACTGTTAGCGTGTTGAATTTTACCTCTGCATGTGTGCCCAGTTTGTATAACCTGACTGAAGTGTTTAATGGTGAAGGTAACAACTGCCTTAGTGGTCCCCAGGGTGTGGTCCAGTTCAGTGCATGGAGGTGGGTAGGTTCTGCATCCCAGGGAGTGGTACTACACACAACATCTGGCCCACTTATTCTCTCTGGGTGGAGGTAGTATGCTGTTTATTATGGTATTTGTTCTGGGATGAACCCCCTTACTGCAGGAGAAAGAACAACCCCAAAGCCCTTAACCGGGTGTGCACTGCACAGTCACCATGCGGGGTGTGAACAGGACATGGCATCCTGGTGGTCACATAGAAAAGAAAAATAATCGGACCCAGACTTCCGGCGTCATCACTGGCTGGCATGCAGCAGGCTGATAGAGCTCTCTTATAACTGATCACAACATCTCAAAAAAATTAGTAAAGCAATTAAATCGGAGCGTCAGACAGCTATGTGAGGTGGCAAACTGAAATGGGAGGTACAAAACAGTACAAAAAGCAAGAAGTCTTACTGCAACCACAAGAGGATTGCTGAGAGAAAGATTCCTACCACTCCATTCCTCCCTCCAGTATGGTGTCCTCCCCTCTCACCCCAGCAGCACTCTCCGGCTTTGAAGATTACAAATGCATACTCACTGGCAGAACTTAAAGTGTTTCACTCAAAGGTAACAAGGGCTTTGCAGACACTGCACACAGATATAGATGCTTTGGAATCAGATGCAAAAGAAATGCAAGGTGTCCTAACTGAGGTCTTGAGAGGTCAGGTAACCTTAGTGATTTACTACTGCACATTCACCAGAAGCAGGTACAGCTGGAAAAAAAAGTGTGGCAATCTCAAGGGGAAAATCTGGAGCAAGAGCCTTAAAATCTGTGGACTTCCAGAGTTGTGGAGGGATCACAAATTACCACATTTATTGAAAAGCTGATTCAAGATGCTCTTGATATTCCACCTACATTCTCTTCATTTAGTGTGGGTGCCCAGAGCCCTCAGCCTGGTCTGGGGAAATGACTTAGATCCATTATTAAGCTTAAGCTTCCGAGTAAGGACTTTGTTGGTCCGAAAGCTAAAGCACTTTGTTCTCTGGACTAGATCCATTATTACACATTTCCTTAGTTATCATACCAAAGAACGGTTTCTGGCGGCAGCATGGTGAAAAAAGAGAGTGCAAGGGAGGTAACTATGCAATTTGTTTTTGACCAGGACGATGCTCCAGTTGTGCAAGCACAGAGTATGGCATACTCTCCTTGCCTGAGAGCTCTTGGGCATGCAGGGATAACATTCAAAACACATTTTCCAGCAAAATTAAAAACCCTTGCTGTGCCGTGGACTGATGTATCGGTCCAAAATTCCTCTAGCAACCCCTGTGGTGGGCCAGGGAGCTTGCCTATCCTGCAGGGGTACACTGGAGGGTGGGAAGCCTGTCAGACCATGACCCAACATGGGGAAGGTGAGCAGGGTCAGGGAAGTAAACAAGAAAAATATACCCACCAGCTGGATGAAGCTCCTGCCATCGAAGGCCCCACACCACCGACTGGGCCCTTGCTTCCATATATCTGGATATGGTCACTGGGGGTGGGGAGGATGGACCACCCTCCTCTGACTCTGCCATGGGGGCAATGAGTGGAGAACTGAAGGAGGCTAGGTAAGTCTTGGGTATAATGGGTGATGGGGCAGGGTGGGCAGGAAGGAGAAAGGGACCAGTGGAGACAGGAGCACAAACACATGGTGAAAAAAAAGCACTTGGAGCAAGACACTTAATCTTAGCTTTCATTTTATATATATGATGGTGTTTTTTGATAACTGTGGCTCTGGACACCTGCCCTTCCTGCTCCCAGAAGATTAATCTTGTTTATGGTTAAAGTATGCAGGCTGTGGGAAGGCAGGTTGGAGTGAAGACATCGAAGGTGAGAAAAGTTATTTTTCAGTGTCAAATAGGGCAGTGGAGGATCCAGGAATTCACAGAAGGGGGGGGGGGGCGACTTGGCCTGAAAAAAGAAACCTCTGTAGGGGGTCTGATGGCATCCCCCCCCCCAGGAAATTTTGAAAATGCAATGTGTAAAATGGTGCATTTTGGTGCATTTTAGGCCCAGTTTCAGTAGCAAAGTGTTGATTACCCCCTCAAAAAAATCTCCAACTTTCCATTCCATCACAGAGCAGCTGCAAACAATAATGGCTGCTTCACACGGATATATCAGTTCTGAGGGAGATGTCTGGCTGATTTACTAGAACAACCAAGCATGTCCCTCATCTTTCTTCCCATCCCTGCCAAGGCAATTTGTCACTGCACTGTGATGGAGAAAAACCAGGAGATTGGCTCACATGAAAAGGACAGGAACAGAGAAACTTATAAAAAAAAAACTGAACACAGCAGTTGTTTACAAGTTATATTAATACAGCTTATTTATGGAAAGCAAACAATGTTTACATATGAACATTCCAATCTGCCAGCAGAAACAGGCCACTAGGTCTATCTAGTCTGCTTGATTGTGCAGCTAGCACCTCTAAACTGCAGCTGCCCTGCCATCCTCCCCCCCCTTCACCTGACCCCCCCATGCACCCTCTCCCATGCCCTTTTGAAGCTGCTCACTGTTCTGCAGGAGACCACCTCCTCTGGCAGTGTGTTCCATATTGCTACCACCCTCTCTGTGAAATAATGCTTCTTCATCTCTCTCCTAAATCTCTCCTGGTAAAAAAAATAAATAAATAAATCTGCCACCCTCCAACTTGAGCCCATGCCCTCTCGTCTCCCTTCTCTTCTTCAATGTCAACAGCCCTTCTTTGCCCATCCTGTTGATCCCCTTCAAGTATTTGAAGGTATCAATCATATCCCCCCAATCCCTCCTCTCCTGCAGAGTGTATAGTCCCAACACATTCAGTCTATCCTTGTAGGTCATGCTCTCCAGCCCCTGGACCATTCTCATCACCCTGTGTTGCACCCCCTCCAGCAGCCTGATATCCTTTTTCAGATATAAGTGCCAGTACTATACACAATACTCCAGGTGCAGCCTGACCAATGACCTGTACAGTAGCATGGGTACATCCCTACACCTAGATGAGATACCCCGCGATATACACCCCAGCATCCTGTTAGCCTTAGCTGCTGCCTTCCTGCACTGAGCGGAGTTGTCATGTTCCCCGTTATGATCACCCCTAGGTCCTTCTCTTCCTCAGTGACCCCTAACTGAACCCCTCCCAGCCAGTACTCCCTCCTTGGGTTCTTTGCTCTGAAGTGCATAACCTTGCACTTCTTTGCATTGAATCCCAATTGCCACTTCACCAACCACTCTTCCAGCTTAGTCAGGTCCTCCTGCCACCCTTCTCTGTCATCCACCACCGCCCCCATCTTAGTATCATCTGCAAACAGACTAACCCTGCTCCTAACTCCGTGTGAGATATCCAATGTGAACAACTCAAACAACACCGGACACAGCACAGAGCCCTGCGGCACCCCAGCCCGTTTAATAAAAAAGCATATACATTGTTCTGCCAGAATTGCAGACCAACTAAACAGTGTTAATTTTTGAAAAGGTTATTGTGTAATATCCAGTATTTAACTGAGCGGATTCAGGAGAAGCATATGTCTTGGATGTGTTTTAGCAAATAAGTCAATAACTGCACAGTAGTTTATTGGGATGTTTCTATGTAGAAAGAGCAACAATAAGCTCGTTAGGCAGCCCTGTCCCATTGTGCTTCACAGTTCTGACTTGATAAACTTTAATGGGTGTTTACTCACCTGGTAAAGGTGATTGTGTTACTTTTTATCCATGGCACTCTAGACATTACATCATGGGTTACAGCCCATCTGATAATGACTAATGATGTATATGTGACCCAGGATCGAATGTCGTAGTATACCTAGGTCCCAGGAGCCCCTGCTCTCCAGTTGGATTCTTCCATAGCTGAAATAAATGGTTACTCAAAACCCTAACATTTGAATCACAGCCTAGAGAAAGTAGACTATTTGTAATTAAAATCAGTCACCTCATTTATTTGCCTATTGATACAATTCTAATCTCAGTCACCTAATGTGACCGACAGGCACTCTACACACACCACTTAATGATTATAGGGTATATATATATATATATTCATGGCAAAAAAAACTGCATTTAATGCATCTTTTAAAGTTAAAGCAAAAAAAGTCAGCAAATGAAACATTAGGGTTGAGCCCCTAATCCCTCCACAGACCCCACACCCCATCCTCCACAGACTGACAGGCTTGGGGTGTGCCATTGGGGTTGTGAGGCCTAAATCTCACCCCATTCCATGTGTAAGCAGGTTGACATGCCACAGTAAAGGAGAATGGGGTAAGATTTAGGCCTCACAACCCCAATGGCACACCCCGGTGTCTGTCAGTCTGTGGAGAATTGGGGTGTGGGGTCTGTGGAGGGATTAGGGGCTCAACCCTAATGTTTCATTTGCTGACGTTTTTTGCTTTAACCCTAAATGATGCATTAAACGCAGTTTTTTGCCATGAATTTCCTTACTTTTTGAAAAAGTGTAATATAACTAGTAAAAAACATGTATTGGTAGATGTCCACCAAGCTGTTAATTTTTGCATAACAATATGCATCTGTGGGAGCATAGGCCATTTGGGCCCGTGCTCCCACTTACGCAAAGCTACAGAGCCATACAGCAGCCCTATAGGGCACCAAACCCTTGTAACAGTAATTTGCAGATATCTTGCGAACCGTAAGAGCTAGAAAACAACCTCAAGCGTCATTGTAATCATGACAGCATGCAACACCGGTTCCAAACCTGTATCTCACATCATTTCTGAGATATGGGCACCGAAAAGCACTGGATAGGCACTCTTTGAACCCTTGTGACAGTAATTTCACAATATCTCATGAACCGTGTAATGTATGAAAAAAAGTCCACTGCAGGCTTACTCTACGATTTCAAATCTTTTTCCAGCAGCATAACTTAAAGGTGATCTATGCTGCCAGTAGCGAAAAGTCTGTATCGCACTTCGTTTCCGAGATAACGGTGCCGAAAATGACACAGACCACAATGTAATCCTATGGGGAAAAGTCAATTTTGTCATTGAATATCTCTGCAACCAATTAATTCCCCAAAACCTAAATAGCATAATTCACATCTCTAGGATATCCCCTCAACACCCTACAAATTTCAAGTAAAAAGACCAAACTGTTATGGAGATATGGGCGTCCCAATTTGGGCCATCTGGTCTTCCCTAAGGACATCTGGTCATCCCCATGGACATTGTAAAAAATACATATCAATTTTCCCATAGGATATAAAGGGAACTTCAAATTGCAAAAAACGTATCTCCGACCAAAACACAACTTGGTAAATCAAGAGATCTACCATACCAGACTGCGCATTCCAAATTTCGTGCAAATCCATTGAACAGTTGCAAAGTTATTAACGTGCAAAATTTGAGGTTTAACATTAAAGTACCTACTCAACCCTAAATATAGGGGTACAACCGCTCTATAATATATATATATATATATATATATATATATATATATATAGTCATATCAACATGGCAGCAATATTTTGCCAAGGTGGCCCAAGGACCCTCTTTGGTCAATAGTCCCCGGAAAGGGGGGGGCAGATTCACATTGATTGCTCTGATGGGAGGGCTGTGGAGTGCCGTGGAGTGCCATGGATAAAAACTAACACAATCACCTTTACCAGGTAAATAAATACCCATTGTGTTATGTTTTATATCCATGGTACTCCAGACATTAGATGATGGGTTGCCTAAAAAGCAATACAAATCCCATCAAAGTAGGTCAGAGTGGTCAATGTGGGGACCCGTAGAACATGCTGCCAACAAAATCTTGCTAGCAAAGGTAGCTGTTTGCTTGTACAACATATCAAGTCTATAGTGTCTTGCAAAGGTGTGGATTGAAGTCCACATTGCCGCTCTGCAAATGTCTTCAGTAGAAACACTGTCTCTTTATGCCCAGGATGTAGCCACCACCCCGGTTGAATGGGCCTTTATGCCTTTTGGTGGAGTATCCTGAATGGTCTTCTTCAGCCATCCTGCAATTGAGGTTTTGGAGGCAGCCATGCCTTGTTTGGGGCCTTGTGCGGTAACAAACAGTCTCTCAGGTTTACATATCATCTGAGTTCTTGTAATAGACTCTGCCAGTGTGTTTCTTTCATCTAAGTGGTGGGGAGACTGAGTGTCCCCTTGCTGTGTCTATCCATACAGAGTTGGAAGTTCAGTTGTTTGCTCCCTATGAATGTTAGAGGCAATCTTTGGCTGAAACACCGGTACTGTCTTTAGGGATACCCCTTCCGGGGTGAAGACGGTGTATGGTTCCTTACAGGAAGGAGCTACCAGTTCAGTGATTCTGCAAGCTGAGCATATGGTCAACAGGAAGCAGGTCTTTAGACCTTCCCAGTACAGCTGAGTTTCATGCCTTGGCTCGTAAGGGGGGGCACCTAATGAATCGAGCACCAATGTAAGGTCCCAGGCTGCTATCAGAGACCGTCTTCATGGCTGGATGACTTTGGCTGCTTTTAGGAACCTGATAGTGTCGGGATGAGCACCCGGATTGGATTGCCCAACCTGGCCCAAAGCCATCCCTATGGCCAAGATATTTGGAGAGAGGAGGGGGGGGGACAGGCCCTTGTCCAGACCCTGTTGCAGATACAGTAGGATCAGAGACAAGGCAGTCTTTTCTGGTTCAATGCCCCTAATTCTACACCAAGATTAGAAGAGGTTCCATTGCTGGCCATATTTGGTGGTGGTGGATGGCTTCTGGGATTGCAGTATGGTCATGATGCTGGTAACACGCCCTTAGCAATCTCTGTCTTTCAGGAGCCAAACCGATAATTTCAGTGTTCCTGGGGCTGGATGGATCATTGGACCCTGTATCAGCATGTCTTGTCTGTACGGCAGACTCCACCTGTCCAAGGTCATGGCTACTGCCGCTGTGAACCAAGCTCTTTGTGGCCAATAGGGTCCCACCAGAATGGTGGGCCTCTGTGTCTGACTGATTACATAGATTACATAGACAATACTGAGCATAAAGACATTCATCCGTGAGCTCGCAAGTAACACTTAATTATATCCTTTTATATTCTTCCTTTCCAAGAATTTATCTAGCTGTGTTTTAAATTCCTGCATTGTACTGCTTTCCACAACCTCTCCTGGTAGCATATTCCAAATTTCTGTTACCCTATTACTTAACCAGTATTTCCTTCTATTTGTTTTATATCTATCCTTAACCAGTTGGTAACAATGTGTCTCTAGTGTCATATATTTGAGCCCTTTAACCAAGCCCAGTAAGTCCCATAAGTTAGTATCGGTCCATGCCCTATATCAAACACATATCGCTCTCATTCTACGATATTCCAGGAATACAGCTCCAAATCCTGCAGTCTCTGCTCATAACTCAATCCATCCAATCCCTTGATTCTCTTTGTAAGTCTCCTCTGCCCCTCTATCAGTGCAACATCCCTCCTCTTTATCGGGCCCAAAACTGGACACAGTACTCCATGTGGGGACGTACCAATTCATTATACAGAGGCATCACAACCTGCCTATCTCTACTTTTTATGTGTCTCAATATACAGTGTGTTATACTACCCGCCTTTTTAATAGCTGTATTACAGTGTAAGCTGAAGCCAAGATCTTTATTAACCATAACCCCCAAGTCTTTCTCTTCATCCGCTACTTTTAGTACAGATCCTCCTAAATCATACTGGAATTTATTTTTCTTTCCAAAGTGCATAACATTACACTTTCCGATGCTGAAAATAGATTGTTTCTGGGAGGCCCATGTGTCTAGCCTATCCAGAGCTGTTTGTAGGACTAGATGTTCTTCCCAGTTATTTACTGGACTCCCAACCCTAGTGTTGTCTGCAAATTTAGATAGCCAAACATCTGTATGCACCTGCATGGATGAAATATACATATTAACAAACATGGTCCCAAGACCGACCCTGTGGGACACCACTAGTCACTCCGAACATAATCAGAGTATTCACCTTTTCATGACTTTCTGGACTCTGTCCATAGCCAAACCTTCACCCACGTTGTATCCATATTGGTATCTCCAGCTCATAAAGTGCTTTAACAAGCTCCCCATGGGGCACTTTATCAAAGGCTTTTGGAAAGTCCAGAAAGATCACATCCACTGCATTACCCATATCCATAGCCTTGCTAACCTTATCGTAGAATTCTAATAAGTTAGTTTGGCATGATCTTCCCTTGGTGAATCCGTGCTGAGTCATGTCTATCCTGCCTGTCCTCTCAATATGTTCCATAATACAATCCTTGATTATACCCTCCAGAATCTTACCAAGAACAGAGGTTAGACTAATAGGTCCATAATTTGAGACAGTCTTCCTACAACCTTTTTTGTATATGGGTACAATCACAGCTTGCCTCAGGAACCTCACCAATGTTAATACTTTCCTGAAAAAGGTAAGTTACTGGCTCCACTAATAGTGTTGCCATTTCCTTAATCACCCTTGGGTGAATCCCATCTGGCCCCTGTGCTTTATTTTGGTTAACCTTCTGCAATCTAATAAGTACTTCAGCTGGGTCTATCTTTGGGCTCTGTTCTCTATGTCTAATTTTCTTATTATCCCATGAAGTCTGAAGACTTTTGCCAAAGACCGATGAAAAAGTATACATTATAATCCTCCGCAAGAGCCTTATTTTCTGTTATAATATTTCCATCATACGTTTTTAAGGGTCCTATGACTTTACTTTTCCCTTTTTTATTATTTATATATGAATAAAAGGTTTTGTAATTATCTTGGACCTTAGTTGCTATTGTATACTCATATTCCCTTTTAGCCTGGGCTATAGCTCTTTTTTGCTATTTTAAGATTAATCCTATAATATTCCCAGCCTTCTTCCGTATTATTATGTCTTGCTAGATGGTATGCTTTATTTTTGTTTTTAATTAATCCCTTTATAGAATGGGTTATCCAGGGCGCAGTTAGACTTGTAGACCCCTTATATTTGTTCCTGGTTGGTACATATCTAGTAGTTAGGCCGTCTACAGTATTTGTTAATCTTCCCCACATTTGATCTACTGTCTGGTTTTCAAACTCAGATTTCCAGTCCCATGTTGCCAGGTCCTGTCTCATCTGTTCATAATCTGCAGCATTATATCGATGTGTCAATGTAGTACCCCTATTGTCCTCTAGCGTACCGGAGTACTGAAACCCTATTATAGCATGATCGCTTGAACCCAAAGGTGGGAATATCTTACTGTTTATAATATTGTCACCAAGGTCACTTAATATTAGATCCAATATATGATTCCCCCTTGTATTAGCTGTAACATATTGATCTAACCCTCCAAGACTGAAAGTCTCCAAAAATTTATTCTCCACGATGTACTTGCCTTTAAAATATCCCACTCAATACCTGGGAGGTTGAAGTCACCAACTAGTATTACATTACCTACTGCTGATAACTGGTTTACAAGATCTAGTATAGTTTCATCCTCTGATATCCTAGTGGATGGTGGCCTATAAATTACTGCTAGATTGATTTTAGCAGCTCTATGGGGGCTAATCCTTACCCAGATGACTTCAGCATCTGTCCATCTGGTTGTATCTATACTCTCTGTGGGGATACCCTCAGCAACATATAGTGCCACCCCTCCACCTCTAGACTGATCTTTTTTTTTTTTGCCTCCTTCCGTGCAGCCCAAACACACTCTCCTTCGAGTGGCAAAGCCCGTCCCCCACTCCACTCCCCAGCTGACGTCCACTGTGCCCCACCCCAACTGCCCTGTTGTAGCCCTTCTCTGGGGGAGCTCCCCAATTGCCTGCAGGGGGGACCAGGTGGGGAGACTCTTCCAGTGCCCACCGGCACCTTCGTTCAATCATCACCAGGGAGGTCAGCAGCGGGGGCTTTGACTGGCATGAATGGCAGCAAGGAGAGTGATCCACCGTCATCTAGGCAGCTTGGGCGGCCTTTTCCCTTGTTCAGTTATGCCCACCTCCTCGGAGGCATGCTGAAGCATACTGGCATAGACACACATAAGCAATGTGTGGTCACCCACACCGCTAAGTGTGTCTCAGCCATACCAACTGCCAGGAGCTGCCAGAGAGCAAAGCGCTCCGACCCACCCTCCCCGGGAGGAGAGCGTCCAAAGGACACTCTAAGGCCCTCCCTGCCGGCCTCCACTCCTGTCATGACTGACGGATGTTGACCAGAACTTGTGGGATTAAAGGAATGGGAGGGAAGATATATTGCCGGTCGTGCATCCACTCCTGGGATAGTGCATCGACTCCTAGGGCTTGTTTTTCCCTGTACCTGGAAAATAATCTGCTGACCTTGGCATTTGCCCTGGAGGCCATCAGATTTACTGTATCCACTGTATGGGTATTAGAAACATAGAAACATAGAATTTGACGGCAGATAAGGACCACTTGGCCCACCTAGTCTGCCCATTTCCCTACCTGATGGATAAGCTACAGATTCTAGTTAATAAACAGCTTACTTCCTTCTACCCCCTGCTTGAATTGCCTAATGCCTGTCCCATGCATTCTTGAATTCTCCCACTGTTCCTGACTCCACAACCTCCTCAGGAAGGCTGTTCCATGCATCCACAACCCTCTCTGTGAAAAAATACTGTACGTTCTAACATTACCTCTGAGCCATCTCCCCTCTATCTTCAAATTGTGACCCCCTGTTCTTGCACATCTCTTCATCTGAAAGATGCTACCCTCTTGTACTTTGTTAATTCCCTTGAGATACTTGAAAGTTTCTATCATGTCCCTCTCTCCCTCCTTTCCTCAAGGGTATACATATTAAGCTGCTTTAGTCTCTCCTCATATGTCTTCTGGTGCAGACCCTGCACCATTTTGGTTGCCCTACTCTGAACAGCCTCCACTCTGTCTATGTCTTTGCGGAGATGGGGTCTCCAGAATTGCATGCAGTACTCCAGATGGGGTCTCACCAACTGTCTGTACAGAGGGATAACAACTTCCTGTTTTCTACTATTGATGCCTCTCCCTATGCATCCCAGTATCCCCCCAGCCCTCCTTACTGCCTTCTCACTTTGCTTGCCCACCTTTAGGTCCTCTGATATAATTACTCCTATGTCTCTTTCGATTTTTGTTGTTATTAACTCACTCCCCATTGTGTACTCTTCTCCTGGGTTTTTGTTTCCCAGATACATTACCTTGCACTTCTTTGCATCAAATCTGAGCTGCCACATATTTGACCATTCCTCCAACCTTGCCAAGTCCGTTTTCATCTTTTCCACCCCACCTTGTGTATCAACCCTGTTGCAGATCTTTGTGTCATCTGTAAAGAGACATACCTTTCCTTCCAGGTGCTCTCCAATGTCATTTATAAAGACATTAAAGAGGACCGGTCCCTGTACCGAACCCTGCAGTACCCCACTAGTTACCCTCCTTTCTTCACTGTGGACTCCGTTTACTATTACCCTTTGCGTCCTGTTGTCCAGCCAGTTTTTTTATCCAGGCTACCACCTTGAGACCCTCTCCAAGGCTGGCTAACTTGTATATTAATCTTTTGTGTGAGACTGTGTCAAATGCCTTGCTAAAATCTAGGTAGGCCATATCCACAGCCCCTCTCTGGTCTACTACTTTGGTCACCCAGTCAAAGAAATTTATTAGGTTCATCTGACATGACATTCCTGCTGTGAAACCATGCTGCCTTGGGTCCTGTGCCCCACTGGCCTCTAGGTACTCAACAATTCTTTCCTTCAGAAGTGATTCCATCATTTTTCCCTACCACTGAGGTCAAACTAACTGGTCTGTAGTTTCCTGCCTCTGCCCTGCTCCCATGTTTGTGAAGTGGAATCACATTTGCCCTTTTCCAGTCCTCAGGTACCACCCCATCCTCCCATGATTTGTTAAAGAGAGTAGTCAGTGGTGTTACTAGTTCTACCCTTAGTTCTTTCAGAATTCTTGGGTGAATCCCATCAGACCCCATTGCTTTGTCCACCCTCAGTTTCAAGAGTTCTTTCAAAACCCTTTCTTCTGTGAATGGACTGGTATCGACCCCACCATTCAGAGTTTCTCTCTTGTTTGGTTTCGGTAGCTCCCCCTCCTCTTCCGTTGTGAATACTGAGCAGAAATATTTGTTCAGTATCCCTGCTTTTTCACTGTCACCCTCTGCCCACGTTCTCTCCCCTTTATTAAGTCTCTGTATCCCTCCCTTGGTCTTTCTTCGCTCCCTAATGTACCTACAAAAGGTTTTATCCCTCTTCTTAACAGAGTTGGCTATCTTTTCCTCAGTTTGTGCCTCTGCTATTCTGACTGCCTTCCCTCCCTCCTTCTGCTTTAACTGATAAAGTTCTCTGTCCTACTCATTATGTGTTTCCTTATATTTCCTGAATGCAATCCTTTTCTCCTTAACCTTCCCTTCCACCTCTTTTGAGAACCATAGTGGTTTTTTCCTTCATTTTGTTTTGTTGATTTGCTTCATACAAAGGCTTGTTTCCTCTCTGCGATGGCTGTTTTTGATTATTCCCCATTGTTCCTCCACCCCTCCTTCTTGCCATTTGCTAGTGCTTTTCTGAGGCACTCTCATTTTCCCAAAGTCAGCCTTCCTAAAATCCAATACTCTTGTTTTTGTACGGCTTGACTCTATGGCTGTGTTTATTGTGAACCACACTGTTTGGTGGTCGCTTGTTCCCAGATGGCTACCCACTTCTAAATCTGAGATCCTTTCTCCTCCCCCATTTGAGAGTACCAGATCTAAGATTACTCCCTCCTGAGTGGGTTCCAACACTAGCTGTCTGAGGCATGCCCCCTATAGGGCATCAAGAATGACCCTGCTCTTGGATGTGCCTGCAGCAAAGGTACTCCAGTTAACATCTGGCATATTCAGGTCCCCCATCAACAATAGCTCCCCTTTTTCTGCCATTTTAAGGATGCCTTCTACCATTTCCTTGTCCATTTTCTCCCCCTGAGATGGGGGTCTGTACACAACCCCCATGTGGATTGTGGTGCCATTTCCTGTCTCCAGGGTGACCCATACTGACTCATCAACTTCCTGTTTACTCTTTAGTTCTGTTGCTTTAATCCCTTCCCTTATATCAATCAATCAATCAAATCTTTATTTATTCAGACGATCATCATTGAGCAAGGCTCATTTACAAAATGGACCTGATAGGTCAAGGTTCGAGTTGATGCACAGCAATTACATCACATACTTATGAGACAGTTATACATATAGAAAAAAGAAAATGTTATGTATAAAACAATAATATACAGAGAATTCACATGTTAAAGCTTGGCAAGAGAAAGTTAAACTAACATCTACAATATGTACAGTACATATATATCACAATGAGGGCCATGCCAGTCACTCACATAATGAGTACAAGGATGGTGAAGGGAATATTGGGTGCCATATACTGGTGGTGTCTGGCTGGAAGGAATATGCCATATGTGATTGGAATATGGTTTTGTGGGATGACTATTCTATCTCTAGCGTAACAACTGCATTTCTCTGTGAAGGCTGTACAGTGCTGCTTGAAGGATGTAAATGGAATGATAATGGACAGTTTAAGGATTTTTGTAGGGTGTTCCATGCTATGGCTAGAGAATAGTTGATTGCTGCCCTCCCTATTTTGGTGCTATATAGAGAGCTACTCCTCCTCCTCCTCCTCTTTTACCCACCCTGTCCCTCCCATAGACTGTGTATCCTGGTATGTTCACATCCCAGTCATGGTTCTCTGTGTACCATGTTTCAGTGACTGCCACAATATCCAGGCAACCCTCTTCCATCAAGGCCACTAGTTCAGGAAGCTTGTTACACAGACTGCGGGCACTGGTACTCATCACCTTCCATTTTTTTTATGGCCTTACCCCTTTTAGCCCCGTCCCTGTCCTTACTGCCTTTTTCTGCATTTACCCCATCCTGCTCCCTACTGACTTCTCTACCTTGGTGTTTACCTAACTACTGTGTTTTGTGGGGAGGCTGGAATTTCCCTGCTCCTTTTCAGTGCCTCCTCCCTTGGCTAGTTTAAATGCTTGCCAATGAAGCATTTAAACCTATCACCTAGGATCCTGGCCCCGGCCCTAGACAGATGCAGACCATCGCGCCAGTATAGGTCTGCATCCCTCCAGGTGGCTCCCCAGTCCCCAAAGAAGCCAAAACCCTGAGCTCCATACCAGTTTTTCAGCCATTTATTGAATCCCATGGTGCAGAATACCCTAGCATCATCCTTGCCATAGACAGGCAGCACCTCCGAGAAGGTTACCGCACATGCTACTTGTCTAAGGCCCCTCCCCAACTCTACAAATTCCTCTTGCACAGCTCTGATCCCATTCACAGCCAGGTCATTTGTCCCTAGGTGGACAATGACATCCAGCTCCCTCCCTCATGCAGCTGCTCCTGCAATCCTGAGGATTCACTTCCTGTCCCTCTGAGCTGTGGTGCCAGGCAGGCACCTTACCTCCCTATCCCCTTCCTCCCCCACTTCTACCCCCCTAATGATCATGTCCCCCACCAGGAGTTGTTTCCTTCCCCTGTGGAGTCTCGTGTCACCCTCCTGTGGGTCTCCTTTGTGGAGGTTCCCAGCATCCTTCTTGGTCTCCACTGCAGGTGCCTCCATAGAGGAACCACTCTTTGCCAGAACAACATATGAATTGTGGAGAGGTACAGCTGGAGGGATGCACCTCTGTTCCACCACCCTCTCCCTCGCTGAGCCCACCTTGGTGCAACCGCTCCTCTTTCTTGGCAACCTCTGAGGTAGCGGTGGTGGCCCTGGTGGTCCCTGGGTGGGGGAAGAGGTTTCACGAATCCTAGCCAGGGCAGCCTGGAGACAGGCAACCTCCTCCCTCAGACCAGAGAGGTGCCTGCAAACAGGGCAGCATCGCAGCCTCCAGAATGTCTCCTGGAACACTGCTGACCCACAGCCATTGCACTGCACCACTCCCATCTTGACTTATTTTGTGTCCCCTCTCCTGTTGCTTTGTATGCTTACTGTCTCCTCCCTCTATGTATTTTTACACTTACTTTCGTACTACCTATGTGCCCTTATAACTCTCACCCTTCCTGTTCTGGGACAGGACCTTCCTGAAGTCTTCAGTAGTCTCCTTCTTCTGTGCTTGGATTCAGACCTCCAGCAGCCGGGGAAGAGTTATTTTTAGGTTACTTCAAGGTTGATGAAACTAATGTGTCTCAGTGATCCTTCCCTTCCCTTCCTACTGCCAGTCAAATACAGTGGCTATAAAAGTAGAACTGGCTTAGGGTGGAGGGGTGGAAAGAAGGGCAATTAGTAAAAAAGCTACAGTTCTAGACTGCTGTTTCTTGCTCTGAAAGCAAAGTTCTTCTCTGTCAAAAACAGCAGGAAGCTGTAATTGGAGACACCTGATTTTGTATGCCTAAGCTCCTAAGCCACACCCCCAATTAGATTCACCCTCTGCTCCTGACTCAGTAAATTAAGCTGATACAGCCCCCTTCCTCAGAGACACACAGTGCCTTTCTTCTTTTTGTTTTTACTTAAATGAGACCCCCTTCTTCTAATAAAGTATCTGTTTGCTTAATCCAAACAGGCACTGACTCCTGCTGAGATAGAAGTGATTTATCAGTCAAAAACCTTTAGTTCTGCTGGCCCACCGGTGCAGCAGTTGGATTTCCACTTGCAATGTCAGCGACCTGGGTTCAGAAACGAGCTCGGGTCGCTGGAGGGCTGGCCAGGGGGAGACAACTTGAGCGTCCCATGACTGCTCGTTGTCTCCAGGGAGATAGGGAGGGCTGCAACCCGATGTTGGGCAATCGCTGGTCGAGGCCAGAGGTAGGGCAACACATCGGGTTCACTGCTGGGCAGTGTGTGGCATACGTCGGCTCTTGCCTTGACGTCCGGAAGTCAAGCACCTCAAGAAAAAACAGGAAATATGGCTTGCTGGCTGCCGGATGACGGCTCTCTGTCCTCCGGATGCCTCCAGTGCCTTCCCTGGACCTCCTTCTCCTCGGCAGCATCCCCGGGCCCTATGAAGTGTGTGCTGGAGTCATCCCTCTCCCCCGGTGCCTCCCCCCTCAGAGGAGGGGGACCCACCTGGCGAAGGGATACACCGGGATATCCTGGGGATCTGCTGCAAAGTGAGGATCCAGAGGAGGACTGGGTAAGGATAGTGGGGCTGGGGGGGGGACTTGTGGAGCCTGAAGGAGTGGGGACCAGCGAGCACAGGGGGGGTGGAAAAAAAAAGCTTTAGTTCTAGACTGCTGTTTCTTGCTCTGAAAGCAAAGTTCTCCTCTGTCAAAAACAGCAGGAAGCTGTAATTGGAGACACCTGCTTTTCTACTCCTAAACTCCTAAGTCACACCCCCAATTAGATTCACCCTCTGCTCCTGACTCAGTAAATTAAGCTGATACAGCCCCTTTCCTCAGAGAAACACACAGTGACTTTCTTCTTTTTTTTTACTTAAATGAAACCCCCTTCTTCTAATGAAGTATCTGTTTGCTTAATCCAAACAGACACTGACTCCTTCTGAGATAGAAGTGATTTATCAGTCAAAAAGCTTTAGTTCTAGACTGCTGTTTCTTGCTCTGAAAGCAAAGTTCTCCTCTGTCAAAAACAGCAGGAAGCTGTAATTGGAGACACCTGCTTTTCTACTCCTAAGCTCCTAAGTCACACCCCCAATTAGATTCGCCCTCTGCTCCTTACTCAGTAAATTAAGTTGATATAGCCCCCTACCTCAGAGAAACACACAATGACTTTCTTCTTTTTTTTTACTTAAATGAGACCCCCTTCTTCTAATAAAGTATATGTTTGCTTAATTGAAACAGGCACTGACTCCTGCAGAGATAGAAGTGACTTATCAGTCAAAAAGCTTTAGTTCTAGACTGCTGTTTCTTGCTCTGAAAGCAAAGTTCTCCTCTGTCAAAAACAGCAGAGTAAGCTAACAGTAAGGATTGTAACCAGGAGGGGGTAGTAATATGAATATGGAAGCTACATCCAGATAGAGAGTAAGCTAACAATAAGGATTGTAACCAGGAGGGGTGGTAATACAAATATGGGAGCTACACTCAGATTGGGAGTAAGATAACAGTAAGGATTATAACTAGGAGGGGTGGCAATACAAGTATGGGAGCTACACCCAGATAGGGAGTAAGCTACAAGTAAGGAGTATGTCCAGGAGGCATGCCAATACTAGTACTGTGAAGATGATGTGAGTTGCACCCAGATAGGGAAGACATATATGTAGCACTAGAGGAGGGCGGAACAGAGAGGCAGTGAGGCAATGTAGCAGCACAGCCAGCAATAGACATTATGAGATGAGCAGTAAATTAAAGGGCTGGATTACTGTAAATAACTTCAGCAAAAAATTATGCTTACTACAAGCAGGCAGAATAAATTAGCAGTACATTAATTTTTTTTTTTTGATATTTCTATTTGTCCCCACCTACATCCCTACAGGAGCTGCCCCATCAGGAGTCACCAATAAAGCCTGTTCCTGCCACCGTCTTACTTGGCTTTTCATTTGCATCCCTCCATCCTGCCACGTTTTGCCCCCCCCAGGCGGGGTCGGGGTGGAGCAGGACACCCCTCTACTTTCTGAGTCTCGTCAGGTCTCTGAGACAGCTGGCAGACAGTGGTACATCGGAACTAAGCTTGGCGCTCCATCTTCCCGGCTCCAGAGGGTGATTTTCCCTGTTCTGCATGGATGTTGCGTGCCCGGATGTCAATGCATGAGTGCCGACATCCGTAACGTCCACCCCAATGATACGGCCCCTAGAGTTGACTGGTCCTCAGGCCTATGCCTGTGACCAAACTCCTGAGCCACTAACATGCTGCCCTGTCCCCAGCCTCCGCCAGGGGTCAGCACATGCCAGGTTGGACTCCTTCCCTCCCCCCAGAGAAGGCGAGCTGTCATCAGATGCTCCAGCCTTTCTTCCCCCGGCCGATCCCCAGTGGCCTGAGTCCACTCCCAAACCTGGGTCACCGGTCTGGTGCGAGGTGTGGCATCCAACTTCTCAACCCTCAGCGCCCCCGGGTTGTAGCAGTACATTAATGTGCCAGTAGTTGACACCAAACTAAAACATGAAAATGACACTAAAACACAACAGGCAGAGTAATTAGCAGTAAATTGGCTACGGTATAAGAATGACACTGATAAGTAGCAGACAAAATAATAGCAGTAAAGTAAAAGTCTGGTTGTCTAGCCAAGGCTGCAACAGGAGAGGTAGCATTACCCAGTAGTGACTGAATAATATGAGGAGTAAGGGATGCAGAAGGAAACTTGTACAACAAAAGTCATAGAAACTCACTGAAACTGGCAGAATGGTTGGCCGACAGTTGCATCTATGTCACACTCTGGACCGCAGTGTAGAGGGCCACTTGGTGGATGTAGGATATGAAGGAGGAGGTGCTGCCCATGAGGACACAGGGCCACTTCTGATTGGATAGGAGTATGGCCAGCTGGTAGACTGACTTTCAGCAATTGTTGGTGGGGGGAGGAAATGGAATAGTGAGTGAGTGGGACAAGTATTCCATAAATGCCTCTCTAGTAAGAAACGTGGTCGGCTGGTGCAGGGTCCTGAGCCAACTCTCAGCAATCACTAGTGGGAGGTGAGTAGAGTGGCACACTAACCTCACCTCTCAACCCACTACAGCAGGTCCCAAATGCTTAGGCAGTCTGGCGTGGTGCACAGGCATCAAGTCTTTGTCTTGGTTTCCCTGATGAAGCTTCCTGCAAACATCCTTGGATCTCAGTGTGAGCACAACTTTTCTTTTTTATTTCCCTCTTGGTTTCTGCTGCACCCGCTATGAGGACCCAGGACCGCTCCCCATTGGATAGGAGCATGGCCAGCTAGTAGGGGTCCCGGACTGACTTTCAGCAATTGCTGGTGGTGGGGGTGGGTGGAATGGAATAAAGAATGGGTGGGACAAGTAGTCCATAAATGCTTCTCTAGTAAGAAACATGGGGTAATGATGTTAATTAAAAAAGGGATGCAAACTTGTCAGGGAATGGGTGGGGCACTGCCATGCAGCCTCATATAATGGGCAGAAGTGGGGAGTCACCACACTCATATGTAAGAATGTCCAATTTGTGAAAGAGAGGTCTGTGGCTGAGTCATCGTGAGGTTGATATATTTTTGTCACTGGTATGTTGCTCTGGGAGCAAGCTACATTTGGTAACATTTACGCACCAGCAGTCCATGACCCTGTTTTTTTTAACCAGATGCTTGCACTGATGCACAAAGAGCAGTTTCCCAACTTAATCGGGGGACTTTAACTGCTCCATCAGTCTAGCCCTAGATCATTCCAACCCAGGGGATCGTGTTGATCCGGGTGTGACCAGAGGGGGTAAGGGTCTGAGCAAGTTGGACCTGGCTGACATTTGGACAGAAGTGAATCCTGGCAACAGGGAATACTCTTTAACCAAACCCGCACAAAATATGGTCACAGATTGACTATGTTTTTGTTCCCAGAGCCTGGTATCAAAGGGTAGTTTCAGCCAACATAACTGCAATTGCATTGTCAAACCATGCATGTGCAATATGTGCCCTTAGACCCCACCTGACTCCACTACAAGCAGGGATGTGGCGATTCCCCACTTATATGTTGGCACGAGAGGGGTTCAGGGAGTTCCTAGTAGAGTGATGGTAGTTATACGAAGACACCAATAAAAATGCAGCCCACTCCAAGGCTATATTTTGTGAAGCTGGAAAAGCTTTACTGAGAGGTGCTGTTATCTCCTTCATGTCGGCAAAAAGGAAACAAAAGAGAAATATTGGCAGACCTAGGGGCTAAAATAAAAGAGCTTGAGCATAAGTCATATACTGATGCCTCTCCCCAAACACAAGTGCTGCTTAGAGCTGCAAGAGAGGCATTGAATCTGCGCCTGACTCAGGGAGCAAACAGCTCCCTGTTCTATGCCAAGCAGAGGTTCTTTCAGAGGGGCATCAAACTTAAGCTTCTGCTGGCAAGGATGGCCAGAGGCCAGAAAAAGTCCAGTTGTATTGCTGCAGTCAAAAGTAGTGAAGTGGGACTGGTAAACCAATCAGAGAGTATTCAGCAATAATTTCTTTTTAATTCTCCTTATGTCACTTGGACTCGGGTAGAGATGTACCCCCTCTATCAGTGCCCGGACCTACCACCTGGCATCCCCCTCAGGCTGCCCAGTCTGGGAGCCCCACAGCTTGCCCCTGTGTTAAGGCTTCCTGAGGGGAGAGCCCAATATCCACCTGAGACTTCACCTGAAGCTTACAGCTGGGGTGTCATGCAGGTGGAGGTCCAGGGGTGTCAATAAGCTGCCAGCCTTTGGGAGTTTCACTTGAGTTTCCTGCAGGTGGCAGGATGTGCAATTATATCAGCATAGGTAATTAGCACTTCTGCACATATCCTACAGACATCTGACGTCACCTTTGCCCGCTTGCATGTGGTCCCGGCCAGTGTACACCCAGTCTCCACTGGGTGTCACTCGCATGCCGGGAAACCACAACCCCCCCCCAGAGAAGGAAAGATGTCCGTGGGATGCTCATCCTACCTTCCCCCGGTCAACCCTCTGATGCTCCACACTTGTTCCCAAACACGGGTCATAAGCATCACAAGTAGTAACCCCTCTGCTGCAGTGGGCCAGCCAATATATTGTAGCCTTTTATGAAAAACTATACGAAGAGAGAGGAGTGCTCAGGACAAGCTCAGGAAATGGCCACTTTTTTCATAACCTGCAGCTGCCCCAGCCCTTCAAGAAGCAGACTGAAATGCTGGAAAAAACCATTACCCTGACAGAGGTCAGTACAGCCATAGCTGTGTTTGCTAGCAGACAGGTGACTGGCCCTGATGGGCTGCCTACTGAATTCTGCAGAATCTTGGGTGAACCATGCTGGAGATGTCTACACCAAATGTTGGTCAAGGCAATTGACAAGGGGAAACTTCATGTGGGTAGAAATAAGCCTACCATTACTGTTCTTCACAAAGCTGGAAGAGATTTGGTAGAGTGTGCCTCTTACCAGCCAATATCTTTGCTTAACTGCGATTTTAAAATCATGGCCAAGATACTGTACTTGTGATTAGGCTCGAGGGGGTCCTGCTGTATCTGGTCAAGCTGGATCAGACAGGTTTTTGTCAAGAGCTGTCACTCATCATAATATCTGCGGGTTCCTCACTGTGATTAGATGGGGGGAACAGCTTCCAGGGAAAGCCTTTGTGCTTTCCCTGGATGCTGAAAAGGCCTTCAACAGAGTGGAGTGAGGTTATCTATGCAACACTCTGACCAGGTTCAAACTAGGGGAGGCCTTCATTAATATGGTGCCAGTTATCTATGGAGACCCAAAAGCAAATATTCTTATAAATGGAGGAATATCGAGGGAATTTGCGCTGGGTAAGGGCACCTGTCGGGGGTACCCATTATCCCCGTTGTTTTTTCTAGCCATACAGCCACTTGCTGAAAAGATAAATCATGTAAGGAGTAACCTGTACAGTCCATGGTCCATGCTCCCTGTACAATACAGAGGATGCACCCCTGTACAGTCTATGGTCCATGCTCCCTGTACAATACAGAGGATGTGCCCCTGTACAGTCCATGGTCCATGCTCCCTGTACAATACAGAGGATGCACCCCCTGTACAGTCCATGGTCCACATTTCCTGTACAATACAGAGGATGTGCCCCTGTACAGTCCATGGTCCACACTCCCTGTACAATACAGAGGATGCGCCCCATACGGTCTATGGTCCATGCTACCTGTACAATACAGAGGATGTGCCCCCCTGTACAGTCCATGGTCCATGCTTCGTGTACAATACAGAGGATGCACCCCCTGTACAGTCCATGGTCCATGCTTCCTGTACAATACAGAGGATGCACCCCCTGTACAGTCCATGGTCCATGCTTCCTGTACAATACAGAGGATGCACCCCCTGTACAGTCCATGGTCCACGCTCCCTGTACAATACAGAAGATGTGCCCCCTGTATTGTACACTGGACATGAGGTCTCTGTCTTCCCACATGGTGGCCGGCCAAGGAGCTGAGAGGTGGGCTGTGCCGGGGGGGGAGCGTTAGACATCAGGGAATGGGTAGGTTACTATAGGGACTGGGATCAGTGGGTGGGGTGTGCCACTAGACTCCAGGGAGGTATGTTATGATACTGGGGCCAGTGATCAGAGGGCAGGGGGACCACTAGGCACCATGGACAATTACATTTATACTGGGGCTGATGATCGGAGAGCAGGGGGACCACTAGGTACCATGAATAATTACATTTATACTGGGGACGGCTATTGGAGGGTAGGGAGACACTAGGCACCAGAGACAACTACATTTACATTGGGGCCATTGATTGGAGGGCAGGGGGGCCACTAGGTACTAGGGACAATTACATTTACACTGGGGCCAGCGATCGGAGGGTGGGAGGAACCACTGTGCATGAGGGACACTGACATTTACACTAGGGCCAGCTATCGGAAGGTGGGTGGGTGGCTGACTAGACACTAGGGACACTTATAATTACACCAGGTCAGTGATTGGAGGGTGATGGGACCCCTGTTCACCAGGAACAATTACATTTACACTGGGGCCAGTGATTAGAGGGTGGGTGGGACTACTAGGCACCAGAGACACTTACATTTACCCTGGGGCTGGTGATCGTAGAGCAGGGGAGAAAACTAGACACCAGGGACAATTGCATTTACACCAGGGCTGGCGATCAGAGGGCAAGGCAACCACTGGACACCAAGGACATCTTTACATGTCATGGGGGCAGGGATTGGGAGATGGGGGCGCCACGCAACATTTTTTTTGTCAACTTTCTTTATCTGCCATGGCGGATCGCTACTGTCCTCTGCCACACTTACCTGATTCAGGGTCTTTCAGGATCTTCCATGTGCTATGTGCATCCCAGAAGAACTTCGGAGCAGGCCCGGAGGCTTCATCGTGCGGCGACCCCCAATTTTTCCACCTGTGTTTTCTCCCTCCCCTTCGATTCTACCCGGGGCCCCAGACATAGCATCGCATGTGCGTGGAGGTGCACATGCACACCACAGCTCCATACTGGCCCCATCTAACCTCTCCATGGTCTAGTACCAAGCTTCTCAGAGGTGGCACCGCCACCCAGCCTTCACTGGGTGGCAGCCAAGCACCAAGAGGCCCTCTTACACCCTCCCAAGGAGAAGAGCTGCCAGCTGGCAGCCTGCTCAACGTCCTCTCCCTCCCCCCCCCGCTGACCCCCAATGATCCAGGCTCATTCCCAAACTTGGGTTGCCGGCGTAGGGCAAGGTGTGGCACCCAGCGTCTCAACCCTCTGCACCACCAGGCCGGCTGTGCCACTCAACATGAGGGGGCAGGTGTGCTCCCTCAATCGCCAACTTAGTTGTTGACTGCAGTTGCTCCAGTGGCTGCTAGGGTTGCTCAGAGTAATTCGGGCTTTTGATCAGTGGGATTTGCACTGCACAAAGTGGCCTGTGCTAACCTCTTTGTGCAGTGCAAATGCACTGAATATCATGCTGCACCAGTATTCCTGTCCCTGCCCCCCCTTTGCCCACCCACATACATTATTTTTTATGCGCACGCTAACCCTATTAGCACACGCAGTTACCCCTTTTGAGTACTGTGAACTAGTGCAAACCGCAGGCAAACAAGGTGCTAACATTGCCCAAAACATTTGCACCAGGCAAAGTTTTGAATACTGGGCCCCTGATCCGGCTAGAGAAACTGAGAAGCACCATAAGAGAATGATCAATTTCAAGAGCTAGTACTGTAGCACCAAAAACTACAGACAGAAAATGTTATACATTTTTAAAAGTAGCGGTTACTTTTTATTTCTTTTTTAAAAAAACTCAGCTTTACTGAGGTGAAGTATGGAGATACAGTACATTACATGGAGTATTTGGTTAGGAGACATACTTCCAGAACTAGATTCTTATTTTGCAAATGTTCTTACAAATCGTGATGAAACTCATATGCACTAACACTATCAAGACATCTTGTTGTAGTAATGCTTTCAAATAACAGAATGGCTTCTGTATTTTATGAAAAGAACAAGTTTAAAGAGCAACTTTTCCAGTGCTACTCCCAAGAAACATAAAGGATCTTTATTAGCCCCCAAATGAAATGCTGCAAAAATTTCTTTTTGAAAGTGCCCCTATTTAGGAAGTGAAGGGATTGTATTTTGGCTCCGTGGGGCTGAGACACAGCAATCCCTTCCCCTTCCTGGTATCTTTGCAGACTGTGATCCTCCTCCGATCTGCCCCCATGCTCCCACGTTTTGTGAAATCACTATATAGAGTGTGCGGAGGCGTGCTACATAGAAATGAATGGGCTGTTTTTCAAAGTAAAATGTTTGTACTTTAGATAGCCATTCAGAATAAATCTTGGCCACTGCTTAAGTAACAAGGTCCTGAGTTGTTTGACTCTGGTGATACTCATTTCCTGCCACACTTGCTATGTAATGGGCTTGCCATCAATTCTGAAATTAGGGTTTCTAAGCAAGGTTTGGAAAGTATCGTGCATTGCTTGCAGCTTAAGAAGATGGCACAGCTGATGGTGGGTGGGCACTGGATATGCTGGGGGTAGTCTTATGGCTCTAGGGCAGCCTTTTATTACTAGTGTAAATGAACGATTTCAAGTCTGCAAGAGCTATAAAACACATGGCCTGTGGTATGTAAGACGAGTCTTGCACCTAGGGAGGCTCCCTCAGCCATTGCAGATATGTACTGTAATTAATGATGAGATAGTAGATAAAGAGGTTCGGAAATCTAAGCCCACCCAGTATCTTAGGAGCTGCTAGTTTATGGTAAGCCCTGAGAGCTGTTTTCTCAGCACAGATAAATTGGGAGATTAATCTATGCAGTTCAGTGAACCATGCCTTAGGTACCACTATATTGATCATGCTGAGTGGATATAATACTCGATGTAGCAGGTTCATTTTGACCAAACTGATTTTGCCCCACGATGTAAGCAAGAGGTGGGCCCATCTCCCTAAGTAGTTTCCTAAGCAAGGAATCCAGGTTATAGGTGATCATATCTTGTAGTTGTTTCATAACCACCACACACAAGTATTTGTGGTTATCAGGTTTCCATTTGAGGCCCAGAGCAACAACTTCATTCCTTTATATGCCATAATTCAAGGGTATCACCTCTGTTTTGTCAACATTAAGTCTGTAGTTTGATATTTCCCCAAACTTAGAGATTTCCTGAAGAGCACAATGCAGGGATATGGTGGGGTGGGTAATATGAAGCAAGATATTGTTGCATAAACTGAAATTTTGTATTGGGTGCCTTCAATGCTAATACCTGTTATTTCTGCAGTTTGCTTAATTTTAAGGATTAGGGGTTCCAGGAAGAGGTTAAACAATAGCGGACAAAGAGGATAGCCTTGCCTCATGCCCCTGTGCAGGCTAAAAGATTCAGAATATGCACTGTTAAAACAAAGTTGGACAGTTGGACAGGTATATAACAATTTCACCCATTGAGTTTATTCATTATATATGGACGGAACTTTGACCCTCTGGCCTACTTCAACGACCTGAAAAACTCCTTGCTCTGGCAGACTTTCTACCTGACTAAATCAGTGGGTGATGCCTATAATGTTCTTCATGAAATCATAGCCAGTGCCCTAAACAACCATGCTCCTTTGATTAAAGTTTGAATAAAAACCAGAACCTGTCATTGGTTTTCACCGGATCTGAAGAATGCCTTACTCAAAAGAGACCAGCTATGGAAAAAGGCCCGGAAATCTCATGCCGATGCAGACTGGTGTCTCTTTAGGACAGCTAGAAACACCTGCACGAAACTGGTCAGAGAGGCCAAGGCCAATTTTTATCAAAATGAATTGCTCTCTGCATCCAACAGCCCAACCAAATTCTGGTCCACCATAAAGGAACTGTCTGGCCAATCCCCAGGTAGCGTCCTACCTTCCAAAATTACCATTGACAATGTCACTATCAGTGATAAATCTGAAATTCTTCAAGCCTTCGACAACCACTTTGCCACCACAGGTATGGCATTCGATAATGCACCAGTAAGTAGTCTCTATCCGCAGTCCAACGCCCAGTATCCAGAACCAAGTAACAAAAATATGATCTTCTCCTTTTCCCCAACCACCATAAAAGAAGTTGAAGACCTTCTGCTACGGCTAGACACTAGAAAAAGTGCAGGAGCCGACTTCTTTGACCCATACTTTCTGAAAATAGCATACCACACACTTGCCACACCTATATCACACCTATTCAATCTGTTCCTAGCCCAGGGCTCTATCCCAACGGAATGGAAAACTGCCATTTTATCCCTCTATTTAAAGCAGGGGATCCATGTGACCTAAACAATTATCGGCCAATCTCTCTTCTACCTATACTTTCGAAAATGCTGGAAAACATCATGGATATACAGTTGAGATCATTCCTAGACAACTCCACATTGCTTAACCCCATGCAGTCTAGCTTTAGAGCAAAGCATAGTACTATTACGGCGCTGGCCAAAGTCACTAATGACTGGCAACGGGACCTCGACAATAAAAATTTGTTTGTGTTATGTTTTTAGATCTCAGCAAGGCCTTCAATACCGTTGACCACTGCCTACTTCTCTCTACCTTAAAAACCATAGGCATGGACTCAAGCTCATTGGATTGGTTCCAGGACTACCTCTCTGATAGGCAGCAACAAATCAAGGCCGAAGGAGAGCTCTCTCCGCTCAAACCAATAAAAAGAGGAGTCCCACAGGGATCCATATTGGGCCCTTTACTGTTTGCCATCTATATTAACAACTTGGACTTAGGCATCATGGAAGCCAGTATCCACTTGTTTGCCGATGATATGGTGCTCTATCTAAGCCGTGACTCCCCTGGAGCCGCATGCACAGCTCTACAAACTGAATTCAACACACTGCAGCATCAGCTTCTCAGCAAACAGCTACTGCTAAATGCAAAAAAAAAACAAGGCCATGCTCTTTTCACCATCTAGCACTGGGACCTACTCTGCTGCTGCTGACACTTTTCCTCCCATAACCACCCTACTTGGCGAAAAGCTTGAATTCATGCCTAAATTCAAATATCTGGGTATATGGCTGGACAACAAACTCTCCTTTGTGGAGCACACAGAAGAATTGATGAAAAAGCTTAGGCAGAGGCTTGGCCTCTTTTTCAGAATTAAACATCTCCTGACTGCAGACGCAAAAAAACAGCTAGTTCAATCTACATTCCTCTCATTAATGGACTATGTCGACATTATCTATGACCAATGCTCTGTCTCACACCTTGCAAAACTGGATGTTCTGTACCATGCAGCATTAAGATTTATAACTGGCCTCCCATCCTCCACACATTACTGCTCTCTATACGCAGCCATAGGGTGGCCTTCCCTTCAATACAGATGGTGTAGAAATGCAGCCCTCTAGACACTTCAAGCCCTAACCAACAAACTCCTAGATTACATTGTCGCCTGCCTCCCCTTGAGTCCTGTCAGTACCTATGCCCTAAGAAGCCACTCACTAGTTTCCCTGAAAATCCCCAGGATCAGTACCCATTTTGGTAGGGCTGCCATAAGCCATGCTTTGCCCACACTCTGAAATAAGATACAAAGATCGTTGAGACTCAGCTCCCCTGTCAGTATTACCCTGTTTAGGACCATTTACGACAAAACGTTCGCCAAAATCTGTAAGTGTTTCCATAGTTCCTAGCAGTCCTGCTGAAGGTTCCCTCTCTATCCTTACCACACTCAGCCTTGAACCTAGTTCCTTCCTTCCCTATTTAGCTAGTTCACAAGTCAGCTGCCATACAGGTGCTCAGTATCCTTGGTACCACTTTTTCCCATACTACTCTTCTCCTGCCACTCAAGCAGGAGAGACAGACTTCATTATGGGCCCCTCAGTAGCCTAGGATCCTCATCCAAGCATTTAAACAGTCACTGAGGGCTGAAATGTAAATAATTGTACCTTTCTATAGAGGCTTGAATAAATATGTTACTTGAATTTCTGTATCCATGGATGTTGTATATACCACAATAATGTTGTGTGATGCATATATGTTCTTACGTGAACACTTGGAATATATACCTTGTGCCTACCATTTTTTCTGTAATCTTGCTTGTATCTCTTTGTTCATTTTGTATTCTGCACCATTAATCTATGTATATATAACTGTCCTTGACAACAGCAGGTCTATCTTGTAAATGAGCTTGCTCAATGGTGATTGCTTGGATAAATAAATTTTTTGATCGATTGATTGATTGATTCATCACGGATATTGTTTTGAGCCAACACTCTCTGTTTTTTAAGTTCATTAAGTACCCTGACACACTTAATGGGGCTGTTAAGTCCTCTTACATTATATGTTATAAATCTACCATCCTCTATTTTGGTATTTTGCCTTACCCCCCTTCCTCCCTGACTGCTGCTGTCTGAGGGAGCCCATAGCTCTGCTTCAATTCGGACTCCCTTTTGCCTTACATGTAATGTTGACCCTTCAACAAACAAGCCATAAACAGAAACTTCTGAAACATTTAAACTTTGCCCAGCTGGGGCCAAATACTTCAAGTGGTCAAATCTGCACCCTGCAGGATCTTTGGTTGTCAGTCAGCCTATGGGGTGTGGCCCTCTCGTGAGAGGTAATGCACTGGTAGGGTGCTTTATGAGCCACTCTTCTTTTCTTAGCCTCCTAGTAGCTCTGTATTCAAGTTGCTCCATCATTTTTTTTACAGTATTTCTTTAACAGAAAAATGTCAGTCGGTCCCCTCCTCCCGGACTTTTTAAGATAGGAGGATCATGGGCTGGCACAGAAGGTCCCCGGAGTGCATCTGGTATGGATGTACATCATTCCATGTTCACACTTCTGCTGTGCAACCTTATGGAAGTTTCCTCCACATTTCATCCAGTTTTTGTACTGGCAATGTGCCCGCCATTGACTATTTATGCTTAATTTGATACTAGCTTACCTTGCAATGGTATTACCTTTTGATCTGACCTGAGAGCATTTCTCCTCTACTTCAGGTTGTATCTGCAGTTCTTTCCCAGGACTTCACCCCCCTCTTTTAGGTGTCTGGGTTACCCATTGGTCCCTTGTACTGTGTAGATCTCATGGCAAGATCAACTAATTAGCAGCCTTATCCTGGTCCCCTGCAGCATCCCCTATATTGCTGGACCTGGTTTTGTTCTGCATCCATTTTGCTCTGAAGCCAAGGGGGCCCAGTGGTCCCAAAGGAGTAGCAGCCCATGGCTGCTCCCCTGAGGTTCCACCAAGCTCCCCCCTGACTGCCTTCTGAAATATTCACCCGGGAGTCATGTTCTTTTCCCAGTCAATTTGCCTGGGGACCACTGTGCAACCACCACTGCTGCTAGTTTTAAGTGAGCCTCCTCACACTACCCTCAGGCCCCCATCAACCTGCATTAAATTCTGCTGTGTGGTACTAGTCCAGGCTCACAGGCATCTACCCTTGGCTTACCTTGGATGCTCCAGTCTTTTTGTTACCCTCACCATGTAGCATGGGTTTGTAGGTGCAGGGCAGTCCACCACATTGAACTGGGCTTGACTGGACTTTCCAGGAACTCTGCAATGAAACCAGAAGCACATTACTTTCTCCCCTGGGTGGTATTATAATTTAAAAGGGGGTAGCCTTCCTGAACTCCCTCCCCCAGCTTTGTAGTAGCTTAAGGCATCTTACATTAAGGGGCATCCCCTGTCAGCCAGATGCTCCCACCTTGCAGAATAACTATGTCCCGCTCCATTCCTCTTGCACATGGCTTGTGCCACATGCAATTATTTAGGCTATTGCCCTTGTCTATAGACTCAGCTATAAAGGATATCACAAAGTCTTAAAAAAATTGAAATGTCTTCAGTTCAATGTATCTGCAGAGCCCTGCAGACAACAAGAAAAGATGAAAAGGCACGCATGTGGATCTCTTCTGCATTAATCAGGTATCAGGTCCCTTAGTTTGGGCTAGCAAGAGGCATGGCAATTTCTTTTGCAGGGGAAGTCTTCGGTGGAGTTGCCTCTTCTGCTCCCTCTGCCGATGGTGGCCTCTCAACCTGGGATGGTCTATGTGTTCTGCAGGGATGGGAGGCCTTCTTCCATGGGGCCTGGCCTGGCAGCATTTCTATACTTGATTTGGGAGGGGTGTGCAAGTCTGCAGGGCCACTTTGTTTTTTGAGGATGGACTTTGCATCAGTCAAATTTCAGAAAAATTGAGAACCATCTGGTGGGAAACATTTGAACTGAACTGGTGCCAGCAAATGCATTTTTGAAATTATATTTTGTTTTGAAAGTAAAAACAACTTCATACAATTTACTCATGCCAGACATCACATTTGCAATCTGACAATACATTCAATGTTGCAGTGTAATAAAATCTAGACAATCTGAATTACGGATACGGGGGTGTCCCAACATAAAGTGTCCAAAATGGTGTCCAGGAAATGCTGAACCCTTCACGACTATGGGTGGTCAAACCATGAAGAAAAATTCCATTCTATAATTATACACAACAGACCAGTGTTGATATGGCCCCCACACTCAAAAAGGTAGTCCACCATGTTGCCAGTGTTCAAAAATAAGCTCTCCCCCCAGAGAAAAGATATAGGTGGTAATTATAATTATGCCTTCTAATTAAGATACATTTATTAGTACTAATTATATTGTCGAGTTAACATTATTAAATCTTAAACTTTGTAGACACTACATTAGTTCCCATGCATACATCTAACAGTAGCTAACCATGCCGTTCCAACATAAAACTGATTTTACCTTGTCTGAACTATTTTTTGTATTTTAAAAGAGAACACGCGACCTTTGCTCAGATAAAGAAATAAAGCAGTGTAACCCCCACACACACATACACACACAAATAGGGGTTCCTAAAAGTCTTCCTTGGGCTTACCTAAATGCCCACTGTCAGGTTGGCATTCTGTGTCCTAGACATTTAAAAGTGTTTGCATGTGAGTGCCCTGTTAGCCTCCTTGCCTGTCTCTTTAAGAGCTGCCTATTTTGTAGTGCACAATTAATCTGGGTAGGGGTTGAATAGTTTCAGGCTCGAGTCCCGCACAGGCTGCAGTGTTATCGTTCCATTCTGCCATCGCTAATTGCGCAGAGGGTGCCCTACAGGGATCTGTAACTGTTATCTGATTATCTGCTTTAATAGTAAAGATATTGAAGTTTGTCTAACCTGCCTTCTTTTGCAGCATGGACATTTCTGTTAATCACCACCATCTTGGTTCTGGACTGCTTATTGGGACCAAACAGTACCTCTGGGGACCTTGAAATGGAGTCTGTCCCCAGGGGTCTTATGGGAGTGAATTTCTGTAGGAATTGTAGTTTTTACACTTTGGCGCCTAAATGGACCTAGAGGGCGAGCTCTAGCTGTGACAGACAGAAGGATCAGCCAACCAAACCTTTTGGATTACTGGGGAAAGTCCCAAGATGCTTGCAGCAGAAGTCAGTCTGAGTTTGGAGTTTGAACAGTGAACAGCTCAAGGCACTCGAGCAGCTGCTCCTGTGTAGTAGCGTGGGAAACTGGTGGGAAGGCTGTGTTTGGCCTGCCTGCCCCATCTTCCCTGTGAGGGAGTTTCTCAGCATAACAGAGACACCGGACTCTATCCGAAATTGCTGTGATTGTGACCAGAATCCTGATTTGTGACAAACTGAATCATCCTGAAGTGGACCAAAGATTTGCCTCGGTGCGATCAACCTGTCTGGACTTGAGATTGCCACAGAGTGTATGGTTTGCACAGAGACCCTGTGAATTGCAACCAAACTGTCATCTAAACTGTGGTATTTACCTTGCTTTTACTATAAGTGTGCCGAATGCTGATAGTTGGTCGCGATTTGGTTCCCCACTGCCTGATTGTGTCACGTTTGCCGGAAGCTGCATCCAGCAACTACCGGACTGTTATCCGAATTGCTCACCTGGTCTGGGCCCTGCTACCTTGGCCCAGACAGCTGCTCATGCCACAGAGAAAATCATCGACAAGAGACCAGCCCAGGGATCAGCCCCCTGCTCAACATCACGAACAGGAACGACACCATGGTGAATCGTGTGTGTCCTGCTTCTCCTGGTCATCCAGCTCTTCATCCAGAGGTCTCCATTTCATCAATCCTGTGTCCTGTACTGGGTAACATGAGTAAACTCTAGGGTAGCTCCCTGCAACAACAGCTCAATCAAAGTGTGTCATCTGATTTAATTGTTTTGCCTAATTATCACGAACTCAGCCACCCGGCTCTGGATTACAAATTGTGGGTTACTGTGTATGACTATTTCTTTCCATCATTAGGGTCCTGACCAGCTGCAACGCCGGTCTACCCCAGGCAACGCTTCAGGCTAGCCTCTACCAACAACTGGGTACCCAGAGTGTGCGTATGACTGTGTTGTGAGACTCTAAAGTGGTGCACGCCAATTAACCTGAATCTTTCAGATCTTGTATCAACCACCAGATTCTGCCCCTTCCTTGTTACTGCCCTCTTGAATAAATCAGATCTAAATCTTTCTGGTTGTGGTGTACCTCTTTATTGTAAATACTGTGGTATTGCTGTTTACTGTTACAAGCCTTATTTTACAGGGGGCCTCCAGGGCTGAGCCAGCTGAACCCGCCCTGATGGTAAGTGAAACAAGAGTGGAGTTAAAACTGTTGTTAGGGGCAAATTGCAATTGTGTAATCTGTGAGTTACTTAGGTCACTAGAGGGAGAAGAGGGGGGTAACAGTATCATGGAGGGCTGTACCCAGGGCAGCTACGCTACCACTAACCCTGTCCTCCGGGTGGAGGCACCAATTTCTAGTACCCAGGCCCCTCAACCTGCATCTGGTCACGCAGGCAGGGGTAGTATCCCTTGGCATAGCGCCACCTAGGGGGTTACAGCAGCTTATACTTATGAAGCTATCGATAACTGCAAAAAATTAGCTACGTATAGCTAGTACATTCTCTAATTTTTATGCAGCATGACAAATAAACATTGATCTACTTTTGTTAGACAGCAATAACTGAAAGTTGCAAACCAAATATTTAAAGAGCAGCTTCCAACCTGTACTGTTAGCCCCATACTGCACAGTAAACAGTAACTGACCTGGCCAGGATTCAAACTGTTCAAATTGTTCCATTTCTTGCAGTCTCTGTAAAAAGTAATTCTACTCGTAAATTTAGTCCCCAACCTGCTGGGATAAAAAGCAGCCAGTTCTGCATCCTATGGCCATGCCCCTACGCCGGCACACACAGCCCAGTTTTGTGATGTCACTAAACGAAAGCTGCATGTACCTCCCCCATTGACTTGAGGGGGTGAGTTTCTCAATGTTTTTATACCCATTAAATGTCTGGATTTTAAGAAATCAACTCGATCGTTCAACTAACTGTTAGTCGAGCGATCAGGTTGATGTCTTAAAATCCTGACATTTGCTGGCCCAGTGGTGAGGAGGGCTGAGGCATTATGCCTTACCTCCTGCTACGCCGCGACCCGTGTCTGGTGGAGTGCCGGACCACCAGTGGTCGGCTTGGGAGGAGAGGATCGAGTGTCCCAGGACAGCCCTCTCCCGGGAAGGAGTGGGATGGAGTCCGCTGCATGCCTGACCCCTAGCGGAGGCTGGGGGTCAGCACCGGTGACTCACACGCAGGGGGCGGTTACGGGGCAGTTGTCTGGTGTGTCGCGTGCAGGAGCACGCATGTCTCATCCATTGGCATCATCACACATCGCTGTGCCACTCTTGGGAGGGGAGAAAAACTGGAAAATGGCCCCTTGGCAGGATGATTGCTGGACACTGCAGACCCTGCTCCCGCGAAAGGCGGCAGTCCCCTGCATCAGATCCATTCCAGAGGGTTTGAGGGATCCCCGCCACCCTGCCATGGGGTGCAAGCCATGGAGGAAAGCAGAGGGGTAAGGCTGCGAGTGGGAGACAGGGCTGGGCACCCTGACAGGAGGGAGTGCCATAGGGGATGAGGCGATAAATAGATTAACAGCAAAAAAAAAACAAAATCCTGACATTTAATGGGTGTAAAAACGTTGAGAAAATCGCTTCCATTGAGTAAAATTACTTTTTCAGAGACTGCAAGAAATGGAACAATTTGAACAGTTTGAATCTTGGCAAGGTCAGTTACCATTTACTGTGCAGTATGGGGCTACTACGAACATACTCTTTAAAGTTCATGTAGTTTTGTCTGACTCAGACGACTCATGGATTCTCGATCACTCAGACTCTTTGAAATGGCGGCTGCCTTCTTCCCAGCTTCTTCTGTATCTGTATATTGGAATGTTTTACCTCCATATTGAATCCTCAGTTAAACAGGTAGTAATAATGAGTGTACCACCCCTAGACATGACATCTCAATTTGGCCCATACGCCATCAAATTTCTTTCTCTTGGACCTTGTGGCAAAAGATAAATCTGGAAATAAATGCACTGTGCTGCCTTGGTAGTTAAATGAATCCTCCTCCCTCGTTGTCTGTAGAATATGGTCTCTTATCGCTGGACTGGTGGTAACCAGCAGTGCAGTCCTGGGTAAATTAGCAGTGTTTGCAGCAGAACGGGATGAGATGCGATAGGCCTTCAAGAAACAATCAGCTACGTTGGGTATGTCCAGGTGTAGCACTTCTGGTAGCCGTCCTTGAAAAAAGGCCAAGAGATTCCTTCTCACAATATTCCGGCAGACCCACCATATGTACATTTGCGGCCCTCTGTGCATTCTCCAGTGCCTCCAAATGATATTGCATTTGGCCATTTTCTTGCAACATTTTAGTTGTGGTAGAGAGCACTTTAATTGCAGCAGATTCTACCGTCGTGTCCATTTTAACAGCCATCTCAATTTTTGCATCTTGCTCTGAAAAGTGGGACAGGATAAATTCCACCTTCATGTCTATGGCCTTCATGGATAGCTGTAAGGCCTTCCACGTTGATTCTGTCTCTGTGCTGGAATGTGCTGGCTCAGCCATCTGTGGTGGTGTCTCTTGAGGTTGAATTTTTGAGCCACTCGCCTGAGCTTTGTTTGTACGCCCCATGGTCAAATAATATATCAAAATGTTCAGCTCGGTGCCAGGAACACTGTACAATCACTGGAATTACTACTGTCCACCTTAAAATCAGAGCAAATGCATTTTTAATGCTGTAGTGTGTAGGTATTTTCAGATGTCAAGCAGGTTTTTCCATTTTTGTAGAGTGATGGGGTAAAGTCATGGTCAAAGTACAATTTTATTGTCCCCAAAGATCAGTTTCCCCCTATGCTAGTGCTAGCACTTTCAACTTAGTCCTGTAGTCTAGGAATTTCATTTATAATTTAGTATGGACTGGCCTTGGGATCAGTTGGTTTTGGCTCTAGGACTTGATCTGCCCTCACAATGTTCAGAGGGTCCCGGTGGGCCAATTAAGCAATTGCTTTAGGAATGATTCCAAAAAGGGCTCCCTTGTTCCCTTGTTCCATTTTCTGTCCCTTATGTCAACCCATGGATTTGCAAGTTGTCTCGCCAGGAGTGGAGCTCTAGGTCATCCTGCTTCCAACTAGCTCCTGCTGCCAGTGATGAAAACAGCACAGTGCTGAGTCATGTAAGTGTAGTGTCTCCAAGGCCTCCATCAGCCCTCTCTCCAGCTCTGTGGTCTTTGTGTCACTTCAGCCAGACCACGTGTTGTCTCTCCCACAGTTTTCTGCATGGTGTCAATGACCTTCCCAATCTCATAGAAAAGCCATCAGGAGGTTATAATAAATATTTCCTCTCTTGTTTTTTCACTCAGGTCACTAGTGTGTTCCGATGCTATCAAATCTGACCTGCTCCTACTCTGGGCTCTGGTGTCAGGGATATCCAAGGTGGTCGGACACTTTATATAATCCAGAAGCATTTCCTTCAGCTTTCACTTGGACGGTATAGTGTCTGTGACTGATGTGTCTCTGCTGCTGAGGCTATTTTCTGTTGGTTTGGAGCCAATTAAATGTAATTATTTAGTCCAGGGGCTGGAGACAATAACAACCTCATCTACATAGATGGCAGACAGAACCAGAAGGCTACTTTTTATTTCAGACAAAATGTTTCTTGGTTCTTTAAGTTACTACTTGACAGAAGTATTAGGTGTAAACATTTGAATTGATATTATGACCAATCCAGTCCTTGAGCTATGCTCCACTTCTATGTATGGTGAACTGTATATATCTGTCAGTTGAACTAGCTAGTCTAGAGTGTATAATCTGAAATGTGCTTACTACTATATGTTTCCCCAGTGTCAAATGATGTATTTCCCACATGTTTGTTTACTGTGACAAAAAAATGTACTCTCTCTGCCATGTCTCCTTGACTGTTGTTCCTCATGTTGTATTCTCCCGGGTCGTTCCTGAAAATAGGCATAATACTTGTCTAGTGTACTTACCCGGTAAACAAAAGCTAAATAAAAATAAATAAGATCGTTTTCCCTTCATTCATACTGCATTATCATGTGACCTCACTTAAATGTGACATCTCACCCAATCCATCTGGCAGAAGGTGAGAATCTCTTCTTGGCCATAAATGCTAAATCTCTGCTTGTGTACCCATAGCATCAAATATGGGTGGAAAAGCCTTTTGTTTTGTGACACCCAACATTTGGAATCTGTTATCAACTTCTATCAAAGAGTCACCTACTATTGTGTGTTTTAGTACAAATCTTAAAAAATAATGGTTACAATTAAACCAATACATGTTACTGAGCTGATGTATAATAAAAAAATGTTTGTTTTAGTTTATCACTTGTTTGCCTTACCTCCTCGGCTGGGGGTGGTGGTCCTATGGTTCCCCTTGCATCCAGTCCGACCCTGGCAGCCCCTGCACCAACCGCCGGCCCGAGTTGCCACCCCTTCACCCTCTCACCCTCCTGGCCGCATCACACTCCCCCTACAGTGTGGAAGACCACACAGAGAGTTGGGACCAGAGGGAGTTAGGTAGGAGCACTCGATGCAACGCCACAGGGGTAGACCTTCACTCGCACCGGAGGATTAGGGCTGATTTTTCCTCCCTTTGAGCCACAGTCATCACAGGCATGCAGGACGTCAATGATGGTGCAATTCACGTTTCTGTGCACCACACGTCAGGCATCTGCCTGCTCTGATCCCTCTACTAGATCACATCATTGCATCAGCTCCTAGCCACCGCCAGGAGCCAGCACGAACATGGATATCCCTCCCCAACCTCCCCAGAGGAGGAGGAGCAGTCCCTGGGATGCTCAATCCTTCCTTCCCCCCCAGCTGACCCACCGACACCCAGGGTTGCTCCTGAACCTGGGTCGTCAGCGTGGTGCGTGGTGTGGCATCCAGCGCCTCAACCCTCAGTGCCACCAGACCGGCTGTACAATACTAATTATGAAATGGATGTTTAGATTCCTCAGATCTGAGTGGCAAACATCACTTTTAGCTGGGATGATATCTCAGTACATAATCCCAGTCTAAAAGTAGATCATGCCATCAGTCAAAATATCAAAATGGATCAATTTCATAATCACAATAATACACTCCAAAATGTATGATATGTAAGCAATAAGACACAATGGGGTGTGCATTAGACAGTTCTAATGCACAGCAAGGGGGCATAATTAGCAGCCAAGTGCCTTCAGCCCTTTAGCCGTGCATCAGAACTGTCTAACGCACATCCCAGAGTGGCTCATCACACTTATAAAATGGGCTTTTTTATATGGCAGAAAAAAAATTAAAATGTTTAAAAATAAGTATGTAAAGTAAAAGTAAATCTTATTTTGTTATATAGCAGGCCGTCTGCTTGTTTTAAGTTGGTGGGTTTTTTTTTGCATTAGGATATTTGTCCTAATATGGTCACCATACCTGTAGTTTCTTATAGTGTAGTCTTAACCCCCCCCCCAACAAGTGTCTCTGTGCCAGCTACTGTGTGTGTGTGTGTGTGTGTGACCTATATGACCTAGGTACATACATATGTTTGAAAGTATACATTTTTTTTGTTTTGTTTTTAATTTGACTTCTCTTGACTGTGATTTATTGGTGCGTATGCAGTGCCAGAAGCGTACACATGATTGCATCACTAACATCAAAATGGACTGGTCACAGTATTAAGAAATATGGTTCTGGAATGAATGCTGCCATTTTTCTTACAGCTGTTTTATCTTATTTTTAATGGTGCCTGAGAACATCGACTGAGTGAGCTGGAAGACAGGTGGGTCATGAGACACGAGGCAGGGAGCACAACAGCAAGTGGGCAGGTTTGCGAGCAGGCCGCTGGGCCACCAATGTGAAGTTGTCAACAGTCACTGGTTTGGTAAGTGATTTTGAAAACATCAGACTGTGCTGAGCTGTAGCATCTTGACATGTGTGAGGTGGGATTTAACAAAGAGGGTAACAGGGATCTTTTGTAATTAAACTGAGCAATCTCAGTAAGTGAGAGAAAACAATGGCGGTTACTTGTTTTTAAAATTCTGAGACGGCTGAGGAATAGCTTTTATTTGCTGCATCCTTGTACTCAGAACTAGTTTTAGATGTGTGTTAGGCAAGTAATAATAATAATACCTTCCAGGGTGGGCAGTATAGCCCCTGGAAGGTCCAGGATTGCCCATACCGCCCACTCTGGAGGGTATTATTGCACTTAGAAAATGGGCTTTCTATAACATTTTCATATGACATTTAATAAAATAAAAAAGAAATTAAAGGGGGGGGGGGCATGGCTAGCAGCCGGGTGGAGAGCAGCACTCTTTTCTAGCTCTGCATCACTGAACTTTTATTTGCTTTATTTAAACACTAAAAAGTGCTCCTAACTGCCTCAAACTACCTTATCTGGATCTAATAGCTACTGTAGATCATGGAGATATAAAAATTTTCTCAGCTGGTGTGAAGGGTCCTGCTAAAACAATGACCAGAAGAGACAGGGCCATGCAAAAAGATAATCAAGTAGGTCCCGATAAGGAGAAGGAGCCTCCAGACACCAACCCGAACCAGCCTTCAAATGCTGCCTTGCTTAAAGCTATTCAGGCGATATATAAAAAGATGGACAAGTTCACTTCATGTATGCTGCTAGTGGAAACTAAACTCCAGACAGTGGATGATGCAGCACAAGGAGCCATTAAGACAGCCGAGAAGGCACTTGCTGCGACATCAGGCATCGTGAAGGAAAACTTCCTCCTTCGTCGATGACTGGAGAACCTTGAAAATGGGGCGTGGGTGTCCCACATCAGAATCTTGGGTCTGCCAGAGTAATCGGAGGGAGAAGACCCGAGGAGTTTTTTAGAAAAATGGCTGCAAGATCTCTTTCATTTGTACTCCCTGATTTCGATTTTTGGGGCATACCGGGTAAATGCCAGAGGGGCATGTCTACGTGTAGACTCAGCACACCCACCGATTTGAGCCGTGTTGGTGGTTTTGGGCTCGGTGAAGGAGAGAGACTGTGTCCTTTGGGAAGCGAGGAGGTGAGGTACATCACAATGGCAGGGAATACCTATCCATATCAAACCAGATGGCTAAAAAAGGAACTACTTGCTAAGCTAAGAGTAATTGACAAGAGATGGAGCTGCTTTAAGTCTTTTGGCCTGCCAGCGGATTATAACACCTACAGGCATCAGCGGAATGCCTGCAAAAAGGAAATAAGAACAGCCAAAGGGTCATACTGCAAAAGCTTACTAGTGAATGCCTTGGGCAACACCAAAAAATTCTGGTCACACATAAAAACCTTCCTGGGGTCTACCCGCTCCACCACCCCAAATGACCTGGTCCTCAAGGCTACTCACTGTAACAATCCTCAGACCATAGCTAATTTTTATAATAATCAATTCTCAGATCTAAATAAATACACATCCTCCTTCCCTGCTTCACAACAGGAGGTCTCTAAACTACTTAGCTCAGTCTCAGATAGCACAGCCACAGGCTTAGACAGTCTAGAACCCAGACTACTAAAAATAACAGCCCCACTCATTGCTGCTCCCTTAGTCAAAATGTTCACGCTTTCTCTATGTCAAAGTAGTGTCCCTGACATATGGAAGATAGCCAGGGTCACTCTTGTCTTCAAAAAGGGTGACACAAAAGACCCATCTAACTACAGACCCATTGCCATCCTCTTGGTTCTGAGCAAAATCCTGGAAAAATTAGTTGCTACACAAACCACAAAATTCATTGTCAAAAATGACCTTCTCACAACCGAACAGCATGGTTTCTGCAAGGGCCCATAGCACCTCCACGGCCCTACTTAAGTTTACTACTGACACACTCACTGCTATGGACTCTGGCCTTCTACCTGGAGCTGTTTTCATAGACATGACAAAGACCTTCGACTTGGTGAACCACTCCATTCTCCTTGCTACTCTGAAGTCTTTATGCTTCGGGCATAATGTTGTCAACTGGTTCAATAATTACCTGTCAAACAGGGTCCAAGTTATAAAATACAATTCAACCTATTCTGACCTGGCAACAGTGAATATTGGTGTGCCACAAGGCTCAATTTTGGGGCCACTGCTATTTTCTATATTTATCAATAACATCACCTCCAATCTGACTTTCACCTCCTCCCTCCTATACGCTGGTGATATAGTCCTATATACCAGTGCGAAAAACATCTCTGACATCAATCTGTGGCTCTCCACTGACTTTCAGCGCACTCAAGCCTGGCTGTCGCATCACAAACTAGTCCTTAATGAGGCCAAAACCCAATCCAAGCTCTCTGGGACAACTTCTAAACTCAAAACCTGCCAAAATAATTTCATGGTCTCTCGTCTGGATGGCTCCCTTTTTGGTTCAGTGATGTCGTTTAAGTACCTAGGGGTAACACTGGACCAATCCCTAAACTTTGATCTTCACATCCAGAACTCGTGTAAATCTGTCAACTCTAAATTAGGTATAGTGTAATGGACCAGATATGTACTAACCCCTGCAGCGAGGCTTGCCATTGCTCGTGGTATTCTTCTACCCACCCTTATATACGAGGTTGTAACCTATACTGCCTTACCTAAATCCAATCTTCATAGATGGGACATCACCTGTAATAATATCTGTCGCTATGCCTCCTTCTCCCATTGGCAGAAACACCACTGCCTCCTCTACTCAGATCTAAACTGGCTGTCACCAAATGCTGCTAAACTTTACTCCCTTGGGTTGACTGTCAACAATATTATGCGGTCTCAAACTCTAAAAACCTTAGCTGATCTACTTGTTCCTCAGATGTCTGGCTATGGCCTACATTTGGCTGGAAAATCCCTTCTATATGTCCCGAAAAGTAACTCTACCAGAGGCACTAGTGCTTTCGCACACCGTGCTCCACAGCTATGGAACTCTCTCTCTCTTTAGCGATCCGCCAAGCACCCTCCCATAACGCCCTTAAAAAGGAGCTTCATAGCGACCTCATCTCCTCTAACTGATGCCCTTGCTTCAACTCCCCCTTAGCACCACTCCTACTCTCACCACTGTGGACTTGATCTGCTTTCTACCTAATGCTTTGCAGTTAATCCTCCCCCTGCCTGTTTACTCGTCTCCCCTCCCAACTCGATGGGCTTCTTCTCTTTGGCTTGTTATCTCAAACCCCTTGCCCTGTCCTACCATAACTAATTCTCAGCTCGTTAGATCTTTGTAATCATTGCCAAAAAGCTCCTACTTGCAATACTCTGTGTCCTATCTCCCAAACCGTGTGAATGTTTCTCCCTAAGGATCTGCCTACCGTATGTCATTTTGTCATTTTCCCTGCTCATTATACCTGATAGTTCCTTGCAAGTATGTGGTTGTTTGTTTTCAATGAACTTCTTGACGAACTTTGCATCATGATGATTCCTTGCAAATATGGCCAGTGGGGAACAGAACCTAAGGCAGCATGGGTTCACAGTGGGAAGGTCATGTCAGACGAATCTGATTGATTTCTTTGACTGGGTGACCAAAGTAGTAGACCAGGGAGGGGCTGTGGACATGGCCTACCTAGACTTTAGCAAGGCATTTGACACAGTCCCACACAAAAGATTAATAGTCAAATTAACCAGCCTGGGAGTGGGTCCCAGGGTGGTAGCCTGGGTAAAACATTGGCTGGACAACAGGACACAGAAGGTAATTGTAAATGGGTACACTCTGAAGAAGAGGGGTTAGTAGAGGTGCCAAGGTTCAGTACTGGGTCCAGTCTTTTTAATGTCTTTATAAGTGACATTGCAGAGGGACTGGAAGGAAAAGTATGCCTCTTTGCAGATGACACAAAGATCTGCAACAGGGTTGATACACAAGGAGGTGTGGAAAGGATGTGAAGGGACTTGGCAAGGTTGGAGGAATAGTCAGAAGTGAAGTGTGGCAGCTTGGATTCAATGCAAAGAAGTGCAAAGTAATGCACCTGGGAAACAAAAACCCAGGGGAAGATTACGCAATGGGGGGGGGTTGTAACAACAACAAAAATGGAAATTGACCTGGGGGTAATCATATCAGATGACCTTAAGGTTAGCAAGCAATATGAGAAGGCAGTAGTGAGGGCTGGGGGTATACTGGGATGCATAGGGAGAGACATCAGCAGCAGAAAACAGGAAGTTGTTATCCCGCTGTACAGATAGTTGGTGAGACCCCATCTGGAGTACTGCGTCCAGTTATGGAGATCCCATCTCCGCAACAACATAGACAGGATGGAGGCAGTTCAGAGGAGGGCAACTAAAATGGTGCAGGGTCTGCAAGAGAAGCCATATAAGGAGAGACTAAAGGAGCTTAATATGTATATCCTTGAGGAAAGGAGGGAGAGGGGGGACATGATAGAAATGTTTAAGTACCTCAGTGGATTCAACAAAGTCCAAGAGGGTAGCATCTTTCAGAAAAAGAGATGTGCAAGAACAAGGGGACACAATTTAAAGATAGAGAGGGACAGCTCAGGGGCAATGTGAGGAAGTATTTTTTCACAGAGAGGGTGGTGGACGCTTGGAACAGCCTTCCTGAGGAGGTTGCGGGGTCTAAAACTGTGGAAGAATTCAAGAATGCATGGGACAGACATAAGGCAATTGTTGTGGGGAGTAGGAAGAAATAGGCTGTTGGTTAAATAGGATCTGCAGCTTATCCTCTAGGTAGGGAAATGGGCAGACTAGGTGGGCCAAGCGGTACTTATCTGTCGTCAAAGTCTATGTTTCTATTTCCCACAAAACACCCTTCACACAGCAATTCCAAGCAACAAACACAGCTTTATTAGGGGGAAGGGCTAGGATCAGGGTACCTGAAACCAGGATAGCTGTGGAAGGAAGGATGGTTAGTAAATTTGCTCAGAACAATTAGTAACATATGTGCCCATAGGCCAGACCACCCCAGATGCCCATCCCCACTGGTACCAGTGCTACCCTCTGTCTTGTCTGGGCACCCAGGAGTTGCGGGCCTGCTCAGTGCCGCAGGTTGGCCAGTGTTGGGGCCCTAAAAACAACATAACTGGCTATGGCAATTAAATAAACACTCCCCCTGGTTGCCAGGGCAATCCCTGGGTACTCACGGTCCTGAAGATCTGGAGAGGTCCTGGTGCAGAGGGCTACCACCAGTCCAAATTCAGAGGATCTCAGTTTAAAGGAGGGCAAAGCAAATGGGCAGCAGAAGGTATCCTGAAGACTTGAGCTTGACTGAAGGTATGGCCACTTATCCCCTTGATTGAAGATCTGGCTACTTGCCACCTTCAGCCTATTTAGGCCCATTGCAGAGCTACTGCAGAAGGTCCACCAACTACAGGGAAACCCAGTCCTGGGAGTGGCTCCACAGCCCAGCTCCCCACAGGTGCCCAAGCACCTCAACACGTGCTGGTGGTCCCCTGCAGCCAGCAGACCTCACTGGATGGGGGTTAGCTGGCTCCCCACTTAGCTCCGAAATTAAGCTGGAGATCTCTGGGATTCTCCTCTCCTCTCACACAAGATCAACTTCGCTGTGCAGCCAAAATAGTTTCTCCACATTTTCTGCTTGACCAGCTTCTTAGCAGCAGGCTTAATTCCACTCTAAAGCAGCAGTTCCTGTCCTTAACAAGATCTCAGCAATGGCAACAGGTCCCTGAAGTCCACGGCACCTGCTCACTCTCTCTCTCTCTCTTAAAGTCTCTGTTTCACCCTCTGCTTTAAATCAGTTTCCAGCTTTTCTCTGACTTAGTCACAGTTCCTGGGAAATCTCTTCCCCTGCTCATTTTGTTCTCTCAGTCCCAAACTGTTGCAGGATGGCTGCAGCAAACATCTCCAATTAACACAGCAAACTCCAAAAGAATGCCTGGAACATTAGCCCAGAATACGCAGCTTCTCCCAATCAGCAAGAACACTTCTCCAGTAGTTCTCTGACAAACTCCGCTTTTCTCCAAATTAAGCCCTGTGAAAGGCCTTCGTTTTCTCCTGTAGCACAGAGCCCTCCTGACTCAGTCAGAGCCCAGCCACAGACTGACTCCACTGCCCAAAGTCTGGGATTTCTCCCATAAATCCTGCCCTCTGATTGTCTGCCTCCAGTTATCAGTCACATTATTGAGCCCTTTGGGATTAATGATTTGTTGAGTCTCTCGAGGTTTATGGGTCATCACACCCTTTGGGTGTGTAAAAAAATCCATAACATATAGTTTCATATCCATTATTCTCTATGTTATGGTGCTATGATGTTTACCATCTGAAATGTGCGATAGCACCTTAATAAAACATCCTCAGTATGATTCCAGTACTACCTCCCCTGGCCCCTTTGTCCCTGCCATAACCACTTTATTGGGTGATACACTTGAGGTAGTAGTCCAATATAAATTCCTATGTATTGTAAGGAAGTTAATTAACATACACGATTTGCATATGCTTTACTAATGCGCATGCGCTAACATGTATGTATAAATCCTTGCTTGGCGGGCAGAAGCCCACATTTTCTGCAGTTGTTTCAAGTGTGTGTTTCATACAGTATACAGTAAACTTACCAGCTCACTCTACGTTGGTGTCTGCGTGATTATTACATGGTGTTAGAATGGACTGCCTGCAGCCTTCCACTGCTCTCAATTTACATGGAAATGTATCTGAAAGCTGGAGAAGATTTAAGCAGCAATTTGAAATTTTCTCAGTTGCCCGTGGACTCGTTGAAAAATCCCAGAAAATCTAGGTTATGACCTTTTCTTGCACGTGGCAGGCTCTGATGCATTAGAGATATGCAATACTTTTGTTTGGGAAAATGAGGAAGAAAAGGAGCAGCTGAATAAAATTATTATACAATTTGAGAGGTAGTGTAACCCAAGAAAGAATGTGACTTATGAAAGATTTTGTTCAAAACGATGAACCAGAATCTGAGTGAGTCCATTGATTCAAAAGTAACTGAACTGAGACTAAAGGCTACACCTTGAAAATTTAGAGCTTGAACTGAATCATTGATCAGAGATAGAATTGTATGCTGCACAGTGAGTGCGCATGTGAGATGCAGACTGTTGAAAAAAGCAGACTTAACATTAAATGATGCCATAGATATGTGCAGGGCCGCTGAACTGAGTGAAATGCAGATAACATTTGAAAGGGAAAATTATCTAGCAATGGTTGATTACCACTCCAAATACACTGAGATATCCGAGTTGTAAAATACAACAAGTGCAACAGTGATTAACCATATTTTTTTTTAACTTCATCCATTTTATTGTAATCCATATCAATATTACATCTAGTTCCATGTAACATCTTAGTAAGCTTATCAATACATTACTTACATTCTGTTCTTATTCATTCTTTTCTATATCTTATTCTACTACTATTCCAACTTTCTGATATTTAACAAATTTCAGTCTCTTATCTCGTCAGTCAGTAGAATGAAATTATGGGCACACGCTATCAAGCCTTAGGCTTTAGTTGATATATTCAGTTCGTCTTAACGTGGCCCATTATAATGTCTCAGTTCTGATTATAAGTCTTCTTTACTTCTTCCATCTTAATATTTTCTTTTCTTTCCTGGGGATTCTACTTCCACATTTAACTACACATCTTATCATGTTCTCATTACTTTTTATCTATTCCTTTAACCAAACCATTTATAACCATATCAACTCATATTTATCTAAACCAATGCACTTTAATTAATGCTTTAATTCTATCTAAAGAATATAATTATATTCATGTATGTACTTGTGTGTTTGTGTGTATCTGTGTGTGCCCCCATCCCCATTTTTTAAGGAAGACCATCCTTTCCCAGAAACTTTTTACCTTCCCGTTATAGATTTTTCCCTTCTACCTTTTATGCCATTCCACTCCATTCCCCTGTTGTGTTTTATCCTTCCTCCACCTCCCCTCTGGTGCCTCCATCTCTTACCCCCATACTTTCACCCAACCCCTCTTTCCAGCTATGCCAGGGTCCCCAAATTTCTAGAAATTTGTCCTTTCTTAGCTGTATAGTGTATGTTATGTTTTCTAATCTCTCGATTTCCTCCACTTTGGAGGTCCATTGTTGAAAGGTTGGTGGATCTTGTTTTAACCAATTAATAGTAATACATTTTAATGCTGCAATCCACAATATCTGATATAGCTCCACACTTCTCCTTTTTTGAGAAGAAAGGGTTGGCAACCCTAGGACAAGGTCCTGAAATGTGTAAGGTACATGCAACCCCCCTATTTGGGTCATCATCTCTTGGATCCGAGACCAGAATCTCTGCAGCTTTGCACACCCCCAGAATATATGGTAATGTGTGCTTTGCGACTCCCCGCATATACGCCAACAAGCCGATGACGCCTGAGGATTAAAGTATTTGGTAATCACTGGGGAGCGAAAGTAACGGGTCAGAATTTTCCAGTTAAATTCGTGCCATGTCACAGCTGAGGTTACCTGCCATCCCCTCTGTATACAACGTTCCCAGTCTCCCTTATGAATTCTCCCCCCAGATTCTGTCTCCCACTTCTTTCTGATCTCTTCCAGCACAGGGGTCCCCTTCTTCTCTATAAGTATTTTATACATGATAGAAAGGTATGGAAGTTTATTTTTAATTCTTCTCGAATCCCACCAGAATTCCTCAAGGGGAGACATGGCCCTAATAATTCTTTGAAGGTTTTTCCCTGTGTTAATAAAGTGCTGAGCTTGAAGGTATCTATAAAAATCCTCCCTATGTAATGCAAAACATTCTTGGAGAGTGGCATATGCAAGGCAAGACCCTTTATCTATCAATTGTTTAAAGGTTGTTAAACCCTTTTGCTCCCAGAACACGTATCCTTGATCTAGCCTCGGAGGAGCAAAATTTGTTGTATGTCTAATTAAAGATAGGGGGCCCAGGGCGTTTGGGGTGTTTGTTTTTTTCCTAAGTCTGAGAAGCATCTGTAAGGAGTGTTTTACCCAAGGGTTAGAAATTAACCGCCAATTATGTGGGTCGATATGGCAGGTTGGGTATGTCCATATTTTGCCGTTGGGGATTGATTCATTTTCAATGAGGTACCACCGGACTCAATCGTTGTTTGGCCCATGTGATTAGTTGTGCTCCCTGTCAGCTAAGTAATAATGATACATGTGTGGTAGGCCCAAACCACCCATCTCCCTTGACTTCATCAGGGTGCCTAATGCTATCCTTGGACGTGCCCCTCCCAATATGAATTTAGAAATTTCTTTTGTAAGTTGGTTCCAAAACTGAGGCGGTATGGGGATTGGAAGCGTCTGGAATAAAAATAATAGTCTAGGCAAGATGTTCATTTTTATGATTTGGATCTTGCCATAAAGAGAGTGGGGTAGAAGTTTCCATCTAGCAAAGTCTGATCTCAAATCCATTAGTAGTTTAAGCAAGTTGTTACGGTACAGCTTAGAAGTGTCCACCGAGACCTGTATTCCCAAATAGTTAAACGTGTTTTTCTTAGCCCAAGTAAATGGGAAGGTTTCTCTTAGCTGTTTATTAAGGGTGCCACTCAACACCACCCCTTCCGATTTAGATAGATTAATCTTATATCCTGCTAAAGAACCAAATTTATCTAAGGCCTCTAAAAGATGTGGGAGGGAGTACTGAGGGTCCCGCAGGAAGAAAAGTGAATCATCCGCATACAGCGCTGTTTTGTGCTCCACTCCCCCTGCCCAAATACCTTTGATATGTGGATTGCCCCGTATCCAGACCGCCAGTGGCTCCAGAGAGAGGGCAAATATCAATGGCGACAAGGGGCACCCTTGCCTGGTGCCTCTCATAAGAGGGAAATGGTTCGATAGCATGCCATTCACTTTAACCCTGGCTTCAGGTCTATGGTACAGTGCAGCAATGGCCGAGATGAAATGCTCCCCGAGCCCAAACCTTGACAGGGTGGACGACATAAAGTGCCAGTCCACCCTGTCAAAGGCCTTTTCAGCATCCATGCTGATTGCTAACTGCAGTGCCACTGTGCCTCTCTGGGCCTTAATGATATTCAAGAGACGCCTTATATTGTCTTGCAAATACCTTCCTGAGATAAATCCTGTCTGGTCCGGGTTGACCAGAGTAGTGATGCAGCCCTGCAACCTATCTGCCAGGATACCTGTAAAATTTTTTAGGTCCACCAGCAACAAGGATATCGGGCGGTATGAATTACATAGTTCTGGGTTCTTACCTGGTTTTGGAATCACAGATATCTGAGCCAAGTTCCAAGATGGTGGAACTGGTTCCCCCTCCACCAATATCTCATTGCAGGTATCTAGCAACATGCCCACTACATGTGACCTAAATCCTTTATAAAACTAGGCTCCAAACCCATCTAGCCCCGGTGCTTTACCATTTTTAAGTTTTTTAATTTTTCCCACAATTTCCTGAACTGTAATTGGGGCATTTAACTCCTTCTTCACCTGGTCCGCCAGGGTGGGTAACTTAAGACTATCTAAAAAAGTTTTCACCGCTTCCCTGTGCCCTTGGAAGGTGTTGGCTCTGTATAAATCTGTGTAATAGTTTTCAAATCTCTGAACTATTTCTGCCGGGGAGGTGGTAGCCTGTTCTGTGTCGTCTCCCTGCAAGCGAATCACAGCTCTACTCGCCCTCTCCTGTCTGAGCTGCCATGCTAAAAGTTTCCTGGCCCGGTTGCCCTGTTCATAGTATTTTTGCCTGGAATACCGCAGTTGTCCCTCAATTTGGATGTCTAAAATCTGGTTGAGATCGTGTCCAGCCTTATCGAGCTCTTGTTTTACTTTGGGGTCCTGGCTTACCTGATGGTTAGATTCTAGCTGGAGAATCTTCTGTTCGAGTAGTACCTTCTGTTGAATTCTCTCTCTTTCAATTTTGGAGGAATATTTTATAATCTCCCCCCTAAGACTACATTTAAGGGCGTCCCATCGCATTCCTTCCCTCGTGTCTCCCTTTGGATTTTCCAGTTCGAATTGTCGATTTTTGTTCTCTATTAGTTCTTTAAAGTCTTCCGTGGTAAGAAGGCTCACATTGAGTCTCCAGCAAGATTGCCTCACCATCTGGGCCATAGAGACACTTAGGGAAACTGGCGCATGGTCCAAGATGACTATTGGGCCTATACAACACTGTTTTACTCTTTGTACCCAATTGGTGGAAATCAAAAAGTAATCTATCCTGGAGTAAACTCCATGTCGTGGGGAGTAATAGGAATAGTCTCGCCCTCTAGGGTGCATAAACCTCCAACACTCCGTTAGCCCCAATTCCTGCCCTAGTCTAAGGACAAGTTTCCCTGTTTGTGTTGTCCCTCCTGTGGTTTTCCCAGATCTATCCTCTCCTGGGTTTATGACTTCATTAAAGTCTCCCCGAATGATTACCATACTTTGTGCATCTGAGACCACTTCTTTTATTATTGTCTCTAGGAATGCCAGCCTTGGAGCTTCCTCGTTTGGTGCATATATATTTACTAGTGTACAATCTTGACCCCTGTAGCACCCCCAGATCTGTACAAATCTCCCTTCTAAGTCCATTTTGACTTTCGAAATTATTAGAGGAACATCTTTTTTTATCAGGATTGCTACCCCCCTGCGATGCGGGCTGTCACTGTAATGTGAGGCATACACGCTTCCTACCCAAGCTCTTTTCAGTTTCAGATGCTCTTGGGCCGTCAAATGTGTTTACTGGAGGAAAGCCACCGTGGCGCCTCGTCTCTTTAAGTCTTGCAGTATTTTAGCTCTTTTCACTGGATTATTAATACCCCTCACATTTAGGGAAACAATCTTTAAGTCAGCCATTCTCGATCTTTTGAGTTAAACGTACCTTCCTGGTGGTCTTCCAGGGATGGGGACACACATTTAAAACACACCCTATATTTATTCTGTGCATTTTTACTAACATATGGTTTTGTTCCATTAAACACATAATCTTTTTTATTTTAACCCAACATCAAATTCGTAACCAGTATAACCTTATCTAACCTCTCTGACTTCAAGATGAAATTGCCCTGCTTGCCACCCTCCGCAAACCCCCTGATGCTGGAGGCATGACTAGATGACCCCAACACTGTGGGCCTTCCGCCTGGCTTTAGGCCAAAATTGGCTCTATCACCAGAAGGGCAGATCTAAAGCACCGTGACTGCGTGTTAACTGCGTGTTCCAGGTGCCAATAAGTGAAAAGGAAAATCCCTTTCAAGGGAGAAAAACAGTACCCGGTCTCACCCAGAAACATCTCTTCCCCCCCTCCTGCCATTGCTTCTTACTAATCCTGTTTGACTTTCCCTATTGATCCCTCTCTTGCTCCAAGCCCTCCTACTATTTGAAGTGTCTCGATCTCCCTCCCCTTTTTTGAACTTGGGGTCCGATTCTATATTTTCCCTTTTCTCCCCCTTAGCCCCTGTCCCCAACCCCTTTTTCCTTTGTCTAACATTTCGAAATTCTATGTTATCAATACTTATATCTTACTTATATCCCTATCTCTCTGAAAGTAAGCTCCCATGATTTGATCACATCGGGTCCTTTCTTTTGGACTGCAACCTACTGAGTATGGTCTGTTGCTGGTCGATCTATGGTTAGTCTTGATTCCCCTTTTTAATTACCCTATCTTGCGATCCCCCCTCCCCCCCTTCCATCTTATCCCTTGGAGTCCGTTCATCTAATTTCAAGGTTATAGTTATACCTGCTCTTCTCTCTTTTCCCTTTGGAATCTACCCCCCCCTCCCAATCACGTTCCAGTCCCCATGTTTTCCCTGTTCGAATTAGGCCAGAGCTTCAGGATCTACTACAGGTCTTTGTATATCCACCTTCTAAAATGTAAGGGAAGGGCGGGAACCCCTCCTTTGTGTATTAAGCATTTGATTCAGAGCCTTCCCCCCCCACCCACTTCATTGGGCACAACGGCTGAGATCCACCCCTTCTCTCAAAAGTCACTCACAGTCAGGCATCAGCCCAAAGTCCTTCTTCTTTCAGGTCACTAACTCCGTTGCCAGGATGTTCTGGTCTGCAGCTTCTCCAGACTCCCCATTCCGGTCTACTCCTCGTGCAGGCCCAGCAATAGTCACATCCCCTCGCTCAATGAGGGAGTCCCACATCACGGAAGTCCCCGGGCGATCGTGCAGCTCCTTTCCTTTGGTTCCGCCCTGATGCCAGGCCCTTTCAATTAGGTGTTCCTTCTGCTGTGATGTACTACTGGAGATTTCTATCCCCATCGAGGTCAGATATCTTTGGGCATCTTGTAAGTCTGTAAATCTTTTAATGTTGTTCTCTGTGATTATCTTAAGTTGTGCAGGATATTCTATTACTGCTTTAACTCCCTTTTGCTGCAGTTAGCGCACCACTGGCAACAATTTTCTACGCTGTGCTAAAAGCTGTGGGGAATAGTCCTGTTCGAAGTATAGGCGAGTATCTCCAAATAATATCTCTTTTTTTGGACCATGCTCTCCTTAGAATCTCTTCTTTGATGCAGAAATCCAGGAATGCTATCACCAGGGATCTGGGCTGGGCTTTCGGGGTCCGTGGCTTAGGTGTTAGTGAGCGATGTGCGCGGATAATATTGAGAGGCTTATCTGCTGGCCAGCCTAGGATCTCCTGTAAAAAGGACTCCATGAATTGTGGCACAGGACCTGTCTCTGTCCCTTCTGGTAATCCATGAATACGGATATTATTTCATCTGCTCCGACTTTCCAGTTCGTCCAATCTCGCTTCCGATGCCTATCCTCTCTGATGTAGGTCCAACAAAACAGCATTATGCACATCTGTGGTAGTTGTGTAGTTGGTCAGTGCCCTTTCCATCAGCTCTACCTTCTGGGCTGTGAGTTCAATTTTTTCCCTGTCTTCATTAGCTTTTGCCTCTAGTCTTTCTAGTGTAGCGCTCATCTTCTGAAGAGTGTCGCATAGCTATTTGGAAGTTATAGTATATTCTTGTTCCTGCTCCTCTCCTTCCTCCGTGCTGGATCCCTGTTTCGGTGAGTTCGGTGGTGCATTGGCCGCAGCCTGCTGAGCAAAGTCCAACAGAGTTTTATGGTGTTTTACCTGCTGCACATTTATTTTCTCTTTGCCTTTGTGTCTGGAGGTCATCCTGCTCTTTTTTTCTGCTGATTTAGTTGTTGGGTGGTTCCAATTAAGTAAAGATTGAGGTGGATTTGGCTAACGGCAGACTGGGGTGTCTGAACTAGGCAGCCATTCGGTCGGTGCGCTCACCGGAAGTCCATTAACCATATTAAATCACAATTTTATTTATTTATTGAATCGTCTCACCAGGAAAAGCACACTGAGCAACAAGATGCTCGTCTCCTGGTGCGACCTGGAGGGAGGGTACACAGGATAGGATAACACGCAGGTTATCAAATGAACATTTAACAGTAGGCGAATAGCAGCATTAGGATACATTTGTATGAGTTTACAAGCAGCACGTGTTGAATACATTGGATATAGTTAGGAGCATAATAACAATTACGTGACATGTAGCAGTAATACAAGGGCAATTTAGCAACACAAGTAGTACGAGGGTTTAAACAATTGAAGACGGAGAACACATGAAGGGGCTGGGGGACTTACCATATGAGAGAAGGCTGAGGGAGTTGAACATGCACTCACTGGAGGAGAGGAGGGACGGGGGGGACATGATTGAAACCTTTAAGTACATGAAAGGAATAAACAAGACAGGTACAGAGGGGCTGTTCAAAGTAAGGGAGGGGAGGGACACCAGGGGCCATGATATGAGACTGGAGGGAGGAAGGTTCAGGAGGGAGATGAGGAGACACTTTTTTACAGAGAGGGTGGTGGCTGGGTGGAATGCGTTACCTGCAGAAGTGGTATCCAGTAGAACAGTGGACTGCTTCAAAAGGGGATTGGACAGGACAAGGGGGAGGGTTAATGAAGGGGAAGGGTGGAAGGGAAGGGCAGCTGCAGAATAAGGGGTGCTAGCTGCACATTCGAGCAGACTTGATAGACCTCTAGGCCTTATCTGCTGGCAAATTTCGTATATTCATATGTTCATAAGTACATGACAATAAGTGCATAGGTTGGGTTAATACGCCAGCTTCTGTAGCTATAGCTAAGTGCCGCTGGTCAGGCAAGCGGGGGGATGGGGGAGCACTGGCGGTTGATGGAGCCAGGTGCAGGAGCAATTTGTAGTGAGGTAATTTGCCAAGGCAGTGGATAGAGAGTGGGCAGAGGAGGAGTGGTGACTTTGTGGCGGGAGATCATTTCAGAGCTTGGGTAAGCGGTGTGAGAAGGCAGCTTGGCTGACAGTGGTCCTCCACCTGGGGATTAACAGGTGGCAGGAGTCACAGGATCTAAGGGAGTGGGTGGGGTGGGGGCAGCTGAGAGTAAGGTGGAGCGGTAGGATGGGATGGTGCCAAGCCTGAAGTTAGAGACATATTTAGCACAGTGCATAATGCGGTGGTTTTCAAGGGACCGTAGTGCCAGGGAGTGGTAGAGGTCACAGTGATGGTGAGAGGTGGGGCATCGAGAGCAAAGCAGCAGAAGGCATTGAAAAGGGTGTCAAGTTTAAATAAGGTTGACTTTGGGTCTGCACTGTAGACAATGTCGCAGTATTCAAAGGAGGAGAGTATCATCTTCTGGACCAGTTCATGTCGAACGGGTACAGGGAGGCTACTACCGTTCCTATACAGTGCACTGAGCTTGGGGCACAGTTGTTTTGAGATAGCATCGATGTGGTCAGAGAAAGAAATAAAGATGCTGGTCGAGCCATACTCCTAAGTATCAGAATGAGGTGACATCCTCGAATTTTTGTCCATCCAGGGTGTGGAAATAGGGAAGGGATGGGAGTCTGGACAGGTGTTGTCTTGTGCCGAACGTCATCGTGACAGTTTTTTTAGCATTTAGGGAGAGCTGGTGAGAGCTGAACCAGTGCTGAACTTTGTTGAAGTCAGCTTGGAGGTTAGATTGTACCACTTCCGGGGAGGTGCCTGAGGAGAAGAGTACAGTATCATCTGCATACATGTGGATTGATGAAGTAGAGCAGATGAGTTGCAGGTCGTTAAGGAAAATGGTATGGAGAACACAATGGGTCCAAGAACCAACCCCTGGGGCATGCCGGTAGCTAAGGGAAGGGGGTGGAGATGGCATCTGAAACTCTAACGGATTGTGTTCTGTCAGAGAGGTAGGATCTGAACCAGTTGGTGGCAGCAACAGAGAAGCCTGATTCAGCGAGACACAAGAGCAGTAAGGGATGGGAGATGGTGTCGAAAGCTTTCACAAGGTGTACGAAGATGGTTGAGGTGATCTGCCCTCTGTCCATACCAGTTAGGATGGTATCAGTAAGCCTTGTCAGGGAGGAGGCGGTGGAGTGACCCTATTCTGAACCCCGACTGGAAGGACGTGAAGAAATTGGAGTCAGAGAGAAAGGATGTAAGTTGGATGAGCACAAGGTGCTCCTGTAGTTTTGCGAGAGCTGGGAGGAGAGAGACAGGGTGGTAGTTTGAGGTGGAGGTGGGCAGGGCCATGACCAGAGGGGTGCAAGAGCTGCAGTTGCAGTAGGGCCCACACTGTCAGGAGGCCCACTTCCGCAGAGGTCAGTATTAAGAAAACCTTTACTCACAGACAAAATTGCAACTTTCTCTTTGGAAATTGCTAATCTATTTGAAATTGGGTCTGTCAGCAGTGGTGTCAGCAGCTTGCAACTCCAGCTTCACATGGTCGAGGGGTTGGAGTACAGAACAAAGAAGCAATAGGGCCTATTACTCAAAGCATCTAATCTTGGTACCAGTGTCCTCAGGAGGAGCAGGGACAAATTATATTGTTCAGTTCCTTGATCATGGTACCAGCAAGGGGGATGAGGGACAGCATGGACAAAACCGTGGATGCTCAGCAGACTGATATAAAAACACGCTATAAAAATTTCATATGCACTAAAGGTTATTTTATGTTTATTAGGGGGGAGGTAGGCCCCACAACATATTTTGCAGGGGGGGGGGCCCTTACATCTGTTGGCACAGCCCTGGATGTGGGGGCACCTCCTTTAGAAAGGGGAATGATGAAGGCTTGCTTCCATGCCTGGGGGACTGCTGCAGTGGCAAAGGATTGGTTTAGGAGGTTGGCAAGCAGGATTGCTATGGCCAGGGTGGAGAGGTAGAGGAGTTTAGGGTCCAAACCATCAGGGGATTTGCCTTTTGAAGGGTTGAGAGTAGTGCATCAAGGGCATCCGCTGTTGAGATGTCTTTGAAGGAGAAGGTGCAATGCCTAGTAGGATTCTTTATAACTGTGGTGGGTGTGAGCGGTGCAGGGTTGGGCAGAGAAGAGAGGAGAGTGGCAGCACAAGTGGAGAAATATGTGTTGAACTCAGTAGCGACTGCTCTTGGTTCTGCGAGAAGGGAGTTGTTAACATTTAGAAGTTGAGTGGGATTAGCAGCAGGTGGAGCGAAGAGGGAGTGAATGACCTTCCAGAATTTTGAGGGGTTATTTAAGTTAGACTGAAGGGAGCTGTTGAAATACTCTGCTTTAGCTAGACGAGTAGCTCTGGTACACTTGTTTTGGAGCATAAGGTATGTGGAGAAGTTATGCAGGAGGCGTGAAGATTTATGCGCTCTCCATGCTTTGTCCCAGGTGATTTGACATGCAGTCAGTTATTGGGTGATCCAAGGCAGGTGGTTGCCACATACCCTTGTATGACGATGTGGGGCATGTGTGCCCCAGACGCTGAGGAATGTGTTTCTGAAGTGAAGATGGGCATCATCAATGGTACCCATAGAAGGGGCGGGGGGCCCAGTTTGCTAAGGCAAGGTCATCTAACATGGGGCTGAGATTGAGGGATTTGTAGGAGCGTTGGATAAGAAATTTAGGGGGGATTTTGGACGGTGGATTTTGCGCACTATTTATGTAATGTGGTGGTCACTCAGGGAGTGAGGAAGAAGTCCTGTGTTTATGACCCGGTGGGGGTAGGTGGTAAGAGCCCAGCCGAGAAGTGAATGGTTGCCAGATTTTGGGTTAAGGCGGGTGGACTCGGGTATGATTTGTGAGAGTTTTAGTGCAGAAATTTCAGTCCTGGCTTTATTGAGGGGAGGAGCTAGCCAGTTGTGGTTAAGATCTCCCATAATATATAATTCCCCAGTAGGGGTTAGGCAGGAGATTTGCTTGAGGAGGTCGGTGACAGCAGAGGCTGGTGTGCCAGGACGGCAGTATATTCCTGCAATGTAGATTGGGAGCGAGAAGGGGGAGAGCCAGCTGCAGTAGTATAATTTCATAGATTTTTGGTTTGGATTTAGCTAGGACAACTGAATAGTGCAAGTTCGACTTTACGTAGATGGCTACCCTGCCACCTCTTGCGGCTCTGTCCTGGTGGGCCATAGCATAGCCTGGGATAGCGACTGAGGGGTCGGTGATGTTTTTATTGAGCCAAGTTTCAGACAGGATGAGGACATCTGGAGCATAGTGGGCAGCAAGTACCTGGAGAGAATCAAGTTTGTGGACAAGGCTTCTTATATTTAGGTGCAGGAGATGCAGGCCACGTGGGAGAAGACCTCCAGGGAGGAATGAGGTAGCAGACGAGTTAGGAGGGGGGCTTGAAGAGATTGGGGGGTGGTGTAGATTGGGGCTGGGGTTCGGGTGTATGTCACCTGCAGCAAGGAATAGGAGAGCGAGTGTTAGGTAGTGGGCGAATAGCTGTATGTGATGGGTAGAGAGCGAGCGTCTGTTAGGTAGTAGGCGTGGATGATAATAATGCAAGGCAATAATGTCAGAGGCTAAACTGGACATAGTAGCAATTAGTGAGACGTGGTTTACCAGTAACCACACTTGGGAGACTTCAGTACCTGGCTATGTATTGTTCAGAAGAGACCGAGGTGCAAAAAGGGGGGGAGGAGTGGCCCTGTATGTTAATGAAAATATCAAAGCTACAGAAATTCAGAATACACATAAGGAGCCAGAAGAACTGTGGGTCACCCTGAAACAGGAAATGGGACAGCTCATAAGAACTGGGGTTGTCTACAGGCCTCAGACCAGAGGGAGGACATAGACACATTACTGTTAGAAGATATACAAAACATGACAGCTAAAGGGGAGGTTCTGATAATGGAGACTTCAACATGCCAGATACAGATTGGTCAATACCAGCAGGAACATCTGCCAGAACTAGACTCATAGTGGATTCCTGCAGGGAGGGCCTCAAACAACTGGTACAGCTACCCACAAGAGACAGGGCTATCCTAGATCTAGTACTGACTAACAAAGAAGGGATCACAGATCTCCAGGTAGAAGGTCACCTGGGGTCCAGTGACCATCACATGGTATGGTTCAATTTGGCTACTACATCTAAATCATCCCATTCCAAGGCAAAATATGGGACTTCAGAGGAGCTGACTTTGATAAGATGGCCAACAGAGTTAAGCTAGCCCTGGCAAAAAGAAACACAGGTGAGGAGGTACAGGCAAAGTGGGCAAGCATTAAGGATACAATACTTGAAGCAACATCCCATTGTGTTAGACAGAAAAGGAAGTGCAAAAGAAGAAGGAAACCACTTTGGTTCTCAAATACAGTAGCAGAAAAGGTCAGAGCCAAAAGGCTGGCCTTCAGGAAATATAAGGGAACACAGCGGGATGAAGATAGGGAGGCATACCAAACTGCCCTAAGGGAAGCAGGTAAGGCAGTAAGGCAGGCAAAGTCCCAAACTGAGGAAACACTAGCACGAACAGTAAAAGAAGGTGACAAGACTTTCTATAGATACATTAGTGAAAGGAGAAAGTCCAGAGGGGGTATTGCTAAGCTTAATGGAGAAAAGGGAGCATGTGAGGAGGAGGACCCTAAAGGCATCTATCCTAAATAGATACTTTTGCTCAGTATTTACTGAAGAGAAGGTAGGGCAGGGCCCACAGCTCAGCATCATGGACACAGGGGGGAGGGAGGTGAGCACTACTCCCTTCACAAAAGAAAGGGTCCTACAAGAGCTTACTAAGCTCAGGGTGGATAAGGCAATGGGACCTGATGGCATACATCCCAGGGTACTTAAGGAGCTAAAGGAGGAACTAGCAGAGCCATTAGCAGAATTGTTTAGTGAGTCTCTGAGCACAGGAGAGGTCCCAGAAGACTGGAGAAGGGCTCATGTGATCCCGCTCCACAAGAGTGGTAGCAGGGAGGAGGCGGGGAACTACAGACCAGTCAGTCTTACCTCAGTAGTGGGCAAGATTATGGAGGCACTCCTTAAGGAAAGGATAGTGCAACACCTGGAATCCATAGGGCACAGGATCCAAGACAGCATGGGTTTACAAAGGAAGGTCCTGTCAAACTAATCTCATAGATTTCTTTGACTGGGTAACCAGAGTGGTGGACCAAGGGGAGCAGTTGATGTCGCCTACCTTGACTTCAGCAAAGCTTTTGACACTGTTCCACATAGAAGATTGATAAATAAGCTAGGTAGGCTCGGGGGTCAGAAGTTGGTCAACTGGGTGGCAAACTGGTTGACTGGCAGAAAACAGAGAGTGGTGGTAAATGGTATACAGTCAGAAGAGATGCAAGTCACAAGTGGGGTACCTCAGGGATCAGTCCTGGGGCCAGTCCTATTCAACATCTTCATTAGTGACCTCGCAGATGGACTAGAGGGTAAGGCTTGTCTGTTTGCAGATGACACCAAGATCTGCAACAGAGTAGATGATCCAGATGGGGTGGGCAGAATGAGAAGAGATCTGGATAAACTAGCAAAATGGTCAGAAGAGTGGCAACTGGGATTTAATGCAAAGAAGTGCAAAATCATGCACATAGGGAAGAGAAACCTGAAGCCACTTATAGGCTGGGAGGAGTTGCTAGCAGTCACAAAGGAAGAAAGAGACTTGGGCATCATCATCACTGATGACCTAAAATCATCCAAGCAGACCTCTAAAGCAGTAGGTAAGGCTAGGGGGTGTTAGGGTGTATTAGTAGGGTATCACAAGTCGTAAGAGGGAGGTAATAATCCCTCTGTACAAGACACTGGTTAGGCCCCATCTGGAGTACTGCGGCAGTATTGGAGGCCACACCTTCACAAGGACATTAACCAAATTGAGGCAGTCCAGAAGGGCAACCAAAATAGTGCAGGGACTGCATCAGAAGACATATGAGGACAGATTAACGGAGCTCAATATGTATACCCTTGAGCAAAGGAGGGAGAGAGGTGATATGATCGAGACATTTAAACACCTTAAGGGCATAAACAAGGTGAAAGAGTCTAACATGTTTAAATATAAGAAAAATTGCAGGACAAGAGGACACAGCATGAGATTAGAGGGAGGCCGATTAAGGGGAATGGAGGAAATTCTTTTTCACAGAAAGGGTGGTAGATGCATGGAATAGCTTACCACAAGAAGTGGTGGCTATGAATACAGTGCAGGGCTTCAAACAGGCATGGGATAGGCATAAGGAGCAATACAAATGACTATGAATAGATAGGTCACTGACAGAGCAAAGGCCGATGGCACATTTATAAGGTAGAAAAAGAAATGGGCAGACTGGATGGGCCTTGCGGTCCTTATCTGCCGTCAACTTCTATGTTTCTATGATTATTTGGAGCTGGGCGGGGGGGGGGACTAGTTGAAAAATTAGCCAGGAGCGTGAGGGGTTGAAGAGGAATGGGCTGGGATGTGTGGCCGAGCGTGTCCAGATTTGGGTGTGAGGAGAAGTGGACGCCGAAGTGGAGGAGTGGGGGAGCCATACAAGGTTTGGCAGGATAGGGAGGGAGCTTGGGAGAGGTGGGTGGCATGTTTGAGAGGAGGGGAGGGAGGAGGAGGAGATGAGCACAGAGATAAGCAGGGGCAGGTAGCCTGGCAGTAGAGCCATGGCACAGCTCTAGTGTGGGATGGCACCCTAACTGCTGTGGCAACTCGGAGAAGAAGGAGGGTAGAGGAATGGGATATAGGGCCAGGGATATGATTGGTTCCTGAGTGAGGTTTGGAGACCAATTAAAGTAGGGTCTTAAGTAGCCAATGAGGGAGCGAGTGAAACTGTGGGCAGGTCAAAGGTGTATTTAAAGAGTGGAGGGGGTGGGGGCCAAAAACTTTGCAATTCAGAGCGCCAGGCTGCAAAAGAAGGGGAGAGAGTCCTGACCAATCAGAGTGGGTTAGCGAGAAGCACCCATAATCTGGTTGGCTGTGCTGCCGCCGTACTTTTCGAGGAGTTGCTTGTGGGTGTCCTAGTCTCGGCCAGCGGCTGGCTGGGTGCCGTCCGACCGTAGTGGAGCTGAAGCAGCCCTGTTCAAGGGCAGGCAGCTGAGGGATAGAAAAAAAAAACAGTTGCTTAAGTAGAGATTAGGCAGGGGGTAGACAAGCTTAGCAAGGGGTAGAATTAGCAAAACAAAAGGAAAAGGTTTTGGCGCCAAGGCAGTGAGCTTGGTCTGGGGAGGTGGGGTAGCAGGAGAAAAAGAGACACAAAAGGAGCTGTAATCACTTTGAACAATGAACAGTTTAAATCCAGCAGTACAGTTTGCAAATATTGATTAAACTGTGAAAGAAAACTTTGCAATTCAGAGCGCCAGGTGGCAAAAGAAGAGGAGAGAGTCCTGGCCAATTGGAGCGGGTTAGCAAGAAGCTCCCATGATCCGGTTGGCTGCACTACTGCTATATCTTTCGAGGAGTTGCTTGCTGGTGTCCTGGTCTCAGCTGGTGGCTGGTTGGGTGCCGTCTGACCGTGGGGGAGCTGAAGCAGCCCTGTTCAAGGGCAGGCAGCTTTCAAGGAGTTGCTTGTGGGTGTTCTGATCTCGGTCGGCGGCTGTCTGGGTGCTGTCCTACCGTGGGGGAGCTGAAGCAGCCCTGTGCAAGACAAGGTATTCTGGAAATACTTGTAACAGATAACAGCCCACAATTCGCCTGTGTTGAATTCAGAAACTTTCAACAAAGGTATGAGTTTAAACATGTAGGGCCACATATTCAAAACTCTGCACTGGGCGCAAACCGTTTGCGCTTGGTTTGCGCCAGGTTTGTGTGGGTCTGCTATATTCAAAAGACCATATAGTGTGAACAAACTGCATTAGCACTGGGCAAAAGTATAATGTATGCAAGGGGCAACAAGAAGGGGCATGTACACGAATACAGGCGCATGCTATATTCAGTGCATTAGCGTTATGAAAAGTGTTTTTACATGACTTAGCATGACACCTTGCACAGTGCAAATTACCACCCACGAAAAGGTAGCCTTAACTCTGGGCAAACCAGCTTTGTGCAACTTTGTGGCTTTGTGCAGCTTTGCGCGGCTTTGCGCGACTTTGCGTAACATAGAACCATGGTTTATGGAACTCTGTAGTTCATAAGTGTGAATCACGGAGTTTGCGAGGGTCTGCCAGCAGTGGTTTATTGACCCTAATCAGTAAATATTAAACATAGAAAGAAACCAGACATGGAAGAAACATGCTGCACAATATGGCACCTCCTATGTTACCATCATCTGCCACCAGTTCCAGCCATGCCAGGCATTAAGTGGTGACCCAGCACCCAGTGGACACCATGGCAGTGTGTCCATACAGCACACACCTGCAGACCGCCCTTTGGTGGACACCAACAGAATCCAGCACACACATGCAGCACTGGGGGCGTGGGGGGTGTTGAGGGGAGGGTGTACAGGTGGCCAGACTGCACTACATACTGGGTGCTGCCACAAAGCTGGGACAATCCATGCAGTGCAAATGGTCCAGTGCAGGAAATACCCCAACACCAGTGTGCCTGTCTGATGGTATGTGACCCCCCAGCCACATACCGCACATCTGTACAGACACCACAGCACACACAGCCAGCCATGTATATGTCACTGTGAGTATCCCATGCCAGTGGTACAGTGTATGTGGGTTGCACAACAGCACAGCAGTAATGTCCACTGTCGGTAAATACCTGCAACGTGGGCCTGTCACTGTGTACAGTGCAGTGGTCATCACTGCCCTACACACCATAGGCATTGCTGTGTCCCTCACTCTACTGGAACCCTTGTTACTGTAGTGGCTGCTGTGCACTGTAGCATGTACTACAGTTTGACAATTGCATGCAGCACCACCACCTGTGCCTGTGCTGTGTAGTCCCCTGGGGCACAATATTCTATGATGTACTGTACAAATGTAGCGTGTACCACCATGCACTGCCAGACTGACCTACAGGTGGAGCTGTGTGTAGACCCAGCCAGCCCCTGTACTTCCAGACTGACCTGCAGGTGGAGCTGTGGGACCCTGCAATAGCGCTGGGCAAACTGCATGCAAATCGGGACATAATGAGATGCTAATCTGGATGTTTGCCCACAGACTGCCTAAGTAGGCCCATTGGCATGTGACTTTCGAATACAGCAAATGTTTGCCCCGGGCAAATGTGATAGCGCTGAGCAAATGGCTTAGCTCTGCGCAAAACCTGTGCAAATGTGTCTGCACTGTGCAAATGTTTTGGAAACATGGTACATTGCTGCAACATTTCACATGTGCTGGTGCTTGCAGCTTTAATGAATCCATTCCTTTGCTAGCACACACATTGGCCACATAGTTCACCTCTACCTTACTTCATATTGCTGTGCACTGGGCTACTGTTGCGGTTTGCACTTCATGGTTGCTATATTCAGAGCTGTCTTATTTTTGTACTGCACTCCCAGCCCAGTTTGTCTGGCTTCCTTAGTACACTTTACTCAGCAGGTTTAGCACCAGGGGGCTATCCCTTTTGAATATAGTGAGCTATTGGTTCTGGGCTAATTTAGCATGCCAGGCAGTGCTAATTTAGCCCCAGGATAAAGTTTTGAATATCTGGCCTATAACGTCTTCACCAAGATACCCCCAGAGTAATGACATGAATGGTATGAACTGGAGATTACTGAATATTGTGACACTGATGTTTTAATGTTATTTATGGTTTTAACTGCTGAATTTTTTTCATGTTCTGTACAAGCGCTTAGATATTGATATGGTTTGCACTTTTTAGAAATAAAATATGAGCGTGAGATTCAAACAATAAAGAGACTGTTAAAGAAAGCACAAGTGGACCGTCAAGACCCTTACTTAGCACTTTTGGAATTGAGAAATACCCCCACTGGAGGGGCTAGGATCTCCAGCACAGCTGCTTATGGACCGCAGAACCAGAACTTTAATGCCTACCAGATCTGAGCTACTTAAACCAAAAGTTCCAGAAGTTGAGGTGCAAGCTACATTGCGAAGGGCTCAAGAAAAACAAAAATCTTATTACAATTTGCACGCCCGACCACTCCCAGCCTTACAGCCGGGACAGCCTCTTTACCTGAGAACACTTGAGAATACCTGGATCCCCACAGTTGTGGAATGCCATACTGAAGAGCCACGTTCCTATGTAGCCCAAGCAAATGGGAAATCATATTGCAGGAACAGGAGAGACCTTTTGTTAACCCCTGAGCTGCACTGCTCCTGTGGCCCACAAAACTCGCACATCCGAGGAGAGGAAGAGGGAAGTGAGCAGGACAACAGTATGGAGGACGATGGGATTCCCGAGGTGCCTGCAATGGAGGTCCCTCCACAAGTGACGCTGGAGTAGTCACAAAGTGAGCCTGTGGTGTCGGCCCCGCCCCTGAGTAGTCGGGACCAAGTGACTGGCACCAGCTCCAGCCCGAGACTCAGCCATGTCAGTGGACGGGAAATCCGATGGCCTGTCTGGCATCATGACTATATAGGCTCACAAAAACATTGTGCTATATAGAACTTTAAATATTTCACTTCGGGAGGGAGTTCAATTGAGAAGGGAGATATAAGGAAGTTAATTAGCATATCTGAGTTGCATATGCCTTACTAATGCGCATAAGGTAACATGTATATATAAACCCTTGCTTGGCCGTCGGATGCTCGCGTTTTCTGCAGTTGTGTTAAGTGTGTGTTTCATACAGTAAACTTAACAGCTCACTCCACGTTGGTGTCTGCGTGATTATTACATGTATGACTTGATACCAGATGGTTCTTCTCTGGCCACATTGAGTCTCTATGCAATAAACTGAGGGCCAAACTTGGTATTCTCAAGGAATGGGTTTTTTAAAAGTTGCTTATGTGGTGGCCATTTTTAATGAAATGAGTTACTAATAAAATAAGTAATTTAAAATTGTTTTAGAAACATCTGAGAGAAATACTATATCGACCCTTAATCTGTAAGAAATATATTAATGCTGATAATTATGTGATGACATTTTGACAACCAATACTGTTGCTTAAATTACACAGCCCCACTTGCATACTGTGTGACCCTGAGAAGTCACTTAACTTCCCTGCGCTGCCAGGTTGCACCTGTAAACACGCTTTCAGCTCAGTGCGTCTCACGTGGTTAAACAATTGGGAAAAAATAAATAAATAAGTAAAATGTTTAACAGCTGGGGGTGAAAATAAGCCGTGTAGTGTCACTGTCACTTATCATTAAACGAGTTCCTGTCTTTACAACCACTAGTGACTGCTAGCAGCTTTCCAGTAGGTAGGAACTTTGACAAGTATACTTTCCTGCCTTATTGCTTACGTACAGTGTGTGAGGGATGGCGATGTAATTTATGTTTCGCGGGCTACCAGGAGGTGTGTCCTGTGCGATTCTCCGTAGTTCGGGTCATAGGTGGGAACCAACATGGTTGCATGAATGAGAGAAGTGCTGCGCAGCTTGCGAGTGCTAGTGAACTTCTTGGAGTTAACAGCCCCGGCGGCTCTAACAGTATCACCCGTGCAAAGTGCACGAAGAGGCGTGTATTGGGAGCCCGCTGAAGAGAGGAGACCGGCGGTAAGTGTGTTCTGGCGATGTGTGCATGTCGGGGAAGAGACACGTGTGCACTGTAGGCTGACTTGTTTTTGTGCTATAGTTTTGTGCTTCTAGTGTCTTGTCAGTCGTTACTAAGTAAGAAACCGTATTCAAATGTATAAAGTTTTGTCACTTAGGATATTTCGTGTTATGCAATTTACACGAGTTCGACAGTGTGTCATATGCAAGGAATTGCAGTGCAAGCTGTCAGTTTCAGTCATGTTTTCTGATTCATTATAGTTGTATAAACATTTACAGACCAGTGTCACTTTAGAAAGCGTGCGTATGTGGTGGTAACCTGAGCACAAAGTATTGGGCACCGATCTTTTTAATCTTTAATTATTCCAGCTGCAGGACAATTCGGCAGTTAAACTCATGTCAGCTTTTTAATATGTGGACTCCTATTCCTGGAATGTAGTAACTTTGAATCTTTCTTGACTTTTTTCCTGAGGGCTCATGTATTTAACGGTGCAGTTATGACGTTCCGGTATGGTGTATGGTTTAAAGCAGCGGTGCATGATGACAGCTTGTGCTCAGGGAGTCCAGAAAGCTGTGGAGCACTGTTTGTTGAAAGCCACCGTTATTAAACCCTAACCATGTACTATATATAGAATACTGTATGGCTGCCCATACACCACAAGGCTATGTTGTCATGGAGGGGATGTGATTATGTCATACAGACCTCAAGAGCAAAAGCTTATCGCTCCCTGCTTATGTCAGATAGCGGGTGGCTGAGGTGGTGTGTGGAGGGCTGCGTGTCCACTGACAGCAGCACCGGTGTTTTGAGGGATGGGTGGGAGGAGAGGGGTTGGATATTTGGTACCGTAGGGGGGTGATGGGTCCACTAGATGCCAGGGACCTGGACCGCGACCTACGGTACATTTGGGGGGGGGGGATTTCTTGATACTGGTAACTGAATACTCCACTGTGTGGCACTGCACCAGGCCCTGGTCTGCACCCTGTAGCAGGGGACTGGTTGCTGCTACTGAAACAGGGACGGGGATAGTTTGTTGGGGTGTGGGAGGGTTCCTGGAAGACAGGGGTGCTGCTACTGGTACTGGTTGCAGACTGGTTGGGGTGGCACTTCCTTTCAGTATGCCTGCCTTGGCAGCCTTTGGAAGGGAACACATGAACTATGTCTGGGACGTCACAGGTGGCTTTTTGGGGATGGGGATACTGATGGGGGGGCCACTGGACACCAGTAACAGGGATTTTCGGTATTGGGGATGGGATCAGGTGGGGGAGGGACAGCTGGACACCAGGAAAATGGGATTTGTATGTCGGCCATGGGATCGGATGGAGGGAGAGACCACTGGACACCAGGGAACTTGTGTGTACATCAGGCATGGGTGCAGGTGGGGTGAGGGACCGCTGGACACCAGGGAAATGGGATTTACACGTCGGGCATGGGTGTGGGTGGGGAGGGTAGGGACTACTAGATACCAAGAACACTGTTTTGGTGACTCAGTGCCGGGGGGTTGCCACTTCTTCCGCCAGCTGCTAGGGTTGCGCGGGAGTAAGTCGTGGTTTCTGCCGGTATTTGGTCTGCACAAGGAGACCATGTAAAATGGCACCAATATTCAGGTCCTTGCCTCTTCATTTGCATTGTGCCCCCCCTTCCACAATTTGCCCGGGTGCAAACCCTGTTTGCTAACACAAACTGGGCTTTTGAATATAGAGAATCCACGCAAAGCCCGGTTTGCATGTGCAAGCCAGGATTTATGCCGGGCAAACTTTTGAATATCGTGCCCCAGCTGGCATTGGTTTTCTTTTTTTTTTGTAAATTCTTTTTCTCACTCTGCAGGACTGGGCATCCTTCCAGTGTATCCTGAACCCCCATTTGCCAGTGCCCCTCCCGACTGCCCAGGTAGGTCCAGCCCCCCAGATCACCCCCCGGATCGGGCTTGCCCTCCCTTGGTTTTTTATGGAATTAGAGGGGCCTACCTGGTGGGTCGACCGTGGAGTCCACTGGTGCGCTGGGCCGGCGGTGGGATGTGGACCTGCCCCTGGAGTCTCCTTCATCTCTCGGCTCCACAGAGGGCTTTCTTGTTTTCTTTCCCCTGAGGGCTCGGACGTGTAATGGTGGCTGAGCACTACGTGCCGCTGCCTGCCGAGCTCATCTCCTACACGGCTTGTGCCACTGGTCTGTGCTGCACCCGACAGCCGCCAGGTGCTGCTACAGAGCGGCGCATCCCCAGAACCCTCCCCAGGGAAGGGAGAGCTGTCCTCTGGATGCTCGATCCCTTCCCTCCCTTGCTGACCCCCGGTAGTCCCAGCTCATTCCCGAACCCGGGTCGCCGGTGTGGTATGAGGTGTGACGTCCAGTGCATCAACCCTCAGCACCACCGGGCTGGCGAGGCATCTCTTTTCTTGAAGCTAAAATGAACTAGTATTCAACAGATAATTGCTCCCTGACCTTATGGGTCAGTAGTTTTACAGACCGAGCTGATGAAATTCTTATCTGAGCTATACTAAAAGGAACACTCCTTTGTAATGCTTCAAATGTAAAAGGAAATGCTAAGGCAGATTCAAAATGGGAAAGAAAGAGCTTCAGGTCATGGCCGGTGAAGACGCATAGCGAGAGGCTCCCGCCCGAGATAAAAATAAAAAAGTGCAAATTCAGCATTAACTCAAAATAAAGAGGTAAATCTGTCCTTTTCTTACCTCACAGCTGTGCTCTAATAATCAGCAACGTGGCTAAACAACACCGGAACAGATATCAGCCCATAGCCGAACTCACCGATGTGGAGGAGCTTGTGTTGGACGAGGGGGAGGCCTAGCTTAAGCTAACTCTGGCATTGCAAAATAAAGTTGCCGAGGCAGACCAGATTTCCCTGAACACCTCTAGGCTAGACAAACTAGAAGAAACAGTCCGCTCCCTAGCATCTGAGGAACTAGCAGTTTCAATCAGACAAGGACTCTGAGAACAGGGGAAGAAGGTGAAACATACGAATCTTCAGGCTTCTAGTGGGGGGAAAAAGGTAATGACCACAGGGCCTTTGCAGATTATTTTCTGCGTTTAACACTTGACTGGGACCCAGATTTCCAACTCGACCTGGAGAGGGCACATCGTGCGTTGGGCCCAAAGCCCAGCCACCCTGAAGCCAGACCCAGATCCTTCGTGGTGCACTTTTTAAGCTGCCGGACTAGAGTCCTTGCTTAACAAAGCTTGGCAGAAGGGCAAGGTTATGTGGGGTCAATACAGACTTCTGTTCGACAACGACTATGCCGCCTGCACCCAGCGGCAGTGTAGAGAATACAGCCCCTTGTTTCCCATTCTTCGGGCCCAGAAAATACGGTTTCGTACTCCATATCCTGCCAAACTGGTGGTCACCTTGTCATCTGGGCTGCAAATATATACCTCGGCTACAGAGGCCACATCTGACCTCTTGCTTAAGGGAATCCTCACGGAGAAGACAGCCGAGACTGTGAGACTACGCCAGAAGCAACTCAATTCATCGGAGCGGCTCAACTTACCTCAGGCCACAGAAACACCGACTGCAGCCATACTGAAGCACCTACAACAATATCGCTACCCTACCATGCCTTTTTGAAGATTCTAGAGGTACCTTTCACACACTCATATAGAGTTTGGTGTGGGTTACCGCCTTGGGATGCGGGGAATTTAGGACGGAGAGGGGTATGCGTCTTCATTTGGTTCAGGCAACTAAACAAAAACTTTATAAAACTAATTAGGCTACGAGTTGCCATTTGGATCATTGTGTACTCCCAGAAGGTGGGGATATTCCCAAACCGGGGGGTGCTACTACCCGAAGACTATGGCCTCCACTCCCATGTGTTCCCGTGGTTTGACTGTCCCTCTTGTGGGCTCCCTCCTTTCTGCCTGTGGCCTGGGGTGGGTTTCCCCGAGCTCTTCTGGGTATCGGGACAGATGTTCCGGACCTGGGCCTTGTTCTCAGAAGGCTGAATACAGCGAAGCATGATTTTTGCAGACAAAGGAACTTGAGTCTTCCTGTCCAGAACTCCTTGAATTGCTTTGCTCATACCTGCACATTAAACTTTAGTGTATGTCTACACGGAAACGAGAAGGGAAAGCTAATCTCCCCTTTTGGGACTTTTCGTTGCTGGTTTTGGGTGGAGGGAATAAAGAGCAAAAACTGCATCTTTCTGCTAATAACTTAAACAACATAATTAGTAATTAAGGCCATTGCCTCAAGCCTTTCGCAGTTTTATATGTCATTAGGATAAGCTTTCAGGGCTACTGCATTTGTTGGTGGCTGATTATTTCTGCTCTTACCTCCTTGTTTCTTTCATCCGTGGTTCTTCTTTTTCAGCAGGGGAAGGGCTCAACCACCCACCCCCATCACCAACCATCCCACACTACACTCCTTTTATAGGGTAGCACAGTTGTGACATTTCCTGTAACAAAGCAGGAAGGGGCGGATCAGAGGGGTAACCACACAGTGATCTCATTTACAGGGGCACTAGTAATTTAATTTGTTATAACAAGTTATACAAAAACAAACAGAACACAAAATCAAACTTTTGCTTTAATTTTTTTCCTTCCAATTACCCTGACCAGGTTATAAACCCACCAACTTACCTGGAATGGATATCATTAATTGCAGGTACTGTGGAACACTTTTCAGAAGGGCAGTTTTACAGGATTTAGGACACTGTCGTACATGCTGGGCCATTGGAGATATAAGGGCTCAGCTCCAGGCAGCATGGGCAGAGATTGCGCGCCTCAAATTGCGTATTCAAGAGGAAATATATTATAAGAACTGCCCACCATTTCCCCAACATCCAACAGAAGCGCCACCAGAGGGTAGTTGGTCCGGAGGTTGGCAGGTGGTTAGGAGGGGCAAATCGGGTGCCCTATCACTCAGTGCTGTCCAACAGATCACCTCCACAAACCATATAAAAACTACAAACCGGTATCTGCCTCTATCTCTGAAATCAAACAAAGGGGCAGAGGATACTGCAGAGCAGGACACTGCAGCACAGGAGCGAGCACAACAAAACGCGCCCAAAACAGGAACCAAAGCAAAAAAGAAATCCAAAGAACTTTTGATCATAGGAGACTCCATGATTCAGGGAGTTGATGCGTATCTCAAGCCAGGGGTAGTAGTCAGATGTCTCCCAGGTACATCAGCGTGAAGAGACACTGACCGCATTGCTAAAATTGTTCAGGAAGCAGGAGAAAACATTGATGTCCTGGTACACATAGGGACTAATGATCTCGCCAGCCAGTCAGTTGTGGAGACCAAGGAACACCTAACCAGGCTGGGTGACAAACTGTCAACCATTTCATCTGGCGTCTCCTTCTCTGAAATCTTGCCAGTCTGGGAGAGGGGGACAGATGGACGGAAGGTCAGATAAGGGGAGATAGGGGAACTAAACATGTGGCTCAAGGGCTGGTGCCAGGAAAAAAGGACACATTTATAGGGAACTGGCAACAGTTTTGGGAGCGAAAGTTCTTTAAATTTGATGGACTGCATCTGACTAAGGAGGGAGTCAGTGCATTGGGGCAGAAGTTTGATATCTTTGCAGAATATTTAAACTAGCAAATGGGGAGAGGGGTGCAGCACCCGAAACGTCGAATGGGAAGAACACCCCTCCCCCCTCAGCTAGTGGTCAAACAGGAGTTCAGCATGTTTGTAGTTCATTTGCATCACCAGGTAAAGAAAAAGGTCCGTCTTCCCATACGATACACAGGGGAAACACCGGACCTCGCCCAACAAGTAACACACCGAAATCTGGCCAATGGAAAATCATGTATATAAATGCTCGCAGTCTGGGAAACAAGATCCCAGACCTGTAGGCAATAATGACAGAGGTTAACTGGACATAGTAGCCATTAGCGAGACATGGTTCACCAGTAACCACACTTGAGAGGCTACAGTACCTGGCTGTGTACTGTTCAGAAGAGACCGAGGTGCAAAAAGGGTGTGTGGAGTGGCCCTTTATGTCAATGAAAATATCAAAGAGAAATTCAAAATACACATAAGGAGCCAGAAGAACTGTGGGGCACCCTGGGAACAGGAAATGGGACAGCCATATGAACTGGGGTTGTGTACAGGCCTCCAGACCAGGGGGAGGACATGGACACGTTGCTGTTAGAAGATATACAAAACATGACAGCTAAAGGGGAGATTTTGATAATGGGAGACTTCAACATGCTAGATACAGATTGGTCAGTACCTGCAGAAGCATCTGCCAGAACTAGACACGTGGTGGATTCCCTGCAGGGGGAGGGCCTCAAACAACTGGTACAACAACCCACAAGAGACAGGGCTATACTAGATCTAGTAGTGACTAACAGGGAAAGGATCACAGATCTCCAGGTAGAAGGTCACCTGGGGGCCAGTGACCATCACATGGTATGGTTCAGTTTGGCCACTAGAACAAAATCATCCCATTCCAAGGCAAAAATATGGGACTTCAGAGAAGCTGACTTTGATAAGATGGCCAACAGAGTTAAGTTAGCCCTGGCCAAAAGAAATACAAGTCAGGGGGTACAGGCAAAGGGGGCAAGCATTAAAAATGCATTACATGAAGCAACATCCCATTGTGTTAGTGAGAAAAGGAAGTGCAAAAGAAGAAGGAAACCACTTTGGTTCTCAAACACAGTAGCAGAAAAGGTCAGAGCCAAAAGGCTGGCCTTCAGAAAATATAAGGGAACGTAGCAGGATGAAGATACGGAGGCATACCAAACTTCCCTAAGGAAGTAGGGAAGGCAGTAAGGCAGGCAAAGGCCCAAACCGAGGAAATACTAGCACGAACAGTAAAAGAAGGTGACAAGACTTTCTATAGATACATTAGTGAAAGGAGAAAGTCCAGAGGGGGCTAAGATCAAAGTCGATAAGGGGGCGTGTGAAGGGGAGGACCATTTAAAAGCATCTATCCTAAATAGATACTTCTGCTCAGTATTTACTGAAGAGAAGGTAGGGCAGGGCCCACAGCTCTTCACCATGGACACGGGGGAGGGAGGTGTGCACTAGTCCCTTCACAAAAGAAAGGGTCCTACAAGAGCTCGATAAGCTCAGGGTGGACAAGGCAATGGGAACTGATGGCATGCATCCCAGGGTACTAAAGGAGCTAAGGATGGAACTAGCAGAGCCGTTATCGGAACTGTTTAGTGAGTCTCTGAGCACGGGAGAGGTCCCAGAAGACTGGAGAAGGGCTCATGTGATCCTGCTCCACAAGAGTGGTAGCAGGGAGGAGGCAGGGAACTACAGACCAGTCAGTCTTACCTCAGTAGTGGGCAAGATTGTGGAGACACCTTAAGGAAAGGATAGTGCAACACCTGGAATCCATAGGAGCACAGGATCCAAGACAGCATGGGTTTACAACAGGAAGGTCCTGTCAAACTAATCTCATAGATTTCTTTGACTGGGTAACCAGAGTGGTGTACCAAGGGGGAGCAGTTGATGTTGCCTACCTTGACTTTAGCAAAGCTTCCAATACTGTTCCACATAGAAGATTGATTAATAAACTGGGTAGGCTCGGGGTGGGTCAGACGTTGGTCAACTGGGTGGCAAACTGGTTGACGGGCAGAAAACAGAGAGTGGTGGTAAACGGTATACAGTCGGAAGAGATGGGGCCAGTCCTCTTCAATATCTTCATCAGTGACATTGCAGATTGACTGGGGGGTTAGGTTTGTCTGTTTGCAGATGACACCAAGATCTGCAACAGAGTAGATGATCCAGATGGGGTGGGCAGAATGAGAAGAGATCTGGATAAACTAGCAAAATGGTCGGAAGAGTGGCAGCTGGGGTTTAATACAAAGAAGTGCAAGACCATGCACATAGGAAAGAGAAACCCTGAAGCCACCTATAGGCTGGGAGGGGAGTTGCTGACAGTCACAAGGGAAGAAAGAGACTTGGGCATCATCACCGATGACCTGAAATCATCCAAGCAGACCTCTAAAGCAGTAGGTAAGGCTAGAGGGATGTTTGGGTGTATTAGTAGGGGTATCACAAGTTGGAAAAGGGAGGTAATAATCCCTCTTTACAAGACACTGGTTAGGCCCCACCTGGAGTACTGCGTGCAGTACTGGAGGCCGCAACTGCACAAGGACATTAACCAAATTGAGGCAGTCCAGAGAAGGGTAACCAAAATGGTGCAGGGACTGCATCAGAAAACATATGAGGCCAGATTAACTGAACTCAATATGTATGCCCTAGAGCAAAGGAGGGAGAGAGAGGTGATATGATTGAAACATTCAAACACCTTAAGGTCATTAACAAGGTGAAAGAGTCTTAACATGTTTCAATATAAGAAAAACAGCAGGACAAGAGGACACAGCATGAGATTAGAGGGAGGCCGATTAAGGGGTAATGTGAGGAAGTCCTTTTTCACAGAAAGGGTGGTGGGTGCATGGAACGCCTACCCAGGAAGTGGTGGGTATGAATACAGTGCAGGGCTTCAAACAGGCATGGGATAGGCATAAGGAACAATACAGATGAGTATGAATAGATAGGCCATTGACAGAGCAAATGCCACATGGCACATTCATAAGGTAGAAAAAGAAATGGGCAGACTGGATGGGCCTTGCGGTCCTTATCTGCCATCAACTCCATGTTTCTATGTAATGTAATACATAGATACATAGACAGTGTCGGCAGATGGGCCTGTGGCCCACCCAGTCTGCCCATTTGAGCTTGTGAGTTCAGTTTATGTTTTCCTAGAAGTCTGTTGCCCCTCACCCCTGACCTCTAGAATTCTCTTTATGTCTATCCCATGCATTCTTAAATCCTGTGATTGTTTCAGCCCCCACCACTTCCTCTGGCAGGTGTTACACTTGTCCACCACCGCTCCAACTTCATCCCATGCCCTCTAGTCCTGGAACATCTTTTTTGCTTAAAAATAGTGTATTCCTGCACCCTGTTCCTCCCTGTAAGATACTTGTATGTCTCTATCATATCCCCTCTCTCCCTCCTCTCCTCCAGGGAGTACATACTCAGTTCCTTCAACCTGTCCTCATAGGACTTGTGATGCAATCCATGTACTATCTTTGTTGCCCTCCTCTGAACCTTCTCTACCCTGTCTATGTCCTTACATAGGTAAGGTCTCCAGAACTGTACACTGTACTCCAGGTGGGGCCTCACTAGGGTCTTGTATAGTGGAATTATGACCTCCCTTTTCCTGCTGGTGATGTCCCTCTGGAGTGCCCGCCTGAGACTACATTCCAGACTTAATCTTGCTCGAAGGGGTGGGGACACCCTCTTTTCCTAGAGTAATCTGGCATAAATAGCCCCTGACCCTTTATCTGTCACATGTGTTGGAGTTTGTCTTTTCTGAGGCCCTTTGTCCTCTTTTTGCCTTGGGCACTTGAATCTCTAAACATTGTGTATAGCCTCGAGCTTTAAAACAGTGGGGGATCTCTATTCTGGGGTTTCCTTTTTATAGGGGTTCAGGATTATGACGAAATCTTTTTAACAGGTCCACTGTCTTTAATTTACAACGAAGGGATCTCTAGTTATGTACGGGGACCCTTTCCTGAGCCTAACCACATGCCCTAACTATACCATAATTATTGTCTTTCCCACAGCCTATTAAGCTGATCTAAAATATTATTTACCGGTGGTATGCTTCGGGACTTTGGCACATCCGGTTCCATCATGGAGTGGTCTCGCACTCGCTCCTCTTGTGCCCCTGTTTCAGTTCTTAGTGACACTTCTCAGGGTCCCACTCAAGAGCCATTCATATTCCTCTCCTATCACTAGTGGAACTCAGGACAGGATGCTCCAGGGGAGCTCTGTATGAGCACCTCCCAAATGGGAGTCAAATTGTATATAGTTCTAACATATTTGAAAATTGTTTATAAAAGTTTCAACTTTCAAATCTTTGTTTTATACAGACTACCGATTGCTTCTTCTTTAACTAATACTATAAGGCTAAATAAGCCCAAGGACCTGGTTTTAGGTAAACAAGTTAATTTTATTCGTGGTAGTTTATTATTAGAAATTTGAGTTGGGGGGAATAACCACACATATTAAAAAAATATATATTTTTACAATATACTTTATTGAACCAATTGAGAAATGAGGGTCAGAAAAACATTTCTTCTCAGGAGCTTGTTCTGGTTGTTCGGGGGAGCTTGGTCCAGTTGATCTTCAGTAGGTCCTTCGGGGGGAGGGGGGGTGCAGAGAGAATAAAGAAAATGTCAGTATTCCAAAACCCAAAGAAATGACATCAGTAAATTCAGTTCAAATGATGTCACACAATATAAATGGTCTCCATGACCCCAGTAAAAGAGCTCTTTAAATGCAATTTTTACAGAAAAATCCCTCCGACCTTATTTTTCTTCAGGAGACTCCCCTCTCGGAACCAGAACATCTTAAACTAAACTGGGGAAAAAAATATTGGGTAGTGGCCTTCTCGCACCCTAGAGGTAGACGAAGGGGCGTGCCAATTTTAATCCCACAAGCTATGCCAATGGAGATGCATCAAACACGTGTTGATGCTCAGGGGTGTTTTGTAATTGTTAGGGGTCTATTATTTGGTAAACAGGTAACACTGGCCAATGTATACTTTCCCCCACAAACTAAGTTTCCCACGTTCAGGGGCTTTTTATCCACCCTACTTGACCTCCTCCAAGGTCAGATGATTATGGGAAGGGATCTGAATTTAACACTGTCTCCACACATAGACTGTTCAGACCCACATTAGCACCGTAATACCTCAATAACCAAACAGTTCAGATGCTCTGTTGAACACTCGGGGCTGGTGGACTTGTGGAGATGTATAGTCCCATCTTTATTGGGCTATACTTATTACTCCCCAAGATTTAAGTCCTACTCTAGAGCACATGTGAACATTTGTTAACTGTTCAAGACGTTGTCTTGGGCCCAAAACTTCTATCAGATCATTGAAGGAACTGAACATGTACTCCCTGGAGGAGAGGAGGGAGAGAGGGGATATGATAGAGACATACAAGTATCTTACAGGGAGGAACAGGGTGCAGGAAAACGCTATTTTTAAGCGAAAAAGATGTTTCAGGACTAGAGGGCATGGGATGAAGTTGGAGGGAGGACGATTCAGAGGAAACATGAGAAAGAATTTCTTCACAGAACGGGTGGTGGACAAGTGGAACACCCTGCCAGAGGAAGTGGTGGGGGCTGAAACAATCACGGGATTTAAGAATGCATGGGATAGACATAAAGGAATTCTAGAGGTCAGGGGTAAGGGGAAATAGACTTCTAGGAAAACAAACTGAACTTACAAGCTCAAATGGGCAGACTAGGTGGGCCATAGGCCCTTATCTGCCGACACTGTCTATGTATCTATGTACCCCCTGATTGTAAAACTAGATATGGGAAGGGAGGGGAAGAAATCTCTTTGGAGACTAAATCCATCTTTTTTTTTTTTTTTTTTTGAAATTTCTTTTTATCCTCCTGGTCGCCCTTGTCACTCTACTCCTTCGGGCTAGCTCAATACCCTCCAGTCCCCACTGGGTCTGCCCCTAGAGTGCCTTTTCACCTTTCACAGTGGGGTCTGCCCGTGGTTGCAGACTGGGTGGTTGGAGCGGCTGTCATCAGAGTGCTGAGGGTTGTTTTTCCAGTTTTCTTGGTCCCTCCCTCCTCCCACTGAGGACGCGCTCGGGCGGAACGTGCTTACGCACGCCTGCCAAGTGCCGATACGTGCCCCCGACTCCTCAATGGGAGCCTGCCATGCCCCGAGAGCCGGTGTTTCCACTGGTTTCCTCCTGAAAGGCCGGGTGTATGAAACACCCCTGTGTCCTCTCAAGGAGGAGAGCATCCGTTGGGACGCCGACCCTCCTTCCTCAAGCCGACCCGACGCACCCAAGTCCGTTCCTGAACCCGGGTCACCGGCGTGGCGCGAGGTGTGGCGTCCAGCGCCTCAGCCCTCAGCGCCACTGGGCCGGCAAATCCATCTATATTTTAAGAGATAGGGAATTTCAGGAGGATATTTCACTTCGACTACCTCTCTTCTTTCAGGAGAATGCAGATCCGAATGTCTCTGAGTCAGTGCAGTGGGATGCGATTAAGGCCACCATCCATGGGGAAATAATAGCATATTCTGCTAGGAAATATAGAGAAAGAGAGGTGGAATATCACAGATTATCAGAGCTACTATCTAACTACCAGATGTTATACCAAGAAGGGGACAAAGATCTCCAGCAATTAATTAGGGATACCAAGGCAACCCTGCAAAAGATAATTGATAACAAAGTACAACAGTCATTATACTACCTCTGTCAATCAGTGCATGAGGAGGGCTCCAGAGGTACTCAGAAGCTGGCCCTCAGACTGAGGGAGTGAAAGAGGTCCACTACTATCCTAAAACTTAAAAATCTTTCAACAGGGAAAATACATCATTCCGACGCACATATTCAGTGGGCCTTTTCCGATTTCTATTCAAAGTTATACTCTCCGGGCCCTCACTATATGCAAGCCTCAGCTAAACAATTTTTAGATGGTGCTGGACTCCCAACTCTGTCTCCCCTCCAAATTAAAACACTGACAGCTTCCATTTCAAAATTGAGATAGAAGAAATTATCAAAAATCTTAAATCAGGAAGGTGCCCTGGACCTGATGGTTACACTTCAGAGTGCAGGGTTTTAAATAATTGATTAGCAGTTTTTTCCTTGGGACAATACTAACTGTACAGAAAGTATTTATATAGGTTTTCTAGAAGTCTTATGTATGTTAAACACAGTGAGGCAAGTGCTATGCATTTGCACAATTTTTTAGCACTTTTATGAACAAAACGCTAATCAATTTTTAGAGTTAAATAAAACCCTGGAGTGGTACAAGAAGTTCCTTAAAGAGCTTGCTCCAAAATATACACTCTCTACATAGAATTTGACGGCAGATGAGGACCGCTTGGCCCACCCAGTCTGCCCGTTTCCCTACCTAATGGATAAGCTGCAGATCCTAGTTAACCAGCAGCCTACTTCTTTCTACCCCCACCCTCTAGAATTGCCTTATGGCTGTCCCATGCATGCTTGAATTCAGCCACTGTTTTTGACTCCACGACCTCCTCCGGAAGGCTGTTCCATGCATCCACAACCCTCTCTGTGAAAAATACTTCCTTACATTACCCCTGAGCCCCCATCTTCAAATTGTGCCTCCTTGTTCTTGCACACCTCTCTTTTGAAAGATGCTACCCTCTTGGACTTTGTTGATTCCTTGAGGTACTTGATAGAAACTTTCATGTCCCCCCTCTCCCTCCTTTCCTCGAGACTATACATATTAAGCTCCTTTAGTCTCTCTTCATATGTCTTCCAGTGCAGACCCTGCACCATTTTAGTTGCCCTCCTCTGGACAGCTTCCATTTTGTCTATGTCCTTGCGGAGATTGGGTCTTCAGAACTGCACACAGTACTCCAGATGGGGTCTCACCAGCTGTCTGTACAGAGGGATAACAGCTTCCTGTTTTCTACTGGTGATGCCTCCCCATGCATCCCAGTATCCCCCAGCCCTCCTTACTGCCCTCTCACATTGCTTACCCACCTTTAAGTCATCTGATATGACTACCCCAGGTCCTGCTCCATTTTTGTTGTTGTTATTATCTCACCCCCCACTGTGTACTCTTCCCCTGGGTTTTTGTTTCTCAGGTGCATTACCTTGCACTTCTTAGCATTAAATCTAATCTGCCATACATTTGACCATTCCTCTAACCTTGCCAAGTCCCTTCTCATCCTTTCCACCCCACCTTGTGCATCAACTCTGTTGCAGATCTTTGTCATCTGCAAAGAGACATACTTTTCCTTCCAGTTCTTCTGTAATGTCGCTACAGAGACATTGAAGACCACTCGTCCTAATACTGAACTCCTGCGGCACCCCACTAGTAACCCCTTCTTCAGAGTGGACTCCATTTACTATTACCTCTGTGTCCTATTCTCCAGCCAATTCTTTTACCCAGGCTATCATCTTGGGACCCACTCCAGGCTGGCTAACTTGTATATTAATCTTTTGTGTGGACTGAGTCAAATGCCTTGCTAAAGTCTAGGTAGGCCATGTCCACAGCCCCTCCTGATCTACTACTTTGTCACCCAGTCAAAGAAATCTATTAGATTCGTTGGCATGACCTTCCGCTGTGAATCCATGCTGCCTTGGGTCCTGTGCCCTCTGGCCTCTAGGTACTCTACAATTCTTTCCTTCAGAAGCGATTCCATCATTTTCCCTATCACTGAGGTTAAACCAACAGGTCTGTAGTTTCCGCTTCTGCCCTGCTCCCACTTTTGTGAAGGGGAATCACATCTGCCCTCCTCCAGTCCTCAGGTACCACCCCATCCTCCCATGATTTGTTAAAGAGGGTAGTCAGTGGTGTCACTAGTTCTACCCTTAGTTCTTTTACAATTCTGGGATGAATCCCATCAGCCCCCATTGCTTTGTCCACCTTCAGTTTTAAGAGTTCTTTCAGAACCCTTTCTTCTGTAAATGGGCTGGTATCAACTTCTGTATCCAGAGTGTTTCTGTTGTTTGTTTTAGGTACCTCCCCCTCTTCATTTGTAAATACTGAGCAAAAATATTTGTTTAGTATCTCTGCCTTTTCACAGTGATTCTCTGCCCATCCCCCCTCCCCTTTATTAAGCCTCACTATCCTTCCCTTAGTCTTCCTTCGCTCCCTGATGTACCTAAAAAAGGTTTCATCCCCCTTCTTAACTGAGTTGGCTATCTTTTCCTCAGTTCGGGCCTTTGCTGTTCTGACTGCCTTCCCAGCTTCCTTTTGCTTTAACTGATACAATTCTCTGTCCTGCTCCTTCTGTGATTCCTTGTACTTTCTGAATGCTTTCTTTTTCTCTTGAACCTTCACTGCCACCTCCTTTGAGAACCATAGTGGTTTCTTACATCGTTTTGTTTTGTTTATTTGTTTCACACAAAGGCTTGTTATCTCTGTGATGGCAGTTTTTATTATTCCCCATTGTTTTTCCATCCCTCTTTCCTGCCCATTTGCTAGTGCATTCCTTAGGCACTCGCCCATTTTGACAAAGTCAGCCCTCCTGAAGTCCAGTACTTTTGCCTTTGTATGGCTTGACTCTATTGCTGTGTTTGTTGTGAACCATACTGTTCGATGGTCGCTAGTTCCCAGATGGCTACCCACTTCTACATCTGTGATCCCCTCTCCATCTCCATTTGAGAGAACCAGGTCTAAGATTGCTCCCTCTCGAGTGGGTTCCAATACTAGTTGTCTAAGGCATGCCCCCTGTAGGGCATCTAGAATAACCTCACTCTTAGAAGTGGCTGCTGCAACTGCACTCCAGTTAACATCTGGCATATTCAGATCACCCATCAGCAATATCTGCCATGCTAAGTATACTTTCTATCTTTTCCTTGTCCATTTCCTCCCCGTGAGAGGGGGGGTCTGTATATAACCCCTGTGCGGATTGTGGTGCCATTGCCTGCCTCCAGAGTGACCCATAGTGCTTCTTCTCCTCCCTGTTTACCCTTTCGTTCTGTTGCTTTGATTCCTTCTTATGTAGAGAGCTACTCCTCCTTCTCTTTTACCCTCCCTGTCCTTCCTGTAGATAGTGTATCCTGGTATGTTTACGTCCCAGTCATGGTTCTGTGTGAACCATGTTTCTGTGACTGCTACGATATCCAGATGTTCCTCCTCCATCAAGGCCACTAATTCAGGAAGCTTGTTACCCAGACTACGGGCATTGGTACTCATTGCTCTCCATTTTTTGATGGCTTCATCTTCTGTAGCAGCATCCCCCACTGACCTTTCTACCTTGGTCTTTTTCTCATTTAGTACCCTGTTTTGTGGGGAGGCTGGGATTTTCTGCTTATCAGTGCCTCCCTTGACTAGTTTAAAAGCTTGCCAATGAAGTAATGAACCGATTGCCCAAAAGACTTGTTCCTTCCTGGACAGATGCAGACCATCCTGCCAGTATAGGCTGGTGTCCTCCAGGTGGAACCCCAGTCCCCAATGAAGCCAAACCCCTGTGCTCCACACCATTTTTTTTTTTCAACCATTCGTTAAACTGCATGGTGCAAAGTACCCTCGCCTTACCCATGCCACTGACAGGCAGCACCTCTGAGAAGGATACTGTGTGTGCTACTTGTCTTAAGCTCCTCCCCAACTCTATAAAGTCCTTCTGCCCTGCTGTAATCTCATGATGAGCCAATTCATTTGTCCCTAGGTGGACAATGATGTCCAGCTCAGACTCCCGTGCAGCTGTTCTCGTAATCCTAAGGATGCGCTTCCTGTCCCTCCAAGCCATGGCACCAGGCAGGCACCTTACTTCAGTTTTCCCTGCTCCCCCCAGTTCTAGCCCCCTAATAATTGAGTCCACCACCAGGAGCTGCTTCCTTTCCCTGTGGTGCCCTCTGCCTCCTTCCTGAGGGCCTCCCTTAACCAAATTTCTCAGGGTGATCTGCCTCCCCATCCTGGGATTTTGCCACTGTAGCCCCCATCTCTAAATCAAATAAGGATCCCTCAGACCTGGGATCCTATTGCCCTACCTCTATACTTAATGTTGACTATAACATTTACATGGCCATATTGGCATCCAGATTGGAATCTGTTATTCTCCCAAATTATACATCCTGATCAATCAGGCTTTGTTAAGAATAGAAACACATCTGATAACATCTGGCGGGCCTTAGTATTACAAGAATATGTATCCACTGGACAAATCTTTTCTGTTTTTATAAGCCTTGACGCAGAGAAAGCTTTTGACCGTGTTTTGTGGCCTTTTCTTTGGGATATCTTGAGAGCTTTCCATTTTCCTCCTCTATTTATTAAAAACTTAGTTAATCTGTATAAATCCCCACGAGCTTATATCCGTACTAATGGATCGTTATCCCTTCCAATTGCCCTGGGCAGAGGAACACGTCAGGGATGCCCCCTGTCTCAGTATCTCTTTGCTCTTTTCCTTGAACCCCTGGCATCTGTCCTCCGTAATATTTCCCGGGGGGGAGGGGGGAGATACCAATTGGCCAACAAGAATACAAAATCAGCATGTTTGCTGATAACGTGTTGTTGACCTTGGTCACCCCTTCACAGTCCATTCCAGCTACATAGAAAATTCTAACCCAGTTCGAAAAAATATCTGGCTTTAAACTAAACATAGCCAAAACAGAAATCCTCACATTTAATTTTACCCCCTCGCAGCAGCTTAAAAAGATCTATCCATTTACATGGTTGTCTACTAAGATGCATCTTGGGTCTCCAACTCCCTCTTGATGTTGGAGTACTAGAAATAGTTAACCATGAACCTTTGACAATACAGATCCAATCTGACCTTGACCGATGGGCAAGAGGATTTTTTTCCTTTCCATCGAAAAGTTGAGATCATTCGAACAAATGTACTTCCTCGAATATTATATCTGTTACAGACTAGCCCTCAAAATTCTAATTTAAATCATGGGACAGATTGATCTCAGGCTTTTTATGGGGTTAAAACTGTCCGAGAATTAGGTTCTCCATCCTAAAGTTATCATTTTCCCAGGGGGGGGTCCTAAACTTCCAGATCTGCCTTTATATGCCCAAGCAGCTTTTTTAAGAATACTGTTATTGTGGTTGACTGAAACATACTGCTCCCCTTGGAAAACCGTAGAATTTCACCTAAACGACCTTTTTAATATCAAAAAGATCCTCCTTTCTTCAGATGAGAGGTCTGTTCCGCCCTCTGATCTAACAAATATAACATCCCAAGCCTATAAGTTATGGAGAAAGTTGAGGAAAAAAGGCCCTATTTTAAAGATCTATTAGTATTGCAAGCTTCTATCCTAAGATTAAACATTTGTTCCTAACTTCATGGACCAAGCCTTTGCCTTATGGAGAGGACTTGGACTCACTCATGTTTTCCAATTCCTCTCCCTTCAGGGCATCATTCCCTTTGATAGGTTACAGTCCCAATTTTCACTACGAACCTCTGATTTGTTTCGATATTTTCAAATTCGTAACCATATCCTTCGTAATAAAACCATCTCACCCATAATTCCACTCCCCACCCCTAAGCTATTTATTGAGTCAATCAAAGGTAACTTGGGGTCATATATTATAGGAATAATATATAAAGAGCTGAGAAATGGCAGGTTGGAATCAACTGGATCCATCCTCAGTGAATGGAATAAGGACCTAGAACTGGACAGTCCCATGGAGTCATGGATGGGCTCGGCTCTGACGGAGGTTAAATCAACCTTGTCCCCCATTGGAGGGAGTTTGCATGGAGATGCAGATCCCAATTTCTTTTAGGGCTCCGGTGGTTCTTATCAAATTCCTTCCCCAACAATATGGGCATTGTTGGAGACTCTGTGGTTGCAGGGTCGCCCTCCTGGGTCATGTTTTTTGGCTATGTCCTTATCTCATGCCCTGTTTGCTCTCTCTTCAAAACAAGCTGTCAGCCTTGTTCACTGAACCTATTGAACTCACAGCTGAACAATTTCTGTTGGGGATTTTTCCGGACCATGCTCCTCCTTGGAGGGATTCTATACTACCAGTTTGCCTACTAGCAGCCAAAAAGGCAATTACTCTGCGCTGGATGTCTTCACAGATCCCAAACAGTACAAGAATGGAGAAAGATAATGTCTGAGATTTATATTTCAGAACGTTTTAATATGGAGATGTTAGGTAGAGGTTCATCTCCTATGCGGAAATGGCAGAGCTGGGTCAGCTGCTGTGCCTTGACAGATCCCACCTTCTGCCCTTGAGCAAGATTTGGATGAGGAGGCCTGGTGGCTACCTTTGATGAATCGAATGTGTAAACCAGGCCCAGTGGATTGGGGGCTATGCATTTAAATAGGTAAATAATATTAAGACTAGGGGTTTTATGGAGATGGACCTTTTACTGGTGACATAGTAAGCAGTTGACAATCAGAAATATATGTAAAGTCATTATACCTTCGACAACTTTACGCCTATAAAGACTGACCAATACTGAATGTTGACAGTTGGTGCTATCATAAACTGTATTTACTTTTTCTCTGTAACAGTGTGGTGTAAAACTTGCAATAAAAAGTAATTGGAAAAAAAAGGTACTGTATATGAGACAGGAGGTAAGAGGAAATGTAAAATAGAAATAAAGTATAGGTCAAAATTTTCACTGCAACATGCACTGCTGCTTTAATATATATTTGTTTTCTTTTAATATTACATTTTTAACCACATGAGCCCACTTTTTTTTTTTTTTTAGTTATAATTTCTCTTCCGTTTTCCAATGTTGTTCTACTTCACTCTCTCCAGCTTCCCAGACTGCACCAGCTGTTACCTGTCTGGTGTGCGTCAGTGCCGCTGCTGCTCTGTGGTGCTGCCTGCAGCTAGCTCATCCACATGGAAAAATGCATTTTTATGTATTTCAGTTTGTGCAGTATTTGCTACAATTGGATCATTAGGAGTCTTAAGAATAATAGTTCTACAGTCATTTTTAGGTGTAGCTCGAGACAAAATGTTGATGTAGCAAGAAAAAAAAAAAAGTCCGGTTCTTCCCTCTGGCTTATGGTCGTGTTTGCAAAAAGTATTTTCTGCAGTGAATTGGTGAAGGGACGTATGAAGTACCTGCTGCACTGGTGCTTGGCCAACCCCTAGGATGTTTGATTTGAACTATACGTTAGGAATTTAATTCAGGCACACTGGCGTAAAAAAGTGTGATACTCAAGCTAATTATAACCTTTGATTGTTAACTTACCAGAACAGGGCAATGGGGCTGTGAATAGCTGCACTGTACCATAAGGGTAGAGTAATACAGCTGGCGTACACTTGCTCCATTGATGTCATCTTGCACTGTTTTTCTGGGAGTGGGGGATTCAGACTGGTAGAAGGTTAGGTTACATTTTAAAACACTGATGTAATGGTATTAAAATTGTTAGATTTGCTGACTGACCTGTTGGCACAAGGGTAGTTCTGCTACTTGTGACATCATCGACCTGAGTTTGGAAACGAGCTTGTGTCGTCGAATGCGGGCCGGGGGAGAAGGATTGAGTGTCCCTGATGACTCTGTCCTCTTCCTTTGGGGAGGCAGGGTCCCACTCTCTGCTGCCACATGGGTATCCTGAGATGGCAGCGCAGTGGAGGCTGTGCCAGGTGGAGGTATGTTTCACCAGGCTCTGCACTGAGTGTGCATGTGCTTGGAGTCCCCTGTGCACCCATGTCTCAGGGGGTGGGTAGAAATGCAAGGAAATATCCTGGCACATTCAGGATGGTCCCGGCATGCTCAGGCCCCAGGTCACACTGCTGGACATCCCTCCATTGGAGGCATTTCCTGCACCTGCACTCAGGAGTGTGCCTAGGGTGTGCGGGGGTCAGCCATGGGGGCTTGGAGGTTTAAGCACCAGAGATATTGGGGTGGTGGAATGGAGCTGTGCCTGTCGGGGGTGGGGTGGATAGGGGCAACACCATAAATTTAAAAATAAATAGGGGGCGCTGTGGAGTACACCTACCGACTAGACATGCTTAAGAAGAGCTCTGCAGAGAAAGCAGCATTGATGCAAAAAAATACTAATTTTATTGCCGAATTCTGAAAATTGAAGAACTTTGAAGGATTCTTCTCACTGAACTGAACATTTACATGTAACTTTTACGATGGGGCGCACTGGTAAAACTTCGGGAGGAGGCCCGAGAAATCAGCAGTCAACAGGAGTTCCACCATCGGCTGAGCCACAACTCCCATTAGGGACGGAATCCCATTGGCAGGCCTTGCAAAAGTCTGTGCAGGCCACTGACTCGAAGATTGAGTTAATACTTACTAGATTCTCCGAGCAAGATGCAAGGATCGAGGCTACTGCCAAAGCTGCATCATCAGCAGACTCTATGGCCTCTAAAAGCGTTGGCAGGTACAGACAGATTAACACAGGAGAACACCCCCTTAAAATATCGCCTAGAAGCAATTGAAAATGCGCAACGGGCTGCCAGCATCAGGATAGTAGGCCTTCTGGAGAGTTGTGAAGGGGACGGCCTGCTAAATTTTCTCAGTGGATGGCTTCCTCAGACTCTACAGCTGGTAGAAACCCTATCTCCTGAGAATTTTTTGAAGGCTTACCGGATCTCTCCCAGGGGTGCAGCCTGTAAGAATTATCTTCCCTGCACACTACTGCTGGTCACATTGGAAGCATCTACGAGGGACCTTATATTGCAAGCAGCAAGGGGCCCGGGGCTCTTGAACTACCAGGGGGAACAGTTAATTTATTCCCCGATCTTTCTTTTGCCACACAGGCGAGAAGAAAAAAGTTTGACTGTGTACTAGCCAAATTACGACGCCTAAGCTTAGCTCACTCTTTGCTAATGCCTGCTAGGCTTCGTATTCAATATGGAGGACACACATTTACATTTTTGGATTCCAGTGAAACAGGGAAGAAGGTGGAGGCCATTGGGAGGGAATTCAAACACTCTCAACCTGGCGACTCTTCTGATTCAGATGATGCTGCCTGAAGCTGGACTGTATGACTTTTTCATTGCCATTCACTCAGGTTTTGCTGTTCTAACTTTAAATTAAACATTACAGTATTACTGCCTCACTGTTTGTAACATCATGTGATGCCAGTAGTTAATTTCAAATGTTATACTATAAGTGTTTAAATAAGATGAGTCAAGGTTTTCATACTGGCTAGAGAAAAGCTGCAGTACTATATACATAGGGCATAAAGCATTTTATTTAACCAGTCTTTTATGGTTCCAGATTGACTGAGATGGTTAAAAATTGTTTGTATAAGCAGTTTTGTTTAATGTTGTTTAGCATTTCCTGGATATATAGCAGTGTCTCTTTTTTTTTTTTTTTTTCAGTGCTAAACATGTTAAGGGTATAACATTATTAGAGGGGGCACATCAGCACAGGCTGTTGAATCAAGTATGTTTGGAAAAAGTATAATATTTGGACTTGACCACTCATAGTCCTGTAGGGGTGCAGCATTTCATGGACAATGTGAAAGACTGATATCACTGATATACCCCCAATTCCTTATACAAGATAGCTAAGACGTGCCAGGCAGGGGTGCAAGCCTGGGCGCAGCGCAACTGGGATGTGCCAGGGCATGGACCAGGCGATATTCAACGGTGCTGCGCCATGGCTCAGCACTGTTGAATATGGCACTGCGGCCGCCCGCACTGAGCACGGCACAGTGGCACTGCGCCAGTGCAAGTGAGGAGCAGGGAGATGCGCCAGTGCAAGTGCAGGTGAGCTAGGCGCATCAACCACGATATTCAGAGCTGGGGCATGCAGATGAGGCCATTATGCATGCAAGGTGCAAATGGGGCCATTTGTATGCAGGTGGGCCGATCCCTGGTGACTTGCGCTTGGCGCGCTGCCAGGCTGCAGCTGTTCGGGACCGACTCCCCCTGCCCCTTGGTGGGCAAAGTGCCCCAACGCCCAATTGCGGGCATATAATAATTAAATCCCTGGTAGTCCAGTGGACCTGCCCGACCGCGGGCAAATAATGTAATTATATCCCTGGTGGTCCAGTGGACTTGCTTCCCTGCCCGATCACAGGCAGATAATGTAATTATATCCTTGGTGGTCCAGTGGACCTGCTCCCCTGCCCAATCGTGGGCTTTGGTTACATTTACATTCCCTGGTGGTCCAGCAGTACTCCCCTCCCCACCTGCCCACTCAGACCCACCACCCCGCCCCCCCCCGGTCAGCAGTGGGTGGCAGCTCCCCACCCGCAAGCCGCTCGCCGACTGACTCTGTACAGTACAGCTGTACACTTGTTGGTCCACTGCGTGCAGACCATACTGTACCACACAGTCCTGAAATGTGAATGAACCATTCACATATCTGATTAGGTAGTACAGCACAGTCTGCACGCCCATTGGCCCACGCAGTGGACCAGTAGGCATACAGCTGTACTGTACGCTGTCAGTTGGGCGGCCAGGCGGCTTGCAGGTGGGGAGCTGCCACCCACCGCTGACGGGGAGTGGAGTGGTGGATCTGAGGGTGGGTGGGGAAGGAGGTAACGCTGGCCCACCAGGGACTTTAAATAAACTAAAGCCCGCGATCGGGCTTGGGATCAAGTCCACTGGACCACCAGGGTTTAAATATGATATGCCCATGATCAGGCAATGGGGTAGGGTCCACTGGACCACCAGGGATAATATATTTATATGCCCGTGATTGGGTGATTTTTTTTGGGGGGGGGGCACAACGCTCCCTGGGCAGGGAGCATGTGGACTGTGTTCTGGGTGGGCGGGTGACCACCCACAGCTGGCGGCTGCCATGTTGTGCCCTGCAATACGGCAGCTCACTTGTGGGTGGCCAGGACTTGTTCCTGCTTAACAGGCATACCTTCGCGCCCGCGGCATAAGGTAGGTTTGTGCTCGCATATGCTCGCACATCCCGCCTGAATATCAGGGATGCCGTATATGCATGGGTACGCACCGCAGTTGGCGCCCAGATACATTACTGGTGCACTTTCGGCGCATTGGGAATTGCGAGCGATCATCCCTCTTTGAATATCATGCCGGGGTGCATCAGTGGGTTGCATATGGTGCAACCCCTTTGAATATCCCACCCTGGATGTCTTGTCTAGTCTTTTTTTTTAATGATCTCTTGCATAAGATGATTACATGCTATTGTTTTTTACTTAAAAGCAATAAACTATAATTAAAAATAAATAATTAAATGAAAGTTACATTTGAAAATACCAGGGATCACTTGATCAGTGGCTGTTTATGGAACCTGTGTGCTGAAATTCTTTTTTTCCTCTTTGGCCGTTTGGGTTCAGGCACCCTTTAAATCAGTTTCTTTCTCATGGTAGTACAAAGCATTACTGCAGCGCTACTGAGTGAGCCTAAGAGCTAACAGTTATTCTATAGATATGCTCATCTAGATTTTGAGTTTGGCTTTCTTCATCACAAGAATGAGTTTGTGTATTTTTTTTCCTTTTTCCTTTACTTTTTGGACTTTTAGACAATGTCTGCTTCTTGTGATACCCTTGATGATATTGAGGACATGGTGTCCGCACAGGATCCCAAACCACATGATCGTCAGTTTGCAAGAAAGAGTGTTGTTCCAAAAGTACGCCGGAGAAATAAATTGAAACAAGAGGAGAATGAAGAGGAACCATCAAGTGACAGGTATGTTCTCCTATCCATTATTGGTAACCACTGAAACCCAATTTAAAACAGTGGGGTTTTAGTATTGAGTGTCTCAGGTTTTTTTAATAGTCTCTGTTTATGCCTCCTTCACTTCTCTGGTTCCCAACGTCCTCCAGAGCCCCATACCACTGTCTGGTGGTACCCTTACTTCTCTGAGCTGCCGACGCTCCATGCTACTGTGGTTTGCCCCCGGGTAGGGATTGGGGGGGTGATTTACTCCTGAACACACTGTTGCTTTGTCAGAAAGCGCACTCCTTGGAGGGCAGTGCCAGCCCCGGATGTACTGGGGTCTTTTGTCCATGGAGACCAAGGCCTTTTTCCTATGTATCGCCATGCCCCTCTGAACGGGGCATGCACAGGTGTCAAGGGGTAGGCTTGTGCTAAGTGCAGCGACACCCTGACATTAGCGGAGTACTGTCCTCCCGTCTGCCCTCAGCCACACTGCCACCCAGTGATAGCGTTGGGGGTTTTAAAACATGGGTCAATATGCAACCTTATTAGTTGTCATTGTTCATTGATATTAAGATTCTAGTTCTTAATGCACTGTCATGGATCCTTCTCCGGATATCTTGTAGTACTGGTCAACCCAAGTAATCGATGTGACACGTGACTTCTTTAAGATCCTGAGTGGATTGCGATTTGTATGTACTGTCAAACAAGTTGGTGAAATTTACTGTTGAGATATGGTAATGTTATTTATAGTGAAAATGTGAATATAAAAACTGAGTTGAAAAAACAAACAAACAAAAAAAAGGGTCAAATTAGACCCACTGGTGTTAAAATTGTGGGTCATAATGAAAAACAGCTGGGCCAGTACCTAACCAAAAGTATAAATTTCACCAGTACAGAAGCTAAAACTTGTCAGGTAAAAACACTTTCCTGCTTGTTCACATTTCCATCTTTCAGCTGTTGTTACAGACCAGGTTCACCGCTCTGGACCCACTATCAAGTGACAAGTGGGTAATTTCTGGGCAGGCTGTAACTTTTTCCCTTTTTGTCCTACCTGGTGCTGTCCTTGCTGCCACCCGTGGTAACCCAGGTAATATTGCAGTGGAGGATGGTACCCTCCTGCCCCGGAGAAAGTGTCCTTTGGGATGCCCAGTCCTTCTCCACCCAGCTGGGCCACAACAACCCAGGCTTGTTCCTGTACCCAGGTCGCCGGTGTCACAACTGGTAGTCCTACTAATGCAGCAATGGGCAAGATAAATATTTTAATAATTTTTTAAATCAAAAATCACTATTAAAATTTTTTTTCCATTCTCTCTTTATGATCAGTTACTCTGCTTCCTGAATTCCCTCTAGAGTCCCCATGGTACATGTCCCCACTGAACCTACTTGCTTTAACTGACATCCTGCACACTGCCTTTGTCCCCCCCCCCCCAAGGTGGGGACGAGATGGAGGGGGACAAAGGCAGTGTGCAGGATGTCAGTTAAAGCAAGTAGGTTCAGTGGGGACATGTACCATGGGGACTCTAGAGGGAATTCAGGAAGCAGAGTAACTGATCATAAAGAGAGAATGGAAAAAAAAATTTAATTTTCATCAAGAGGACCAGCTGTGCTATGCAGGTCTGGGTGTGGTGCACTGGGTTCATTTGTCCGGAAGCAGTAGAGTTGTCTTTTTCAATTTTTTTCCCACTCCCGAGAGATGCAAGCATGCTGGGGAGACCAAGGTGCACAGGCATGCTGAATGTGCTGCCGTGCCCCCCCCCCCCGTTCACTATGGTGCTGTTGACTGCACTGCCAACTGTGGTCACGCAGGTGGCAGTATTTCAATAAAGTTAGAGATCCACCCTCCCAGAGGAGGAGCGCGCTCCTCTGGGACACTCAGTCCTCTTCCCCCGCCCTCGACAACCCAGGCTCCTTTTCCAACCTGGGTCATGAGCTTAGCGAACGGTAGCCCTGCTGCTGCGCCGATGGGCCGGCAATATTTTTTGAATCTTTTTTTTGGGTAAATATAATTTTTATTAACTTATTTTAACATGGTATAGGCAGTCACAAATTCTTCATTTACACATGAATATTTTTACAAAACTACAGTTCCAGAAAGTCATATTGGCATCTGATTCAGAGTTCACGAAGTTCATTCGCAGAGGAAAGAAAGAAATGGATCAAGGCAACGGCTCATGTAGGAAAACTCATATTCTACCATTTGACTGTACTTGGACCTGTACCATACCTTCCAAGGGAGCTCTGAAGTTTTGCTGGATTATTTTAGTAATTTTTCTGGAGATTTGCTGATTTTGCTGGAGCAAATAGTTTATATGAAAGCCGGGGGCCGCCAGGCCCCCTGTAGCTCTGGGGTGTTAGGTGCTCTGTGGTGCATTTTAGAGCTTGTTTGAACATGTTGAACATACTATTTGGAGGCAGTATAGCACAGTGGTTTAAGGCTCTGAGCTGGAGACTTGGGTTTGAATCCCATAGCCCCCACTTGCATACTGTGTGACTCTGAGCAAGTCACTTAATTTCCTTGTGCTCCCCAGATTGCACCTGTAAACAAGCTTTCAGCTTAGTGTGTCTCACCTGGTAAAACAAAATATATTAAAAAAAAAAAAAAAAGAAAAGGCACTACACACTTCTGCTAAGAACAACATCACACCTGGCTCCATGGAAATAGTCTGTTCTTTATGTAATATTTTGGGGATCTCTGAAGACCCATTTTATTACCCAGTTCACATACATTACTGTTTATTTCTTTATAACAAATCCTACGTTGTGAGGTATTCTATCGTACGCTGGTGTCCCTGAGCAGAGCCAATCATTCCGTCTTCTACGCACACACACACACACACACACACACACACACACACACTCTCCACAACAGCTCTTAAACTAGCAAACCATCCCCCATTCTCTTTGTTGACAAAATTAATAGAAAGTGTATATGTGTTTTCCTGCCCTGCAGTACTACCTTGCCAAGGGAAAGTGTGTGTGTGTGTGTGTGTGTGTGTGTGTGTGTGTGTGTGTTGGGGGGGCACCTAGAGGGTGCCACTGGCTCTGCCACTCTGTATCCTGGAACCCTTTTTACCATCACACATCCATGATTGCCAAGGGAGAGGGCAATCTTTTTGTGGCACCACTTTAGGGCACTACACTATGTAACAACTCAGCTGCTCTTGAGTCCTCCAAGACTCTCTTGAATGGAGATGCACCAAAGAAAGTAAGCGTGGTGAGCAAAAACCTCAAAGGAAATGTGACATACCTTGTTGGTCTTCAGAGCCCATTTCCCTGTGTGTGTGTGTGTGTGTGTGTGTGTGTGTGTGGTGATAGTCAATCTGTGCCAGAATTACAAAAGTTAGTAATAGTTACTGCAGCCACACCCAAGAGCAGGGTCATTCTCGGTGCCCTGCAGGGGGCATGCCTCAGACAGCTAGTGTTAGAACCCACTCAGGAGGGAGCAATCTTAGACCTGGTACTCTCAAATGGGGATGGAGAGAGGATCTCGGATTTAGAAGTGGGTAGCCATCTGGCAACAAGCGACCACCAAACAGTGTGGTTCACAATAAACACAACTGTGTAGTCAAGCCTTACAAAAGCAAGAGTGTTAGGCTTTAGGAAGGCTGACTATGGCAAAATGAGAGAGTGCCTCAGAAAAGTACTAGCAAACAGGCAAGAAGGAGGGGTGGAGAAACAATAGGGAAAAATCGAAACTGCTATCAAAGGCACCAAACCTTTGTGTAAAGCAAATCAACAAAACAAAATGAAAGAAAAAGCCACTATGGTTCTCAAAAGAGGTGGAAGGGAAGGTTAATGAGAAAAAGATAACATTCAGGCCATATAAGGAAACACATAACTATATCAGTTAAAGCAAAAGGAGGCAGGGAAGGCAGTCAAAATATCAAAGGCCCAAACTGAGGAAAAGATAGTCAACTCTGTTAAGAAGGGGGGATAAAACCTTTTTTTTTAGGTACAGTAGGGAGCGAAGAAAGTCCAAGAGAGGGATATGAGGCTTATTAAAGGGTAGGGAATGTAGGCAGAAGGTGACAGTGCGGAAAAAAGCAGGGATCCTGAACAAATATTTCTGCTCAGTATTCACAAAAGAAGAGAGGAAGGTACCCAAACCAAACAAGAGAAACACTCTAGATGGGGGGGGGGGGTGATACCAGTTCATTCACAGAAGAAAGGGTTCTGAAAGACCTTTTCAAACTGAAGGTGGACAAAGCAATGGGTCAGGACAGATTCACCCCAGAATTCTGAAAGAACTAAGGGTAGAATCAGTGACACCACTGACTACTCTCTAACAAATCATGGGAGGATGGGGTAGTACCTGAGGACTGGAGGAGGGCAGATGTGATTCCACTTCACAAAAGTGGGAGCAGGACAGAGGCAGGAAACTACATACCAGTTAGTTTGACCTCAGTGGTAGGAAAATGAAGGAATCACTTTGAAGGAAAGCATTGTTGTGTACCTAGAGGCCAGCGGGACACAGGACCCAAGACAGCATGGATTCACAGCGGGAAGGTTGTGTCAGTCGGATCTAATAGACTTCTTTGACTGGGTGACCAGGGATGGGCTGTGGACACGGCCTACCTAGATTTTAGCAAGGCATTTGACACAGTCCAACACACAAGATTAATATACAAGTTAGCCAGCCTGGGAGTGGGTCCCAAGGTGGTTGCCTGGGTAAACAATTGGCTAGAAAACAGGACATAGAGGGTAATAGTAAACGGAGTCTACAGTGAAGTTACTAGTGGGGTACAGCAGGGTGCAGTACTGGGACTGTTCCTCTTTAATGTCTTTATAAGTGACATTGCATCCCTTAACACAGTTACCTCTTTTAAATACCGAGGAGTAACCCTTAATCCCACCTTGGATTTTGACCTGCACCTAGCCTCAGTCATTAAACCCATCAATATTCAACTTGGGCTGGCATATAAGTTGAGACCTAGCCTAACATCCACGGCGAGGATGACCATTGCACAGGGGACCCTGAGACCTAAATTGGCATTTTTTTTTTTTTTACTTTCTATTTTTCTGTGCCTCTACTGTCTCCTAACCTCCACTCCTTCAGGCCTCCAAGGTGCTCTGCTCCCCGATCCTACCAACTGTCCCAGGGTCTTCTCATAGAGTGCCACACTCGCTAATCCCCTGGGGCCCTTTGATGGCCCAGATTACTCCCTGGACAGGGAGAGGAGGGAACCCCCTTACCCTCCTCTATCCCCGGGAGAGTGAGCTGCACAGTGGAGTCTGCCCTTTCCAGTCGGTGGGTGACGAAGCAGGCATCGACAGTTGTCATCTAGGAGGATTGGAGACATTTTTCCTCCAAGTTACACCCAACGACGCTGGCATGCAATGAGGCACAAGGAGTCGAGTGCATGCTTAGATGTGCATCTGCTCCAGTCCTCTGGCAGCGTCAACCCAATGTCATAGCATCTCCCCTGCTGCACCGTCATCCCCCAAGTTCCCCAGTGGGTGATGGTATTGCAGCGGGGAAAGCTTCCCAACCCACCCCAGAGAAGGAGAGCAAGCCGTTGGGTGCTCAACCCTTTTCCCTCCCGGCTGACCCCAGACATCCCGAGTCCACTGCCGAACCCGGGTTCCCAGCGTGGTGCGAGGTGTGGCATTCAGCGCCTCAACCCTCAGCGCCACCAGGCCGGCGGGCATTTTTTTTTTTTTTACTGGTTAAGTGCACTAGACAAATTCTGCCTATTTTCAGGCACGACCCAGAGGAGGGTGATACAGATGAATGTCAACCGACCTTGAACCAGATTAAGCTGTTGGTGGTATATTTAGTGAATGGGGGGAAATTTGGCTAGGGCACTGGGGAGACTTCCCTACTCTTTTTCAAGAAGTGCCATGGGGTCTTTAACATCCACCTGAACAGGCAGATGGGACCTTGGTTTAATGTCTCATCTGAAAGATGGCTCCTCAGGAGTGCAGCATCCCCTTCATGCTGCACTACAGTGTCAGTATTGGGATATTAACTCAAGTGCCTGGTGGGGGGGGTAGAACCCATAGCCTTCTGATCTCCCGGCATCAGAGGCAAGTGTGCTACCTGCCGAGCCACTGACATGCATTAATAGCCTTACCAGCAACTACTGGAGGGCTCCTCCGAAAGTGGGATGTCTGCTACAACAGCATTTTGCTCTCTTTACCCAGACTTACTCACCGATGCACACTATACTCCATTCTGGGATGGTTTACCCCCTCAGCCTTCTGTCAGTTTACTTTCTACTGTTTATAAACAATATAATCTCCTCCCAGATACCTGACAAATTGGCTCTACTTGCTCAAACTTGTGACCTCTTCCTACCCACTGAGATCAGCTGACAAATCCCTTCTTGTCCAACTGAGGTGTAAAACCAAAATGGGGGAGAATGCTTTCTCTAGCTGGGCTTCTAAACTATGGAATTCCTTTCCACTGAGTCTAAGAATTTCTTCTTCTCCATGCAGCTTCAAACAGGAGCTTCGTATGGCTTTTCTAAGCTCTGAACCCTGCTCCTGTTCTCTATCCACTCACTCCTGTACTGGTTCCTCCTAGTAGCCTACTGGCTTCAACCTCTACTACTCTCAAACCTGCCTGGAAATCTTGCTATTTCCTCTCTTCTAACACTTACTAATTAAATGACTTATGACTGTTAGTTATTTGCACTTATATTCCTGTTTTGTTACTACATATAGATTCCTACAAATGTACTGTCATTGCTGGAAAATTTTGTATAAGCGTACTATGTCTGACTTCAACTTGTTCCCATGTTTTCTTGTATCTACTATTGTCTACATACCCCTTGTTGTAATCTCCCAGGTCGTACCTGAAGATAGGCAGCTATGCTGCCTAGTGCACCTAGCCAGTTAACAAAAACTAAATAAATATTATTTAGAATAGGGCACTAAAAAGCTGCATGCTTTCATTTAATAGATGGGGCCCTGTTTTGGAACATCAAGTGCGATTCCACCTTCAAACACCAAAAATAAAACATTCAACTGCCACTGTTACATATCAACAAAGCAGACACTCCCTGCATGAACAAACACATAACGCACATCACAGTGCACAACCAGTATGAACAAACACATAACACACATCACAGTGCACAACCGGCATTGTCCAGATACAAGTTATCAACCACTACCCATGTGTAGTAGTGATTACACTGTATCTGCTTCCTTTCCAGCCAATACCTAGCGTTTGCACAATAAATTCATCCTCCCCATACGGAAGGACACTATTGATAGCTACTGCAGCCCTTAAAACATAATTTCTATCAGTGAGAACTCTGTGTATCTCAACATCAGACTGCAGCTGTAAAGGCATCAATAAGACATTAGATTGATTCTATACAAGGTGTCAGTTTTACCTCTGCTGGCTAATTCCTCCTCAGTAGCACTGACAGTAAAAATGTTTAGATAAGTGGAAACTGTTGCAGTCAGCTAATGACTCTGTTGTGGACAAACTGCCACCATGACACCACACACGCAGTCTAAAACTGCCACTACTGTAAATGGGTGGATCCTGGCAGCTATAACCTTAAATTACCTAATGAACACTCAGCTCCGTTAACGCTGCATGAGCTACTCTACCGGGGAATTTTGGCAGAAGTGGAGAACACTGGACCACCGGCATTTCTGTAAGGAATTAGTGTAGGTCACATCTGACTGATTGCACCAGTGTACATGATTGCACGACAGTGTCAGTGATAGTATCAGTATTTTTAAATGTCCACTTCAGGATTCATGCTCTGCTGGTTGTTTTTTAGTTTGTTTGAGTTGGGGAACCCCCCCCAACCCCTATGCTAAAAAAGACACAGAGGGTGTTGGGGCACAGCCCTCCACTCAGAGTGACAAACATGATGCCACGATGTGTACTCTTCCAAAGTAAAGCTCAGCCAGTCACTTTTTTAGTTTATTCAATTGCGGGTTTTGCCCCTGTACCAAATGTTGAAAAATATATGGGTGGGGGGCGGCAACCCCCCCCCCCCAACTCTAACAAACTAAAAAATAACTGACAGAGCATGCATCACATAACTACCATAGGGTACCCTATTTGCATACTGGTGTCTGATTTTGAAACAGTTGCACAAGTTTTGTTTTTTTTTGTGTGTTTTTTTTTAATTAAGACAGACACACTAAGCTGGAAGCTTGTTTACAGTGCAACCTGGGAGCACAAGGAAGTAAAGTTATTTGCTCAGGATCACACAGTATGCAAGTGGGGGCTGTAGGATTCAAACCCAGGTCTCCAACTCGGAGCCTTAAACCACTGGGCAATACTGCCTCCTCCGGTGTTCTCTACTATCGCCGGGTTTCTTTTTTAATCCATAATCAGCGATAATGTAGAATATCGGGTACACATAGGAAGCTTGCAGTAAAAGTTTTCTGAATACAGCCTGCTTTGGTGATCTTCCTTACTTGGCTATCAGTTTAACCTGGGGGGGGGCTTTGCCCCCCACCAGACCTTTTTTTTTCTTTACAGGTTAGTGTGGGGACGAACCTCAACCCAAATAAACTAATATGAAGGCAACTGTACCAAATAGTGTAACTTGAGCGCTACGCTAATAGTGTAGGTCCTAGGCAAGGGTGCCAATAAAAATTCCTGGACCCAGGACACACCTTTAGGACTGGCCCTCCCCTTAGCCTCACATCTCCTGTTACAGGTCCCCCTATGGCCCCCGCCACTGGGCCGGGACAGTTGTCCCCCGTCTGCTCCCCTGGTCCTCGGCGTACCCAATATTCAACACTATCACCTAATAATCTTTATATAGACGCTATCAGCTATCACCAATGACATGAGCACTTTACAAGTGCCTTAGCTTGCCAGATTTGACTTCCTGACCAGAAAACAGTAAAAGCTGGCAGAAGGTAGTTGACCTCCAGCTTAGTATGCTGAGGTTATTATTGCTTGCTGGAGGTCTGAACAATGCAGTGAATTGCTGTAGACTCCAGCAGAATGCTGGAGACTTGGAGGCCATGACCTGTACTCCCCATCCCAGCATTCTCGGGCTCCAGAGGATCCCCACTAATACATTTATAAGGAGTATCCAATCTTAGGGGACACAATTTGGGTCTTTGGACATGATATAAAAAAATTCATCTATTCCACTTAAGTGAGCAAAGGTCAGAGCAGTCATTTAGGTGAAAGGAAATACTCTCTGTTTTGTAGATCAGATTAACTATCTCCCTCCACTCAGGTATTGTGGGGACTGTCACTGTAAGCCAACATCTAGTGATGGCCTTCTTTGCCTCCACCATGAGGGAGATCCCTAGTAGGTAGCGAGTATGAGAATCCCTGAATCCCCAAGGGAAAGTATGTAATATAAAAAAATTCAACATTGAGGGGTATTGGGTAACTGAATAGGATCTCCAGCTCCAGTATTTTTGAATCTTGATAATTTGTATCATTTCCCAATTTAGGAAAAAAAAGTCTGATTGGGAGAATATGGGGAATCAGGAATCTTTGTTACAACTGTCGAGGGAGACACTGCTGGAGCAGCACAGACAGGAAAATCAAGACAGTATTTAGTGCTGCACAATAACGGCAGAATTGTTTGTTCTACAACAGTAAATTATCATCAGTAGGAAATACTGTGATATGAGTTTCGGTGACACCACCACGTGGGATAGCTAGGTGATTCTGAAGCTTTTTGCTCCAGGTCCTTTCAAATAGCCAAAAATAAACTTTTGACAGCACATATATCTCGTTTAAAAAAGATAAGAGTGGCTGATAACAATTCATGGGGAAGAGAACAATGGAAAATAAGTCGGAAACAGGAATGGACGCTGGCTGATAGGACTCGATAGATCGGCAGCGGACTCGATAGATCAGCAGTGAGGCTTCCTCCGTTATTAACATGGCAACGGCCAGCTCCTCATCACAGCCTTAGCTGCCAAAAAAAAAAAAAAAAAGTAGTAGTAGAAACTTGACCAGATCCTTACAGAACTGAGGGCGTTTCGATCTGAGATGAAAGCAGATTTTGCAAAAATTCACACTGAAATCATTGAACTACAACAGAGGACTGCGGATCATTAGATGGCGATCACCGACTTAGACACAAAGGGCAACCAGACAGATTACTCCTAGAGATGCTATGAAAACTCCAGATGGCTGGCAGTCAGATGTGAAGATTAGGAGGGGTGATCCTGCCTTGAAAACATATGCCTCATTGACTTTCGAGAAGCGGCTGAGAGACCAGACCTTACCGCTTTTCTCAAAGCATTCTTTAGACAATTATTGGAGCTCCCACCCAACTTCTGTTGCCACATGGAGTGAGGCCATCGAGCAATAGCGCTAGTCCCCCTACTCACAGTCAACAATGGCCCTGCTCAGTTGTGCTTCAGTTTATATGCTGCACTACAAAACATAAAATATTAACTGGGCTATGGTGGGGTGGGGGGGGGGACTATACTTTGAAAGGGTGAGGATCTATGTGGACAATGACTGTTCCTCCATGGTGATGGAAGAGATTGAATGGCTGGGTCCTCTCTTGGCATTGCTGAGAGAGAAACGGTTGTGTTTTCACACACTCTTCTCAGTCATACTCTGTGTGTTTTTCCAGGAGGGCTCTGTTTTGTATGAAATCTCAGTGAGGCCTTGGTAGAGCTGAAGAATAGGCGACTAGGACCAGCAAAAGCCCTAAAGACCTAAACCTCTCACGGAGACACAGAGAACCCTCCCCTCTGCAGCTGACCGTACTATAGGATCGCAAGCTGCAAACAGTGGCTACAGTGAAAGACATTCATTATTTATTGCATTCAAAGACCTGAGCTTGTTAATTCAGACACTCACGTTGTGAACTGGCAATACTGCTGCGAGATCCGCCCTTGAGAGAGCGTTTTGAACTGCATGACAATTCCGACTTTAATATCCTTTTCAGTGGAGCTGCCTGATGAAATATCCATTTCTGAAGGGTGCTTGAGTCAGGTATGTCTATGTAAATGGTTTAGGATGGGAGGGACAACCAGCCTGTTGGCGCTGAGGGTTGAGGCGCTGGACGCCACACAGTGACCCGAGTTCGGGAACAGACTCTAGTTGCTCAGGGGTTGATGAAGAAGGATTGTGCATCCTAAGACAGCTCTCCTTCCTCGGGGGGAGGGGGGATCGCACCCAGCGGTGGCTGGATGTCAGCAAATGTGCACCGCCAAGAATGGGGAAGGGCCCACATCCAGGGCAAGACAGCCGGTCTGCCCATTGCATGGTCGTGGGCCCAGGAGGGAAAGCACAAAATCGGGAGCCGACTGGGTCCATGATGACCCGACTACCGGGTCTGAGAATGAGTCCCTCCTAGGGAGGGACTGGAGCTCCCTGTCTGCATTCCCCATACAAAAATAATAAAAAAAATAAATAGGATGTGAGGATGGCCTAGGTTGGACCTGTGGGCTGCAGTATTGAATTGGGCTACTCTGGGATTTTGGGGGTTCCCATGCCTCATGCCGCCATCTTAATAGAACTTGAGCAGTTTCCTCCACAGGATTCCACAGTGGCAATAGGGGTGCCACTGGGCAGCTCCATGGTGTCTCACTGCAGGGACTGTCAGGACTGACCTGAACCTATTTAGCAAGAGCCATGGGGTCTCCCTGCGATTCACTACAAATGGACAACATAAATGTGAAAATAATCACTGGCGATTGGGAGATCCTTTCCTCCTCCTATCCTGTTTCATCTTCGTGGCTGACCACGTATCTACCAGAGAGCAGTGTACTTCACGAAGTGGGCTGGTGGGGGCCGAGTCTTTCTCTTTCTCTCACTCGCTCTCTTTCCTACAGACCATATAAATAAATTGAAGCTGTGCCCCAGGGGGTGGCCTGGATGGCCCCCCCGACCATTGACCAAATACCTCACCTCGGTCACCCAAAGAGACACATAAGACACAGAGTGGCATTACCACGACAGCTGTGCAGCGACCTGAAATTACAGCAGCATGCTGGAACTTAAAAACACTGCACAACATCAAAGCCACTTAGACAGTGAACAGTAACACAGTAGACAGTATCTTTTCTCTGTCATTATGTCTGACAGGAGCTTGACATGCAGAAATTCAGAATATTGGAACACAAGAGTTATTCCTGTTTGTCTCGTGCCTGTCAAGCTGTGTGATTGAACATGGTCGCTATTCAGCTTACTGCGCTTTTTCACTGCATAACCCATATAAAATCCAGCTGCTTTCTTTTTTAGGTTGAGTTAGACGAACTTGGCTATATTTCCCCAAGCCCCATTCAATGAATGAACCCCGCGTTCCTCCTTTTACCTACTTTCAATTCTTGGTATTTCCTGGGAGCTCGAAAAACATGATGTGTACTCTCCTTTTTTTTTTTTTAAACTTTATTTTTATTAAAACTTTAGGAACAGATCATACAGAGTAAGGGGCAGTAGATGACATAACAAAACCTTATATAAGCCATGATGCACATTATATTGACAGTACATCAAATCCTGTTGGTTACAGCTAGACCCAGGGTATCTATGCGTAACCCATAACACTGTAGAACTGTCAGTCTTTACTAAAATCCATCCAGATGTATAAGGTTCTAAATGAAAGAAGGATTGATCCACATTAGTGCATTGGGGAAAGAAAAGAAATGGAAGGGCAAGGAAAAGAAAAGGTTATAGACAAATGGAGAGAGAGAGAAAGCAGGCCAGCCTGCAGGTGTAGTGGCAGGGTGTCTGCTCGTGATGCCGACGACCCAGATTCAGGAACAGACCCGGGAGTCAGAGGGCTGGCTGGGGTGGAGAAGGATTGAGTGCCGTCTGGCAACTTTCCTCTGGGGGGAGGGGGGACGAGCATTCAGTACATCAGCGGCCCCTGATGGAGGCTGGGAGCTGCAAGTACTGAGGCTACACATTGCTGGAGGCGGGATAGATGAGTGTGCCCCGTTGACATCATTGCATGTCCTGCCTCCAGGGGAACTCTCGCATCCCAAAAATCCGGCCCCATGGGTGACGCTCCTGCTTCCTCCGCCACTTCTGCGCGTCTAAAGTTCCGCTGGGGAGGGGCCCTCTCCCGTGGCCCTGTCCAGGGGTGTAAGCCAGGTCCAGTGACCAAGAGTCCTGGGGAGGGGGCACCCACCCGGCGGCAAGCCTGGGCTGGGGGGGGGTGGTGTGCTGAGGAACCTCTGCTCGTCAGGGCGGTGGTGTGGGGTACAAAAAAAAAAAAAAAAGAAACCAATTAAAAGGTTGAAAGATGAGATGACTGAAGACGAGAAAGGGAAAGGCAAGTCGATATCACGGGACAAATTTTGAATATCTCCCTTAATAAAATATCCATTTGTGCCACTGTATCTCGAACAGTGGCATTTTATTCATATACTGGTAAGTCATGCTTTCCATTGTATAGATTTCAAGTATAATTTTTTGTCAGTCATCTAATGTAGGAATCCTTTCACTCTGACACGGTCTAGTAAAGGCCTTTTTGGCTGCCATGATTGAAATTAAAAGCAATTTTAAGATGACCTGTCCCGAATGGCTTTCCTTTTGTGGTATTGCCAGGAAAAGCAGTGAGGGAGTAAGCTCACCATGGCAATTGGCCATATCTTCTAGTTCTGAAATAACAGCTTGCCAGTATGGCTGCAAGCAGGCCAAGCCCAAAATATGTGTGTGTTGTTTGCCAGAGTTTGTCCAACAGCTGCCCTTTCTCGATTCCAGGTTTTGCTACTAAATCCAGTGTCTGGAAATACCTATAGTGGCATTTCCAAGTGTACTTCCTCCAGTAAGTGGCTGAGGTTAATCGTAGAGCCCGAGGGGCAAATTTATTCCGTTTCTCGCCAGTGTAATCTGATTCCATTTCAGAGTTCCATTGTTGTAAAATAGATATTGTTGTTTCCCAGGAGGTGGCCTGGAATGCTTTATATATTTGGATGAGACCAGGTATCACCTTTAAGGTATGCTGTATTACTTGAAAACGCACAAGGGGTTGTCCAGGTAGTTTACTGTTTGGTTCTCCCTTTTCAAATAAATAGAACTAGATTTCTAAGTATAGATAGTGGTCATTGTTGGGAGGCCATAATTAACCTGCAATGTTGGAAAGGTAAGAATACCATTGGTGTCTAGGAGTAGATGTACGTTAAGCCCACTCTGTTCAATTGCTGCAATCCCTTATCTGTTTTGTTAAGGGGAGTATGTTGCATCATATGTCATAGCTTGCAAGTGAAAGCGATGTGCGGGGAACAGGAAGGTATTAGGATGACTAACCACTGAGGGAAAGTTTTGGCTGTATATCTGTAGAAGTTAGTAGCTTGCATCTAGGTAGGTTGCCAAATAGATATTCCTCCCAGTTATAAATATCGCTGAGTGCAAATTCAGTCGGTTTCCAATATTGTTGAAGGGAGGATGCTATCCATATGCAAACTCTGCACAAATGGGTGGCTAGAGCATTGTTTCAGAGATTGGGAAGGTTGACTCCTCCCTTCTTTCTCTGGGTAGCTGCAAAATAGAAACATAGACTCTGATGGCAGATAAGGACCGCTTGGCCCATCTAGTCTGCCCATTTCCCTACCTACCTACAGGATAGGCTGCAGATCCTGGTTAACATAGAAACATAGACTTTGACGGCAGATAAGGACCGCTAGGCCCATCTAGTCTGCTCATTTCCCTACCTACAGGATAGGCCACAGATCCTAGTTAACCAACAGCCTATTTCTTCCTACCCCCCACAAGAATTGCCTTATGCAATTGTCCCATGCATTCTTGAATTCTCCCACAGTTTTAGACCCCACAACCTCCTCAGGAAGGCTGTTCCATGCATCCACTACCCTCTCTGTGAAATAATACTTCCTCACATTGCCCCTGAACCGCCCTCCTTCTATCTTTAAATTGTGTCCCCTTGTTCTTGCAAGTCTTTTTCTGAAAAATGCTACCCTCTTGGACTTTGTTGATTCCACTGAGGTACTTAAAAGTTTCTATCATGTCCCCTCTTGCCCTTCTTTCCTCAAGGGTATACATATTAAGCTCCTTTAGTCTCTCCTCATACGGCTTCTCTTGCAGACCCTGCACCATTTTAGTTGCCCTCCTCTGGACTGCCTCTATCCTGTCTATGTCCTTGCGGAGATGGGGTCTCCAGAACTGGACACAGTACTCCAGATGGGGTCTCACCAACTGTCTGTACAGAGGGATAACAACTTCCTGTTTTCTGCTGCTGATGCCTCTCCCTATACATCCCAGCCCTCCCTACTGCCTTCTCACATTGCTTGCTAACCTTAAGGGTCATCTGATATGATTACCCCCAGGTCCCTTTCCTTTTTAGTTGTTGTTACTACCTCCCCACCCATTGTGTATTCTTCCCCTGGGTTCTTATTTCCCAGGTGCATTATTTTGCACTTCTTTGCATTGAATCCTAGCTGCCATACTTCTCACCATTCCTCCAACCTTGCCAAGTCCCTTTTCATCTTTTCCACGCCTCTTTGTGTATCAGCCCTGTTGCAGATTTTTGTGTCATCTGCAAAAAGGCATACTTTTCCTTCCAGTCCCTCTGCAATGTCACTGATGAAGACATTAAAAAGGACTGGACCCAATACTGAACCCTGCGGTACCCCACTAGTAACCCCCCTTTCTTCAGAATGGACTCCATTTACAATTACCTTCTGTGTCCTGTTGTCCAGCCAATGTTTTACCCAGGCTACCACCCTGGGTCCCACTCCCAGGCTGGTTAATTTGACTATTAATCTTTTGTGTGGGACTGTGTCAAATGCCTTGCTAAAGTCTAGGTAGGCCATGTCCACAGCCCCTTCCTGGTGTACTACTTTGGTCACCCAGTCAAAGAAATCTCTTAGATTCATCTGACATGACCTTCCCACTGTGAACCCACGCTGCCTTGGGTCCTGTGCTCCACTGGCCTCTGGGTACTCGACTATTCTTTCCTTCAGAAGTGACTCCATCACTTTCCCTACCACAGAGGTCAGACTGACAGGTCTGTAGTTTCCTGCCTCTGTCTTGGACCCACTTTTGTGAAGAGGAATCACATCTGCCTTCCTCCAGTCCTCGGGTACCACACCATCCTCCCATGATTTATTAAAAAGAGTAGCCAGTGGTTTCACTAGTTTCCTCCCTTAATTCTTTTAGAATTCTGGGGTGAATTCCATCAGGCCCCATTGCTTTGTCCACCTTCAGTTTTAGGAGTTCTTGCAGAACCCTTTCTTCTGTGAAAGGACTGGGATCGACCCCCCTATCGAGAGTGCTTCTGTTAATTGGATTAGGCACTTCCCCCTCCTCTTCTGTGAATACTGAGCAGAAATATTCGTTCAGTATCCCTGCTTTTCACTGTCCCCTCTGCCCAACCACCGTTCATTCTATTCAGCCTCACTATCCCTCCCTTTGTCTTTCTATGTTCGCTGATGTACCTATAAAAGGTTTTATCCCCATTCTTAACCGAGCTGGCTATCTTTTCCTCAGTTTGGGCCTTTGCTGTTCTGACTTCCCTCCCTGCTTCCTTCTGCCTTAACTGGTACAGCTCTTTGTCCTGCTCCTTCTGTGTTTCCTTATACTTCCGGAATGCTATCTTTTTCTCCCTGACTTTCCCAGCCACCTCTTTTGAGAACCATAGTGGCTTTTTCTTTCGCTTTGATTTGTTTATTTGCTTCACACAGGCTTGTTGCCTCTGTGATGGCAGTTTTGATGATTCCCCATTGTTGCTCCACCCCTCCTTCTAGCCTGTTTGCTAGTGCTTTTCTGAGGCACTCTCCCATCTTGCCAGAGTCAGCCTTCCTAAAGTCCAGTACCCTCACTTTTGTATGGCTTGACTCTGTAGCTGAGTTTAACGTGAACCACACTGTTTGATGGTCACTTGTTCCCAGATGGCAACCCACTTCTAGATCTGAGATCCTCTCACTGCCCCCATTTGAGAGTACGAGGTCTGAGATTGCTCCCTCACGAGTGGGTTCCGAAACTAACTATCTGAGGCCTGCCACCTGTAGGGCATCGAGAATGGCCCTGCTCTTGGATGTGGCTGCAGCAAATGTGCTCCAGTTAACATCTGGCATATTCAGGTCTCCCATCAACAGTATCTCCCTTTCTCTGCCATCCTAAGAATGCCTTCTATCATATCCTTGTCCATTCCCTCCCCTGACATGGGGGTCTGTACACAACCCCTGTAAAGGACAGGTGCCCCTTTCCAGTCTCCAAGGTGACCCACAGTACCTCTCTCCTCCCTGTTTACTCTTTTGTTCAGTTGCTTTTATCCCTTCCTTTACATAGAGAGCTATTCCCCACCCTCTTCTCCCCTGCCTGTCTCTCCTGTAGGTTATATACCCTGGTATGTTAACATCCCAGTCATGGTTCTCTGTGTACCATGTTTCTGTGACTGCTACGATATCCAGGCATCCCTCTTCCATCAAGGCCACCAGCTCAGGGAACTTGTTGCCCAGACTATGAGCATTGGTACTCATTACCCTCCATTTCCAACAGATAGCTGAATACGGGGACGTTTCTCTTAGAAACATAGACTTTGATGGCAGATAAGGACCGCTTAGCCCACCTAGTCTTCCCATTTCCCTACCTAGAGGATAAGCTGCAGTTCCTATTAAACCAACAGCCTATTTCTTCCTACCCCCCCCCCAAAAATTACCTTATGTCTGTCCCATGCATTCTTGAATTCTCCCACAGTTTTAGACCCTACAACCTCCTCAGGAAGGCTGTTCCTTGCTTCCACCACCCTCTCTGTGAAAAAATACTTCCTCAAATTGCCCTGAGCCATCCCCCCCTCTATCTTCAAATTGTGTCCCCTTGTTCTTGCACATCTTTTTTTCTGAAAAGATGCTACCCCTTTCCAAATGAATTGTGATATGGCTTTGTCCATGCTCTAAAATATACTATATTTTATACAGCATTGACGGCAGTGTCTGTAGATAGCAAAGAATCCTAGGTAAGATATTTCGACAAATTATCTCTATTCTATTAAAACCTATACATACTGTAATTGGTTTCCTCTAAATAGGTCCACCGTTGTCTGCTGAGTGAGAGGTTCCACATTTAAGAATTCAAGATGTTCTGAGTGCTTTAATGCCTGAATAACAGAAGGCATTTCCGTGCCCACTTAAATGGAAACTGTTGCTTGAGCTTCTGAAAGGATGTAAAATTGTAAAGTAAACTTCTGTCTTAGCCATGTTTAACTTACAGCCCAAGAGCATCCTGAATTTTCCCAATATTTCCCACAGAGCTGGAACAGAGTCTTCAGGGGAGGTAAGAGTTAATAGTATATCGTCGACAAATAATAAAATCTTATACTTGCTTCCCCCAAGGGAATTCCCAATATGGTCCGCGAATTACGTATTGGAACTGCCAGGGGTTTGGGGTATAAAGTGGGAACATGAGACACACACTTGCCTCATTCCCCTGCCTAATGTGAAGGGAGATGTGAGTGAGCCGTTAACCCGTACATATGCCTGGGGAGAAGCATATATCTCCTTTAAGGACCTAAATAAAATCATCAGGTAGGCCAAAGCTGGACAGGGTGGCCCACAGAAATGCCCAGGCCACCATGACAAACACCTTATCATGGCGTCACGGCTTAAGAGAGCCACCAGCATCTGTCAGATGCCGACATGGTCTAATAGCAGTAATGTGCACCTAACAATATCATGCACTTGTCTGCAGTGAATGAAACCCAATTGATCGGGATCCATTAAAGTAGATAGGATTTTTTTTTTTTTTTAATATATTTTTATTAAGATTTTCTTTTGTGTTAGACATTTTACATTCATTGACATTCTGGTACATATTTAAGTTTTTCTGTTCTTTAGATATTGTGTGATTAGCATGAAATAAAGATCTTTATATTTAATACAATGTTTTTCTGGTAAGGTCCTGTGTTCCTTTTTGTTATAAAAAGTTTGCAGTTTATTTCCAGATCTTATTTTCCCCCCCCTTTCCACCCCCTACACTCCACTATGGGCAGAAATCAGGATCCACTTCTACTTGGTGAATCACCCATCTCTGCCACAGCTGAACAAGCTTCTGTGATTGGTTATTAATTTTAGCAGTAATAAAAGTAGATAGGATTTGTTCTAATATTTTGACATGGATAGACATAAATATGTTATAGTAATAATTTAGAATGGATATAGGTCTACAAGATGCGACGCATCTGGGGTCCTTGTTAGACTCCGAGATTGCTGAGTTGACTGCGTATCTCCATGGGGGGATCCCCATGCTGAATTGCTCAAAAAGTGGAAAGGAGTGTGGGACTAAGATCTTTTACAGTTAATCTTTTTATTGTAATTATTGTGATTATACATATAAAAACACTACATTCTTCAGTATACACTTTCCTAAATTCTTAATAGGAGAAGGAAAAAACATGATTTCTGAAGTATTATACAGTGATATTAAAGGGGAAAACAAATGTTGAGAAAACAATATGTAGCAGTACAATCTGTATGATGGAGAGAAAATATGGCAATTTATGATTCAAGGGGTAAAAGGAGTAGATACAAACAAGAAATATGAGCAGTCGTGATTGTACTTCTATTATGCTGTAATTTAATACAAGTATGTGTAAGATTGTATAAAGGAAAAACATAAAAAAGAGAAAAATATCTAAGAAAGTGAACAGGAATGAAGAAGGAAAGGGAAGAAGAAAAGCAGATAAAAAGAAAGATGAAAAAGGAACGAAAGAGCTAGAAGCGAGATTCCAATGTGAACATATAACAACCCATGGCTTAAGTGATGATATGTGTAGATATGTTTACATATATAAAATAGTCCTGCCAGCATTTATTATATAAATTAAGTCGGTCAGAGGCTATGTGTGGCATACGATCAAGGATGGCATATTGAGATAGTTGTTTGAGAATATCCGGGAGGGTGGGAATGATGTTGGATCTCCAATGCATTAGTCTAAGGCGTTTAACTTGAAGACTAAGATCTTTTAAACTTTTTATAAAATTCAGTGGGGTATCCATCTGTGCTTGGGGTTTTATGTGTATGAGAATCTTTTGTATTACTGGGTTAATTTTGCCTTCTGTGATAAGAGGCTAATTATCGTTGCACTGTTAGATCATCTGTCTTTGGGAGAGGGAGGGTCTGTAAAAAAAGTTCACTATCTGGTCTTGGGAGGGGGTTGTATTGTCCACTGCATACAAGCTGCAGTAATAAATAACAAAAGCTATAACTTGTGCCCTGGAGTTGGGTTAAGGGTGCTCCTGTAGTTGGATCAGATAGCTGACGTATCTAGGCCTGTGCTCATTTCACTCTCAACTATTTAGCAAGACACTTAGCTCCTGTAGGACCACCTTCATAGTGATGATATTTTATTTATTTATTTAGTAATCAGAATTACAACCTTTGAGCTAGGAGCTTGTTTGTTTATAAAGGATCATCGTCACAAGGTTAGGGGAGGGTACAGAAGTTTGGAGTCAGTAGCAGCTTAATAGGCATTGTCAAGAACATCTAATAGTAAGAAAAATGTGAACAGGAGAGATCAGTAAACATTGGCAATAGCATAACATTGTAGGATAACATAGGCAAATAACACATAACCAAAACAAAGCTACATAGTCAATGGAGTTGGGTTCACATATCATGCCACACAATTAAATGCTTAAGTCAGAGTTAGGTGCTAGTTTGAGAAAAAAATCAGAGGTGGAAGCTAGGCAGGATCTTGTTTTGGGAGGAAACAGGAGATGGAGCTGTTCATCAAAACTGATACCTAAAGGTTACCAGGCTATAGCCAGAGGAGTCAGCCTAGGCATAGTAGTCAGAAAGGGTAGAGGGAACCAATCAGGATTAGGTAGGAGAAGAGGAATCGGAGGAGGGGGATTACGGTAGGCTCAAAGGTGGGACATACCTCTCAACCTCTCTTCACCAAAATGTGTGACAAGATATGTGACAAATAAGCAAAATGTGTGACATATCATCAAACACGGCATGGCAAGCTCAGAACACTATTGCTGTCAGTGCACTAATGTTAATAATGTTTGCTGATAATTGAGCATATTAGATAATTATGAATTTCTGCTTTAAAACCTCTGTGAGAAATGTGGAATATCACTGCCATGATGTGGGACAAAGGATTTCTGAGAGTTAAAACGAGTGACGTACCTCGTAATGTGTGACAGTTGAGAGGTATAGTGGGTGGTATATGGAAGTCAGCGGGTGAAGCTTTGTCAGGGAAAGTGTGAGAGGAGAAAAGTGAGCAGGCAGGTGGGCAGACATGGGCAGGTGGTGAGCAGGGAGTTTTGCATCAAATTGTAGAGTGAAGGAAGAACCTTGGCAAGCCTAGGGTTCTGGTACCTGCTAGGCTAAGAGTGGCTGTGGCGGTGTACAAGAGGGGAGATGGTCTTTAGGAACATAGCTTTGGGGAGCAGAGGTGTGCTGGCTCATGGGTTAAGACTGGCAATAGCAATGTACAGGAGGGTGGATAGACTTCCTTAGCTCGGACTTGAAAGGCCCAAGTTGGGTAAGGCTTGTGGTGGCGGTTGGTAACTCATTTATCCAAGCAGGGGCCCTGGCTGCAAAGGCTCGTCTCCCCAAGGCAATCTTTCTGAGTAGAACAGCTAATGCATGTTTGGTAACACTTCTTGTGACATGTTCAGCTGGAGCAGGATGGAATAAGGCTTGAATACAGGGAGGTGCATGTCCGAGTAGGGCCTTCTGTCCCAGGATGCAGGCATGGAGCGTAATGCGGTCCATAAGTGGGAGCCATTCTGTCCGTATGTACGGTTCATATGTATGCAATAAGCGATCTGCCCCAATGCAAACCTACAGGCTTTATTTAAGGAGGCGTGCACTTTGAGCAGGCTAGTTTCAGTGGTGGCCCCATAGACTGCATTCCTATAGTCCAGGATTGGAAGGATTGTACCTCTGACTGCCTGTGTCCTGGCCTCTTAAGCAAGACAGAACTAGTGCCTGTACAGAGCCCCTAGTTTCCTATTGACTGCCGTGGTAATATTGAGTATATGTTCGTTGAACGATAAGGACTCGTCTATGATGAGACCAAGATACCGGAAGGAAGTTACCTGCTCCAGGGTGGTGTGAGAGCTGCAGGTAATTGAGAGAGGTGTGGTGGACCTCTTCTTTTGTCGTCCGGCAAAGAGCATTGCCTTAGTTGTTTTTTTTTTTTTTCCCACTATTGAGCACCATCATGCTGTCCTTGAACCATTCTTGTAGAAGGTTAAAGTTGTTCTGCAACTCCTTAGTCAGTGCTTCCTGGCAGAAGTTTCGTGAGAATAGCACTGTCTCATCTGCATATAGCAGGATCTCGGACGTGGGGCAGGCATCAGGGAGGTGGTTCACAAAGATGCTGAAGAGGAGAGGGGCCCAGTATAGTCCCCTGAGATACACCTACTGACACCTCACAGGTGTTGGAGGTAGCACCGTTAATTTGGAATTTTTGAGATCACCGGATAAATAGCTGGAGAACCACTGGACTGAGCCAGGGGACAACCCTAGGCATCTTAACCTGTGAAGCAGCAGCTGGTGGTCCACGAGGTCAAAGGCTTTGGTTAGGTCTATAAAGATTGCCCCAACCAGCTGACCCCGGTCGAGTGCCTCATGTATGTGTCCAGTGAAATTAATAAGGGCGGTATTAGTACTGTGCGGTCTACGAAAGCCAGGCTGTTGGTGGGAGAGGAGGTTGTATTTGTGCAGATGGTCCATGAGTTGGTCAGCTATGATTCTTTCCAGAGCTTTTGAGAGTGGCGAGAGAATTTGAGATGGGCCTATAATTTGAGACTAGTGACCGGTCACCCCCTTTCTGCACAGGTGTGACCAGGGAGGTTTTCCATGTGGAGGGGAAGGTAGCCAGTCGGAGTGGCAGGTTGAATAGCTTGTTGATGGGTCTGATGACCTCGGGAAGGGTTGTAGAGATTAGTTTCGTGTCTATACAATCACCACCCGTCCTAGTTTTGCCAAGGACTCTGGTAAGGTATTATTTTGTTCCATTGATGGTTACCCTTCTGAAGTAAAAGGCTGGAGAGGCCCTGGTATTGGAGGAAGAGGGCGAGTGGTCAGAAGTTGCTTTTCCATCTGGGTACATAGCCGGTTTTGGGGGAAGGATGGCACTGTAATCCGTAAATGCCTTGTTGAAAATATTAGCCATACTATCTGCATCAAGTATTACTTCATCATTGTGGTGAAGCACGGAAGGGGGGATCTGTCGCCACTTCCAATGAGTTTTTTTTATAGATGCCCAGTATTTCCTGCCATCACCCAAGCATTGAGATTGAAGGTTTTTGTGGTAAGTAGCCTTTGCCTGTTGGATAGCCCAAGTGCACCTGTTTCGGGCCACTTTGTAGCTTTGGATATCCGTAGCAGTCCCAGTTGCTGTAGCCCGGTGCCAAAGTAGATCACATTGTCACATGAGGCTTAGGATTTGTGGGGTGGCACAGTCCATGCTGCAGCATTTAATCAGTTTCTTTCAAAACGGGGTGAATTTATCTGCTGCCGTGTTGAAGTGGTTGAGAAAGAGCTCCAGTGCTGTGTCAACAGAGGGGCATGAGTCAAGGAAGCTGCAGTCTACCTCTTTGAGGTAATTCCTAAAGCCACCCATTGCGGAATTTTTTATGACTTTGTTCCTCACCGTTCTAGGGAGAGACTTAGTCTGTTTAGTCGTCCACTCACATTGGACAGGTGAGTGGTCACTGAGGGTGTCAGAGAGCACCTTGATATTCTTTAGCCGCTCCGGGTGCATTGTCAGCACTCAGTCAGTCAGTGTGTTGGAGCCTGTGTAGTAATTTGTGCGGGTGCAGCTCTTGACCATCTGTGTTAGATATAGCCCCAATGCCAGATGTCTGTGTGCGGAGCTGGAGCTGGCAAGCTAGTTGGAGTTAGTCTCCAAGTACGATTGTTTCTTTATACTGGCTGGCCTGGGTGCAGAGGTTAGCAAAGGCTTCTAGCCCCACTTGCTGCCGCCCTGGTGGGATGTATACAGAAATAACAATCTGACCTTTACCCCGTTTGCCTGTCAGGAATTTTATAGCTAGGCATTCACAGTCATTATTAGTGGCTGACAATTGGACTTTGTGGCATTGCAGATTGTTCTGGGTATAGATTAAACATCTACCTCCTTTTTTTCCAGCCTATGTAGGTTGTAGCCAGATATGGAGACTGCTGATTCGGGTGTGCGTGTTGTGAGCCAAATCTCTTAACACATTGTCAGTCTGGGTAAGTGTCACCCAAGCCTCAAGCTGTGTCAGTTTGGCTAGGAGGCTGCATATATTCAATATTTAAGATATAAAGCGTCTGTTCTACTTTAGTGTCTTAACATTTTTAAATATCCTGTCTGACCCATTTTAGTTGGGTGGTTACTGTTTTATCTTCCTGGTTTAAAAACATTTGTGGGGTTTGCAGTGTTTGTTGCAACTCTAATAAATGTGCTTACCGTTCCTTTTTTCTTTCTGGATGAATTTGCAAGGAGTTCTCCCCAAAGGGCAGTTTTAATTTTATCCCATAGGATAGGAGGAGGAGGAGGAGGAGGAGTGTCATGTCTAAGGTTGTCTGATTTTATCTGAGGGAGGTGTTCTTCAACCAGTTTGTTGGGTCCTGGAGAAGCGATATGATGAGCCTCCAATAGATGTCCTGATGGGGTGCCCTAAGTTAAAAATTTGTGTGCACTGGTGCATGGTCAGTAAGTACATGTGGGCTGTGGGACACATCATTGCACGATATCAAGGTGTTTCACTTTTTTTTTTTTTTAGCTTGTTTCTCCCCACCCTGGCCCTGGTCAGCCCTCATCCGGCCGCCGCCCATCACCTCCGTTCCTTCAGTCCCTCACCCCTGTAACCCACCCCCCGTGGCAGGACAGTGGGGACTCCCACCCGCCGACAGGATCCAGTTTTGGGACGTTACCTCGGGAATGGAGCGCAGCAGGAATGGTAATCAAGCCGCAACAACCAGCCACCGGGATCTTTTCTCATTTTCTCTTTCCCCTGTGGGAATCGGGCATACAGTGATGCCTGCGGCAGGCGCTTCTCGCACCCGCGCGCGGCCTCACCAAATATCTGCCCTGCTTCTGCCCCACTAGTGTTGCAGGAGTGTAGTGCCGAGCCCCAGCCTTCGCCAAGGTTCAGGCATTTGCAGACTGAGGTTACCCCCCCTTCCCAGAGATGGAGAACTGTCTGAACGCTCGATCCATCTCCTCCCTGCTGACCTCTGGTGGCCTGCGCTCATTCCCACATGTGGGTCTCTGGCATGGCATGATGTGTGGCATCCAGTGCCTCAACCCTCAGCGCCACCGGGCAGGCTGAGGTTCTTCATGTTAATAAATGTATAATCGAGCCTTGCTGAAATCCCGTGTTAGGAGTAAGATAGTTGTATTCCTGTGAAGTTGGGAAAGGGTGTCCCCAAATGTCTATAATGCCTAGATGAGGTAAGGTACTTCGCAGACATTTTTGGAGCGAGGAGCCTGTATGCTGCACAGGTCCTGAGGTGTCTAGGGTAAAAGATAGTGTAGTATTTAAGTCCCCCCCCACACAATTAGTTGGCCCTGTAGGGCAAGTATTAACTGGTTAAGAAATCTCTGTGTTAGATTTATTTCCAATCCCAGAGGAAAGTATATACTAGCTAATGTTACCGGAGTGTCATAGAGTTTGTCTATTGCTATGGCAAACAATCCCTCTGAGTCAGCTATTTGTTCCTGAAGAGCAAAGGGGACCCATTTTGAACGAGAATCACCACTCCACACCTATGACCTGATCTATGTGAAGAAGCCGCTATCACTTGCAATCTTTTTGTTTAGAACTTTGCAAGCCAGAGCACCCCCTGACATGATCCTATCTGGAAATGCCACAACCCAGAGCCCTAAAGAGATGGCAGAAATGTTTAATGTGGCATTCACTGACCTGACCTCTGTTCTACTACCTGAATATCTACCCACCCAGGAGTCTGGAGCCCAGCTGAAATATGCCGGCTCTACTCAGCCTAACCCCAACTTACCTCAGTTCTACTTCAGGCAAGTCACAGTGTCAGAGGCTAAAAAGTATGTAAAGAGGGTCTTTGGCAAAACTAGGGTTGGAGGGGATACCATTGGCATGAAAATCCTAGCCCTCACCCTAGACGAGATTGCCCATCCTATAACAAAGGTCTTTAACTTGTCACTCAGGACAGCTGTATTTCCAAACAAATGGAAGATTGCACTAGTCACTCCAGTTCATAAGAGCGGTGATGGGACTAATTATTCAAATTATCGACCCATTTCAATATTGTCCCCACTCTCCAAAGCATTGGAGCGCATTGTTTTGAACCAATTAACAGACTACCGTAAAAAATGTAACATACAGTGTCCAGAACAACACGGCTTCAGGAAAGCACACAGCACTACGTCTGCACTCATAGAATTTATCAGCTATTTATATGAGACCCTGGACAAAGGTAACCTAGTGAGGTCTACCTTCATAGACCTCATTAATGCTTTCAGCACTTAACCATCAAATTCTCATAACCAAACTACTGGCCCTGGGGTTGTCCCCAGAAACAGTGACATGGTTTCAAAGCCACCTCTCACAAAGAACTGAGTATAAAACTAAACGGGGCAGTGTCTGACCCAAAAATGGTCTCCCTTGGAGTCCCTCATGGGTCAGTCCTCGGCCACTTACTATTTAGCTGATTTATAAACTCCGTGCCCCAGGTCTCTCCTGCTAACATGATACTGTATGCCGTTACATTCTATCATCGGATTGGATTCTTTTTTCACACCTGAAATCTGTTTGTTAAATCATTTTTCCCAGGGATATGAGTAAGCAGAAGAAAGCGTATATGGCTATTATTTCTGCTGCAGCTAAGGCGGTTATCCTGAGACATTGGATAGATGCGACAACACCTTCAGTTATTGAATGGTACAAGGAAATTTTGCTTGCATTACAGCTGGAATTACATATAGCGAAAATGAACAATAGGGTACATTCTTACAACATCAAATGGAGCCTCCTAGACACTGTCTTAGTTACTTGGAAAACCTAATATACCAAAGTGGAAAGATCTTCCTTAACCTGGGTCACCTTCAGAGTTTTATAAGGAATATCTGTGGTTCTTTCTATAAATAAATGTATACTGGGAGGGGGTTAAGGGATCAGGGTGTGGATTTGATAATGTTTTAAGTAGATAATGTTAAAAAACATTGTTGTAATTGTCCATTTATATAGTATTAGCCTTTATCATACAGATGATTGAGATAAATGCTTGTTTCATTTCCTGTGAAGGCCTGGTCAAGGTCGTAATCTCATTGTAATGTGGCAGTCTTACCAAAATATATTGAATAAAAAAAAAAAAAAAAAAACACGAAAAGCATGCTGTTCTTTATACCCCACGTGGAGAAAAAAAAAAAAAAGGCAAGTCCACTATCAATACACAGTCGTGACAGTATGCAACTTGAACAAGTAAGCTCATTTAAGTATCTTGGAGTGTACCTAGATGAAACCCTCTCCTTTACGCCTCACACAGACCATGTTGTCAAATCAGTCAGTGTTAAGCTAGGTGTACTTTATAGGCACAGGAACTGTGACACCCAGTGCCTTGCGGCTAGCCATCAGTAGTTCATTACTGTCCTCAGTTGACTGTGGGCTGGGTTATTTACAGTACTGCAACAGACGCAGCTCTAAAAAGGATTAAGTTGCTACTCAACAAGGCGTGCAGGCTCGCCCTCAGAACAGACTAACACATACATGTACCCTGTACTCTCAAACCGGCTAGCTCCCCTACACAGCAGGATCAGATATCAAATATGTCTGCTGGTGCAAAAAAAGAATTAAACCTAACCCCTGCCCACCCTAAAGAAATGTTTTCCAACTGACTAAAACCACTGAATGTGCCAGAAGTAGAACTAGGAATGCTCTCCAGGTCTCCTTTAGACACACCACCCTAGCACAAAGATCCCTAGCTTATAGGGGCCCTAAATGGTTAAATGGACTCCCTAACACCCTTCACGAGTTCAGTATAATTGCCCCTTTCAAAGTGTCACTCCGGAGCCACCTATCCCAGTCTGGTGGATGTGACTGCTATACCCACCCTCCCCCTCTCGGACAGGCAGCACATCTTCCCTCCAACCTCCATTACCTCGCCTAAGTTTCTCTTCCAACCTGTAGCACGTAAATAAAACATGACGACACCATGTTGGCTGCTTACTTGCCCCTTCATGTCCTATTGTATTTGCATCTCTTTGTCCTATGTACTACACACAATTGTCTGTACAACTTTGTTTGATTCACTGAGGAACTGCTGTACTTATGTTTAACTCTAAAGTGTCTCTACACCTTGATTTCTGCCGTGGAACCTTTGTAAATGAGCTGTCTAGCTCAAAGGTTATGTAATCCGACTCTGCAATTTAAAAAAAAAAAAAAAAAAAAAAATTGTTCTGCCACTGAAAGGTGGATTTCTTGTAGAAACATGATCTCTGACTTTCTCCCTTTTCAACTGTTGCACTAGCTGATATCTCTTTTATGGGGTTATGAATTCCATTTATATTACCAGAACTACAGGGCAGCCAGAAATAGGTGCATGTACCTAACCAGGATTGCTAAAGCAAAATACTATAAGGAACAGATGGACATGAACTGGGGAATGGAAAGAGATTCTGGGAAAACATAAATGACCAGCTCGGGAAAGAAGATGGGAAATAACCTATGATGCTAAACATTTATGGTACCTCCATAGTTGATCCTTACGCCATCGCAGAATCATTCAGTTCAGCTTTCACGGATGTAAGTTCCATTCTCTCCCCCGGCTACCTCAATCCCACTGTCCCTTCTCCAAAAACGTCTGGTCCCAACTCCAACCACCCAAACTTCTGTTTCAAACGTGTTACTCTCGAGGAAACCAGGACTTGTATACAAAATGTCCTAGGCAGGGCTAGAAATAATTTTTTTGAGTTGCCTGTCCGAGGGACAGGTGGGACATAAATTTTGCCTGTCCCACAAAACTTTTGCCTGTCCACACTATTTTTACATAATTTTTTTCACTCTCTGTTCCCCTTCTGCACAACTGCCTTGTTTCAGATTTTTTTTACCTTGTTTTAATAATCCACTGCAGGGTGTGGGTTATGGTGGGATTTACCAACTTCTGGTGTGAAGTCAAGTCACTGGGCCTTCGTCCTCATGACCAAACTATACCAGCAGTAGGTAAATCCCACTATAACCGACACACTACTGTGGATTATTGCTTCAATGAATAAGCAAGCACCCAGTGCCCCAGTCCTCCAAGCTGTAGGTAAGAAGCAGGACCCCACAAGAAACAAGATGTTGCATCTCAGCTGGGCTATCCTGGATAAACTAAAATAAAAAATAAAGAACGTTTTGAGCTCTCCAACAGAGTACTGTACTTTTTATCAAGATTTTATTCTCCACAGTAACCTGGCTGCCATGGGGAAGGGAGTGTCTGCCAACTTCTCTGCATCCTCTGCTGTACTAATGCTTCAGTGCTTTTTGGAGTTGGGCAGGTTGTAGGAGAATATATCCTTCCCTGGTTTAGTGTTGAAGGATGTTTGGCAGTGGTAACTCTTACACAATACCTGTAACCTGTCACACTATGTTTTTTCTCAGAATGAGCATGCATATGTGAATAAATATACTTTTACATTCTGGAGAAAAATCATGTGGCAGGTTACAGGTAAGGTATTGTACAAGTGAACACTGCCAAACATCCTTGAACACTAGAGCAGGAAGGATATATTAAACTCCCCCAAAAAAAAAAAAAAAAAAAAAAGGCATTGAAGCACTAGTACAGCAGAGGATGCAGAGAAGTTGGCAGACACTCTCTCTCTATGGCAGCCATGTTATTGTGAACAATAACATCTTGATAAAAAGCACAATATGATGAGAGCTAAAAAAAAATTAAATGTAAAATTACATACTTGACTTTCACAGGCTATTACAGTGTACACACACTGTACCTCTTCCAGCAAAGCTGAAACTGCAGTAAGGGTACAAGTCTGTCATGCTATACAGTTCCACTGAAGACAGCTAGATTCTTCCCCCTCCTTCTGTATGCTGCTCAATTTAGACTGCTCATACTTAAACTGGCTTCCTTTGATTAAATATTTCCAAACTTCTCATCATTGTTTGAGTACTTCCCCCACTCTCTCTCTCTTCATGTGCTCTGGTGTCAGTTTACATACTCCACCAGTCCCTACCTCTCTTTACATGAACTCACTGTAAACGTAGTCGTATCTTTTTCTTTTACTCTCGATAGCAAAATGAATTTCAGCTATCCAGCACGTTTTGCTTATTCACACCCTTCCTTTTCTGCTGACTGACCTGTCCGTATCCAGTTTCAGCTCTCCATCTTTTGCATATTTCCCGCCCCTTCCATTTTGTGCTTGCTAACTCGTCCTCATGAAGTTTCAGCTCTAGGAGTTTCGGCTTTCCAGCAGCGCGTTTACATATTTCATGCCCCTTTCCCTTTCTGCTCGCCGAATCGACTCGCTCACATCCCATTTCGGCACCATGCGTGATTTACTTACTGTGGAGTGCAGGCACACAAGGAGCTACTAGGAGCGCCCTTAACTTGCTGCCTCTTAAAGCGGCAGGCGCCAATTACCAAAACAGAAGCGCAGATTAGCGCTCAGCGCCCCCTTATTTCGAGCCATGTGGTGCATCTTCAGATCATGAGGTCCTGACATCCCTTTTTCCTAAACAGAGTGCCGTGGTTGGGTCCTAGCACCCTAATAGGTGTAGCAAAGTTTTATAAAGCAGAACTGCCTGTCCAAGGGACAGGCAAACAAAATAAAACGCCTGTCCCAATGAAAAAACGGCTGTCCGAGACGGGTGGACAGCCGGTTATTTCGAGCCCTGGTCCTAGGCAAGACGAGGCTAGGCAGTGATAAATTTGACATGAAGCTTGTGGCATTAGCTCTTGACGAACTCCTGATCCACATCACTAAAATCTTCAATAAATCTCTTGCCTTGGCAAAATTCCCATCTGTCTGGAAGATGGCACTGGCGACTCCTGTATTCAAAAGTGGGGATCAATCCAGCCCTGCAAACTACCAGCCCATCTCAATACTATACCCCGTCTTAAAACTTGAGGGGATTGTAGTTGATCAGCTCACGGACTACCTCCAGAAGTATGATCTACAATGTCCCCAGCAGCACGGCTTCTGGAAGAGCCATAGCACGGAAACTGCCTTAATTAAATTTTCTGACTATGTCCATAAGACTTTAGATGGTGGCAAATTAGTGGAATCTATATTTATAGATCTCACCAAGGCCTTTGACACAGTCAACCACCTTATTCTGATCGAGCAGCTGCTTTCACTGTGGCTGGCTCCTGAGACAGTCCATTGGTTCCAGAATTATCTATCCCACAGGACCCAAAGCATCAATCTAGGGACGATCACCTCCTCCGCCAAGGAAGTCACATGCAGGGTACCACAAGGATCAGTCCTAGGTCCCTTACTTTTTAGTTTATTTCTGAATAACCTTCCAGCTGCATGCAGGAGTAAATTAATTCTGATGCAGATGACTCGGTCATTCTTAGCAGTGGCTCCCAGCTTGACCTACTTCAAAAAGTATTACAGTCCACCTTCTTCCAGCTGCACGATTGGTTCAGCTCTCGGAAATTGCTACTCAACTACAAGAAGACAACAACTATGCTGTTATCAAGCCACCAGCATAAGAAAATGTACCGATTACTGACCATTGTCAACAATAAGGCAGCTACCCTTGAACAGGTGCACTCATTCAAGTACCTTGGGGGTCACGATCGATGATACCTTCTCTTTCACGCAGCATATAGACCAGGTGGTAAAAGCCGTTGACTCCAGATTGGGTGCACTGTATAGACACAAACGATACCTGATGCCCTCTGCTGTCTATCTGTAGCTCAATTTTGTCAATAATTGATTATGGCGTGGTCGTCTGCCGTGCAGCCTTGGGCACAGCACTCAGGCGGATAGTCACTGCTCTCAACACGGCCTGCAGACTCACCCTGGGAGCCGATATTCTAACACACTCTTGTTCGCTTTATGAACAAACCAATTGGCTAAGCCTGAGTAATAGGATAAAGTTTCAGACATGTCTCTTGGCAAAAAAAAAAAAAACACTTCTAGGAAAAAAACCCTCCATGCATGCAAGTCAGTCTATCAGACTAGAGGTATGGCACGGTGTCCTCTGGATGTCCTCTTCAGAAGAACCTCACTTGGACAGCGGTCCTTTGCATATAGGACTCCACTTTGGTTGAATGAGATCCCCTCGCAGATACTTAACCTCGGCATCCTCCCTACCTTCAAAGTTGAACTGAAACACCACCTTACCTTAACCGGACTCTGTGTCTGCATGCCTACGACCTGATCTAGGTCCCGGGCTGCAGACTACACTTCTCAACTGGATCTGTTTGGTAGACGATGGAATTGCCTATCCCCTCCTTTGATTTATGAGTTCCCCTTAGCCCTTATGGCACTTAATCACCTCTGGCTGTCCAAACTTTTCCCTCTGCCCCTCCTCCTTACCCTCATACCCTTGCTACACCCACCCTCTCTCGCCAAGCACCCCCCACCTCCAACTCTACATCCTTTTGGTCCACTACCTCTGCCCCTGCTTTCACTCTCTTCTGCCCTAGCACTGTTTCCTTCACTCTATGTTCCCTTGCTGTTCCTTACCCCCCCCCCACCTATCCTCTTCATCACTATTTGCTATCCAGACAATGCCTTTTTACTGGCTGCTTTCCATAGCTACTAGTCTGCATTTTCTGTAAACTTAAATTTTGTAATCTGTGTCCAAAATGTTCCCATTTTTTTTTTTTATACTCTAGTTTATTGACAACAGATGGGTACATATTCATTTATATTTATCAGACCCAGTAAGCTGCCAATTCAGGTTGCAGCTAGTACACAGTACATTAATTATTCCTCATAAGTTTACTGCTTCTTAGGTTTACACAGTACAATTTTATCACATTGTTCACTTTATACAGGATTCAATACAATTAATGATCTTGTCACCTCAAGTTTTAGTAAGCCAACCTCAGATAGTTGTTCTCCCGCCCACTGCCCTCTTCTCTCCTCTCCCCCAGCCAGGCCCTCCCCCCCACCCCGACTCAGAGAGATGTTTCTAGGTGTGTGTCTCCAAAGACACCACCTTGTCCATCTTCTTGTGTATACGCATGCTTTTATGATTAAGTTTGAAGGTTAACTCTTCCATCTCTGAAATCTCAAAATTGTCTTGTGCCAAGTCTGTAGTGGGGGGGGGGGGGTCTGGTCTGCGCCAAGAGCGAGTTATGGTTTTATGTGCTGCTACTAGAAGTAGTACCCATAGATAGAGGGCGTCAGTTCCGCCAAGACCTGGGGAAGGTATACCCAAAATCAAGTTTGTACATCCCAAAGGTTGATCTTTTGAAAAAATATCTGCTAGGGCAGTCTGTATCCCCTCCCAGAAGATTCCCAACTTCGGGCAATTCCAGAAGACATGTAAGTAGGTCGCCCCCTGTTCATTACACTGTCTCCAACATTCTGAAGTCTGCATGGGATCTCTCTTGTGAAGAACTGCCGGTGTGAGGAAGAAGCATGTCTTTACCCTCCATTCAAACTCCTGCCAGTAAGGGGAACTTGTGGTTTTTGTGGTGACATGAAAAGCCCTATTCCAGTCCCTCTCCTCCAGGCCAAATCCGCTCTCCTCCACCCACCTAGCCTTAATTCTATGTAGGGGGTCCTTTTTAAGTCATGATATTGCTTTATAGATGATTGAAATTAGCCCTTTCTGGGTCTGACCTGACAGAATTGTTCGAATGCAGTCCAGAAGGTGGGCCGCTCTAGGCGAGGTGTGGTCTAGGCTCTGACACTGGTTTATATATGCTCTCACTTGCAAAAATCTGAAGTGGTCCACCTCTCTGAGCGTATAAGTGTCTCTGAGTGAGGCGAAGGCGAAAACCTGTTCTCCCTGGATAAATTGTTCTAAGTGCGTTAAGCCCAGTCTTTCCCAGGTCCTGAAGTTATGATCTAACTTTGCTGGAAGGAAGTCAGGGGCCCATGCTATTCTAAACAGGGGCCAGAGAGCCTGTCTAGTTATATTTTTGCCAGATCCTGTGTGTGGCGGTTATAGTGTTTCTAACAGCCATAAGTGGGTGTAGAGGTATTCCTAACTGGCTTCTAGGTGTCAGGACTCTCACGTCCAAAGGAACCTCCCCCTCTGTCTCTTCTAGTTCAATTGTCTTCCAGTTTGAGAAGTATGAAGGAATGGACCAGGACAGGGCCATCTTTAATTGGGCTGCAAGATAGTAATCCTCTGAATCCGGCAATGATCTACCCCCTTCCCCCCTATGCGCCTGAAGCACTCTAAGGCTTATCCTAGGCCTTTTGCCATTCCAAATAAATTTGGATATTAGTTTATGCCATTTAAAGAATTGGGATTTACTTATATGTACTGGCAGGCATTGAAACAAGTAGAGGAACCTAGGAAGAACATTCATTGTTATTATCTGGATTCTAGAGTACATTGGTAGGTTGATTAGAGACCATTTCTCAAAATCTTTTTTAATCTGGTCTATTAGGGGAGTATAGTTAGCCTCGAAGAGCTGGGAGGGGTGTTCAAAATGTTCCTTGTTATGCCTATGTATATGTTATGTATGTGTTTGTATATATTACCCGCAATGATCACCTTCTGCCTTGTACCGTATCACTTTCTGTTGACGTGGAACCTTCAAAAAAGGGCATCTTGCTCAAAAGTTATTTCCGAAGAATAAATAAAAATAAATAAATATTAAAAGAGGACATTTTATAAATATCAGAGTAAGCAAGGAGGACAGAATGGGAGGAATATCTTCAGAAAACCAGGGAGACAAAGAGGACCATCAGGGAGGTGAACGCAGACACACAGCTGCACATCACGGAGGGGGTGAAGAACAGAGAAAACAGTTTTTTAGATATATTTAGTGAAAAATGTAAAAAGGGAGGGGGAATCATACAGCTGATGGAGGGGGGGTAGGGTGATAGAAGAGAATGGGCAAAAGGCCGCCGTTCTGAATGACTGCTTTTGCTCAGCCTTCACTAAGGAGGAAGGTGGGCCCCTGCCTGAGAGCAGCATCAAATCGGCCACAGAGGCAATCCCGAATATGAGTCGGCTGTTGCTTACTAGGGAAAGAGTCCTGAAAGGGCTGGCAGCCCTCAAGATAGATAAGGCCCTGGGTACAGATGGGTTGTATCCAAGGATACTGAGGGAGTTAGAAGCAGAACTGACTGAATCACTGACTGGGCTGTTCAGCTGCTCACTAAGGACTTGGGACGTCACAGGGGATTGGAAGTTACCAGATGTGTTGCTATATAGGGGTGGGGGATGGGAGCAACCAGGAAATGATAGACCTGTTAATCTGACCTCCATCGTGGGGAAGCCGATGGAATTCCTAACTAGAGGACCTCGTAGAATACCTGGAGAGTAACGGACTCCAGGACAACAGACAGCATGTTTTTTTTTTTGTGTAGGAAAGTCTTATCAGACCAACCTGACAGTTTTCTTTGACGGGGTGACTAAGGAGATAGACAAGGGCCACTTGGTGGATTTGTGCTTTGATTTCAGTAAAGCCTTTGATTCGGTACCACACAAGAGATTAAGGAAAAAGAAGACCGCTAATTTGCTAAAACTCTAGTGAGCTGGGTGGGTAACTGGCTAGCAGGAAGGTGACAGAGGGTGGTGGTCAGTGGGGTTAAATCAGAAGAGAGGAAGGTAATGAGTGGTGTTCCACAGGTATCTGTCCTGGATCCGGTTCTCTTCAACATGTTCATTAGTGACATTGGTGAAGGAATCTGGGGCAAGGTGTGGTTCTTCATGGATGACACAAAACTATGTGGGAGGGTGGATAGTGAAGAAGGAATATGCAGAAGGACCTGCAAAAATTGGAGGGGTGGTCAAAGGTCTGCTAGTTAAAAATTAAGTGCAAAAAAAAAAGTTCAACATAGTGCATCTAGGGGAAAAGAACACCATGACGGAGTAGTGGATAGGAGAGGAGAGGAGAGACTTAGCACTACAGATGAGGAATGGGTTCTGGGAGTTACCATCAGCAACTCCCCTAAAAACAAACCAGTCAGTGCAATAATGCGTATTGCAAGGCCTACAGGATGCTGGGATGTATCGGGAGGGGGATCGATAGTAGGAGAAAAGAGGAAATACTACCCCTTTACAGATCCCTGGAGAGGCCTCACCTGGAGTACTGTGCCCAGTTCTGGAGTCCCTACCTCAGAAAAGACAAGGACAGGTTAGAGACAGTGCAACACAGAGTGACCGAAATGATTCAGGGACTGCAAGGTAAATCCTAGGAGGAGTGCCTCAGGGCACTGAATTTGTACTCATTGGAAACCAGAAGGGAGAGGGGAGATAGGATTGAAACCTTCAGATTCCTCAAAGGAATTAATAAAGTGAACTGCAGGGAATTATTTAGCCTGAATACCAGCTCACAGTCATGAGATCACGAGTGGGAGTTGGCAGGTGGGAGGTTCAGGAGGGACATGAGGAAGTACCTCTTCACAGAAGGGGTGGTGGAACCCTGGAACAGTGTGCCAGCCGAGGTGGTGGGAGTGAACACAGTAAAGGGGTTCAAACAGGCCTGGGATAGAATGAAGGGAATAGTGGTTACCTGGACCAACAGGACCAGGGAAGAAAATAGGCATAGGTCTGGGAGGGTTAGTACCCCTGGGGAAGCATTGGATTCAAACGAAGGTTCCAGGGATTTAGGGAGTTTGGGCAGACTGGATGGACCATTGATCTTTTTCTGCTGTCACTGTGTATGTTTGTTTTTAAGTGGAATTACTTTTGAGAAGTTTTTTTTATGCTCCACGCAAGGGGTTTTTATACACTGAATATTAGCCTACCTGTCCATGAAAAGTATTTAGTGAGAGATAGTTGGAGAAGGATAGAGTGAGTGGAAAAAGGAAATGGAGGTAGATGGGGGACAAATTTTTGAGAACAGTTCCAGGAGGCCACAGATGAATGATGATCAAACCATTGAAAACGTGGGGGGCGCTGTGGAGCCCGAGCAATATGGCCGCTGGGATTTGAAACTCCTCAGAACTATACAGTATAACGTTGTTTTATACCAGTTGCAACTGCAAGACTATAGCCACAAACTACATTTTTGGGCTTCGGAACATCATTGGAGTAAAAATGGGGAATCCCAAAAAGGAGAAACATGTGAGAGATGGTGCAAAAACCAAAAACTCTTCAGCTCAACCAGCAACGCGGTCGGTGCAAGGTCGCATTCTCCTGGAGCCAGGTAGTGGTTGAGAGGAGACCCTGCAGACGTTGGGGAATAAAATGAACAGGATGTTGGCTGTCATGGCTGGATTGTCTGACCGCTTCGATGCCCTGACAAACAGGGTCACCATATTGGAGACAGAAGCCGGATCAACACAAACGGAGGTCCACGAGGCTAAAAAGCAGTCTGAATCAGCATTGGGTACCGCAGCGACTTTGGAGAAGGAGAACGCGCATTTGCGGTCCCGGCTCGAGAATTTGGAAAATCTAGCTAGAGCAGCTAACCTCAGGATTATTGGGATGCCAGAAAGAGTGGAGGGGGATCACTTCATCCTTTTCCTCAAAGAATGGCTCGAACAACTTGTCGGTCAGCCTTTACAGGACAGGGTGCGGACTATTAAGAAGGCCTACACGGTGGCCTCCCGGAGCAGGCCCATCAGTACTGATGCACCCAGGGCGATAGTCGCCGTGTTGGACAATATGGGGACTAGAGACTTAATACTAAATGTGACCAGGCAAAAACCTGCACTCTTGCAGGATGGACAGTGGGTCTTCCTCTTCCCCGACCTAAGCTATGCGACCTGTCAGAAAAAGAAGCGCTTCAACGGTATCCGGGCGATGCTTCGTGAAGCTGGTATTGTGCACAACATGCTGTTTCCAGCCAGACTCCGGCTGGTGCACGAACAGAGAGTTTTCAATTTTTCTGATGTTATGGAGACCCTGAAATGGGTTCAAAAACATGCCCAACCTTCCAGAAGGAGACGTGAACCCTCTCAATCTACATCGGAGGACGAGGATGGAGCAGAAACATAGTGAGAGACTCTGGGTGATATTTGCAATAACAAAACTGTATATTTAGCATTAACATTATTATTTATTTTTTTTTTTTTCTTGTTCTGGTTTAGGATACACTGCAGTTCTTGTGAGTTCATAGGGGATATCTGGAGACAAAAAGGGCAAAGATTGGGGTAATTTGTTATTAATCTCCTAAATCTGGAGTAGATTTCTTGCAGTGCTAGATTATTTTATTGCTGATTGCAATGTTAAGACTTATAGTGACGGTATGGAACAACGTTTTATAAGTGGATTTTCCATGCAGTTTCTAAACAAAATCCCATTTGTATTGTACCTTTTGATACCTTTCTAATGGTTCAGCATGCAATGTTATATCTTCCCTTAGTGGGAAGAGGAACTCGGGAATAATTTCAGTTAAAATGTTTTATTAAGCATGCGGCTCATTGGCTTTAAATGCATAGCTTACATCGGAATTTTAAAAGTAAGAATATATTATATTTCTGGGTTCCCCCCAATGCTGTACCTTATGGATGTCCGTTGAATTACTTAAATGCTTGTATTAAGAGGGATGGCGCCCTCGTGTGGCTATTTTACATATCCTTATGTACTAAATCAGGAAAAGAACTGTGCGTTTACTATGATACTAATACATATAAAGTTTAAAAAAAAAAAAACATGGGCACCAGAGAGCTAGCTTCCAGGCAGGATATTTTCTACACTAGCTCTGCATCAAGACCTACTTTTCAGCCTAAATTTATCCTATTAGAGTGCTGATTTTATAATTTGAACAATATAATTGGACTTCTTCTTGTCTGAGCTTCGCAAGGATACCAGATTCAGACATGGGGCGAACCAAGAACACTCGGCAAAAAGCATTGGGTCCCATGCGGCCTGATGCATCACAGCCTCCAGCAAGCCTGTGCCTAGAGTTGCCGGAAACCTCTCCCTCTGCAATCTCCAAGGAACCACCATGACAAGCTAACATACTAAAAAGCCAGCAGAATAGCTCAAATGGTCTGTCTTGTCTGCTCGATAGCCAGCAACCTAATTGCTGCCCGCCTCCCCACCCCCCAGGAGTGTCTTCTCTAGATTGTTTCCCAGCCCCTTCCCTTCTTGAAGCCCTCCACTGTGCCCTCCTCCACCAGCCTCCCGGGAAGCACATTCCACGGCTGTACCACCCTCTCAGTGAAAAAATGCTTCCTACATTCCCCCTGTAGTTTCCCCCCCTCCAACTTCCACTCATGACCCCTGGTCACTCCCCACTTCTTCAGCCTAAACAACTCCCTGGTTCCACTCCTAATTATTCCCTTTACATACTTGAAAACCTCTATCATGTCTCCCCTATCCCTCCTCTCCTCCAGTGAGTAAAGCCCAAGCTCTTCCAGCCTCTCCTCATAAGGCCTCCCCTCCGTGCCCTGAATCATCCTGGTCGCTCTCCTCTGGACCGTTTCCAGCAGTACTATGTCCTTCTTCAGGTGAGGTCTCCAGAACTGCACACAGTACTCAAACTGCGGGCTGACCAAGGCATTATATAGAGGGAGGATCACCTCCCTGCTTCTGGACGTATTTTCCCAGGCTATGCAACCCAGTATCCTGTTTGCCTTGGCTGTAATTCTTCTACAGTTTTCAGAGTTATTCATTTTGACATCTACCACCACCCCTAAATCCCCTTCTCTCAATGTGGCATGCAGTGTGACCACCCCCAGGGTGTATACATGGTCCGTTTTTTTTTGACCCCCAAATGAAGTACCCTACATTTCCCGGTATTAAATTTCAGTCCCCACCTCCTTGACCACCGATCCAGGGTATCCAGATCCCCCTGGACTGTCTCCCTCGCTTCCTCACTATCCACCGGTGCTCCCAATTTTGAATCATCCGCAAAAAGACTCAACCTATTCCTAACCCCCCCCTCCCTATATACGAGACGAGGGCATTGAACAAGAGTGGCCCATACTGAACCTTGAGGGACTCCACTGATTACCTTCCTAGGGGAGGCTATTAACCCACCCACCATTACCCTCTGTAAACGCCCCGAAAGCCAATTTTCAACCCAATTTAGCTCCTGTCCTCCCACCCCCATATCCCCCAATTTTGCTATCAGTCCATTATGAGGTACTGAATCAACATCTTGCTGAAATCTAGGTATAGGACATCCACCGGCCTATGTCTATCCAAGGCCCCCGTCACCCAATCATAAAACTCTATGAGGTTGGTCTGACACTATCTCCCTGGGACAAAGCCATACGGTTTATCATCCTGGTGTCCTAACCTTTCCAGCTGCCTCCCAAGCCTCTCCTTGATAAAGCCCTCCATTACTTTGCCCACTACAGATCTCAGACTGACCAGCCTATAATTCCCCATCTCCTCCCTAGACCCCCTTTATGTATAGGTACCACATAAGCACCCTCCAGTCCTGTGGCACCCATCCCGTCCGCAGAGAGATGTTAAAGAGTGCAGCCAGTGGGGCTGCCAGCACATCCGCCAGTTCCTTCATGACCCTCGGATGTATTCCATCTGGTCCCAGTGCCTTATCAGTTTTCAGATTCCGTAGGGTCTCCCTCACCCTATCCACTGTGATTCCCCCCCCCCCCCCAAAACCACTCCCTCATGTAACCTTCCTACTACTCCTAGGTGTGGTCTAGCCTGTGCTCCAGTCTCTTGCCATCCTATTGTCTCAGACTGAGACTGACCTCTCGCTTTTACTGGCTCCTCATCTCTTCCATCAAGCTGTAGGGATCCCTTATCACCCTCTGCAGATATTGAGGCAAAGTACTCATTTAGCACCTCTGCCTGTTCCCCTGCTTCCTGAGCCCATCCCCCCCCCACAATCTTAATCTTGTTGATCTGTGTCCTCTTTTCTCTTTTCTCTCTTATGTATCTATAGAATCTTGCCCCCACCCCCACCCCGGATATCCCTAGCCAGGTTTTCTCCATCCCTGCCTTAGCACCCTCCCCACTCTGGTGACCTTCCTGGCCAATAGTTCATACTCCCCTCGCTCCTTATCCCCCCTAGAATGTTTGAAACGTATGTAGGCAGCCTATTTATCCCTCACCGCCTCCTGCACCTCCCTGGTCCACCAACATGGCTTGCTGGTTCTACCATGCTTATGCCTTATTTTAGCACAGGACCTAGTAGCCTCTTGTACCCCTTCTTTAATGGTCTCCCACAATCTTCCAGCATCCATATCCGGTCTAACCATGTCCAACCTGTCCCTTAGAATCCTACCCATACCCACGAATTCTGCTGCCCTGAAATCAACCACTACTGTATGAGTGCGATTTTCTTCCTCCCTAGATACAGCAGGAACCAACCTGTGGCATGGTCTCCACCCGCCAGTGGACTGCACATCTCCAGGCCCCTAATTTGTTCACTGTCCACTAGGACAATGTCCAGTATACGCCCCTCTCTAGTAGGTTCCCCCACCTGCTGAACCAGGAAGGCATCCTGAAAGACATCCATCAGTCTCTATTCCCTGGTTACAGAGGATGTCATGGTGTCCCAGTCCGCCCCGGCACATTGAGATCACCCATGACAACCACCCTTCCCAAGGTCACAGTGAGCCTTGATGTTCTCAACCAACTTATCCTCCAGAGCCTCCTCTGTTGCAGGGGGCCTGTATACCACCCCTATCTTTAATTTCTTCCCTCCTCTCATTTGCAGTGTTACCCAAATCACTTCCACACCCCCTCCAGCCTCCTCCAGTCCACTAACCATTATGTCATTTCTGACAATCAGCGCAACCCCCCCCCCCACTCCCCTATCTTTCCTGAATATCTTGTAGCCCTCTAAGTTTAGGTCCCACTCATTTCTCTGATTGGCCCATGTCTCTGTAATTGCTGCCACATCCGCTGTTCCCTCAGCCAACATAGCTTGGAATTTAGGCATTTTATTGCTCATACTCCTGGTGTTGATCAGGACTGTCCTCCACCCCAACTTCTCCCCCCTCTCTCCAGTCCCCTCAACCCTGTGCAATCCCTTTTTTGCCCAGTTTTCCTAGAATTCTTAACATAGTCTCTCCAACTCCTCACGTACCCTAGACCTGGGTCCTCAAACAGCCCCCCTTGGGTCTTTTTATTAATATTAGACCCCCCCTTTACAAGTTTAAACCCCACCTCTCGGCTATAAATCCAGCAAGTTTTAATTTCAAGATTTCCCTCCCCTCCATATTAAGGTGCAACCTATCCCTGGCGTATAGCCCCTTATCCTCCCAAGTATCCCCCCAGTCCCCTACCAGCCCATACCCCTCTGCCCTGCACCAGCCCCTAAGCCACTTAGTCACCTGTCTAAGTTTTAGCTTAGTCTCACCAGATGCCCTAGGTACTGGCAGAATCTCAGAGAAAGAAATTTTACTTCCTACAGAGTGACAAACCCTTACCAGCTCCCGGAATCTAGCCTGTATTTTTAGCTCACTATTCCCTTCCAGATTGTTTGTCCCCAAATATACTAGGAAGTCTGGGGATCCCCCACAATCCAATGCCAACGAGTATAGGTGGAATTTAGCCTTGTGCATGGATAGACCTGGCATACATTTAACCTTGACAGGGCTGCTTTTATTCTCCCCCTTCCCCTCCCATTGAATACCCCTGATCATGGAATCCCCCAGCAATATCACCTTCACTTCACCCCCACTTTATTAGCCCTCTTTAGTCCTCCCATACTCCTCCTCCTGTCATCGAACCCTTGTTTGCTCCTACCTCTCCTATCAATCTGAGAGTCTTTATTAGCCCGTTTAGTACCATCCAGGCTCCTCCTTCTGGCAATAACCCCCTGCTTGTTCCCCCCCCCCATCATTTGGGGGGCCACCCCCATTTGCGAGCCCTACCATACTCCGTTTACCTCCAACTGCCAGTTTATTCCTCGCCTCCCCAAACTCCTGGGTGTCCAGAGTTCGCCCCCCCCCAGATCCATCCCCGTCTCCTTTTTTGATTTCAAATAAACTCCCACTGCTTCCCCCAACTCCTTTGGACCTGCACCTCCCACCCCATCTGCTATATTTCTCCCTACCCTAATCTCCAGCTCACCTTGTGATAAATTTCTGGAATCTGACCTATCTAGGGAACTCCCTACCACCCCCTCCTCACTGATTAACTTCCCCAAACTTGTCACCGGCATATCCCCAGTCCTACCTCCTTCCACCCTATCCTCACTCAGTGTCCTCCCCCTCCCCCATCTATCACATTTCCCTCCAACACAGGCTCATGTCCTTCCCTTCTCCGTCCTTTCCTTTGGTTCAAGCTCCCCCACCAGCCTACTGACCAAACCCGTCGGTGAAGGCAGTGGATGCGAAGCTGGAGAAATCCCTCATGAAATTGGAAACCCACGATATCGTCTTGGCCACGCTAACAAATTCGGTGGCCGACACAGATAAGTGATCCCTTAACACTCAGGCTGCGATGGCTCTCCTGACAAAGGAGACTCAACAGCTTTGGGGTCGCTTGGAGGTGGCTGGAAATAGTTTGCGGGCAGGGAGCATCCATATAGCGGATTTACCAGAATGAGGAGACAGAGTGCATCTCCTTGGTTTTTTTTGAAGCAGTGGATGGCCACAAGCTTAACTTTACCGGAAGATTTTGACTGGACTGAACTGCGCCTTGTGTACAGAATAAACTCCCGAGTGCGACTAACTAATACCAGTCAACCCCGGATGATTCTACTAAAAACTGTTGGCCCAGAGGTGTGGGACATTTTAATTTCAGAAGCGAGAGTGTCTTACCCTTTGACCATCCAGGAGAGGGATATAAAATTCTTCCCTGATCGGTCTTACCAAACCCGTGCCCGCCAAAAGCAATTCGATACAATTTGTCAAAAACTCCTGCCCCTGGGGATTGTACACTCCTTTTTGCTTCCAAGCAATCTGTGACATATGGAAGAAAGAACTGGCAATTCTTGGATCCGAGGGATGCTTGTTGTTGGATCGAAAAAACTGAAACTGAGTTTAAATCACAGCAACCTCAGAGGAATGAAGAGGAAGCTTCAGACTCTGACGAGGGCTGAGTATGGTGCTCTGGGACTTGTTAAAATATATTAAAATGTCTTATCATGCCCCAGTTATAAGGACCCAAAAGTGATTTAAGTGATATTATATACTAGGACTAGTAGGGCTGTAAGGTTGGGAGTGGGGAGAATTTATATACTGTGTTGTATTGCTGTAATATTTTCATATGTTTTTAACCCTTTCCTCTTATTGACCCTCTTTTAAATATCTAGTGTCCTTAGGGGCATTATTTGTTCTATGAAGTACTCACTGTTGGAGTGCCTTTAGTATCTGTTCACATTTTTTCTTACAAGGCTGTAAGGGGTTTGGATGGGAGATGGTGGGGAAACAACTTTATTGTTAGTTTAATTTACTTAATAGGTTAATAGCACTACAGGTTAGTGCAGAATCATCCCTTCGAACTATATTCATGATTAGTGACCTGAGCCACTGAAGCAACTGGCAAGTGCTGGACTTTCTATTGGGACTTTAGGCTAAGATGGCCTGATTATGTTATTGCCCTAACTCCTGTACCAGAGTGTGGGTATATATACTTGTTATCTCAATTATGCCTGTAATGTCAAATGATATTTGAGTTATCCCACATGAGAATACTTGACGTATTGTTTTATTATGAAAACAATAAACAAAAGTAAAAAAAAAAAAAAAAAAAAAAATTTGAAAACGTGACACAGCTGAACCCAGAATATGAAAAAGAGCAAAACTGCGTTCACCAATAGGGCAAGAACTTTCAATCTGGTGGTAGAAAATGCTGAAGGCAAAGGTCGTGCCTGCAGATAGGACCAGTTCAAGGGGGACAGACATTCAAGTGTCCGACCGGCTTCCAAGATAGGGAAAGATGTTTTATCTTTCTTATGGAAGGAGGTAGTGGATGTTCCCTCTGGGAATGTGCACAGCAATAGTGTGGGCCAGCATAGCAGACAGCCTACTACTAGGGAGGGTAAAGAACCAGGGATGACACCTATATTCTTTCCCTCAGCCTATGTAGACGTCCTTGAGTGTACTCTTCTTCTTTTCTGCCTCAGCTCTCTGATCCGTTGACAGCTCTTCACACTCTGTGAAGTGCTACGCCCCTTCCCCCTGGGTGGACGATTGCCACCCGTACGAGACCTGACCTTCCACTTCTCCTCCTCGCAGTAGGTCTCTTTTCAATGTATGGGCCTCTCAGGCTCAGATAGGACCTTTACTTTGGTCTCCCTGCCTTGGAAGTCACCCACCTCCTTACGAGGAGGGAGGGTTTTTCTACAGTTGTGCAACCCATTTGCAATTTGAGCAATTTGATGGGGGCTGGTCCTACAAGACCCTGTTTTGTCCCTCACTTCATCTTCACTCCCTGTTTAGAGGGAATGCTTGTTTCTGGATGGTTGAAATGTTTGTCTTTGTTCTCTTGTTTCATATGTTCTTGTCCTGTTATTGCTGCACAGTTGAAATTGTTCTTCTAGAGTGTCTAGATGTTTAACCTGGTGGCGACTCACCCCTCACCTTGAGTGAACCCTCTGGGCCAAACGCTGGCCTTGCTTGGGCCCTGACCCTCCTGAGGTAGGAGGAGGTTTGTTTATCTGAAAAAGTTGGACTATCCATATGGCCAATGTGATTCCCACAACAATCTGTTTACATAATGTTAATGGGAGCAAAATGGGTTGTTCTGTGTGTCAGATCTGCTACTGCTTTGAGTTAATTTGCACTTTTTGAAATTGCACTGTCTTTGCACATAACACCTTGTTTTATTTAATAATAAACTGATCTCTGCATAATCCATGACTTGTGCTGGCTTTTTGTTTTATCTAGGAAACATAGAAATTGTCGCCAGATAAGGACCGCCTGGCCCATCTAGTCTGTCTGTAAGCCCTTGTATTGAATTACTGCTTTTGTTGTCAGTTGCTACCTAGCCTGGCACGGTTATGTTGTGGAGCGACCGCTTTGTTTCTAGCTAAATCTCTTTGTAGAATGTTAATGGACTGAAAACCCTATAAAGAGATGCAAAGTACCCCCAAAAAAATCCCTCATTCATGTTATTACAGGAGACTCCTCTGCAGATGAGCACAACAAAAACTACAAAATTATGGATATTCCATGGAGGTGGCTTGTAGCTATGGAAAGGACAAATGCAGAGGCGGGCGATTTTGGCATCCAAAACAAAAACTCCTACTCTGACCCGCAGAGCAGATTAGACATAGCAACAGGGCAGGGCAGTAATTAGGAAAAGACATCACCCAGGCGAGTCTATATTTCCCGTCTGGGACACACACCCCTATGGTGAACCTACTGTTTGGCAAAGTCCTACAATATCAGAACGGTTTGTTTTAATACTAAGAGGTGATCATGCCGTGGTTTACGCCCCCCCCCCCTCGACACCACTAACCCACACCCTCCAAGAGACTCGGGTGTCGCAAACTATAGTTGAATACTTATCAAGAACTGTGCCTAGTGAGAGTCTGGCACACCTTACATCCCTTCACTCGTGCTTATACACATTTATTATGCTGCTTTCCCTCACTGCAACCAACTCTGTACAAAGATAGACTATGTGCAAATCTCTAGGAAACATCATGTGCTGGTGAAATGTGATATACTCCCTATCTGTATTTCAGACCACGCTCCTCTGGGACTCTCTCTTTACAGTGGAGTTTGAAAAGAAACTAACACCCTCTGGCATTTAAGTAATGTACAGCTAAAATATTTCTCTACCTTTTTATTTTCACAATTATCACACATGCTAAAAGAAAAGGATAATGAAATATACTGGTTTATATGACACAGGTATAGCGTGTTTCTTTGTCAGGTACTGGCATTATGTACGTACTGTATACCAAATATATCCGAATACATCATACACCATATATAGAGTGGCATCTTTATTTGCTTAGTTTCAAAATAAACAAAAAAAAAAGTTTTCGGTGTTCACTGACATGCCATTTCAGAGGCCTGATTCACTTTCCCATCTTCCCACTTACACCCAGTGCAGAAATACCTCTTTCAGTGCAGGAATTCAATTGCAAAATAATAGTGCAGTGTAAAATAAAATTTAAAAAAAAAAAAAAAAAAAAAAAAAGAAACTTTTGGGGCGTTAACGAATGATCCGATTCACTCTTCATCTGTCCCATCCTCATCCTTGGGAAAATCCTCAGCCAGTTTGTCATAGACTGAAGACTGGAAAAAAAAAAAATAATAATTTTGTTTTTACACATTGCAATATTAATTTGTTACCTGATGATGCTGTAATTTACCTCCTCTATGTCCAGGCGGGTTTCATCTACTTCCAGGATTCCAGCCTCTGCGAAACCCCCCAATACAGTCTTCCTGTCAGAGACCAGGTTCGATGAACTAACCCTCGAGCCACTGTGCATTCTCCTCTTTTTTCTTTTTTTTTAACTTCAGATCTTTATTAAGATACAATTACAGTGTCTTGGCATATGTTAGAGATACATAAAATTAATTACAGCATTTTTACACAAAATTGAAAATAGAAGAAAGAGGAGGAAAAAAGACACATAAAACAATTCCAAGGTGACCACTTGTTAACCTATCAAACACTAAGGTCAGTTTCCAAAATTGAAAGAAAACCACTGGTTAGTGTAATCACAGTCTGTAGAGGCCAGACTGCCGTCATCCATTTGAGAGAGGGCAGTTTCTTCCGGTCCAGAAAGAGACAATAACTTAGCTATATGTCCAAGGCATGTAATGGGTGAACATTACTGCTCAACTGGAAATAACGAAGTACAACAGGGGGGGGAAAAAAGGAAAATGTTAAACGGTGAAACCACAGTGCTTGCAAACCCTCCGCCAGTTTAAAAAAAAAAAAAATAATATATAATATATACACATACATATATTTTTCTAGTAAGTGGTCTCTGTGTAAGAGTTTATCTTTAAGAAGTTGCCTGCCGCCGCCCGGTGGCGCTGAGGGTTGAGGCGCTGGACGCCACACCAGCCACCCAGGTTCGAACGAGCCAGGGCCACCAGGCTGGCATGGGAGAGATTGAGCGTCTCACGACTGCTCTCTTCCCATGGTGGTTATGGGGAAGTGTTCGCCCTGTAGCGACCTCTGGCGGTGGCTGGAGATCGCCAGTGCAGTGACGCGGCGTAATGCTGGGTGGCGGAGCCACAGCAATACGTAGCCTTGCTAGCCGAGCTCCGCAGAGGGGAATGGGGGGAGGGGGAGGCCTCCTATCAGCCCGAAGATGACGGTGGCCCCAGTGGACCCTCCCACATCCCAAGTACCGCCCATGACACGCCCAGGATCTCTCTTAGGGTGACCCGACGACTTACAGATAGGTCCTTCATACTCAGGAGGTTGCCGCTGGGGGAAGAGTGGAATCAGCCCCGGAGATGGTAACGGGGGTCGGGTCTGCCTGGGGTCGATCGGGGAAGAGATATCAGGGGAGATGCGAGGGTTCAGGTTGGGAGTAGGGTGGGATCCGAGTTGGGCACTCCTGAAGGATGCCTGGGGGATAGGTGAATAAAGAATTAAAATTAAAAAAAAAAAAAAAAAAAAAGCTGTCTGCCCTTGGTGCCAAGGTCGCCATATTTCCAGGAACCTCTCATGTTGTAGTCTAACTAAACTCGTTATCCATTCCATGCATTCTCCTTTTAGAATACTCATTTTTAAATGCATCTTCACCCTGCTATCAGTAGTGTCACTTCTAAGCTAAGAGGAGACTACACCTGCATACCATTTGGTAAATTGTGCCTTCAGAGAATCTTTCAAAAGTTTATTAACTGCTATGTTGAGTAGTTGCAGCAAGTCAGTACAAGAGGCTGGGACATAAACAGGCACAATGCTGCAACTTTCGAGATGCTCCCTTATGCTGGCAGTAGTACATCCCCTAAACAAATCCATTATAAGCAGTGCTTTCTGCTCACTTGATAGCCCCTGTCTCTGTGTAGGGTAAAATTGAAGTAAGGCATCAGAATTCTATTGATAAATTCTATCATGGTGTTTTCATTAGTCCTGTGGTTGGGGACTATGTTATTGTTCAGTTGTCAGGGAATTTATGGACAGGATGGCAGGCAGGTGTCTTTCCCCTTGTAGATGACTTGGGGTGCGAGGAAATCACCATGCTAGAGTGCACGCCAACAGTGACACCTGCCTCTTGTCTCGTAGCCCTGGGACTGGCATCTGTTAGAAATCTGTTGCCTTCATGGTCCACTCTGCCACAGGAACCACATTAACACCCCCCCCCCCATCTCGTCCATGTTAAATCACCAGCTCAGGTGGGATAAGGTTTTCTGCCGCAGCTTTCCTAATACAGGGCAGAAAGTCAGTTCTTAGATTGGAGAAATCAGAAGGGATATCCTAGGCAGCTTTGGTTCCTTTCTTATGGCTATAACCCATTCTGCTTAGGAAAGCCCATGCCCACTTGGTGTTCAGTTGTAAACTACCCCCTTTTCATATAGGAGATGGGGTGAGTTGGCATTTACTGGATGGCTGCATGTACAACTCTGACATTGACTACAGCCCCCTCTGAGCACAGACTTCTCACTTTTTTTGAGTGTTTCTCCAAGCTCCTCCACCAGAAGTGTTTAAACCTGTGGCTTTTTATGAAGCTGTAGCGACAGGTTAGTAGGGTGGGGAGTAGTGCACAGCTGGTGTAAGTAGTCTGTTTTATAAATTTATGCACAGAATTTTCATTTATTGTGCCATTGTATTTTGAAGAGTAATAGCGAACCGTGGCCATCACCCCATGATTACAGCCTACTGGGTCATAATCTTGCAGACAAAACTATGTACATAAAGACCGCTTTGTCAGTAGCACGAATGGCTTTACAGTGACACGAAAGTATCACTACCCCCTGTTGCTCATCAGAAAGGAGGAAGTGGATGTAGCCACTGCTAGTCGGGTGCTCGGTCGAGCTGCTTCCATGGTGGAGTGGCTAGAGCACGCGACCCTGCAGTGGATGGGGTTGGGGGGGGGGAACATGGTTTGATTCCCTGCCAGGGAATATTTTACTTTTCATAATTTTTTTTCTTGCCCCTGTGTCCACACCCCTTCGGAGTTGATTATAATAGTTCCTTGGAGATGTGGAGGATGCAGTGGGCAAAGCCCCCCGCAAAACAAAAGAAAAAACTTTCCGGTGTTGCCACATGCTGTTTGTAGGTGTGCTATCTTGATGTGCGCGGTTTCGTTTGCGTCATTAAGACCCTGTGCCTGATTGCAGGTATACTTGCCCAGTTTGAACCTCAATTCAGGAGTATAGATGTCATACGTGGAAGGCTTTTTTGTTTGTTTTGGAGAGGAAGCTGACAGCTCATGTGCACCACAGCCCCTGCAACTGATGGTTTAGCCTCAGAACAGTTGGCAAGTTCATTCGCTTTTAAGTTATCAGCATCAAGCGGGTACTCCGCTGCTGTTTTACAGAGTTTCTCTGGATCCAGTCAAGTAGAGACATCTCCTCTGACATTCTGACAAGTTGGAATAAGCTGAGGTTTGTATTACAGAGACTGTGACATTGCTATATAGGAGGGCGGCTCACTTGGAGACATGGAGGTCTACATGTAAGATGATCCTGTTCAGGGTGTGCAGTCTTGTTCTAGTAATATGCACACCTTGGAGTGTTGTGAGGCACGAGGCCGCAGACTGAATGCATTCGGCCTCCAAACGCATGCAGATATTGGCACAACTGTATGCCCTGTAGTGGACTGTGTCTTATAAAATGGTCAGAATTATTTTTTTGGGGGGGTGAAAAATAGAAGTGCAGGCGTGCATTCTTTGTGGGGTAATGCACAGTCATGTGGTGTGTTTTGTCCAATCGGGAGGTAACATTTTTACTGAAATTTTTTTTTTCCCTTCCCTCTTCTCCCCCCACTGTGTGGACAAAGGTAAACTGAGTGGCTGATGCAAGCGGAATTCTCATGTCCTCAGTGTTCTGTGCTGAGGTCACAGCATTGAGCTGCATCACTACCCCAGGTGGGGGAGCACATTACCCGTATGTAATTATTCCCCATTGACAATGTTGGAGGTAACAGACAAAGAAACTACAGTAACTAGGGAGTGTTTCTCTTTCCCCCTCTGTCTTGATCTGCCTGCCATCGGCCCTGCCTCACACCCAGCCCCGTCACTCACCTTTTCTGGGACTTGCCTCTCCTGTGTTCCTCCCTGGTTTACCCCCTTGGTGGGAACACAGGAGGGGAGACCCAACCACTAGCAGAGTTGTACTGTGATGTCGGGAGAGCACCTCGGTCGGTGGTGCAGAATCTGCAGTCTGAGGTGGGCACCATCCTGCTCAAGTCTAGGTTGTTTTTTCCTTGTTGTTTTTTCTGCTGAGACCACATGAGATCAGTGGAGCATTCCACGCATGTGCGTATGTATATGCGCTCAAGCACACTGACATCCACTCTCCCTAAGCTTTGTTTCCTGTTGCTCCACCACTTGTGGTTACCCAGGTGGTGGTACATAGAAACATAGACTTTGACGGCAGATAAGGTCCGCTTGGCCCACCTAGTCTGCCCATTTCCCTACCTACAGGATAGGCCGCAGATCCTAGTTACCCAACAGCCTATTTCTTCCTACCCCCCCCAACAAGAATTGCCTTATGTCTGTCCCATGCATTCTTGAATTCTCCCAGTTTTAGACCCCACAACCTCCTCAGGAAGGCTGTTCCATGCATCTACTACCCTCTGTGAAGAAATACTTCCTCACATTGCCCCTGAACCGCCTGTCTCCCCCACTATCTTTAAATTGTGTCCCTTTGTTCTTGCACATGTCTTTTCTGAAAGATGCTACCCTCTGGACTTTGTTGATTCCACTGAGGTACTAAAAAGTTTTATCATGTCCCCTCTTTCCTCCTTTCCTCAAGGGTATAATGATAAGTCTTTAGTCTCTCCTCATGGCTTCTCTTGCAAACCCTGCACCATTTTAGTTGCCCTCCTCTGACTGCCTCTATTCTGTCTGTGTCCTTGGAGATGGGGTTTCCAGAACTGGACGCAGTACTCAGATGGGGTCTCACCAACTGTATGTACAGAGGGATAACAACTTCCTGTTTTCTGCTGGTGATGCCTCTCCCTATGCATCCCAGTATCCCCCCAGCCCTCCCTATTGCCTTCTCACATTGCTTGCTAACCTTAAGGTCATCTGATATGATTACCCCCATGTCCCTTTCCATTTTTGTTGTTGTTACTACCTCCCCCACTACGGCGGAGACGCTACCCTTTCCTCCCCTTCCGATATGGAGAGTGTCCCTTTGGGACACTCTGCCAACTTCCTCTCACTGGCCTTCTGATGACCCAGGCTTGTTCCCGTACTCAGGTAATTGATGTTGAAAACAATAGCGCTACCGCTGCACCAGCAGGCTGGGTTTCTACTTGTTGATTGGCTAACTCTGGAGCATAATCTTGTTGTTTAACTACATTTTCTAAACCTTATTTTTTGTGTTTTAGTAATATCCCTGGTACCCAGAAGATCTGGATAAAGACCTGGGGCTGCTCTCACAACAATTCGGATGGAGAGTATATGGCAGGACAGCTGGCTGCTTATGGATATAAAATTACAGGTATGCAAGATTGCATCACTGTCTTTCCATTTTAAAGAGCTGATCAGTGCATTCATGGCATACCGTAAGTAAAATTGCAGGTACCACACACTGAAAGAAGCCTACTATTTTGGCTTAGTTTTTTACTGGTTGTTTTTGCAAGGTGTGTGTGTATTAAATGAGTTAAACTCTGAACTCTAGGAGGTGAAAGGACAGTACGACCATAAATGCAAAACCCTTTCCATTGATGGATCTTGCTACCATGTAAAAGGTCAAAAAGGAAAAACACCTTAGAATTCTAAATGGCAATGTGTTCAGGGCTAGAAGTTCATTTTACAAAGTGGTGTACCGCACGGATTACCAGTTCCCCAGATGTGGTATTCCGTCCCAGAAAATGGTATGCTACCCCCAGTTTTTGTATACCTGCTAGAAAATGTCACCAACCGTCAGTACATCCTTGTTTGACTAAATAAAAGGTAATAAAAGGCAAAGAAGTTCTAAAAAATCTCCATTCATTTATTTTTCTGTATTTTTTTTTTTCTCTTTACTTTTTAGGTAAGGTGAACTTCCACTTTATTCTGTGCATGTACAGAAAGAGTGATGCACAGAATGAATATAGCAGCCAGGCATTACATACAGTACATTTTTTCAAAGTGCTTTTGCAGCACTTACTGACAGCAATCTCATCACAGTTGACGATAATGACACAAGCAGCGAAAAACAGAAAGTCCGTCTGAAATCCATGGCAGAGTATAGACACTCACACTACATAATAAATGTGATGCAATTTAACCCAAAAATGCAGCACAAAACCCTGGACAGTCATTTTGCTTTCAGTGATGACAGTGAGCTTATGCACAGCTGAAATGTTTAAGCAGCAATTCACATTCATTGATGATTGTGAGTATCTTTTTGTCATCTTGCTTTTTGTCTACCCCATCAAGACAACACTACGAAAAAATCTGGCTAGTGTAAACAGAAACTCGTGATTCAGTTAATGATTTGTTACAGCACCGTGACAGTACGTGATAGTTTTATTACCGTGACATGACCAATTGGCCAGATTTTACAAATTTAAAACACCCTGCTCCTAAATCATGATAGATTTTTTTAAAATTTTTATGTGAAATCCAATTTGACCAGAATGACACTGTACCGTTCGTTATTTAATTTTTGCTTCGCTGAGTGGTCCAATAAGCCACGTCTCCTTGTCGGTGCATGGACTCACCATGATTATTTTATTGGGAGTTAGGGCTGGGAAGAAAAATGATGAAGACTGAGAGATACTCTAATCACATACCAATCTGGACTACTTGGTGCTCAGCCACCTGCCTTAGATTCATTCCAGGAACGTTTAATTAGTAAGATAAAACAGTACTTGATTGGTGTATTATTTTCAGCTGCCTCACGACTTGTATTTGACTGACTGTGCTAGTAGGACTGGCTATCTTTGCTGCTGCTCGACAAGTTGGCATTAGTCTACACAGCTATGTCTTTCATAACAAAACTGAAATTAGTAGAACAAGGACTAAGAGAGCTCACAGATTTGACAAATTAGAATGTACTGATCAACCTACATGACTTGTAAATCTGGTGGCACTGTGACCAGGCAAAATTATTTTTGCCACCAAAAACCTGGAGTGACACTAAGTTGAACTGATTGCAGATAGCAATATGTAGGAAAAATGAAGACATTTAGTCCAAGCAGGACTCAACAGTTGGGTGGCAAAGAAAGGCCAAACCTTAAATGTGGAGGACATGATCACAACAGATTCATGTCATCATCACGAGAGTACTCAGTGATGCAAGGATCCCCCTCTCCCCCACAGTTAAGTTTTGTGCGAACTAGAAGTACTAGGGCACAACACTGACATGGGAGTACATTCAAGTTCTTCATCAGATATAACATGAGAATCATCATCAGATAAAAGTTTTTCAGAATAAGTTTCAGATATGAAAAATTCATCTAAATCTACTTCCGAGACTGAGCTGTCTGCCTCTCCTTCCTCCTGCTCATTGCTTTGTTTTTTGTTCTGTGGACCATATGGCTGCATAGAAGGCCTTTTTTTCTGTCTACCACTTTTTAACCAGTACTCAACGACTGGAACTGGATCAAATTCCTGTTCACATGGTGTATGTAATGAGATCCTTATTAAGTCTATGAGACTCTCCTTTCCTAATGAACTTCGCCAGTCTGATTTTATTCTTTTCAGTTGGCCAAACCCACGTTCACAAACAGCTGTATTTGCTGGTAGAGTACGAATTAAGGTTACTAGTCCCAAAATGTTGTGGCATTTGTCTTGGCAAGCTTGATGAATATCTGGCCACTTTGCTTCTACAGCATTGGCGTACCCTATATTTTTTTTTGGGGGTGGGGGAAACAAACATGTAATACCCTGACCTGATCTGCAGCCTGACAGTATTGAGAATTTGCTGATTGTTAGTGGTAGAAGAAGAAAAATCACCTTCTCTTTATGTGATTTTTTTTTTTTAGTTTGGTCCACTCTGCTACACACGTCTGGATCTATGTTCTGTTCGGACTGGTCTGAACTCCTCTACGACACCAGCTACTGCATCCTCCACATAATCTGAAATAAATTGGAAAAAACTGTCTCACCTCCAACCTTGCTAAGCTAAAGATGATTCTCCCAGTGCCACCCAGTCAGAGTTATTTTCCCACCCTAACACACCTGTCAAGTTCACATGGCTTGTTGGCCACTGTTTAAAGTTCACAATGTGGTTCATGGCCCCATAATGGAGTCCGGCTGGTGCATGTCTTCAGACCTGTTTGTGACATTTAAGATCATGGCTGTCAGTAGTGTGTCTCTGTCAATGAAAAACTGGTCTGTTTCGTCAAGAGATGAGGTGTGTCCATGGAATTCAGGTCCCTCCAAGGCATCCAGATTTTGCAAGTGCTTTCCAGGTCTAGAAAACAAGAACGAAAGGAAAAACACAGACTTATCCCCCTGGCCTGACCTAACTTGTCCTGACAGAGATAATTTTTTTTTTCTGGCTAGGGTGGAGGGAAAATAATTTCTTTCTAGCTAACCAATCTGGAAAACAAAAATTACCTTGTTTTCAGCTTTACAGGGCAGTTCTTCAGGTCCTAAAGTGAGTCAAACATCTCTCCCACTGAAGTATCATTTGCTTGAAGAAGCAGGATGACTTTTGTGAACTCTTCCAGGATGTCTGCCATCAGGTGAATGTAGCATAGACATCTCCAGGTCTGCATGGTCTTCAGGTAGTCCTTGGCCTTCACTGCTTGGTCCCCTCGGGATCCGCCAAGTTGCATCTGAGAAGACAAAAAAAGGCACAAGTTGTTGCTTTAGTAGTTCCAATTTTAAAACAAATCTAGACTGTGCTTAAAATGGAGTCTGGGACAGTACATACCTGTTGGAAGTGCAGCAGGATCCCGGAGTAGTCTGTGATAAGGACTTTCAGTACTGTTAATGTTTGTTGTGCCCATCTGGTTCCTCCCACTCTGGTTGGAATAAGGCATCTTACTCCTGCTGCCTGACAGGACTCTCTGAGATTTTTACTGTTTAGAGGTGAAAAATGATAAAACAGATAGATCCCCAGCAGTAATTGGTCTATTTTTTTATGATACGTGATGTGTTTTAAGACATCCTTCAGGGCTAACTCTAGGCTATGTGCATTGCAGTGGATTGTGACTAGATGAGGACGATCCTTTCTCAGTAGTGCAGCCACCATCCCCCCCCCCCCCCACCACCACCAGTAATCACTGCTGCCCCATCGGTGGTAAGCCCTACCAGTTTGTTTTTCCACTCTGCTGACTCTGTCTGTGACAGCACGGCCTGATTGATGCATGCTGTGATTGATGCTGCATCAGCTTTGTGTGGATTTTCCAGGGGCACAAAAAAAAAAACACCTGGCACTCCCTTGTTTACTGTTCTTATGTAAATTATTTCCTGTTCTTTTATACTGGAATCTGTAGCACCATCTATCATTACGGACATGAAGTCCGCATTCTTCACCACATCCATCAGCTCCTTACGTTCCACTTCAGCGATATTACTAATGAACATGCGGCATGATTTGTCATCGTGATAGATTTCCCCAGTATCAACCCCTTTACATTTGTCAAGGTCACACATCTACTGGAAGTCTGTATATGGCCTAGCGTGTTTAGACAAGGCATGTGCATTTCGAATTAAGATCTGCACACGACGTGCCACATTGGAATTGAGCATTTCGATTGCTCTGTCAGCAGCAGATGCCTGCTGGGATTTGGCTACAAATCTGGCATCAGCAAAGGAGTGCTCCTTATACTTGGCATGTTTTTGTAAAGACTGCTCAGTGAAATTATTGCAGCCCCTTTCATAATATGCTGATGTTGTGTCTGCAATGTCTGGGAATTTCCTACATGCTTTACAAAACATTACGTTTTTCTCAGGGTCAAGCTCATCCCAGGCGTACTTTGTTACCCAGTGTTCTTGAAAAGTACACACTCGTTTACTTTTGTCGTAAGCAGCATCTCTCTCCTTTTTTCTAAGAGCCTCCTTCTCTGCTGCCATGGTCTTAGAGTTCTTCACTCCATTCCAAAAATGTCACATCTTGGCAATTCTGGCAATTTCTTATAATTTGCATGCAAAGAAGCATGCCTTGACCAAAGAGGCAAGGGGCAGTGGATGCAGAACTAACTGGGATAAATCTACCCCAGAGAGAATGGGTCCCCACAGCAATCGAGATATGCAGTGAGTGTCAAGCAGACTTTATGATCACAGTTTATTTTTAGCCCTGGGGTTTTGCTGTGGATTCAACCGCAGAGAGGAGTGAGTCAGTGTTTGAGGTTTTGTTAAATTTGTCCTCACTTCTTCTTGGTCAATTGCCCAGAATCTAATTTTTCCCCTCACAGGGTGAAGTCTGCCCAGAAAAGAAAATGAGCTGCACAAATAAAGCTGCTTCAATGAAATGTTACAGCCTAATGTTTTTGCAATAAAAAATTTAAAAGATGTCAGGTGTCTTTTTTTGGGGTACTAAGGGAAACATCAGCCTTTTGTGCCTCACCAAATCAGGGACATTAGGGCATGATTGCCTGTTATTTTGTGGCACAGTGCCCCTCCCTGAGTGAAACTGGGCAATTAATCCATCTCTGGGCTGGAACATATGCCCCGAGTACCGTCAGGCAATTGGTTTTCCCTTGTTCCGTGCCTGGGTATCTGTGCCCAAAAAGGCTAAATTTTGGGGGGGGTTTTTCAGGCTTGTTGTTGCCTTTGTTTTTGGTTTTTTTTCTGGCAGTGTCCTTCCTGTAAAAGTTTTCCCTTGTTGGCCTTTTTCGTTTATTTCTCCTTTTCTAGGCAGTCTGCCTAACAAAAGCTGGCTAGTCTGCAAAACGCAGCAAAATCTGCCCTCCGTTATTCCAGACCCCGACTGTTTCTGAAGCTCACCGATGCTCAAAATGTCGCAGAAAATCATTCTGTCTCTCATATCCACTCTCCCTCCCAATAGTGACTGTACTGTTCGTTCCCTGCACCCTCTCGTTTCAGTCAGCCCCCCCCCCAATTTACCAGACCGGGAGCTGCAGTGATGTCCGGAGAGAGGAGCCTGGAGTGAGAGTCCTGTTGGCGTGGTTGCTGCCCTGGGAGTGAGGGAAAGCAAGTGTGCAATGGCTCAGCCCAAGACCGAAATCTCTCCAGTGAATGAGAGATTTTGATCGGTCTTGGGCTGGGCAGATAAAATGCGGCATTCCGGTTGGCTGGAGTGTCTTAGAAGGTGCCAAACAGTCTCCGGAGCTGAAATGGGAGAAAAAAAAAAAACACACACATGTGGGTGCATGGTGGCCACTCGAACCTTGCTCCTTTAAGTGGTATACACTGTGGTTTAACAGTGGGCAGAGTCTGGTGTTCCGTGCTAGTTTTTTGGTGTGCACGGAACACCATTTCAGTGGGAATTTTGAGCCCTGGTGTTAATGATATTTTCAAAGCTTGTGTTTTTCTGAGAAATCCCTTTTTAAACCTGCCTACATTCTGTTGTGTATAACTAAACAGTGGATGGAGGAAGGACTATTTGTGTTTGTGGGGGATATATATTGATGATAAATTCTAAAAAATGTCATCTCACTGTATTTATATGTATATGAGTGTGTTTTGTGTCCCCTCACAAATGGATATAAATGGCATATGTATGTTTGATGTATACAATGCAATTTGATTTGTTGTTTAAAGTTTTACTTTGTTTGCTTTTTAAATTTTTCTTTCATTGGAGATTCCGTCCCCTATCCTGCCTGCACATCCGTGTCAGGTTGATTTAAAAACAAGCAAAAAAAAAAAAAAGGTAACATTACCAGTAAACTGGTGGTGTTTTTTTTTTTTTGTTCTGTTTCAGTGATTGCTTTTATGTCTCTTCAGACCTACAATATGAAGTCATGCAGTCGTGAGATATAGGTATGGGTGGAAAATGGGAATACGGGACACAAACATGGTTGTGAGACTTGGTTTGCATGTAAGATGGAGTGTCGTGGTTGGGCAGAGTCTCGAGGAGATTCATTTAATTTTGTCAGACTGGGGCATACACATTGCACATTTGCTCATACGGTATTCCTATTGGTCTTTTGTGTTGCCATCTTCATGGCTCAGGTCGTGCCTGAAAACAGTCCCTGGGACCAGTGCACCTAGCCAGTGAACAAATAAATAAGTTGAATACACTGCACAAATTAGTAAGCCTTATAAAGTGAGTAGGGGAATTACTACATCCTGACTGGTCAGCTATGCAGTGTCAAGACTACTAACGCTGGTTAAAAAAGGACTAGCAGTTAGGGCCAGCACACTAACATATCAGTGCCTTTTGTAAAAAGCTCCTGACTATCATTACAAACACAACCACCATCTTCAACCTGACTAAACGAAAAAAAGTTGTCAGCTAGTCCCTAAAAATGAAACTCCCTCAAACTATAAAAATATAGGGGATATGACATGACCTGATTGAAGATATCATATTTATCTTCACGAGAGGTCAGTGATATGATAGCTCATGAGTGTGAGAAACCACGAGTGACATATCTTGATGTCGTTGGCCTCTCGTGAAGATAAATATATCTTCGGTCAGGCCATGACTTGTTCTGTTTATACAACATGTGTTTTGGGCCCCACCCAACACAACCCCCACATAGAGGTGATGGCCCTCCCAACACAGCTGTCTATATCTCCTCCAACACAACAGATGCTATATGTTGTTTAAAAAAAATATGTGGTTGATCCTGCCACTTTAAATAAAGTTTAAAAAAACTTATTTGGATTCTTGTTGATCTAGCCATGGCTAGCCCCCCTCCCAGTACCCCACCACAACAGATGAAGTATCTGGTTGATTGTGCCACTTTAAAGTTGTGTAATGAAACTTATCTGGTTGATCCTGCCCCTTTCAGATTCATTTATCGTAACGGGAATTTCACTTCCCCTTGAAATGTAGCATGACTGAGCGGTATGAACAGTGAGACATAATAGCGCGACAGCACATAATAAGATTGTCTGTCTTAGAAAACTAGAGAAGTGTGTTGTTTTAGTTAACTGTATTTTCTGAAACGAACCTGCTGATTATAGCACAGGGACAGTGAGCTGCTGTTCTGAGGTTGCCAACTTGCTCACTGTCCTCTTGCCGCAGTCAGCAGGTTCTTTTCAGAAAATACAGTTAACTTGAGCAAAACAACGCACTTCTTTAGTTTTCTAAGACAGACAGCCTTATTCTACAGCTCTGGCGGTGCGTCCTGTCTCATTGTTCATGCCACTCATTCGCGTTACATTTCAAGGGGAAGTGAAACTTCTGTTACGATAAATGAATCTGAAAGGGGCAGGATCAACCAGATACATTTCTACATTATTATTTGTTCAAAAAGAATGGCAGGATCAACCAGATGTCAGACGCACGCGGTGGTGGTGCGGGTCATAGAAAACTGCGTGGTTATAAGTGAAATACTGTACTTTCACTTTTATTTTGTGTGCTGTACAGGAGCGTAGAGAGATTTCCATGATGTATAGGAACATGGAGATATCACTATGACATATAGGAACATGGAGATATCGGTGATATCTCCACTGCCTGCCTCAGATACTACTATTTATTCCTGCATTTATCCCAAAACCTATGTTGTATAAATATAAAAAATATACTGTATATACATACACCAGTTGAAAAAGGAAATACTACTTCATAGCTTTATCTTTTTGAGCTGCTTTCCTGACCATCAAAAATGGCCTTCCTATTTTTACCTACCAGGAAAACCCTTGATGCTTACCTTGCTCAGATTAAATTGAATCCCTGGTTTTATTGAGGCTTTTTGTGTGCGTTTTGTGGGGAGAGTTGAACATTCTGCCAGTAGTAGTGTTCTGCAGACGTTTCAATTCTTGCATTTCATAATAAACATTCCATCTACTGAATATATGGAAACACAGATAATAAACAGGTGGGTATGGTTCTCAATGTCCTCATTTTATTAGTGCAGTAAGACACATCATGGCATGGGTATATGTAATAACCACACTTGCAGGTGCTGAAGGCACTCTGCGAAAACACCTCATAACCCCATAATGCACATGGGTGCATAATTGTCAGATAGTTGCCCACTGCATGTTGTCTTTTTATTTTAATTTTTATTTATAAATGTCAAAGTAAACAAATTATTCGAAAGAACTTGATTCAGGTTATAAGACAGTACATAGAGTACTATCATAAGTAGAAGACATTAACGCCCTTCATTCAGTGGTATGACATACATGCGAATTGCAAATGTCTGTTCCCATCTTAATGTCTCTTGTAAGTGTCCAGAGAACTAACTGCGACAAGACCATGGCATTATACATTATGGCAGTGGAGACGGTAAACCATAGCAGAATCTGCTGAAGAGGCTTTCATGGTTCTGTAACATCCAATAAGTTATGCAAGTTCCCCCAAGCAATCCAACCTCCCACACCACCAAACCGTATTCTCCGAAAAAGGCTAATTAGCCTAAATCTGTAACTGATATAAACCATTAAACCTTCACATATTAACACGACTGATAGGACAGATGTTACGTTATAAATTGTTTGAAACATTTTCACACTTGATAGTAGCATACAGTAGAGGCCAACAGTCCCATCCAGTTAGAGGTATTATCAATCAGTCAATCAAAATCTTTATTTAACCAGGCGGACATCGATGAGTAATGCTCATTTGCAAGATGGACCTGGGTACAACATAGATTACATAACAATACACAGTAGTGTAATGTGTGTGTGTGTGTGTGTGTGTGTGTGTGTGTATATGTATGTATATATATGTGTGTGTGTGTGTGTGTGTGTGTGTGTATATATGTGTGTATATATAGATGATTGGTCAACAGAAAGCACTGGAACAAGCAGGCTTGTGGTAATTTAAGTCTGAAGTGCAAAAAAGGAGCAGGTACATACATTCAACCTGAGAACAGTGAGGAGGAGGGGGAAAGAGGAGGAGAGGGAAGACGAGTGAGAAATAAGGAGGGCAGCAGGAAGTAAAAGTGGAGGGGGAACAGGGGGAGGATAAGGTAATTAGGGATACAGGTGGAGGGAACCGGTAGGATAGGAGAAGTGTATAGGCAAGGGCTAGTGGAGGGGACCATTAGGGAGGAGAGTGAGTGGCAAGGGAGGGTGCGCAGAGAAAGTCTCAACCAGAGGGTATGAGCGATTTCTATCCTAAAGATGGGAGACTTAGACTGGGGATGAGATAAGGAAGCAGGTCCGGGGGGTGGGGAGGAAGATAATGGAGTGTCTAGGGCTAAGGAAGGCGGGAACAGAACTAAGGGGTCTTAAGAATTTGGGTGCTGTGGGGGACACTGATGCAGATCTAGGGAGGGAGAAGCAATTGCATACTTCTTTGAAAGAATGGGAATATAGAGACTTGAAGGTAGACAGGCGGACAGGTATATGCAATTTAAGAGTTTTTTGAATTTTGTTCCATAATGAGGGCAGCACGAGGCTTATGGCTGCTCTGCCAAAGCGAGGTTTAGCCATAGGTACCTTGAGCGAGATACATGAGTAACTTTGTAGTGCGTAGTTACCTATTGCGCTTAGAGGAAGACAGTTGGTAATATAATGTGGCAGTTTTTTTGAAATAGCTCTGAAGGTCCAGAGTGCAGCATTTCTGTCTCTCCTAGACTTAAGGGAGGTCCATCCTACAGCCATATACAGAGAGCAGTGGTGCGTGCTGAAGGGAAGTCCCATTATAAACCGCAGTGCTCTGTGATAAAGTGTGTCCAGTTTTGTCAAGCAGGAGGTAGGACACTGACTGTATAGGAAGTTCACATAGTCTACCAACAATAGAAATGTGGACTGGACCAGCCGTGTCTTAGCATCTCCGGTTAGGAATTGACTAATTCTAAAGAAAACTCCTAGCCTCTGTCTTAGTTTTTTTTATTAGATCCTCAGCGTGTTCCGTGAAGGAAAGTCTGTAATCTAGCCACACTCCCAGATACTTAAATTTTGTGACATATTCCAGCTTTTCTCCTAATAAGGTGGAGATCTGAGGGACTGAGCCAGTAGTTGCAGGATTAATTGAGAGGGTGAGTGGAGAGAGGAGCATTATTTTAGTTTTTTTGGCGTTAAGGAGGAGTTTTTTATGAATTAGTTGGCTCTGGAGGAGATTGAATTCGGATTAGAGGTCCTTGCAGGCAGCTTTTGGCGTTGGGTAGAGGACACTATCATCTGCAAACAGATGAACATTGGCCTTGTGTATACAGTTATCGATATTGTTAATGTACATTGCAAACAGTAAGGGACCTAATATAGATCCCTGGGGCACACCACGATGGAGAGGTTTAAGGGGTGACAGTTCGCCTTCCGCTTTGACTTGCTGAAAGCATCCTGTTAGATATTCAGTGAACCAACGCAACGAAGGGGAGTCCATGCCTATAGTTTGCAGGGAGAGGAGGAGCAGGCTATGATCAACGGTGTCAAAGGCCTTACTTAAATCCAGAAATACAGCGCAGACGTAGTTCTTGATGTCTAACTCCTTCTGCCAATCGTTGGTTACTTTGGCAAGGGCCGTGGTAGTACTATGGTTAACTCTGAAGCCAAACTGCATTGGGTTTAGAAGGTTCTTGGTTTCAAGATAGGACCACAGCTGAGCATTCACTATTTTTCTAGTAGTTTAGACAATACAGGAAGGAGGGAGATCGGCCTCTAGTTATTAAGACCACAGGGATCAACTGATTTTAAACAAGGGAATGACATGGGCAGTCTTTCATATGGGTGGCAGGATGCCCTGAGACAGAGATGGATTAAATAGGTGGGTAATCGGCACGGCAAGTACCTGATGGGCAATCTTTATAAAATACGGGTCTAATGAGTCCGCACCAGCAGTGCATGAAAACTCTAGCTATGAAAGAACTTGATCAGTAAAATACAGGAGTTTCTTTTAGTTACCATTGTTGGGGCAGGCTGGGGTAAGCATGCAGACCGCAGAGTACACCAAATGCTTCGGCTGGGATCAGCAGCTGAGGGGCACACACAGCGCACTTAGAGAGTGCGTACACGAGGGTGCGCTATTTTGGACATTAGGTGTCCCTTGTCATCCAAAAACCAAATGCCGCATTCCTCCTTAACAAATTCCTTTTTATTAATAATTTGAATGCAAGGCGTTGATCCAGCATCCAAGCCCTTCATCAGGGGGTATGCTCAGTGCACAGGCTGCCACTCTCACTCCCAATCTAGGTAAATGGTAGTAGGCATTACCATGGAGTGAATCTCACATTATAATTTATATACAGTCAAGTTTCAAGTTTAGGAAATTGGTATACATGTGTCATATTAACAGTTGGTCTTCCTCCTCCGAGTCCAGTGGCACTTCAAGAGAGCCCCTTGAAAAGTTGTTTTTCAGTTTTTCCAGCTGCTTTTGAGCTTCAGCTGGGTCCATAAACAAAAATTTTTATCAGAATAGGATACACTATGCCTTGCGGATAACTGAAGCAAGTGTGTGTCGCCCCTTGTTCCTCAAGTCCCAGTCTCACCTGGTCAGAGTCTTTGTGCTGATGTCGGGGGAATAAGAAAATACTGGTTCCAGCTTGGGGCGCTTGGAGCAGCAACTGGCAAGACTCACTCAAGTGCAGCTCTGCATATTTGTCAGCTTTATTTGAAAAAATTCACAATTTGCTGTGGGAAAAAGTGAATTCTGACTGCAGCAGTGGACAGCTCAAGTTTTCTGGTGTCATGGGATCTGCAGAGAAAATGGCTGTACAAGCACTGACAACATCATCTAAACTCATACAAGAAAATGCTCAACTTCGATACAGATTAGAGTCGCTGGAGAAATAACAGGGCATCACATATTCGCTTAATTGGTCTCCCAGAGGGTAGCGAAGAAGAAGATCGTATTTCTTTTCTACAGTCGTGGTTACCTGCAGCACTTCAAATTCCCCAGGAAACTCTGGAGGAACAGTTCAGCAAAGCATTCTGGATTACACCCCAAGCTGTAGGGCCACGTGGCGAGGCACCAAGAGTGGTTCTGCTGATGATAGCAAGCTCCATCGTCAGGGATCGTCTTTTGCAATCAGCGAGGTCTTTGGGAGGGCTTGCTTTCAGTGGATCTACTGTCCATCTATTTCCAGACCTTTCTTTTGCAACACGCACCCGAAGGAAGAAGTTCGACGCAGTGCGCGCTCAGCTGCGAGGGTTAGGAGTTTCGCACTCTCTCCTGATGCCGGCCCGATCACGCATTCACTATGGTGGTAAGACTTACCAATACACCGACCCTCTGGAAGCAGGTAAAAAAGTGGAATCAGTAGCTCGGGAGTTTGTCGTCTGAGGGCTGTAATACAGTCGTGGCAAAAAATATTGGCGCCCTTGCACTTTTTCAAATAACTCACAATTTCCTTCAAACATAAGTTGAAATTAACAACAGTACAGTATTTGGTCTCCACAATTCTTTATTTCTCTGTTAATATTACAGATCCTTTGTTTTTGTTCAGAATTTAATATATCCTTTTAAATCAGGAAATGAAAAAAAATGGCATTGACAAAATTATTGACACCCTAGACTTAATATTTGGTACCACAGCCTTTGGTCAAAATAACTGCAATCAGCCGCTTCCTATAGCCATGGATGAGCTTCCTGCACCTCTCTACTGGCAGTTTGGCCCACTCTTCTTGTGCAGACTGCTCCAGTTCTCCCAGATTTGAAGCGTGCCTTCTCCCAAATGCTGTTTTCAGATCTCCACAGGTTTTCAATCGGATTTAGATCTGGACTCATTGCTGGCCACTTCAGAACAGTCCAGCGTCTTGTCTTGAACCATTCCTGGGTGCTTTTTGAAGTGTGTTTGGGGTCATTGTCCTGCTGGAAGACCCATGACCTTTGATAGAGACCCAGCTTTCTGACACTGGTTTCAACATTGGGCTCCAAAATGGCCTGGTAATCTCCAGATTTCATGATGCTATGCACACGTTCAAGGCACCCAGTGCCAGAGGCAGCACAGCAACCCCAAAACATCACTGAACCTCCTCCATGTTTGACTGTAGGGAAGGTGTTCTTTTCTTTGAAGGCTTCATTTTGTTTTCTGTAAATGTAGAGATGATGTGCTTTACCAAAAAGCTCTAATTTGGTCTCATCTGTCCACAGGACTTTCTCCCAGAAGTATGTTGGCTTGTTCAGGTGTGTTTTGGCAAACTCCATTTGGGCTTTCTTATGTCTGTCTCTCAGCAGTGGGGTCCTCCTGGGCCTCCTACCATATAACCCCCTTTCATTGAGTTGGCGACGGATGGTGCGAGTTGAAACTGTCGTACCGTGTGTCTGAAGGTCAGCTTGAATCTGTTTGGCAGTTGATCGAGGTGCTTTCTCCACCATTCGAACAATCCTGCACTGCAATCTTCAATCAAGTTTTCTCTTGGCCACGTCCAGGTGGTTAGCTACGAGGTGCCATGGGCCTTAAGCGTCCCTGATAACATTATATGTCGGTGGAAACAGGAACATCAAGGTCTCTGGAGATTGATTTGTAGCCTTGAGATTGTCCATGCTTGGCTACAATCTTCTGTCTGACCTCCTCAGACAGTTCTCTGGCTGTCTTTCTTTTCTCCACGCTCATTGCACACACAGTGACACAAAACAGGAGAATGAGTCCTTTCTATTCAAACTGGTTGAATGAGTGATTTTATATTGCAGGCACCTGCAACTCACCACAGGTGAGTTCAGTTCCAAAGTGAAGGAGAATCACCTGCTTGAAATCTAATTATTTCTAACTACTTATAAAAGGTGCCAATAATTTTGTCTGGGCCATTTAAGGATTTCTGTGTGGAATAAGCTAAGACTTAGTAACTTTTTCTGCTTTTTGTGTTTTATTTCACCGCAAACCAAAGAAATACATCTATGGATACCAAAATTTTTTTTAATTTTAACAATTTTCTGCAAGGAATGGTGCATTATTAGAAAAAACTGCAAGGGCGCCAATATTTTTGGACATGACTGTAAAAGTGAATCGGACTCTATTGATAAAGACACTTGACTGTTTCCTGTACTTTTTTCTGAATCTGCTCATGATTACATCAGAACTTGAGCTTACCGTTTTCTGAATTATTAAGAATGAATCATTTGGCTTTTCCTGTGATTTAAGAAATATATTGAAATGATGTGTGGAGAATTGTACTTGTAGTGCTCTACATTTCAGGAGTACCTTTTATTTTTAAGGAATGGGGGACATATCAGCACGGCATGTTGTTATAATCTGTTGTCTTTGAACATCATGGACTTGACCCCAAAAGCCTTAGTTAGCTGTAGCTTATTTAGTCAAGTTACTTGAGTAATTATTTTATTTTGTTTTTCTCCTTTGTCCTAAATTCAAACTGGGTAGGCTCTAATTATACTAGTCTACATTGGATGTATCTATCTGATAAAACAAAGTTGATACCTGACAGATGATTGAACAATATGCTGCTGTTTATTGTACAAGCAATAAAAGAAAGTTTAAAAAAAAAAAAAAAAAATTACTGGTTCCAGCTGGTAAAATAAGCCATCCCTTTCATCGAGCCTTAGCCAGCACCTTGTCTCTGATGTGCACCCCTGAGGTTACAGTGAGGATCGCTCTAGACAAATCTCAGTTCACGGGATGCTGCCTCGGAGTAGTCCGATAAGCGTTAATAATTTTATCACCAAGGTTGAGTTGGCAGCAATGTAGTTAAAGTCTGAAGTACATGTTAATGTAAATCTGTTCCTTCTGCTCCCTCCCTCCATGACCCCAAGCAGGTGAAGGTTACTGGCCCTAGCACCCTTCTCTAAGTGCTCTAACCTCATCAGGAGCAATGTATTTTCTTTCACCAGTCCTGATTTTGGTGCTGTATTTTTATTTGCTGAGTTGGTAAGATATTGTGTCTGTCTAAATGGTGTCCATTCTGCTCTCGACTGTATCGATTCAAGTAGAGGCATCCAGGTTATGACTGAGATCTCCTACAGCCTGCTTCAGCTCTGATTTTTAAGTCTTGCAGGGCTGCCAGTAGGGCCACGTTTGTGGGTTCGAGATCCCAACCCTGCAGTGCTGCTGAAACTCCCTTCACCACTCCCTCTTGTGGCTTTCCAGGCGTACTTGGCACAGGCTCATGTGGAGGCATGCTGCGAAGCTTCCCCATGACATAGGGTGATACAGTTTACTGTCTTAGATTTGGAACAACATGCTCTATCCGAATACGTCAGATTAAATTCAGTTAGAAAAAGGTGGAAGGATACATCAAATTAAATTCAGTTAAAAAAAGGTGGAAGGATTTAAAGTTAAAGTAGTGGTGCATGAGGTAGAGTTGTAGGGAAACGCGTTCGCTCCTGTCATTCCCTAGCTCTGCCCCCTCACATGTTGTGTCTTTTTGCTTATTTAAATTAAGTTTATTCAAGTGTAGAACAACACTGTTGTAACTAAATCATTTCAGTGCTGATTGGGTTATGAGAAAAGTCAATCACATTGATTGACAAGAAAACTTAGTAGCATATCCAAATGAAAATAAATGATGTAAGTGGAAAATAAATTATGTATTTCCACACTGTCTTCTCAGCAGCTAAAAATAACATAATTTGACGGGTTTTAAATGTGTTTACATCATATACATATATATAACTTTGTATGGTATGTGTGTGTGTATGTATAAATTGGATCTTTCCATGGCTGCCTCCAACTAATGTTTGGAGGCAGTCAAGCAGTGGGATGACCTGACCCCCCCCCCCCCCGTAGGAGAATGTCCAATCAGATGCATAATCCTTCTCTGCCAGGATCTGCCCTTGACCTTGTGCCTTGAAATACTGCTACAAGGAGGGAGAGCAGCACCAGCTTGTCACATATAGGATCGCGTGGGATTCCCTGCCCATCGGAATGATGGTTATGAGAGGTCCCAGTACATTGCTTGGGGGCAAACTTTCATTTCCTGTTAGTCTGTTTATTTTTAAATCTACTTTTATTTGTTTTCATGTGTAAGTGTACACGACAAACAGTAACATACCATCATATACAGGACTCCACTGCAAAGCACAATGAAGAGTAGATACAATTCAGCATACCATATGACTACACACAATCCGTACAGCTGGGTTGAACTGACATATATAACATCTCAAGAAGTGTAACTATGTTGAACTAGGCTATGGCATGTTATTCAGGCACAGTGTACACATACCACTCCTCAGTAAATGTGTTTATAGCTGTATATATTGTTAAACGGTTACTATACTTGTTTGCATGTATATACTGCCTCTGTTGTGTTACATGCTATGTAGTTTGAGATCTTCATCTCTGTACCTGGCAAATGCTATCATACTGTCGTTCTACGCCTTGAACCCTACTAAACACTGTGTTTTGCAAATATATGGGGTTATCCCAATGCAGAAACATATACCGTATTTCGCCATTTAGAAGCTGTCCCCAAATTAAAGCAGTGGCTGAAAAGGTAAGGAATAAGGCATGAAAGATGTTGGATTATGATATGTTAATGTACCGAGTGGTGTGTTGGAGTCGTAAGCACAGAGTGTGAAGGACTTCAACCAACACAAGGTACATTAACATAGCATAATACCCCCAATGGAATTGCCTTATGCCACTTATAAAATGTTTAGTAATGTTAGCTTTTTAGCACTGTAATAGTGTTGTAATTTGGTGCTCTATCTTTAAATGGCTGCCTTTAGGGCATTAGCATAATTAGGTTGCAGCTGGTACGTTGTACTAGTTGAGTGCAGTTGCACTGCAAGGTAGTGGGTTATGTTGCTGTTTTTTAAATGGGTATTCCTGACTTTTAACTTCCTGTACTTACCATGTGGTCTTTGAGCTTAAGCTTGAAGCCTGGGCTGTGCATCTTATTCTTTCCATGTGACCCGAGTCAGAGCTGGTAGCCTAGACTGTACGTTTACAGGAGTGCCTCTTATGGATATGAGTGTTGCCTCATGTGTTCTTAGGGCAAGAGAACTGCAAACTTAAGTTGAACAGTTCTATTTCCCTAAGGATGTAAGAGGCGATACACATTTCCATAAAAGGCCCTCCTAGTGCCCCTATAAAGTTATTATAGTTTGTGGCACGATTTTTTAAAAAAAGGTTCCTTTTTTGTGGTCCCTTTCTGTGGCACGACTGGCGGTCATTCAGAAGCTCGTTACAGTGCTCAGCACGTGAGGTACTCTTAAGGCAATAATAGTATCTCACGTGCAACTGAAGGAAGCGCTGTGATGGGTCAGGGAGCATCACATGATACTGCTACTATCTATAATATGGATTAAATGTCATAACATTCAAGTGCACTGCTGGGCAGTTGAGATTCAAGCAGACAGAGTTTGAGCTGTTCTTTGTTTCTGAGTATGTAGATATTTTATTGGCTTTTTAGAGCAATGTTTGCAGAAGTATTTGTGATGGTTTAGTTATACATGTGTGTATATTTCTGCTGTGTAAAATCAGTTTTAGCTTTGAAATATATGTTGTGTTTTTTTTATTGGGTGTTTAACATATTTTTCTTGTGTGAGCAGCACTCATACTTTTTGGGTTTGGATTTGTGAGCAGGAAGCACTATGTTTTTTCAAAGTTTTTGGGATGGATTTTCTTTACAGTTTGTTATTCTTGAGCAGTGTTGCTGGTGGGGAGGGGGTCATTTGTATGTGTGTGTGTGAATTTACATGATTTGTTTTTGATGTTGCGGTGTTTCATTTCTATCGTGACCTTTTTTTTTTTTGTCCCTGAGGATATGTAATTAGCATATCGATCTTTGTGACCGTGACTGGTTGTGCTCTTGATTAATGCACCCCTGTCATGTCTTCTGAATAGGAGCATGTGCTAGGTTAGCACAGTACCATGTGACAGGGCACGGAGGAATCAGAATTGACCAGACACCCAATAAAAGTTAATATAAGGCACCCCTAAGAGGCTGGCCTCTTGACACAACAGTAGCGCTACCGCTTGTGACACTGGTGACTTCAGGTTTGGTAGCAGGCCTGAGTCTTCAGTGGCCATCTATGGGGAGGAGGCTTGAGTGTCCCAGCAGATGCTCTCCTCCTGGGTGGGAGGGAGACCACTGCCACCATTCGATCACCACCTGGGTGACCACAGGTGGCAGTGCAGGCATGAGATCACGCAAATGTGGGGAAGTGTTGATTGGCTGGGAATGGGCTTCACGCACTATGTGTGCATGCCTAGCTCTCAGCTGGCATTTCCATGCGGAGGAGAGAAAAAGGACTCTCGGCAGAGCAGTATGATGGCACTTCTGTCCTGGAGATCCCACACCCGCCAACTGGCTCTTTCGTGGCGACACTACCTGAAGTCTCCCAAGGGACCTTGCCCAGCTCAGTGAACCCATCGTGGGGAGTAAGACATGAGGGGACAGAGTAGTTCAATGGTGGGGCCAGATGACGACGAGAGAGACGGCATAAACAGAAAAGTAACAACAAAAAAAGCTGCCCCCAACATGTATTACTAATTTTTTATACATATAGATAGATATATATAGTGTGTGTGTGTGTGTGTGTGTGTGTGTGTGTGTGTGTGTATATGTATATATAATATATAGTCCCGGCCCCAACCTCACACGTCACCCCCCCCATGCTGAGGCATGCTCCCCTGGGTGCCCCCATCTCAATGGACAATGGTCTCAAACCCTGGCTTACCCTCCAGGGCAGGGCCACAGGAGCGGGGGGGGCCCCCCCCGGTGGACACAGATCGCAGCGGGAGAGGTGGCAGGCTGGGCATCAAGGATGGGGAACGGATTTTTGTGGCTGCTGTGGAGATCCCTGGGGGTGGGGACGTGCAGTGACGGCCAACGTCCGTGCCACCCCCTTATGTGAGGCGCCGGTAGCGCAGGCACCCCAGCCTCTGCCAGAGGTCCACAGAGCCGGACACTCTCTTCCCTCCCCTCGAGAAGGAGAGCAGCCCCTGAGACCCTCAGTTCTTCTCTCCCCATCATTCTGACTCCCAAGTCCATCTCTGAACCCGGTATGTCAGCGCAGCAAGCGGATGCCATGCCATTGTGCCAGCGGGCTGGCATATTAATAATTTTGTTTTTCTAAATGGTGAAATACAGACTGCTATTTATATGTAATTTCACAAAATGTACTGTAACATGCAGGCTGAAATAATATAAACATTTCTAAACACTTTCTGTACACATTTTGGCAATGTGAGCAAGAGGGAAAAAGAGAGAAATGGTGTTACTGAAATCAGAGTTGAATGTGGCATGAGGGAGAGAAGAATGTTTGCTAAGAAATACCCCTGTAGCCTGATCACTGATACAGTTGGGGAGAGAGCAGTAGGGAGAAATTCAGAGAGAGAGAGAGCAATTGTATGTGAAATCATCTTGATTTGAAAAACAGCTTACAGGTTAAATACAGGTATTCCCTTTTTTTTTTTTATTAATTTAAGGTTGGCAGTGCCCCTTTTAATTGAAAGGTGAGCAATTGGTTGTGCACAGAAATCCACAAACCCAAATTACCAAGAAAACCTCTAGCACTGTATTTGAAAGCTCTTGGCTGGCTGGCCAAATCCAGTGAATGTTTTCAGAACTATGTTACGAGTTGCAATATGCAGGGGCAAGCCGTGGATTTGTTTATGGTTCCAGAACCAGAAGGATCTCACTCACTGTACAGGACCTTGATGTTGCAGCTTCAGTCACCGCTTTCTGGAGGCATCTGGTTCTCTTTTGGCTCTCTACCCCTCTTATTAAATACAGAAACAGGTGTATGATGTGTTTCTTCAGCGGGAGGGAGACAGCTGCAAATAAAATGCTGTGAAATTCAAATCCTCCCTCCTCTCCAGTCCACGATGGTATGCCTGCCGCTGAAACAGACCTGGGGAGCAGCTTATTAATGCCACCCCTGTTTAGAAGCCGTGGCTGAAAATAGAAAATTGCAACAGACGCTGCGGTATCTAAATGGTGAAATACAGTATTTATTAATATTAATCTGAGATTGATGACATTACATATAGATTATATCTGCAGTGTTAACCACACAGTAAAACATTAGGAAATGTTGGGGCAGCCTAACAACTCATGCTGGTGATCTGGATTCTGGAACGAGCCCGTTATGCTGCCAGTCACGCAGATGGCTGGTAGGAATGGTGTCCCAGCCTATGGTACTGCATAAACCACCAACAGACCAGGAATGTTTTGTGGGGAGAATTGAACCAGGAACCTTTGTCCTCCACTGATGAGAGAAAGAGAGAGAGTGTGTGTGTGTGTTTGTGTGTGAGCTTCTGCTCCGCAAGGGGTAGCCAGATGCTTCCATGGAGGTAGGAGGGACAGCGGGTACAATAATGGGGAAAGAAACATAGTGCCTTCTAAATGCCAGTCAGTGGCATTCTGTGGCCCTGGGTGCTGTCACTTCAGTGGTGTAGTGGTCAGAGGTGCTGTGAGCAAGGCAGGCTACACCAGCCTGAAGTGTGGGAGGGTGAAGCACCAGAGGATTTATATTTAAAAAAAAAAAAAAAAAAAGGACACACACTAGAAATGGTAACTACATTAGCAGCATAATGTCTGAATAATTTAGGAGTCACATTTTTCTTAAAATCCCAACTGTACGGAAATTAGGGTTCAAATTAAGCACTGAAGGCATTCTCGGTAAGAACTGCAACCCTGTAACACTTTGCCAGAATAAGTGTTTATGGTTGGAGTGTCTTTAATACCTCATTTGAACTCTTAATTTGTACTTCACATACCTTTTGGGGGTTTTGAAAAGTGAACCCTAATCCCATACAGTAATTTGAGGGGATATAACGTAGTACCTATCCACCTAATATTGGTATTGATATTATTTAGTTGATTTTGTGGAAGAATAACTATTTAGATGAAACATGCTTTGTCATTGGATGTCTGTGGCTTTGTATGAACTTATCTGGAATTCTCTGTGCAAATAAATAACCAGTATAAAAAAAAATAATAAAAAAGTGAACCCTAATACCCGGCCTTAAAGGGAATGCATGTCATTCCTTATTTGGTTATGGTAAAGGACACTATATAGATCCAGCATGTAAACTGCTGGGTTCTATTTAGCAAATGTCTTCACTAAAACAGAAAAATACTTTCAAAACTGTTGTGACATAGAGGCATCCATTTTGTTGACAGGAAGTGCTTTGTGGTGATTTTACTGCTTCATCAGCCCTAACTGGTTTGCAGTGAAGCAGGTTTTAAACAAACTGCTCTGACAGGGATCATGTCAAATAATGAGGGAAAACGCAACATTGTCTTGTTACATCTTGTCAAACATAATTTTCAGGGTTTTCTTTGCAGTGCACTAGGACCCCAGTCATCACAGCCCAGCTGTTCTAACATGCTGTGATACTCACTGTCAAAACAGATGGAGCAGTGACATCATAACACCCTTCCTGTTCACAAAATGGATGCCTTCATATCCATATTAAAAAATAAAAATAAATCCGTGTTTAGTTAATAGTCATTTGCTAAACATAGCCTAGCAATCCAATTTCCAGACAACTGTGGTAATTGTTGAATATCTAATTTCAAAGGTTTTCCCAGGAAATGACATACTGAGTTGGTAGTAGTTTGTTTCCAGATGTGTCCTGGAGGGAGGGGGAAGGGGAGAGTACAGTGCAATTACAAAATACATCGTTCAGAAAATAGAATAATATGTAAATTAGTATTACAAATTGAGCAATTCACAGGCACTGCTTCTGGGCAGGAAATATGCAATACAGTAAAAGTACAGAAGAACAATGTGAACAATATACAATGTGCAACGATGCAGTACTCAGTAAGGATGGGGTTAATGGAAGAAAAATGTTGGAGGGAGTGTTACAGTAGTGACAGTTCGGGGTGGAGGGCAGCGGACAAAGTCCTGGACCCAGTGTCCGGCAACAGCAGGAGTGAGCAGTGACATCACAGAGGAGAGATTTTGGAGCTTGAAGGGAAGGAGCAGAATAACTGCAAGGAGGAAGAGAGCCCCAGAGTTTAGAGAAGCAGAAAAAAGAAAGCTTGCCTAGTAGAGAATTTAATTCAGTTAAGTGCTACAGCAAGAGTTCTAAAGGGAATAAGGGTGGGGTGGGGTGGGGGGAGAGAGCAAAGTAAGAAGTGAGGGAGCCAAACTAGAATTTGGAGATAAAGGTGGCACTGTGGGCAAGGCGCCTGGCATCAAGGGAGGGGAGGGAGAAGGAGGAGGACAGTAGTGAGTGCGTGGGGGACTGTCTGGGACAATCAACAGACTGAGTGAAAGAGGAGGTCCAATCTGGCTAAGGTGAACTTGGGAGCAGCACGTAAACAATATCACCTTGGCCAAAAATGAGGAGTATCATCTTCAGGAGAATTGCTTTGCGGGCAGGAAGTGGGATGCTCCTCTTACTCCTGTAAAGTGGACTCAATTTTTTGGTGCATTGCATCCACATGAACAGAGAAATTGAGGTGATGGTCTAGCCAGACCCCGAGGTACTTGGAGGAGGAGAAGACTTCTTCAGTCGCTACACCATCAGCGGTATGGAAGAAAGGGAGAGGGTGAGTCTAGCAAGCCTTTAACGTAGTTTTTACAAAGAATTTCCATACATTTTAAAAGGTGTAGTGTAATCTGTTAAAATCTAGTTTTGTATATTAGTGAGCAATGTACACAAGCTGGACAAATCATGGAAAAAACATGTGTCATTTAAGTGGTGGGCCCACTTTTTTTCTGATGAAGGTCCTTAATGAGGAGGTAATCGCTGATTAAAAACATAAGATCTCTGCATGGTTTCAAAACCGCCCATAAAAGTACAATAATTTATACTTTGCAGGTGGTTTTCCTCATTTTGGGAGTCCATCCTTTCTGGAGCTCATGAGACTTTCCTCTTATATGGTTGCTGTAAATTTCTTTGGTCACACTTCCTGATGGAAACCAGGTGCTCCAGCACAGGGATCTTTGTTCTGGTCATTTACTTACTGTTTCATTTGTAATTCTGACTCTGCTAGGACCAGGCAGCTGACGGTTGTATTCTTGGTCATTATCGGCTAGCTCTCTGCTGTGAATCTCAGCTGTTTGCATCTAGCTGTTAATAAGTTAAAGATGTTCCCCTTTTGTCCCAGTCATTTTGTTTCTGAGGTCAGACAGCCTGTCTCTCTCCCCCCCCACCCCCCGGCTTTTGTCTCCAGACACCCTGTGCTCAACCCTCTGTATTCCTGCTGTCAATTTTTCATCTAAGGTAAATATTCATGGGATGGACATCACTATATTGCAGTGTTCATTACCTTCCTTGGCATCCCAGCACCATCCCAGATTTATTTTTGTTTGAAAAATTTTGGCAGAAAGGCATACTGAGCTTCACAGTGGACTAGTTTCCAGGTGTGTGTGTGTGTGTGTGTGTGTGTGTGTGTCTATCTCTATGCATGTGTGTAAATCATAATATAAAATGAGTCGAGATGGCTACCACAGATACCGTTGTCTGACTGGACCGGCCAGGTCACCTGATGTATCTGTATGTAGTCAAATGCATGATACTGTATATTTTATGTTGTACGACACTCAAGGTTTTGTGTTTATTGGCAGATGTTGGCACACAAGCAGACTGCCTGTATCTCCCAGTGAATACACTCATGTGTACTGCCCACATCAACTGCCAAAAATACATAAGGGTACGTGAAAAGAACAGTTAGATAGCTGGCTTTTTGGCACAGTGATAGGACTGCTGCTTGCGATACCGTAATTTGGGTTTGGGAACCGTCCAAGGAGGCTTGAGCCCCCCCGGGGATGTGCTCCTCCTCCATGGAGGGCTAGTAGTTTGCTCCAGTTCAGTACCACCGCCTGGGTGACCAAGAGCTGGTGGAGCAGCTGGAGATGCTTGTCAGGAAGGGCGCCACCTGGCTGGTGCCTGGGCACCCCATGTATGGGCATGCAAACATTAGATTCCTCATTGTAGACAGTTACAACTTTTGTTGCAAACACCTGATTAACATAAAGTGTAGAGTTTCAAGTGGCACTGATTGCATACGGGGAGATAAGTACCAAAAAGCGGGCAGTAGCCGCATGTGCAGACAAAAGTGGGACTTTATGGATTACAAACAGGTAGGAATGGCAGCAAGTTTGCATTAAGTGTAGGAGGGCAGTGACTGTGAGAATAGTCATCTGTATGGCCATATGTTGCAGTGACTACCAAATGGCAAATCATAAGGAGATTTAATGGCTAGAAACATGCAGGTTGATTGCAGTATAGCAGAGTTAGCTAGTAGGAGCTCCAGAAGGAGCACAAACATTCCACCAGTTACAAATGCATCAACAATAAAGCAGAGAACAACTTTAAGTGCGTAGATATAATAAGGGCTTGCATGTAGGTAATGCCTAGTCTAATGGCGGCAGTAAAGTATAAGGCCAGATGGGGGAGGGAGTTGGGTGCAGGCACAGTTAACAGTAAAGATGTTGTGGAGTGCCATAGTAAATGAGCCAGCTGAGGAAGAAAGACTGATTTGAGATGGAAGTGAGTTCCACAGTTTTGGGAGACGGTAGGAGAAAGCAGACTGGCCCATAGAGGTGGACCTCAGGGGTACTGCCAGGGTTCTGTGGTCATGGGATCTGAGAAGGAAGGAGGGAGGGAGTGGAGGGGAAGGGAGGAGGTAAGATAGGGAGGGAGTGTACCCAGCCAGTAGGAGGAGACAAATTTTGCACTGTGATGTAGTCGCCTGTTGGCTAGAGATGGTAAAGCCAAGGCTCGGTAAAGGTGGCAGTGATGGGTTAATGGAGGTGCATCCAGGGCAAAGCGGCAGAATGAGTTGAAAAGGGTATCTAGTCTGGCTAAAGAGGTGGTGGGAGCAGAGCAATAGACAACATCACAGTAATCGAAGATTGGAAGAATTATTTTTAGGACCAGTTCTTGCCTAGCCGGGAGTGGGAGGCAGGTGCGATTACTATATAGGGCACCGAATTTAGGGCAAAGTTTTTTCTTGAATTCTTCCACTGTTCTTGACTCCACAACCTGCTCAGGAAGGCTGTTCCATGCATCCACAACCCTCTCCGTGAAAAAATACTTTCTAACATTACTTCTGAGCTGTCCCCCCTCTATCTTCAAATTGTGCCCCCTTGTTCTTGCACATCGTTTTCTGAAAGATGCTACCCTCTTGGACTTAAATTCTCTTGAGGTACTTGAAAGTTTCTACCATGTCCTCCCCTCTCCCTCCTTTCTGCAGGGGAAAGAAGGGCCATTCCGCCAGGGGGTAGCAGTCCCATGGTGACTTTTTTTGCGAGCAGGCATGATTGGTGTTTGAGCCTGTTGTCAGATTGTAACCAGCTAACCTGGGCATAAAGATCACAGGTGTGTGTCAAGCATGCAGCACCAGTAAGAAGGTGACATGCTTTATTTAAGGCCATTTTGATACGTCGGAGGGCAGTGACTAGCCGCACTGTAAATGACAATACCATAGTCCGCAAGAGAAACCACAGAACTGTGGATGGCTATGTTCAGTGCTTGTGGAGTGAGATTATGTTTGTTCCTCTATAGTACTTCTAAACGCTGGTTAATAGCTTTGGCTGTTCGATCGATGTGCTGGCTGAAAGACAGGGTAGAGTCAATAGTTATACCCAGGTACTTGAAATGGTGAACCAGTTCAAGAGAGGAGCCAGTGTCATTAATGATGGTAAGCGGGAAGGTTTGTGTCTGCTTTGGGAGGTTGAAAACAACATTCTTAGTCTTGTTGTTATAATTAAGGATGAGCTTACTATCCCAAAACCACTTCTCTGCAGATGTAAAGGATTGCTGAAGTTGTTCCTGGAGAAGGTGAGGGTCCATGTTGCTGGTAAAAAGTACAGCACTATCAGTGTATAGAAGTATGTGGTTGCAGCAAGCTCCTGGTAGTGAATTGAGGAAGATGCTAAAAAGCAGTGGACCCAAGATAGATCTCTGCAGGACTCCAGAGCGTACAGGCCTACTATCAGACAGAGCGTTACCAGTTTTTACCTGCTGCGTTTGACTGCCTGAGTAGCTGGAGAACCAGCTTGTAGTATCGGAGGAAAGACCAATGGAGGAGAGTTTTCTGATGAGGAGACTGTGGTTGACAGTATCAAAGGCCTTGGTAAGGGCTATGAAAGTTGCCCCTACCAAGAGCCCTTGTTCCAGAGAGTTATTGATAAAGCCTGTAAACTCGAGGAGTGCAGTGATGGTACTGTGCCCACGCCTGAACCCATGCTGTTGGGGACATTGGAGTTGGTAGTTATCCAGATACTCTACGAGTTGGTCGGCTACGATGCGCTCCAGGGCCTTAGAGAAAGGGGGAAGAATAGAGATCGGGCGGTAATTTCCCTGCAGTGCCCAGTCGCCACTCTTGTGTCCCGGGGTGACCACTGCTGATTTCCAAAGATACGAAAATTGTGACTGAGAGAGTGACAGGTTGATTATTTTGGTAAGAGGTGTGAGGATTTCCTCGAGGGTAAGAGCAACAAACTTTAAGTCAAAGGAGTCCTCGCTGAATCTGGCTTTCCCCAGTACCTTCTTAAGATGACGTCTGGTTTCATTTATAGACACTGCTTTGAAGTAAAATGGTGGGTGGTCTCGGGGTGGGTTCTGGACTGCAGTGTTCATACTTGAGGGGGTAACCATGAAGTAGTTGGGGGGGGTGGGAACGTTGCTAAGGTCTGTAAATGCTTTGTTGAAAACGTTCGTAATGGCTTTTGGGACCATGGTAGGGGTGCCATCGATGTTCTGCATGTTCGGGATAGTTTTGGCATCTTTACCAGTGGTGTCTTGGATGTTCTTCCAGAATGTCCTGCTATCAGTCCAGGAGGTGGAAAGGGCTTCTTTGAAATACAGTACTGGCTTTTAGCAGAACGGATAGCACGGGTACACTAATTTCTCGCTGCTTTGTACCTCTTTAGGCTAGCTTGTGTCTCCAGTACTCGAGAGATGTGCCAGAGGTGATCCCTGTGTTTTAGTAGATCAAGAAGAGCAGGGGTGATCCAGGGATTACGGGTTCCCTTGATTTTTGTAGTTTTGAAGGGGGCATGCTTATCACAGGTTGCATTAAGGAGGTCAGTGAAGAGTTCCAATGCAGTGTCGACGTTGCTGGCTGTATATACGTTAGACCAATCGGTGATACTCAGGTCAGCTTTCAGTAGCTCGACGTGGCTAGTGACAGTTCTGGCAGGGGGCTTGTGGTAGTTATTGGACCAGTAAAACTTGACAGGGGAGTGATCACTAATACAGTTGGGTAGGACAGAGGTGCCCTTGATATTATCCGGCTGGTTAGATAGCACCCAGTCCAGTAAGGTATTGGTCCCAGTTTTGTAGTTCCTCCTGGCTGGGACTTGTACAAGCTGGGAAAGGTGGATAGCAGATAATGCATCCTTGGCATTAGGGAGAGCCAGTTTATATTAAAATCGCCAAACATTCGAAATTCTGAGTGAAGGCTCATCCCTCTTAAGGCGTTTTATGAAGGAGGCAAAGCCAGATTTAGTGTGCCTTGGAGGGATGTAAACAGAAAGCATGGTGAGTGTTTTGTTGTGTGCACCGAGAAGCAACTTAACGGCCAGCATTTGGATTAAATCACCACAATCAGGGGTGGGAATCCCCAGGCCCTGCAAAGTGTCCTTTATGTAGATCACAAATCCACCACCACGCTGAGGAAGGCAGTCCCACCTAAATACTGTGTAGCCAGGAAGTAGGATTGCTACGTAAGGGACGTTAGGAGTGAGCCAGGTTTCTACTACTAAGAGTATGTCTGGCGGTCCATATTTGTAGTCTGTCAAGTTTTGGAAGAAGACTGCAAATGTTTATTGACGTCACTATTAGACCACCAGTATTTCTTGAGTGAGTGGTTTGAGCAGTGGTGAGGTCCAGAATTAGGATGTATATTGCCCATGAGCAATAAGAGCAACACTATTAGTCTTTTCAGATATTCCTTAAATAGTTTTTTGGAGTAGGCGTGTAACCTGCGGTTAACAGTGGGGGAGCACCTGGGAAACAGTGACCACCAGTCATTGTGGTTTGAAATCACAGAAAGAGCAGAACCAAACCACACAAAAACACGTATCCTGGATTTTAGGGGGGCAGACTTTGGGAAAATGGGGAGATACTTGAAAGAGGCATTAAGGGGCATGGGACAGGAATCGGGTTGAGGAACAGTGGGCAGTATTTAAAATGGGGATTACAAGAACAACAGAATTATGCATTAAGCGGGTTAGCAAGAGGAAAAGGAAGAGGAGACCATTATGGTTTTCCAAAGAGGTAGCAAAGAAAGTGAAAGCCAAAAAGATTGCATTCAGGCAATACAAAAAGACACAGGCAGAAGGGGACAGGAGAAGTACCAGGAGAAGCAAAGGGAGGCAGGGAGGTCAGTAAGAAGCCAAAGCTCAGACAGAAGAACACATTGCAAAATCAGTGGGTAGAGGGACAAAACCTTTACAGGTACATAAGTGAAAAAGAAAGACAAAGGGAGGGATAGTGAGACTGAAGGGAGGATGGGGGCGCTGGAGGATGACAACAGTAAAGCTGACATATTGAACAGGTATTTCTGCTCAGTCTTTACTGAGGAAGAGGAGGTAATGGGTCTGAAGGGAGTACAAGGGTGAGAATGGTGCAGAAATGGACACAAGTCCCTTTACACGAGAAAGGGTCCTGAAGGAACTGGAAGGAATAAGAGTTGATAAAGCAATGGGGCCAGATGGGTGCACCCAGGGTCCTTAAAGAACTAAGAGAGGTGGTGGCTGAACCTCTGGCTATCCTGTTTAGCCGATCACTGGAAACAGGGAGGTACCCAAAGACTGGAGGACAGCAGATGTAGTCCCCTTATACAAAGTGGGAACAAGAGGAAGCAGGGAACTACAGACCAGCCAGCCTCACCTCGGTAGTGGGGAAGATCATGGAAGCACTACTGAAGGAGAGATTGGTGGAACATCTGGGTGTCTATGGACTACAGGACCCAAGGCAGCATGGTTTCACCAGGGGGAGGTCATGTCAGACCAACCTCGTTGAATTTTTTGACTGGGTGACTAGGGAGGTGGATCAGGGGAGGGCAGTGGACATGACATATCTGGACTTCAAGAAGGCCTTTGACACTGTGCCACATAGAAGACTATTACACAAACTGGGGAATATGGGTGTGGGCAGGACAGTAGTGTGGTGGGTAGGTAACTGGCTGGGTGGCAGGACACAGAGGGTGGTGGTAAATGGCTGTCACTCCACAGAGGGAAGAGTGACCAGTGGGGTACCACAGGGATCAGTGCTGGGACGGTCCTATTCAACATCTTCATCAGTGACATTGCACAGGACCTAGAAGGCAGAATTTCACTGTTCGCTGATGACACAAAGCTCTGTAACAGAGTAGACACACCAGAGGGTGTAGACAGAATGAGAAGTGACCTGCAGAAACTTGAAGAACGGTCAGGGGTTTGGCAGTTGAAATTCAATGCAAAGAAGTGCAAGATAATGCATATGGGGCACAAAAACCCTGGCACAATATATCAGTTGGGGGGTGAGGATATAGCATGCACCAAGCAGGAAAGGGATCTTGGGGTTGTCATCTCTGATGACCTCAAGGTAGGGAAACAGTGTGACAAGGCAGCAGGTAAAGCAAATAGGATGCTGGGATGTATAGGCAGGGGCATCACCAGCAGGAAAAGGGAGGTCATAATTCTGCTATACAAGACACTAGTGAGGCCCCACCTGGAGTACAGTGTACAGTTCTGGAGACCATACCTACGTAAGGACATAGACAGGGTAGAGAAGGTTCAGAGGAGGGCAACAAAGATGGTGCATAGATTGCATCACAAGTCCTATGAAGACAGGTTGAAGGAACCGAACATGTACTCCCTGGAGGAGAGGAGGAGAGGTGATATGATAGAGACATACAAGTATCTTACAGGGAGGAACAGGGTGCAGGAAAACACTATTTTAAGCGAAAAAAGATGTTCCAGGACTAGAGGGCATGGGATGAAGTTGGAGGGAGGGACGATTCAGAGGAAACATGAGAAAGAATTTCTTCACAGAACGGGTGGTGGACAAGTGGAACACCCTGCCAGAGGAAGTGGTGGGGGCTGAAACAATCACAGGATTTAAGAACGCATGGGATAGACATAAAGGAATTCTGGAGGTCAGGGGTAAGGGGCAACAGACTTCTAGGAAAACAAACTGAACTTACAAGCTCAAATGGGCAGACTGGGTGGGCCATAGGCCCTTATCTGCCGACACTGTCTATGTATCTATGCATCGTGTGGAGGTTCCCTGCTTAAAGGACATTTGATAGAAGATTGCCAAGGCGTGATGACATAGTCGAGACCCATCGACGTAGAGTGAGCTCCCATGTAGCTTATGTGTGGAGGAGGTGAAATTTAGGGGGAGATTATGATACTATAGGTATCGGTCATGGCACTGGTTGCTCCCGAGGGGGCAGGTAGGCACATGCCTGCAATTAGGAGTCTTGAGAGTGTGAACAGGGCCAATATGGTGGTTCCGCAGGGTATGAGAGTAGTTGGGTAAAACATATTTGACTAACGTAATAGGGAAGGAGAGGAGGGTAGGATGGCAGTTCCTGTGAGGTAGCTTCCCTGCTAACTTAGGCCCTTGGAGACAAAGTACATGTAAAGTTGATTTAAAATGAAAATGCTGACGGTAAATTACATCCAGAGGAAATGATGAACTGTTGAGATCCAGTGTTACATAATGTGTTAAAATTCCTGAAAGGTGATAAACTGTGGCCTGGGCATTTGCAAGATGTGAAATCCTTTTGTCTGTATGTTTCCTTTGTTCTTCAAAGGCCTCAGAGACAAGTACAGCTCCTTCAGGAGCAGGTCAGACGAAAGTGTTGATTCAGTCGCAGTACCCAGCATTACTAAGTTTGTTAGACTTATTTGCCAGACTTATTTTTCCTTGGGATGGCTTGCAAAAAGTTGATTTGAAATGAAAAAGCTGGCGATACCTGAAGGAAATGATGAACTGCTGAGGTCCAGCATCAGATAATGTGTTAAAATCCCAAAAAAAAAAAAAAAAAGTGAAACTGTGGCCTGGGCATATGAAAGATGTGAAATCCTTCTGTCTGTATGTTTCCTTTGTTCTTCAAAGCCCACAAGTACAGCTCCTTTAGGAGTAGGTCAGACGAAAGTGTTGATTCAGTTGCAGGACCCAGCATCACCAAGTTTATCAGACTAGTTGCAAGTCTTATTTTTCCTTGGGATGGCTTCCAAAAAGGTGATTTAAAATGAAAAAGCTGATACCTGGTGGTGATGTTTTGCAGACTTTCACAGATGTTGTGTGCAAGAATGGTATAGGTACTCCAAGCAGAAAAACATGTAAATCCATAAAAGCTAACCTACAGACAAGCACAAACAGCCACCTACACAGCCCCAGGAGGTGGGGGTCAGAATGAAACCACTGTAGGAGGAGTGAAAGTCGGCTTGGAGCTGAGATTCAACATTGGGAGCGGAAGGGCCAGAAACATAAAGAATTGTTTAATCAGCATACATTTGTACCATATGTTTGAAGCAGAGCAAGCTGATGGGAGATAATTTAGATATATAGAAAAGAGCATCGCCCCAGGACTTAGCCTTGGGGGACACCAGCTAGGATGGGGTGGGGGCGCCTCCTAGTTGGACACTTTGTTCTAATGCTAGAAGTGCAATTTAATGGAGTCCAGTATATTGTCTTCTCTGTAAACCTGACTCCATTAAATTTTACTTCCAGCATAAAAATTTGAGCACTTGCCTTGATTTTTTTTGCACACCTTTTCTTTGTTGTTTGTCATCTTTCCTCCCCCCTTGGAGTGTCCAGCCAATTGCAGAGCTTGGTGTCATCCACAAAGAGACAGACCTTCCCTTCTAGCTCCTCAGCAGTGTCACTTATAAAGACATTAAAGAAGACGGATCCCTGCGGCACCGTACTGGTCCCCCTCCTTTCCACGTAGTGAACTCCGTTAACCACCACCCTCTGCCTCCTATCCCTTAACCAATTTCTTACCCAGTTTACCACCTTAGGACCCACTACTAAGCTACCTAGCTTGCTTACTTGTCTCTTATGGGGAATGGTGTTGAGCACTTTACTGAAATCTAGGTAGGCTACGTCCAGTGCTCCAGCCTGATCTAGTTGCTTGGTCCAGTCAAGGAAATCAATCAAATTCATTTGACATGACCTCCTTCCTCTCCTGTGAATCCATGCTGTCTCGGGTCTTGTAAGCCATTGGATTCAAGGTATTCCATAATCATTTCCTTCAGCAGTGATTCCATTAACTTTCCCATCATCGAAGTAAGGCTGACTGACCTATAACTTCCAGCCTCTTACCTGCTACAACCTTTAAGTGGGTTACATCTGCCCTCTGGGACCACTCCCATTTCCAGTAAGCTGGTAAATAGGTCCATCAGCGATGCAGCCAGTACCTCCCAGAGTCTGAGAGCTCCCTCAGTACCCTGGGGTGGACACTGGCCCTATTACTTCATCCCCTTTCAGATTTGGGAGTCCCTTCAGGAGTCTTTCCTCCGAGAAAGGACTAGCATCCATCTTCCTCTCTGTAGTGCTCCTGTTAACATTTTTCTGTCCCCTTCCCATCTCTTTCCTCTGTGAACACTGAACAGAAGTATTTGGTTCAGGGTGTCTGCCATTTCCATTTCTCTTCTACACAGTCTACCCTTTTCCCTTTTTAACCTTACAGTCCCACCCTAGGTCTTCCTCTTATATACCTTAAAAAAAAAAAAAAAAGTGCCCTTTTGTTACTGCCTTGACTATTCCCTCTTCAGTCTGTGCCTTTACTTTCTGCTTCCCCTGATATGCCTCCCTCTCCTCCACCTCCCTCTGTGACTCTTTTGTACTTACTGAATGGAGAATGGTCCACTGTGTTTCATTCATATCCAGATATGTTTTGAGGTCTCTTCCCTCTTACCTCTGCTCCAGGGATCCTTGCACCTTTCCATTTCTCATCCCTGCTCCTCTACTGAGCAGTCATGCTTTTCCTATTATCTCCTATCACTCTGGAACCAGCTCCCCTCTTCCCTCCCCTGACTTCCTCGGGTATCAGCAGAAACTCCTTTCTACCCCCTTCTGCTGTTTTCCCCGTACCTGACTGTTCCCCTTGCATTTGCCTCCTACTGTGGTGTAGATGTGACTGAAATGGTTAATTTTGTTACGTCTACCTTGACTGCTCATTTTGTACTTACTCTTTTATTAGTTTTCTCTGATTGCATTTTATTGTAACTTTGAACTATGTCTGTGCTATGTATCCTGTATCCCCTATTCCTTTCCCCGGGGTCGTACCTGGAAACGAGCCTCAGGAAATGAGCGTCCGCTCAGTGTGCCTTTCTCAGTCACCAGTCTCAAATAAATAAGTAGGCCTTGTTTTTTTTTTTTTTTGTTTGTTTTTTTACTAGTTGCACTTTTTTCTTGTTTTTATTTTAGCGAGTCCATGTCTACTCAGGTTCGCATCATGGCACCTTACCAGACGACGATCAGTGCTGGTCAGACTTTCGCAGATGTTGACTCAGAGTCTCGGCATGGGACAGCAATGACAATAAAATGCCTCTGAGAGCTTTGCACAAGGCTGGCTTCAGCGTGGTAACAGTGACACCGGCAGAGAGTAAGGGTGAGCTGGGAGCTCCATCATGTTGTAGGCTGCTCAGTTTCTGACTTAATCATTTACTCTCTCAGTGTTGACAGATATGGAGCGTGAAGAGACGGGGAAACCCATAACATGTAAACGGCGTCAGGCAAGCCCACCATCAGTTTAGGACTGAAAAACAATTACCGGGGAAATAGCTGAAATGGAACAAAAGATGGACTCGCTGGGAGTTAGCAGTAGTGGATGAAGACTAACAGGACCTGTTTACTATACACCCTGCGTTGAGTGACAGGCCCCACCTGTTATCATATTATCACAGTACTGCTTTTGATGATGTATAAGATGATGGTACCTTCAGGCATGATAGGGGGGCTGGGAAAAATGTTGTTTCTTTATACAGATATATATAGTCCATGTTGGTCTATAGAAACTAGCACCCTCTGCCCTTCTTCCATCCAGGTATCCCTACTGTTCAGACACTGACTCCTTACGTCTGTACTGTTTTTCAACCTACAGAAATGTGGTTACTGCTTAGGTTGTACAGATATTGTTTGCTGTTTCTTAGGTCTGTTAGAAAAAAGGAAACGCCAGTAATGACATAGATATAGAAAACACCTTATGCTTTACATGTGATGTTTTACATGCAGAATTGTATACCTGTAAATTTGATGTCACTAGTAATGTTACTGGATGATGATGTATGCAATGTCATTATTCCTCACAATAAAGTATTAAAATAAATAATGACCGGGGGGAGGGGTACACAGAATAGCTCTGGTCGTTGGAAGCAGAACCTGTAGACTGGTATTCAGCACGGGGTACCAGCCTAGTTTATTTGGTGTTTGTGTATGATTTTTAGTATACACGGAACTCCAAATTGCAGCGAACTTCGAGCCCTGTGCAGGAGAAGCATGCACCTTATTGGTAGAGGGGGCTCTTGCAGTTTAACCTAGCACCCCCTCCCTCTCCTGACACAGTGATCCTCTGGCCTCCTTCCTTGCCCAGCACCTTCCATTCCCTATTAAGAACTCTAGGGGGATGCTGAGGGAGAGGAGCGAGCAGTAGTGGTCACCCCTGGTCCCTACTTAAACCTGCTTTGCAGCTCCTGTGTTACAGTCCATGCTGCGGCCAGTTCAGAGTGGAGTGTCATGAGCCATGGACCGACTGGGTTAAACTCTACAGTGTACCCCAGAGGAGTGAGGCTACACAGGTCCTGCAGCTAATAATTCCTCCTCCCAGTGGCACCTCCGCTGCCCATGTTAACTCTTGGTCCCCTTTAGGAGTCCTTCAGATGGAACTAGTTGCTGCTGTAATCCCAGTTAGGTTATACGTGGCTATCGCGAACATCAGCTATAATCCTATGTACAAACCAGCACCACCACCACCCTTTACCCAAAATAGATTTTAGCTGGGTCCTCTGCTAAAACAAGCCTGCTGACACAGAGTACTTTACGTGATAGGATGTTCCTACAGTTTCTCAGTTACCTAGAAACAAGTCCAAATACAACCCAGCTCACATCATTACATAAACAGCCAGCGTACAAATCTTCTGCACACAACTCAATTTAAAGTACCCTCAGCGGGTGAACCAGATGTTTCCTATTTCAGATCGGATGAAGAAGTGAACGGAGTGTCCTGCGGACAGTCTGTAGAAGCTGTCCTTGTCTGTGCTCCTCAAGCTCTCAGGTCAATTGGCGCTACTGGTCTTTTATAGCACAGGGAAGCCTCTGCCCATTCCAAACCCATTTCAGCTGGAACGTAATCCCTCGCTATTTTACATTCCATTTGATCTGATTTCCCCCAAACCTCTCTGAATTTAAGCTTATTTAATTTCATGTAGGCTGAAATCTGTTTAGAAAAAGTGAGACCAGTTAAATATTTCAGTCGGGGTAGAATGTCCTGGTTGTGGCTCCTGTAGTTGAATTGGTTGTGATATTTTTTGCAGGGTTTTATTTGCACTACATGTTGTTAAAGTACTGGCTTGGGAACCAGGTGATCACAGGTTCAAACCCCACTGGAGCCAGATACTCACTTTATGATATCGGTCACTTAACCTCTCAGTGCTCCAGTCCACCCAGCTGCAGAGATAGGTACAAGCAGGACCCCATTGTTACACCTGTGTTGGATCGTCCTTAGTAAATAAACTGGGGAAAACAAGAGGCGGGACTAAAAATAAAACCTTAGCAAAAATGGATAAACATTCTTCTGTAACCATGTATAAAGGCAAGCATATGCCTTTTTAAGGAAAACAGATTGCTAAATGAGGAGAGGATGTGGATGTCATTAGGTCTGGCTAGACTACTCGGAAGAAGTTACTTATCATGTGGTCCCAATGGACATGCAGTCTCTAGTTTAAAATTAAAACTCTGAAAGGATGGTGCATCTTTACACGACTATACATTTATTTTATCTTGGATATGATTTTTTGTTTTGTTTAGATATTTAAATGCAGGTTTGAAATAGAACAAGTCAAAGTAAGTTTTTCTTGGTCAGAGTGAGTAAAATACAAGTCTTTGACTGAGATGGATAGTGAAATATAGCCAGATTATCTATTAGTGGGTATTTTCTTTCTTTTTTTTTTTTACTTTCTGGATTATTTTGTTCTCCTTATCCAGCGGATCAGGCTCTTTGGCCTGTCCACAAGCCCAGGTTTCCACATCTACTGGCCCCCAGGTAGCCCACTGCCAGTCCCATAATATACTGTCTGTGATTTTCTTTTCTGGGAGAGGAGGAGAGCTGCCTTGAACTCTGCCAACCAGAGAAGGTGGCATTCCAGTCCATATGGCTCCCTCTCCTAGCCACGGGGGAGCAGTTGTGTAATGGCAGTACCCACCCACCCTTCCCAAAGCAGGAGGCATCTGAGATGTATGCATAGCACTGCCTTTGTAGCCTGTAGCATGATGACCCCGGCTGGGGACTCAAACCTGGGTCCTTTTGTATGGTACAGGTTTAAAACGCTTAGAGTTGGACTGGAAATATCAAGCTGTCCTCAAATTCTTAGGGGTTTTATAGAAATGGGGCATTACCATGATGGTTGAAAATTTAGAAGCCATCCCAGTGTCACTGGAAATAGTACAGTGCTGGTGACCATGTAGGAGAGACGTAGGTTCATGTCCTGAGCTTGACATGCATCTTTTGGATTGGTGGAGTCTGGGAATGGTTTGAATGCAGCAGTCTCATTCTGGGGGTGTTGCCATATGCCACTCACATTTTTGCTTGAGCACCTCCATCAGCAGGGTCTGGGAGCAGCCTTGATGTCATAGATGATCATGCAACATATTCTGCCCCCCCCCACCGAATGTCTAGTGTATTGGTGTAGCTACACATAAGGGAAGTGGGAGGGATGTAGGAGGAAAGCTGGGTGGTGTGAGGCAGCATAACATCAAAACACTGAAAAGTTTTTTATGCCACAGTGGTTGATCGCCAGATGTGGAGGTCTGTACCCCACTTTGGATTCTGGAGTGAGTTTGAGCCTCACTGGAAGGGGGGGGGGTTTGTGTTGATTGTATCTAAAGGATATTTGGATTGGGGCTGGATTGTGTTTGGCCAGGAGTCAGACCAGGAAGCAGGAAATAGGCAGCACCCCAGGGAAAACATTTTTTTTTTATTAGAAGCCAGGCTGAAAAGCCGGCCCAGTGGCATGGAGGGCTAAGGCATCTGTGCCTTACCTCCTGCCATGCCGACGATCCATGTTCACGGTGCAAGCAGGCCACCAGGGGTCGACTGGTGAGGGAGAGGCTCGAGCATCCGAAAGACCGCTGTCTTCTGGGAAGGGAAGGCTGGCGCTTCCACTGAATGACTGTTCCTGGGTGGAGGCCCGAGAGTATTGGGGGTCTGTTGGGCGCCAGAGAAGGGAGGGTGCTGCGGGACTTGTGCAGAAGTGCACGTGCCTCCACACACGCGTGTCTGATGTGTGCGCCCTAGCAACTGGGATGGGACAGGAGGAAAAACACCCTGGGCTGTGGGTGACGACCGGGCACTACCGTAGCTCTGTGGCAGAGGGGGCAGGCCATGCGCTCTGGGGAAGCTGGGGTGACTGTACTGGGGGGTCGGTCCAAAGGGGGCAGCTGTGGTAAAACCAGAGGATAAACTGTTTTTGGGGTGGAGCCAGGCTGAAGAATGCAATGTACAGTATAATACATTACATGAAATGTTATACATGTTGTAGCTGCGATAAGTATGTAAAGTTTATTAAAAATATAAGGAAGTAGGCAGCCCATTGGCTTGGCGGTAGTGATACTGCCCGCCATGCTGGTGACCCGAGCTCAGGGGTTGGGGGGATTGAGAAACCCAAGGACACCTTTCCTCTCCTGGGGTGGGGTGACCAAGTTGTCTTGGCCTTTGTCTGCCACCAGGTGGAAGCCCAGTGGCAGTGCATGTAGCGAGTGACTAACAGGGAGGGGCGATGGTTCCAAGTTGAGTGCATGCCACCATGGCTTAGGGTTACATAGAAACATAGAAAAAGTGATGGCAGAAGGAGACCAAGGGTCCGTCTAGTCTGCCCAGGAGTATAAGAATACTGCATCAGTGACAAGGTACAAAGTAAATGCATACAGAGTGTAAGGACATTTTTTTTTTTTTCCTTTATTTTTTTTGTAGGCCCACTAGACACAATTTCTGCTTTCGGGGGCAACCTGGGAGCACTGGGGAGGTTACATTACTTGTTCAGAATCACACAGTGTACAAGGGTAGGCTGTGGGAATCAAACCCAGATCTGCTGGATGTACCAAGCTCATTCACAGCTTCTTACTGTAACCTCTAGGCTTTACTGCCAGCACAGCTCTGGAGAAAATGGAAAAAGGTGTCAGGTGGGCTTAATAAAGGCCCACCTGCTCTCTCCTGGCCTGTGCCGTGGTGTAGTCCTGGGCACTTCTGGATATGTGCATGGGGGGGGGGCAGCCCTTCCTCCTCTGGCCCTGCAACACTGGGAAATCAGAGGAGCAGGGACAGGGCTAAGAACCTGCTTGATCCTATAAGGTAAAGAGCTTTATGGGGGAAAAAAATAAGGAAGGTAGAAACAGTGTTAATGGTCTTATTTATTTATTTATTTATTTATTTATTTATTTATTTATTAACTGATGAGAAAGTTTTAGTTTAAGTAGAAGAGAAGGAGACATGGTGTGATTTTCTTCTAAGCCATCTTTATTGTGAAAAACCTATTGATTACTGATACGAACATACGAAAGTGCCAGCAGAACAGACCTACTGGTTTATCAAAGTCTGCTCGATTGTGCAGCTAGCCCCCTAGCAAGCAGCTGCCCCTCCCCATCCCCTTGACCTCCCTTTTGTCGTCCTCGCCTACCCTTACCCACTCCTGTACTCTGTCCCAAGCGTTCTTTTAGCCAACCACATTTTTGCTTGATATCACCTGTTCTGGTAGTGCGTTCCACCTCACACACTCTCTCTGTGAAGTAATGCCTCCTCATCTCCCTTCCTCTGTTCTTAGCCCGTGTCCCCTAGTTTCCCCCCGCTCCTTAGTTTAAACACCCCCTGTGCCCCCCCCCTTGTTGAAACCCTTCAGGTACTTGAAGATCTCGATTATTTCCTATCCCACCTCTCTTCCAGTGTGTACATATTCAGTTCCTTTAGCCTTATCTCATAGTCCATTCCTCCATCCTCTGAATCCTTGTAGCCTCTGCTGCACTCCTCCAGCAGATTGACATCCTACCTCGGAAACGGGCTCCAGAACTGCGCACACCTGTAGAGGGGCAAGATCACCTCCCTGTGCCTGGACGTAAATCCCCGTGCTGTACACCCCAGCATCTTGTTTACATCTTGATCATGTGGTCTGTGGGAATAATCTATAGCACTCTTAAGAATGCAAGTGTGTTCTGCTGTTTCTTGATTGATTCTGTGCTGTCGTCATGTGTTGGCTCCAGCTGGACTACACCAGGTACCTGCAACATGATCCGTTCACTTTTATGCCAGACTGATGGCCTTATCTTTTAATTGCTTTTGTATTATTCCCCTCTGTGTTAATCTTCGTTTTCCTTGTCCTCTTTATCTGTTTTTCCTTCAGTTGACATTCATCCTGCACTCTTTTTGAACAGTCAGTTTCTTCTTTTCTCTCAGATGCTGTATCATTGCCTTGTATATTTATTCTGTGTAGTAGTCATTTGTTTTTGTTTAACTGCTGAAGTCTTATGATGTGTTTGTAACATGGTGCATTAATCACCTGCATGGCACAACTTTATTTTATAAGGTGTTTTTCGTACTGGTGTTATCCCAAATAACTTCTGTACATGCTACACTAAAAATACATTTGCTTTAATGATTGCATTTAAAACAAACAAAGCTACAAAATGTGGAACAGGAAATAGTAAACACTGATAAGTATCAGATAGCAATAATATAGCAGCTTATGCAGTGGAGGAAGGATTGTTCTTATATGCAGTAAAGGAAAGGTGTTTTATACTGGATTTTAACGTGATAAATCAATAGTGTGTTGAGAATCGGGGAAAGGTGCAGTAAAAGAGAAAGTTTTCTGTTAAATGTGCTATTTAAAATTCGGTCCCCAGGACAGGTATGTTGAGCCAGAGCTTGTTTCCAGGCATTAAAGCGTGAGTAAAACAAATACAGCGATGACAACAGGTGCACGTACAGGAATAACCAAATGCAAGGTACAGTTAAACTATTCCAGAAAAAAAATACACAAATTCAGAAAGTGTGCCAAATGGATGCATAACAGGGGTGCCAAGGATGAGCGCAAGGGGAGTTGGCAGCATGTAGTGGGCAAGATGCATGAAAGCAAAACCATGGGGCAAAAAAATGCAAGAAAGAGTACGCTGAATTTTACACTATATAATAGGGTATGTGGTTGAATGAGTAAGAAGGAAGAGGGATGAACAGTGTGGGGGTTGTAATGATGGAGCGAAGAGGAAGATGGCTAGCTTTAGGTCAGTGGTGGCCAGCACACCTTGTATTGGAATCCATTTTGGTGGATCTCAAGAAGGTCAGAGATCCACCAACGATAACGTGAACATAAAGTACAATAATTAGGCTCCTCAGCTGGAAGGATCTTCATTGATTCGAAAATGCAGTCTTTGTTTAGCTTTGCTCCAAGATCCATCAAAAAATCTCTTGAGATCCACCAGTGGATCTAGACACATGTATTGGCCACCACTGCTTTAGGTGCATTCCTTTGAGACTTGTGCTGGTAGGTGTGGTTTGAGAGTACAGAGATGACTAGGTAGAGGGAAGTTGTTGCACAGTATTGGAAGACGGATAGAAAATGTAGATTGGCCCACTATATATAGATTTAAGCGAGGGATATGAAAGGAATGAGCATCAAATGATTGGATGGAGTGGGTGGATGGGTATGGAGGGTGAAAGGAGATGGGTGAGGCAGGTGGGAACAGTGTCAAGACAGTATTTGGCCAGAAGGTGTAACTGTGAGGGACGCTAACCCTCTAGGAAGGGAGAGAGAGAGATGTGCATAGTGAAGAAGCAGTGATGGGAGAGAGAAGAAGCAATAAAGGCAAAGCATCTGAAGGAGTGCAAAGGGGGCCCAGCCTGGCAAGTGTAGACATTAGGGCATCGCTCGAGATCAGATCTGCATAGTAAAACATTGAAAAGGTCATCTTGAGGATGAGCTTGTGGCAGACTGGCTGAGGAAGACAGTATATGTTGAGGTAGAGCACACCAAGCTTAGGGCAGAGTTTCTTATACATGGCATCAATGTGAGTGGAAAACCTGAAGTTCTGGTTCAGCCACACCCTTTGGCGCTTGAAATGGGATACCACTTCAAGCAGTACACCATCCATAATCTTGAAGACGGGGGTTTATTGAAACCTAGTTAGTCTCTGCCTAGTACCAAAAGAAGGATGATAGTGTTTTTGGCATTTAGTAAGAGCTGGTTTGTGTCGAACTAGTGTTGGACATTGTCAAAGTCATGTCTGCAGCTCCTGAGACAGAAGCACCAGAAGCAGATAGAACTGTGTAATCCACGTACATGTGGATGTAAGAGGAGACACAGGCAGAAGAGAGGTGCTTGTTTAAGAAAAAGGAGGTAAGCTTTGGGCCAAGAATGGAGATCTGGGGTACACTAGACTTAATGGGCAGGGTGGTGGTGGTGGCTAGGGCATCATCACCCTTAACCGATAGGAGCTGATCTGAGAAGTATGTATGGAACCACTCAACTGTCTAGTTGGATAGGCCTACACCACCTAGCTTGTCCAAGAGAAGGATTTTGACAGTATCAAAGGGCTTTCTCAGGTCAGTGAAAATGGCTGTGGTGATAAGGCCCTAGTCTGTGCCTTCCAGCACAGTCAGTGACCCAGTTATGTGAACACTCATTGGGAGATTTACTCCTCAACAAACCTAGCCACTGCTCCATTAGCCAGAGCACTTTGAAAAGCAAGGAAGGCAGGCATGAGAGGCATGATTATGTCCTTTATAGCAGTCAATAGCAAAATAAGGAGAGAAAAACGTTTGAAATAGAAAAGAAATGCCGGGAGATTGAAAGGCAGTCATACTTAAATCTGCAGACATCCTTAAGACAGTTAGCCACTGCAAGGGAGGGTGCTGAATATGCACTTGAGAATGCACAAATCTGTCTTTTATGCAAAGTAACGACTGAGTAGAGCAACAAACCCAGCACATTACTAGCACAAATGGCAAGTGGGAAAAGAAGTTCAGACATTGTAACAAACATTAAAACCCACACAGCAGCATTAGTTAGTAAAGCCTCAGAAATAGGGAAGAATTCACTATACTCTGGGAGCTCAGACCGACTAGACAGAGCCAAGGAATTCCTTGATAGAACACTACTCCCTCAGCTCATACAAGAGCAGGCAGAAACATGGGGGTGGGGGGGCTAAGATAACGCCTACAGAGGTGGACAGGGCTATCCAGGCACTAACAAAAAGGGAAGGCCAGTGGCCAGGATGGTTACATGGGTGAATTCTTTAAACATCTCAGAAGAACCCCTCAGTGATTCCCTAGCCAAAGTATATGAAGAGGCCAAGGAGGAGGAAGCTCACTCTCCCACATCTAGGTAGGTAGGTAAAATTTTATTTACACAGTGAAACTGTCATTAAGGATCCTAAAATCCCTGTATACAAGGCATACCTGTTTGTGTAAATTATAGATGGTTCCAAAACACACTATACATAATACATGTACAGTACATAGTCATTAAATATAATAACATTATACAATACAAAGCACATTATTTTGAAAACACCAATACCTTATCAATATTAGCTAATCACCTACTACATTGACAACGAAAACTCAATTCCTGATCCACTCCTGATTTAAAAACATCATCAGAGATTTCTAGTTCACGAAGGGGAGGAGGAAGGCAATTCCAACAAGAAGCAGCCTTAAACTGGAAGGTCATCTCACTGAATCGATTTGTTATTTTTGGGATGGTCAATTCCCTGACTCTCTCCTGTTCCTTAAATGTATTCCATGATCAGGCTTTTTTAATTGAATTACTAAATCATGTGGGAATTTACTTTTAAATAGTCCTCTAACTTGTCCTAGCCAAATACCCGTAGCCCTCAGTTCCAATGGTTTCCACCCATGTTTTGAGTACATTATATAGTGATGGGTTTTATATTCACATCTTAGCACAAAACATGCTAACTTATTATAACGAACATCCATTTTTTGTAGTTGTTTTTTTGAAATGTCCCTCTAGGGAAGCTTTGATATGTGTAATACCAAGCCAGGGAAGGAGCCACTTGTTGAATGTGGCTCGTAGCACCCTGTCTCTCTCAAATTACAATAACAACATTTGGCAAGTTACTAGCCTTTAGATTGGATAGGGTATTGGGATTTTTTCTTTCAATTTCTTTTTATCCCGCCTTACTACCCTCTTAGTCCACTCCTTCAGACCTACTCAATCCCCGTAGATCCCTTCCACGGTGTCTGCCACTACAGTGCTAGGCTTACTCCGATATCCCCCTGCCTTACGCCTCTCTTTGTAGCGCCTGCACAACGGGGTCTGCTCGTGGGTAGGATCAGTTGTCATCTTGGACTGAGAGGAGTTTTCCTTCTTTTCTTCCCTTGGTCGCTCCCCCGTCCCCTGAGGGTGTTGGGATGCAGGACTGACATCCAGACAGACGGCGACTGATGCCCACAACATCCTCCCCAACTCCGGAGAGCCGCCTGTGCCCCAATGACCGTGCTTCCACAGACATAGATGCGTTGGGTGCTCAAATCACCCCAGTCGATCCTCCTCCTCCCCTCCAACCCCCGGCGGCCCTGAGTCCGTTCCCGAATCCGGGTCGCCGGCGTGGCGCGAGGTGTGGCGTCCAGGGGTATTGGGATTTTTGATACACCCAGATTAGATGGGATTTGTCTGGGACAGATTCTCCTATCACAATATGAGACAACTTTTAAATGGGGTAAATGTGGGTTCTCAGTGTCTGGGGAGAGCATTCGTGCTCTCTGGATACAGAGAAAATATTTGATGGGATTGAATGTGAGTATTTGTTTGAAGTGAAGGAGGGATTTGGGCTCGGACAGCCCTTCATACATATGACTAAACTGTTATATCACCAACCTGTGGCCTATATACTAGTGAATAGCGGCTCATCCAAATCCTTTACACTGCATAGGTATACACGCCAGGAATTCCCCTCTGCCGCTTCTGTTGTTCACCCTGGCTATTGAGCCTTTAGCCGTTTAGTATTAGAGGCAGCCCTGACATTAGTGGTATAGTTTACCAGATACAGAAACACTACAAAATCATGTTGTATGCAGATGATTCCCTGTCATATACCACTAACTCCCCAATCACAGTGCCACATGTGCTGCAGCTCCTGGAGTCCTTTTTTTTTTTTTTTTTTTTTTCCTGAATACAAAACTATCCTATGAAAATCCTACCTGTGTGATGGCCCTGGTAGAGGCAGAAGTGGAGGCACATCGCCTACAAACAACTCCCTTTCAGTTAGCTAGGGATCATCTGGTGTACTTGGGTATCAGTGTGGCACCCTCTGTAGATAACTTACATAGCCTTAATTATAGATCTCTGGGAATGGTACACTTGGGTGACATGGCAAGCACTCTTGTTGTTCTGGATGGGCTGCCTTAACTTGATCAAAATTACCATACTTGCCAAGATTCTGTACCCTATGCAGATGCTTCCAGTGGGACTGTCCAGGGATGATGGGGCCTGTTTTGAAGCCGCCTGTACTACATTCCTATGGGCAAGAAAATGCCCCAGGACTGGCTTAACTTGGTTGAAAAGGGAGGGCCAGAGGGAGGACTGAAGTTATGAGACTAGGTCGCACAGTCAGGTAGAGACCAGTGATTAGACTTGGAAAGCTAGGGGGCTCCATACCCTCCACAGGCCTATCTAGCAGTGGGGGTTCTCAACAAGTACAGAGAGAAAAAGGACAGAAACCCCCTGGTAGAATGGAAGCTGACAGCATAGCACTCGCTGTGCAAGGGTGTTGGGGGGGGGGGGGCAGAGCACACTCTGCCTTTCCCTTTAGTATAGAACCTCAGATTTATCCTAGCATTGGACTTTGCAGCCTATGAGATCTGGTAAGGGAAAGGGAATACAGTGTGCGGGTGACCTGGTGACTGCAGAGGGGATGATACCCTTTGAGGAGCTGGAGCAGCAATGGAACACACCCAGTTCACAGCTCTTCATGTATCTCCAGGCCTGCCACTGCATAAATAGCTTGAATAGGGATAACCCCATGGAAGCAGGAATAGGCCCAGTGGAGTGGATTATTCTGAGCAAAAGAACCAAGCCTAAACAAATGATATCTGTTCGTAGTGCAACAAAGTAGGATGCTTGGGCAAGATACCTCCCTTAAGATAAGGGCGAGATGGGAAACGGACCTTCTATGTACTATCCCAGAGAAGGGATAGCAGTCATTCTGTACATCCCACATGGGACTTTTTATGTGGAATAAATGTAAGGTGGCCCAATTTAAGTTCATCAGTCGTCTCTACTAGCCACCACAGGTGGTGAGTAAATTTAACCCTGGAGTCTCACCAAAATTTGGTAGATGTAACAAGGAGCTGGGTGCATGTGTTTATTCTAGGGACATGGATATGTTGTTCATCCACACTCATTGGCAGGTATCCTTGCCGCTTTAAATCTTGCCGGAAGGTCTTCAAGCTTGCTCCTCCCGCCCACCCGGGTGGTATAACTCTCGGCTCCGCCCCATGACGCCAGATCTTCCTTACCGCTTGGAAGCTCAGGTTCCCTCCTTAACGCTCTGCGTTTGAGACTGGTTCCTATTTCTCCGTTTGCGGATTTAAAAATAAATTTTGCGAAAAAGACTTCAGTCTTCGATCCCTCGCGGCTGCGATGGACAAATCGACTCGGATTTTGGAGATGCCCATGCGGCAGAAGATGTCTCGACGGATCCACACTCCACGGTGTCTACTGCTTAGGCCTTGAGCACGACCCGCGGGCTTGCGACCTGTGCTCATCTTTCTCGGCCCTAAGTCACCGAGGCCGTGCTGCCCGATTACAACTGGGTGCGTCCCGAGAAGCGTTCCCTCTGGTGAAGTCCAGGAGGCCGGTTGGCGGTGTCGCGCGGCGCGGCTCGGTGGATCAGCTCGAGCGGATGATCGCCTCGAAGAGGAGGCGGCGCTGGTCGAGTCTTCCTCGGCCGTGCATTTATCCCGCTCTCTGGGTTCTTCCTACACGGCTTCTTTAAGGAGCTTTGTCTGTCCCTCTCCACTAAGGGAGAAGGGCCTACGCCTGCTGGACCTTATTCTCGGTCCAAAAGAAGGACAGGGTAAGTCCTCCGCGACGCCTGGGAGCGGGAAAGGTCCCTCTCCCGAGTCGTACGACCGCCGGCTCGTCCGACGCTCGGCCGCCACTGGCCTCACGGTGTCCCCGCCAGGTCAGTTGACCGAGACTCCCACCGACGAAGTCGAGATTTTTCTCGACCCGTTGGACGGGCTGTCGCCTTAGCAGCCGAGATTCCTCTCCCGGTTCCCCGGGAGGAATTGGGGATCCGTGGCTCGCTTGTGCCTCCGGTCTCGGAGCCCTCGGATGGACCATCCGAGCCGGAGGAGTGCCGTTCCGCCGACACCTCCCGCCACCGACCTCGGAAATTCCGGGACTCTCGGTCTCTGTCTCGGACCTCTTGGCAGTCCAGCCGATCCCACCGTCATAGGCGGTCTCGGTCTCGGCATCATGATAGCGGCGTCGCCGTTCGTCTCGCCCTCGGACGAGGGAGGCTTCGCGAATTACGCCGACGTACGAGGACCTTATGTTGCAACAGCTCCTCCTGGCGGGAGTAAGCCGACCCGTCGCCTTCCCTGGCCATTAGTGGCTGTCACCGAGCGGCCGACACAACCCTCGACTTATCCGAGGAGCCTATACCCAGGCGGTTGTTGGCTAAAACCAGCTGCTCCACCGATTCGTGGAACCTCCGCCTCCACAGCCACCAATTGGGGCTCCGACCAAGGATTCTCAGTCGGCCAAGGGTCTACCCCATCGGCTGTCAGTTACCCTCACTCCCGACCGACCTCGGCAGGTGAAGGGTGGCTCAGGCCAGAGGCAGTCTTCGAGGACTCTTCCGAGTCGAAGATGATTCCTCCTTTTTTCCAAGCGACTGGACTTGGAGTCTTCAGGAGGTCAGTCAATGGACGATAGCCCGTCGTCCTTCCTAGGACTGCTTCGGCTCATCTCTGAGTCCACCGGGATGGAGCTCGAACCCGTTTCCAAACGGGCCAGGTATCCCCTCACGGAGATTCTGGACCGAGGGGATTCTCCGACGGAGGCCTTTCCGGTGGCCGAGGCCATAGTGGGTCCGGCACTGGAGCTTTGGCAGCGCCCTGCTTCCTGCCCTGCGCCTTCGGCCAGGATGGCCAGGAAGTATGCGGTCCCTACCGGTTCCTTGTCCGGTTTTTCGGAACACCCCTCTGCTGAGGGGTTGGTTACCGACAGCGTTTTCGCGCCGCGGCAACGCCAGGGATGTGGACAAACCTCCTGACAAGGAGTCCAAGAAATTGGACTATGTCGGGCTAAAAGTCTACGCTACGCCCTCTCTCGGCCTTCGCCAGGCCAGTTCGCCGCCCTCATGGCACATTTTTCTCATGCCCTGTTGGGCTCCCTGGATGAGGTCATCCCTCATCTTCCCGCCGATCTGCAGACTACGGTTAAGCAGGTGCGGGACCAGGGCAGGGCAGTGGCCAAACAGCAGCTCCAGACTGCTTTGGATATAGGGGGACTCATGTGCCAGATCGGTGGCGGCCGCAGTGGCTATGCGTCGGCGGGCTTGGCTGAGGATATCCACCTTTACTTCGGATACCCAGCACAAGTTGGCGGATGTTCCCTTTTTGGGGACTGACCTCTTCGGCCCTGGGGTGGAAGGTCACCTGCAGAGGATCGAGAAGTCCAATGCTACCTTGGACTCGGTCTCTTCCGCTCAGAAGGACAAAGGCCGCAAACCGCAGCCTAAGCTCCTTTCGTCCTTCTGTGCCTTCGCGCCACCGCCCAGCAACGCCAGGGCCAGCAGGCTCGGCCTTGGCTTCCCAAACCCAAGCCACCGGCTTCCTCTAACAGGAGGCAGGGAGGAAAGGCCCAGGAGGTCCCTCGGCGGTTCCTCCTCCAAGCCTGCCCAGTGACGGGCTGAGGTGTGCCCCATCCCGTCACCTACCCTGGGTCCCCGTGGGGACGGCTCCGCACTTCCGTTCCGCCTGGTCCGCTGTTACCACGGGACAGGTGGGTCTTGAGGTGGTGGAAGAGGCCTGCCTCTGAATTGACAGGCACCACCCTTCAGAGCCGGCCCCTCGGGGCTTCGGGTCCCCAGCCTCACTGGCGGCTCGTCGAGCGACATCGCCTCCTCCTCCAGAAGGAGGTGATAAGAGAGGTGGCGGACCTCCTTCAGACCCAGGGTTTGTGTCCAGTACTTCCTGGTTCAGAACGACGGGGTTGGCGCCCATTCTCGACCCACACGACCTAAACAAGTTCCTAAGGTCTCAACCTTCAGGATGGTCACTGTGGCTCAGATAATACCATCCTTGGAAAGCGGCGTGTGGTTCTGCTCTCTGGACTTGCAGGAGCATGATTTTCACGTCCCTATCCGTCCGTCTCACACAGAGATTCCTTCGCCGAGGAAAGGATCCTTTAGAGTTCCAAGCCATGCCCTTTGGCTTGTCTCCAGCTCCCAGGGTCTTCACCAAATGCATGGCAGTGGTGACAGCATTCTCGGCGCCGAGGGGTCCGGGTGTACCCTTACCTGGACGACTGGCTGATAGCAGCTCCCTCCAGGAAGGAGGCGGAGTGGTCCAGAGATCTGGCCCTCCAGGTCTGCTTCTCAACTGGGCCTCCTTATCAACGAGGGCCAAGTCGAACTCGAGCCAAAGCAGGTGATTCTATTCATCGGGCGCAGCTCGACTCTCTTGAGCCAGAGTGCGGCTCCCGGCGGACAGGGCCGGGTTCTTCCTCCTTGCCCGATCATTTCGGGTTGGGCAGTGTGCCCTGCCCGGGACTTCCTGCGCCTCCTGGGTCTCATGGCGGCCTGCACCAGTGTGGTCCGCTGGGCCCGCTGGAACATGCGTCCCCTTCAATGGGGACTGGCCAGCTAGTGGTCACAACGCTGCGATCCTTTGGACCAGCTTGAGTCGGTGACACAGGGGATGTGGAACGCCTCCAGTGGTGGACCGCTCCAGATCATTTGCAGGAGGGCATCCCGCTTCGTCCGCCCTGAGCCGACGGTCTCTCTATCGACCGATGCCTCTCTGATGGGTTGGGGTGCCCATCTGGGGGAACACCGGGCTCATGGCCTCTGGTCCCCGCGGGAGTCCCGATGCCACATCAACCTGCTAGAGCTCCGAGCGGTCCGCCTAGCTCTCACCGCCTTTGCTCCGTTCCTCCGGGGTCAAGTGGTCCGAGTCCAGACGGACAATACCACGACCATGTTCTATCTAAACCGCCAGGGCGGGACACGCTCCATGCTTCTATGCAAGGAAGCTCCAGATTTGGTCACTGCATGCGCAACCTGGAGGCGGATCTCCTAGCCATTCATGTGGCAGGAGCTCCAACACCCTGGCCGACGCCTGAGCCGGATAGGGGCTGCATCCCACAGTGGTCTCTCCTGCCGGAGGTAGTACAGCATCTGTTCTCCCATTGGGGCACACCTCAGGTGGACCTGTTCGCCTCCAGGGAGAACGCTGGCTGAGATGTTCCATGCCCGCCTCAGCAGGGCTCGCTGCAGGGGATGCCTCTCGAGGCAGTGGACCCCGGCCTCTTTACGCCTTTTCCCATTTCCCTTGATCCACAAGGTGCTTCTCAAGGCGAGGAGGGACAAGGCGAGGTGATTCTGATAGCCCCAGACTGGCCTCGCCAGTTCTGGTACCCAGATCTCCTCAGTCTCAGCTCCAGGACTCGCGGCAGCTTCCAGCTCGCCGGACCTGCTCTCAGTCAATCAGGGAAGGTGTTCCATCCGGACCTTCAATCCTGCACCTGACGGCCTGGTTCCTGAGCTGCTAGAGTTCCAGGCCTTGGGTCTTTCCGACGAGGTCCTCAATGTAGTTGAGGCGTCCCGTAGGAGTCGACCAGAAAATGCTATGCCTTCAAATGGAAAGGTTTTCCATTTGGTGTCAGGGCAGAGGCTTGGACCCTTCCTCCTGTTCCTTGGCAAGCATCTTGGACTATTTATGGTCCCTTTCTAATCAAGGGCTTAGGTCGACGACCCTAAGGGTGCACCTGGCAGCCATCTCGCTACCGGCGCGGGCCGGAAGCAGTCGTGGCACAGGAGAAGGTGGTCTGGCGCTTTTCAAGGCCTTGATCACATTTCCTCAGTGCAGGAACCCCACCTCCGTGGGATCTACTGCTGGTACTGGCAAAGCTCATGGGCAAGCCATTCGAACCTATGCACAGGTGTGTCTCTCTCACCTGTCGTGGAAGACCGCCTTCTTGGTGGCTGTCCGTCAGCCAGAAGGATGGGAGAGCTCCAGGCGCTTCCATCGAGTCTCCTTACCTGGTCTTCCACAGGGACAAGGTTGTCCTGTGCCCCACCGAAATTCCTTCCGAAGGTGGTGTCGGAGTTTCACCTAACCAGGTGTTGACTCTGCCGGTGTTCTACCCCAATCACACTCGGAGGCCGAATATAGGCTCCATACTTTGGACCCTAGAAGGGCGCTCGCCTATTACAAAGAGCGCACGGCTGAAATTCGGGGAGAGGTTCGCCAGCTGTTTGTCACCTACGCTGTAGCCGCATCTGGCAGACCTGCAGCCAAGCGGATGATAAGCAGGTGGGTCACTTCCTGCATAGATCTCTGCTATAAGTTGGCGGGCATGGAGCCTCCCAGAGGGATAAGAGCTCATTCTACCCGCCATACTGCTGCAACGGTGGCTGCTTCCAGGGACGTCCCTATCCAGGAAATCTGCAGGGCTGCTACCTGGAAGTCAGCAAACACCTTCATTACCCATTACCACATCGACCTTGAGTCACGCCGGGATGCTGGTTTTGGGGCCTCGGTTCTCCAGTCTCTCTTTCCAAGTAAGTATTGGGGTGTGCGTCTTGCCTCCCTCCTCCCGGAGAACTGCTAGGAGTCTGCCAATGAGTGTGGATGAACAACATATCCATGTCCCTAGAAATACAGGTTACTCACCTGTAACAGGAGTTCTAGGAATGGTATATGTTGTTCATCCACACTACCCACCCGACCTCCCCGGCTTCAACGCACAACCTGAGCTTCCAGCGGGCCAGATCTGGCGTCATGGGGCGGAGCCGAGAGTTATACCACCCGGGTGGGTGGGAGGAGCAAGCTTGAAGACCTTCCGGCAAGATTTAAAGCGGCAAGGATACCTGCCAATGAGTGTGGATGAACAACATATACCATTCCTAGAACTCCTGTTACAGGTGAGTAACCTGTATTTTTTTGGTCATGTGCTCAGCTTCAACCCTTTTGGCAGGTAGTAGCTACAGCAGTGGGCCACATACATGGGAAACCAATCCCACTGACACCTCAAGCTGTCCTACTTGGAGCAGAGGAGCAATATGAGGAATAGTGGCTGTGCATCAGAAACATAAGGCTGCTCCTGACAATAGCTAGACTCTGTGTGCAGAACACTTGAGTGTCCAGGGTAACTCCAGTGGTGTCACAGTGGAAGGACCTGAATTTGCAGGTTGAGCCACTTAAAAGGCTCACATACACACTGAAAGATGGGGGGCAATTTAAAAGAGTATGGGGGCCTTGCTTAGATTCTCTCCCATTACCCCAGGCAATGATTATAAGAACAGGAATTCTTTAACTGAGTACTAAAGCTGCCTGTACAGAAGTATACTGTTATTCCTTTTACCTATCTCCTCGTGTGCATTGCTCCAGATAAGGTGAGTACCAGACTATTTTACTCACCATTTTGCAGGAAATACTCTTCAGGAATGTTTTAAAGGTACATATATTCACCCCCAAAACCTGGAAATGCTCCATACTCAGCCAAAGAGCACTCCATAAGGAAAAGGAAAGGGGAAATTGTTTAACCAGGAAAGGCACACTAAGCCAGAGCTTGTTTCCAGGTGCGACCTGGGAGCACAAGGAAGTTTAAGTGACTTGCTCAGGGTCGCACAGTATGCAAGTGGGGTCTAATAGGATTCAAACCCAGGTTTGCTGCTCGGTGCCTTTAACCACTACGCTATACTGCCTCCATAAAACTATCATTGCTTCAAAAGGAGCATTTCAATAAAAGGTATCAAACCATTTGTTTCTGGATCTGTTCTTACAAGGACAAATACGGCAACTAACTATTTCTGTGTGTCTTCAAGATTTAAAGCACTTTTACCCACCAGAATCTCATTTACTCATCTAATTAAAAAAATTGGAGTAAATTACTCTTGCCTGCCAAAAATTATCTGGAGCCCTGCTCATGTGCAGACATATTAACAGAGTTATTTTATCAGTGTGTGTTTCTTTTCCTTATCCTGTGTGTCTCCAGTTTTGAGAGACATTGTCTGGTTAATTCTTAATTGTAGAAGAAGCTGGGTCACAGTGACTATTTGAATGGTGTGTTCTACATCTCTAAGTGTACTGCATTCTCAAGAGGCCATCAGCTGATGTACATGTTATGTCAAATGTCTGTATTCACTGTCTGAAGTCATTGAAAACTCAATTAATAAACTTTTTATTTTGGGAAAATGAACAGCATTTAAGGATACAGCAGCATTAGACAGTTCTATTTAGTAGGATGTAAACAAAGGCAACTGAAGCCCTTGACTGTATTAAATAATGTTTTTTGTATAATTTTAGCAGGGTATCTTGGTGGCTAGATAGACTTCCAGGGGACAGGGGACTACTGTGCCCATTCGGGCTGTTTCCTCTCAAGCAAACTGCATTCTGCAGTTTGATAAGTAGACTAAGAAGAAGCTGTCCGAAGCTCACCCTCCAAGCAAGGGGACTACTATGCCCTTTTGGGGTGTTTCCTTTCAAGAAAACTGCATTCTGCAGTTTGATAAGCAGACTAAGGAGAAGCTGCCCAAAGCTCACCCTCCAAGCAAGGGGACTACTGTGCTCTTTCTGGCTGTTTCCTTTCAAGCAAACTGCATTCTGCAGTTTGATGAGCAGATTTGGGAGAAGCTGCCTGAAGCTCATCCTCCAAGCAAAGTACGGTTGGAACTCTGAATTTTGACATCTACCCCTGGAGGAATCTCACTTGCTCCTGTTTGCCAGTGTTACTCATACTATGTGCAGCAATCCAGAAGTCTTCTAGGAACTGCTGCCAATAAATTAATGCTAGGACTTATATCTGCTTGAAATGTTTTTTGATTTCTCACTTTCAGTAATGTTTAGTCTGATGTAGAGATTTCTTAGAGTTGATTTAAGTTTTGAGAAAGGTTTTAAGGTAGTGTGATGCTATCTGCCCTGAGCCGTGTGCCCCTTTTCTTAGAGCTGTATGTCTGTGGGCTGTACCGTTGACCTCTGTGTCCCATTGAGGCTGCTGCAGTGCCCCCCCCCCCAACTTGCTTCAGAACCTCCCTGCCTGTTTTTTTTTTTTTTTCTTTTTTCATTAGCGGAATTTATCTTTTAGCCACTAGAGGGCCCAGTTATAAGCACACTTACCCAATCCAACCCAATACAAGACAATTCCTGTCTCGTTTCACTTACTGTGTGGTCAGTCTATCACTATTCATCAGTCTTTGCCCCCTCCCTCTTCTACTGATTGATACTGATTAATTGGCCACACCCAGCCAAGTTCCTACCCAATCCTTCTGTGTGCTTCTACTCCTCTTTAAAGCTACTGATCTGCACACCAGGCTTGCTGTCTCTGGCAGGCACAACACTTCCTAATCCTGTCTTCTATCCACTTAACCGACTGTGTCCATAACTCTCCTAGCCCTCATATTTGCGGTGCTTTTGCACGCTCCTTATACTCGAGCCTTTTCTTATTCCTAACCACCTTATCCATAGCGGCTTACCACAACAAAGAACAAGGATCAGGTCCACCTCTGGAAAGTTCCAATCCTGTAACCGGAACTTCATTCCACTGCACCTCCCCTTATTTAATATGTCCACCTCACTTTATCCTCAGTCCATATCCTTCACCGTTACACTTTTTGCTCCCTTCATATATGTTGATCAGAGCACTCTCCTTCGCTTCCCTTCTGCCGCCCTATGTCACACCCATCGTCACCTTGTGGAAGGTCGCAAAGGAAAAAAGCGCTCCTATTGTGCAAAAACTGGATCAAGAAACTGCTTCTCTTGCTCCTTCTCTGTTCAAGTAACGTGGAGCTAAACCCTGGACCCCATCACCACTTGCATCTCCCACAGAATTTACATCTGCACCCAGACTTGAGTTAGTGTTGGTCAACATATTGAGCCTCGCAAAAAAGTTTGATCAGCTCCAAGTATGGGCTGCCCATACTGAGCCGGACCTCATTATTATAACCAAATCTTGGCTCAAAAAGTCAAACAGTGATCAACACGTCTCCCTTCCTGGCTACAATCTGCAAAGGGCAGATGGGGAAGCATGAGGGGGCGGTGTAACCATCTACACGAAGTCTAAGTTTACAGCCCGTGATATTCACTGTAAATCTAACCCTAAGGAGTACGAAATCGTATCTCTCAAATTACACCTTCCATCCACTGAATATCTCACTATTATTGGTGGTTATTGCCCCCGATCTGGTGGCACTGACATCCTCACCATACTTAAATCCTTAATTACCTCTGCCAACACTGAAACTTTAATACTTGGGGATTTTAATATGGACTGGCTTACCCTCAAGTCGCACAGCCTGAAATCCTTCTGTGACGAAGTCGGCTTAGCCCAGTTAGTCAGTGAACCCACTAGAACCAATACATCCAATCCCGACAACAGTTCTCTCCTTGATGTCATACTTTCTACACATCCCCACAAAATTCTTTACTCTGCAGTCTTCCACAATGACATGAGTGATCATGGGGTGGTTGTTTGTACAAGATCACAAATTTTATATCCCGACAGCAACCAACACTCATAACTAAGCGGTCCTTTCGCAAGTTTAATGCATTGGACTACTTATCCGACTTGAGCAAAATTAGATGGCAAGACCTCTACCTTGCCAAAACGATCAGTGAGGTGGTCACTATCCTTAACTACAGCCTCACCGCGCTGGCCAACAAGCATGCCCCCTTTGATCAAAGTCAGGGTGCATGAAACATCCAACCCATGGTTTACTTCAGATCTCAAGGCTACACTCCTACGCCGTGATAAACTCTGGGCTAAGGCTAGAAAATCCAAAAGCCCAGCTGACTGGCAAGCATTCGGAGCAGGTAGAAACACCTGCGTTAAACAAATCCGTGCAAGCAAAGCCAACTATTATGTCTCCTCCCTTGAACAGGCAAAGGGAATTCCGAGAAAAATCTGGAAGACACTCAAGTCCATCGAAGGTCGACCTGTAGCCCCCTCCATCCCTCTGAAGATCCTCAGCAGTGGTAGGGCTGTGGAAAACGGCTGCCTAATCCTCGAGGACATCAACAATCACTTTGTGACTGCTGGCCTAGCTTTCGACTCTTCACCTTATGCAGCCTGTGGTGGCAACCATTGACTCGCAAACTTTGACCCGCCTGCTCCAGTTGTGCCCGCTTAGCTATAAAGAAGTGGAAGATTCACTTCTTACCATAGACATTCGAAAAAGTGCAGGGGATGATGGTCTAGAACCTTTTGTTCTCAAACTAGGCTATCTCAACCTCACTGCCCCTATCCTCCACATATTCAATCTTTCTATTTCCACTGCCACGGTTCCCTCCTGCTGGAAATCTGACCACATCCTCCCATTATTCAAGTCAGGGGATCCATGCAACCTAAACAACTATAGGCCCATCTCAATCTTACCTGTCCACTCCAAAGTCCTCGAAAAGCTAGTTTACTCCCAAATGAAACTCCATATCGAATCATCTTCAATCCTCAACCCTCAACCCTGCGCAATCTAGCTTCCAGCCCAACCATAGTACAGTCACTGCTCTAGCCAAAGTTACCAATGAATGGATCATAGCCATGGACTCCAAGAAAGTTACTGGTGCAGTATTTTTAAATCTCAGCAAAGCATTCAACACTGTCGACCACAGTCTCTCTCAAGCCTAATAACAGTAGGCGCCACCCCCCTTGCTGCCCCGTGGTTTACCAACTACCTATCTGGAAGGACCCAGAAAGTAAAAGCTAGTGGCCTCTTTTCTCCATCCCTCCCAGTTGTCAGGGGACTCCCGCAGGGCTCCATATTAGGTCCCATCCTCTTCTCCCTGTACATCAATAACCTTGACATACATATATCCCAGTCCCATCTGCATTTCTTTGCTGATGATACTTGTACTGTATACATCAGGCCCTACACTGGCTGAAGTGAGGGATGTCCTCCAAAGCTGACTTTGCACAACTAGAAATCAACCTAATCAATGCCAAACTACTGCTCGATGCCAAGAAAACTAAGGCCATGATCTTTGGCCCAAACACCACCTCCACTTCTCTTGCAAACACGCACAAAGAATTCATCACTACCTCCCTAGGTGAACCCCTTGAAATCGCCTCCAAATTCAGATATCTTGGTATGTGGCTAGACAACAAGCTTTGCTTTCATGACCACCTCAACGATCTGGCAAAGAGGCTAAAAATTAGGCTAGGTTTCTTCTTCCGTAACAAGTCCCTCTTTCCATTGGATACCAGACTAGGCTGGTCCAGGCCACTCTCTTGCCGCTACTTGACTATGGAGACCTAATCTATTCCTCCGCAGTGGCCTCAGGACTCAACAAACTAGACGTCCTCTACCACTGCGCTATACGGTTCGTGACAAACCTACTCTGCTAAACCCACCATTGCAATTTGTACCTAGCCACTGGCTGGACATCACTCTCAACTAGGCGCACGCTTCATGCTGGTATCTGGACTCTTAAGCTACTCCTGAACAAGCTCTCGAACTATCTCACAACCCTTTTCTGTATTTCCCATAGTGCCTGTTCTCTTAGGAAAAATTACCTCCTCCTCCTCCTCCTTGACGTACCGAGAACTCGCACCTCACTCGGCAAGCGAGCCATATCGAGCATACTCCCAACTATCTGGAACCAGCTCCAAGCTAACTGAAACTTCCCGGTACTGTCCCTGTCAGCCTATTTAAAAGGTTGGCTGCAGAAAAAATAAGATACATGCAGCTGCTTCTAAATCCCAGCTCACTGCGCTCTCCCTAGCCCACTGCTTCCTCTTACTTACCTAGAAATTAGCTGCCTTGATACTCCGAAACAAGCACTTTGTACCTTTTTTCTGCACTTGTATTTTTCTCTCATTGTCATTTTTATGCAACATGTTAATGCTTGCCAATAATTCTGTACTTGCATTTGTACTGTTTTTTCGATTATGCAATCTGTAACTACTTGTCTGTGTCAAAGGACCTCCTTGTGAATGAGCTTGCTTAATGGAGTTTTCCTACACTACAGTAAACTTGAATTTCCAAGACAAGAGCCCTAAAATCTTAGTTCATGCAGTGAAAAAGTAGGCTTTCTTGAATTTGAAATTTGTCACGTTAACAGTTTTGAACATCTTGATTTTATATGTTGACTAATCAACATAATGCAACTGTGGATAACTTTCAGACCTTTATTGCTCTTGTGTTCTGTATCTGTATTGAACATTTTCACATATTGCATTACTTCGTAAGCAGGGTGCCTTGAGAGCAGTGGGAAGTTGGTGTGTTTGAGTTCCTCAGTACAGCACTGTAGGAGAGGGGGAAGGGAGTGTCTCAGTCCTTGTAGGGAACCTTTTTAAAGGAGATGGGAAGCAATTTCCTATCATTCTTAGTGATTAAATCATAAATATCAAACAGTGGCCTCTGTGTGTCTTTTTTTAGTGGAATAATTAGTTAACATTTACATTTGTATGTTACTTTCAATTTGTCAAATGAGAATCTGGTTGACGGTCTGTTTTTTTTCTTTTAATTAGGAGTCAGCATGTGTCAAGCTTTGAAATGCACGTCACAAACTCCTGATTCAGCATGCAGTTAGCAGTATAGTGTGGCTGCTTCACACATTTCTTATACCCTTTTTCATCTCAGTAAATACCGGGCCCCCTGTGAAACTAATTGCAATCACCCATCTGTTGTCTACTGGCTTAGTGCCCACCACCACCACCAACACTGGCAGCCAGTCACTTTACAGACCAAGTATAAAAACTTACATTCAACCTACTCACCCAACCCCCAATGTCCGGAGCTTACCTCCGACCCCTGTCTGGGGCCCAATGCCAGCATCAGTTACCTGCCCCCGTTTCTTCTTTGAGTAGAGCTGCTGTTGATTGTACTTTCCAAATCCTTCCCCGGACTTACACCAAGTGAGAAAGCACAGTACACTGTTGTGGTGCTTGAATGCGCAGTCATTGAGCTGCCTTTACTTTTCACTCCCTCGCCCCCTAGTGACAGTGCAGCAGTGGGACAGGAAACGTAATGGGGCACACAGCAGCAGCATTTCTGGTGCCTCAAGTGGCCAGTGAGCTGCTTAAACTTCTCTGCACCCACAAACAAACAGGACAGCAGTGGGGTGGCCAGCACACATGTGGAGCAGTCAGCTTTTTCTTGGTGCTGCTGGTTAGTCGTTCCCATTCTTTACTACCCTACCAACAGTCAGTGTGGGGGGGGGGGTGCACACAATCAACAGTTATCTCTGGCACTGCAGGATCGCCTCAGGAACACTGGATCCTGTTCTTAGTTACTTTGGACATATATACTGTTTTCTAATAAATGTTAGATGACAGACACAGCCATCCCCTCATCTGCTTAGCTGGCCATCAACTGACAATGCAGACTGCTTCCGCACTTACTGGTTTGCATTTGTCAGTTAGGTGGCCAGCCAACAAGGTGAGACGAGGACTGTCGGTCGCCAAACATTTACTGGGGCTATCATTTGTGTAAGATTTTGAGCACTTTTGATAAAATGAGGAGAGAGTGCAAGATGGTAGACTAGGGAGTTGGGACCCACTGTACACCGGGGCATAAAATAAATCACGGGTTAATCTATTTCATGAAATGAAGTTCTTGTGATAAACAGGTTTTTTATACTTGGTCTGTAAGGTGACTGTCTCCCAGTGGTTGGGGGTACTGAGCTGCTAGGCAACAGATGAGTGATTGCAGTTTGTTTTACAGGGGGTATTTACTGAGATGAAAAAGGGCATAATAAGAAATGTGTGAAGCGGCCACACTATACTGATAACTGCATGCTGAATCGGAAGTTCAGACGCAGTATTTCAAAGCTTGATACACGCTGACTCTCGGACTAAAAACAGACCAGTGAAGCCGATCCTCATTTGACAAATTGAAAGCAGTGTACAAATGAGAATGTTAACTAATTATTCCATAACAAAAGGCACACAGAGGTCGCTGCTTGATATTTATGATTTAATCACTAAGAATGATAGGAAATTCTTTCCTATCTCCTTTTAGCCAAGAGTCTACTTTCATAATTTTAATTAACTATCACCTTTAAATCTTACTACCATCTCTTCAGGCCTGCTAAAGCCAAATCCGTTCCAGTGCTGTGGTGAATTCTGGGAACTGTCCTCATGTGTGCCCTCCCAGGCTCACAACAGATGCCGCTCCCAGTCTGTGCCTGGCCAGCATCCGTGACATTGCTGAGGGTGACATTATATTGGAATAGCTTATGTGGCCAATAGCACACAATGGGGTGTGCATTCATTGGTAGATACAGGCGCTCCTCTAGTGTATGCTACGTATGAGGCTGCAGTCTGCGTGCTCTTCAGCACACACTGTAGTACCTGTATATCTGAATGGAATCGACACCCAGTTGTCTGTTTCTGTACTTGTAAAATGGCCTGGTAGCGCACGTTTGTGCTTAGAAAGTGCAGCAGAAAGTTTAGCATCGAGTATCTGTGAGTACATATAGGCACAGCAGGTAACTTGGTTGGTCCAGAAAGCAGGAGTTGTGATTACAGATTTTACACATTGTTTTATAATAACATTCAACAGTTTTAACAGCTAGTAGAATCAACAAATAGCATATAGGAAAATGTTACAAATTTTAAGAAGCAGTCAGTTGTAACTTTTAGTTCAGAAGTATTTTTTCTTGTTCTGTTTGCTCATTGGAAAGTTTTCTGTGTGACAGTATTATGCTGGATATGTTGAATAGTAATAGCACCCTGCTTGGCAGCTGACAAATCTAGTTCAAAACCCCCCACTTCATCATCAGCACTGTGACCTCACTGACTGTGACATCACAGGTGACTGACCTGACAGCTACTGAGTGGCTCTTCATTAGCACCTGCGATGTGTAAGTAAAAACATTGCAAGTTAAAAACGACAGGTCAGTAAATCTAAATTTAGGGGCTTGAGTATATATTTGATCCGTCTCTTCCTTACTATTCTATGTTAATAAACTGTACGGAGAGACTGTCACTCTTCTCTCTTGGTCACAGAACTGCTCCAGTCTGTTTTACACTGAAGTTAGTTGTACACAGAGGGGTATTGAGGTCTTTTATGAGCCCTGGAGAGTTCAAAAAGATGAAGAGGATGGGGCCTGGACTCTGATGACAGTGCTAGCCAAGATTTGATTGTAGGCCCTGGAGGGCTAATACAAAGATCTGTATGGGTGGCGTGACTGAGAGCTGAAGATTGTTAGTTTTGTTTACTGGCACAGGGCAACAGCTGGGGAGGGTGTTATTGCATATACCTGTCAGCATGAGCTAGCAGCTGCATGCCCACCCTGACCTGATCGCCTCATCCATAGGTTGGTGGAACTAGAATCAGTTATTGGATCATCTTGTCATGTCTTTAAGGGGCTATACCCCAACCAGCTACAGCCAGGGTCAACTGGAGAACCAACGTGAGCCCCACAGGCTCACGTAGCATAGTCTGGCACTGAATCCAGTAGTGATATATTTGGCCTTCACCATTCAGCCTTATGCACACTCATAATCTAAGCTTGAATTTAACCAACCATACGCTAATTGAAGCCACAGTTTACAAACCATTCATGATCTCCTGTTTTATACAGACAGCCGTACCTGCCCAACTTGTTACCAATACTCAAGCAGGTTTTGTTAGCTATAGCCAACTCTTGTAAGATTGAGTGTCTCTTGGTATCTGAAAGCTTTGTATTTTAGATGTTTTTCTTGAAGTGTATCTTGAATAAAAAAGGAATGCTCAAGATTTTTTTCTTGTACAGTTTATTTTCTTCAGCCTACACTGTGCCGCGTCTGTTAATCAGTGTCCTTAGTTAATTGAGTCTGCGTGCCTCATGTCAACATAAACCAAACCAATAGTGATTTCTTGTCAGACCATGGTTATGCATGAAGTGGTATGGCTGTATTCACCTGCATGCTTAGTTGAAATCCAGCTGCTTACCATGTCTGGACATTATATCATTTTGAAAAGCAGAAGGCAGTTGTATGCAGGAGAGGTGCTGTAAACCTGAAGGAATATGTATTTGTGCTGTAATTTTCTTTTTCTTGTCTTTAGCTTGCGAAGAATTTAAAGATACGACTTAATCTGCATAGGTTTAGAACACTGACAAAAGTATTAGTGTTCGGTTTTATAGATTGCTTCTTTTAAGGGGCTGGTTTAGTCAGTTCTTATAGATTGCATGAAACTTTAAAAAATCCTTTTTTTATAATATTGTTATGGAGTTTATGAAATCATTTAATAGGCAAGAAAATATACAGATCAATATAGCATAACTATCCAAGCAGGGTAACCATCTGAAAATAATACAGGATGTAAATCAAATTAGTTATGCCATAGATGGGTATTTAAGCACAATGTAAGCAAAATAAAAAAAAAAAAAAAAAACTCCCCGAAATATAAAGCTAAATTTCAGCAGCACGAGCATGGACTGTGGACTGAGAATAAAATGATGATGCAGTCCAGTGAGCTAGTCCTCAGAGGGTTATTACTAATCCAATGTCTGACAAGTATATCCATGGTATTCACTGAAGCTACATTGAGTGGTTTTTCACTGCTACATCAATAACTGATAATAATAATTTTGTTTATAAAGTTATTACTAAGAAGAAACTATTACTTTACTTTTTAAACACTGAACAGTTTAAAGTTTCAGAAACTTTATTGGCCTCCGCTATTTGCATAGTTCATATTACTGTGGCTGTTTTACAGTCCCGACATGTAATCTGATGACAATCTGGAGAAAGAAGAAAACTAAACTATCTTACTCCGTTGACAGAAATGACGTAAGAAAGAAGATGATAGTGAAAACACAGGATTCTGGGGGTGCATTAAATGCTATCCTGAACAACTCCCACCATCTTTTCCATGTTGCTCCAAGTAATTATTGATGCCAGCAGGAGAGAAGGAAAAGAAAGCAAAGTTTCAGTAAACCTGATGTGATGGAGACATTCAGGTACATCCGGGGTATAAGTATGGTACAGGAGGGTAGCATCTTTCAGAAAAGAAGGTGTACAAGAACAAGGGGGCATGATATGAGACTAGAGGGGGGTAGGCTTGGGAAACGTGAGGAAGTACTTCTTCACAGAAAGAGTAATGGATGCTTGGAACAGCCTCCCTGCTGAGGTGGTGGGGGCAAAAACAGTAGGGGAATTCAAGACTGCAGGGGATAGATGTAAAAGCACTCTAGCAATAGGAAGAGAGGGTAAACTGCAGATCAACTAGGGTCTGCGGTAATGCATTAGGTAGGCAAAAGGGGCAGACCAGGTGTGTCACACGGTCCTTATCTGCCGTCACCTTCTGTGTATCGGTGTGTATCTGCTTGATTCAGAAATTGGACTCCACAGTAACAAGCAAACAAAATGACCAGTATTTTTCCTTGTGTAATTCACCAACAAATCTCCGTTAAGCATTCTCTTACAAATTGCCAGCTACTGACATGGCACCAAACCCCTGCCAGACTTTGTCAACATATACACCTGCATCTTTTGGATCATAAGCGATGGCACTGTCTCGCATAGTCGACATGGCGTTTGCCAGTATGAATAGACTGTGCGCCACCTCTGTCTCTCGCAGGGTAGCCCAGGTGCTGTCAAAGGCCTTTTGCCATGCCTTTGTGGTGAAACCTAGAGTGGGAGATATGTAGAGAGGGATATATGTTTAAAGACTCTGTTTTGCCAATCTAAGCAGCTTCTCCTTCTCTCACAATCTGGCCTATCCATAGATAATGTCCTGGGGGTACTGCACTGTTGGAACAGCTTCTCCGTCTCTTAGCAGTCCGGCCTATCCATCGTAATGTCCTGGAGGTACTATTCTGTTGGAACAGCTTTTCCTGCTCTCACAATCTGGCTTATCAATAGCTAATATCCTGCCAATATAACTCTGTTGCGGGTTCTGGGAAGGCATAATAAGACATGCCTTTGTAACCAAGGTGCAGAGTCCGTTTATAGCATACAGTAGAAAGTCCACCAGGAATGCAAACTGGTCCACTCCTTTATTTTTTTTTTTTGACGGGGGTCCTTACTGCTGAAGAGTAGCAGCTTGAGCGTTATTCTCTAAGTGTTAGCGACTTGGGTGCAAAAGTTTGTTTCAGGCCTCTGGTTGACACCATCAAAGCCTTACCTGCCAGATCTTTAGCTTCCTTCACTGTCCTTGCCAAAGTTTCCACTGTGGGGCTTCACAGCAGGGTAGCTTCTGGCCCTCTACTTTCCAGTGCCTCTACAGGGGTTAGTTTAGGCTCTCCTGCCATCACTTTCTAAGTCTCTGGGTGCAGCACCAATGTACTTGCAGGCCTGTTTGCACCATTTCAGTTTTTGCTTCACTGACGCTCCTGCACCTCCTGTGGTATTCAACACCATAATGTCCAAAATATGGCAAATTAGAGGCTTGAAATTCTACTAAGGGTATCTTAGTAAATGTAACTAGCTGTAGCTTCCGAAGTAGAGCAGCAAATTGTGTCTGGTTTTCCTCCTGGGGATCGAAACCTCCGATTTGGTGGTGGAACCAGTCTGATGGTCAGATCATCACAGCATAAGGTTCAGTTTCCTGGCTCCCCCTCATAGGCCTGCCCCTGTGGAGATGGCCAGATACCGCCCTTTGTGGGACGTGAGCCCTGATGGTCTGTTGATGGTATTAGACCTATCGGGATTTCCAGGGGCAAGTGAGGGCCCAGAGAGCTTTACTAAGGCAGTTACTGAGGCTCTGGATTCTATCGCTCCAGTCCATGTTCATCCTTTCTCTCTGCCCTCAGTCTCCATGGTTTGCCAGGAGCTTGAGGGAGTTTGTGACGAGCTGGATGAAGGTTAGAGTGATGCTGGCGGAAATCTGCCCTGGATGCCAACCACCTTAGATTGACGGAACATTATCAAATCTGTCAATCAGCAATCACCCATAAGAAGGCAGAGTTCCTGTCCGGGGAGATTGATGCCGCTCAGAATTGACCTGCTCAGCTCTTTAGGACTGTGGACAGGCTGTGCAACCCAACCTGTCTGCAGGTTTGAAGAGCCTTTTCACAAGTTGAGTGTGACCAGTTTGCTTGATTCTTTGTGGATAAGGTGGCCAACATCAAGGCTGAGATCCAGCTGGCTCCTTCTAGGGGAGCTGATGGTGGTCGGTGCCCGGTCACCTCTCCTCAGTTTTTCTGGACTTCTTTCGACCGGCTGGAAATCATGGATATCGTGCAGATTGCCCAGGGTATACGTTCAACATGCTGTAGTTTGTACCTGGGCCCAATGCCCCTAATTATGGGGTGTTCCGACATCATTGGCCCCATCCTTACGAAGATAGTTTGGTGCTCCTTGGGCCTCGTTAGTCGACAAGTGCTCACGTTTCATTGACAGATGGCTATTATAATATAAAAAAAGATCGTAAAATTGTCTCCCATAGATTACAATGTTGCTTGTCCCTATGCTACCCCTGTCATCGTGTCAGAAATTTCCTGAACGCCGCGCGGCGCAGGGGGTGGATCTTAGAATGGGGACGTGCCAGTGCCCCAGTAAAGATGCAATTGCGAGTGTTATAACTAAAATACAATTGCATATTTTCGGGTCAGCTATACACAGAAGGCATTTCTGGGAGGCAATGCACCGAACTGTGTGGTGCAGGAGGCTAACTTGGTAAGTGTCTTTGAATGGTAGTTTTATGGCCCCTGGGGATCTCCATTTTCTTTTTCTTACATTGCCTGCTGTTCCATGTGACAGTGATGCATTCAGGATCAGACTCTGCAAGTACTAGAGACAGGAACCTGATGTCCTGGCCTCCACTAAATAGCTTTAATTCAGTATTTTTGTTTTCTGTGTGTGTATGTTAGGTCTCGCCATCAGGAGTAAATGTTTTGCTTTTATTGTTTTCCATTTCATCAAACAACGTGACCATAAAAAGCACACGAATCTCCCAGATAATCACTGTTGTAATTAGTAAAGACTCTGGCTGTTTTTATTTATTTATTTATTTATTTTTTTTTACTTTTACAGAATAACCCACTCAGTTAACCCTCAAGTATTTGCTAAGCTGTAAATGTAGCCTTTGGTGCTCACTGGATAGGGAAAGTTACCAAATATTACAGCTCTGCTGTTGTAAAATTGACTCTAAACCAGTGCTTACTAAATTCATGGCCCCGAATACATCACTGTCACTTGGGACAGGAGGCATTGTAGGAACAAGAAGGACAATAAACCATGCTAAGATGGAGAACCCCAAGGGCCATGAGACAACCATAAGACTAGCAGGCTAATTTAGAAAAAATCCTAATAACAGACAAAGGGAAAGGACACACTAGGACTATACGCAGAAATCAAAACACTCTACAAATGTTTTTGCAAATTCTGACTAGAACTCCTTTAAAGTGCCTTTTTTTTGGGGGGGGGAGGGGGGAGAGAGAGAGAACCTGGTCATAAAATCCCATTCTACATGCAGATGATGACCCCAGTGCACTTGGGTCCCATACCATGGAGCCTGCTACCATTCTTGATCATGTGATCAGGGGGAGAGGAAGGCCCCCACCCTAGGCCCGCCATGAAGATTGAACTGTTGGGGGAGAGCAGTGGAAGATACTGATGGGTGTTTGCATGGTCAGAGTGGCTGCTGTAGGGAGAAAAAGCCAGATAAAAATAAAAAGAATGGGATCCACATTTAAAATAATGCAATTAAAAGAATTCTGTATCTGCCCATTATATTGTGAACATCTTTATTCATTTGAATATAGTGAAAACAGCATTCATTGGAAATGGTTACATGTCTGAACAATTAGAAGCATTAACAAAGTTACAAATGTAAGACATTTACCTTCCACAAACCCTGTCTTAATATATCTGTTGAGCAAGTGAGGCTAGCTTGTTTGACAACACAGCTCTGTTTTGTTTATATAAAAAAATAATTACCACTTCAAACAACATGAAGTCTTGTTGTATTCTGACATATTGCAGTTAGCCCCAGCACTTGAATTGCCCCGGAGATGAGGGTTAACTCTATGCAGAAGCATAGAACGTTGAGCTCGAGCTTGGTTCAAGACACCGTCTGTTGCACTTGAAGGGTAACCGTCAGATTCTTTACTCCGCCTAACTGAGCAGTCGCTCCGTAGTTTGCTCCTTGCTTTCAGTTCGATAAAGTAAATCGTCTGTTTAAACCGTGAGACTTTCTCTCATTTTCTCAGCTCAGATCCCTGTCTGTGGTACAGTAAGTGTTTAGGTAGTGGACTGTAGAGTTTTGAGAGTTTTTTTCTGAGGAAATTGTAAACTTGTTTATTGCGATCGATTCGGCTGAACCTATCAGTTCAAAAAAAAAAAAAAAACACATTCTTTTTTTTTCCCCAGCACCCGTGACATGGAGAGGAACGGATAGGTTAGTCTTACCTGGTCTGAATCCGTGTAAAGGGTAAATTTATTTTTGTGGCCATGTCTGGAAAAACCCAGAAAGAAAACCGGGCCCACTGGGTTTCAGCACTGTAGTGTGTGTGAGAAGGCCTTTGCCAAGGCTGATCCCCACACCACCTTTGTTTATTGTCTGGGGTTTGACCATCTCGATTCAGACTGCCAAATTTGTAAAAATTTCCCGAAGACCACCCTAGATAAATGGTTGGGTAGGCTTAGGGATAAAGAGGCCGATAAGTCCGCTGACCCGGATGGCCAGCCCAGTTCGGTTCCGACCGAACCTGAGGGAGTGCCCTCTGACCAGGGCCATACTTCCTCGGCAAGAGGAAAACTGACTCTGAGGGGTTGGTTCCTTCAAAAAAGAAGAAAAAGGAGAAATCGACCGGTTCGGCTTCTGAATCTCTTTATCCGACGGCCGATGAAACTGCCTGGGCGATTAGTATTGTGGAATCGCTCCGACCAAACCGGCCCCTGCCAGTAGGCGTTCGGCTCGGTCAGTTCCTCTGGTTACAGATTACTCTCTGGAGGAATATTATGATCCGGAATGGGAGGGGGAAGTTGAAGAGGATGAAGAATATGGGTATGATGGTGGGGAAGGTCTGGATGAGCCTATTGAACCGGACATCTCCCCAGACAGACCTTCTGGTGTTTCCCCTCCTAGGATTTCTGAGTCCCCTTCCCACTTTATGTTTTACAAAAAAGTGGCTGAGACCCTCGAGCTCCCTGTTAAAGAAGCTGTAGAGGAGGAAGAAGAGCCTGATATTTTTTTTTTTAATTTTTTTTTATTTTCCTTTTTTCCTGGGGGAGGGGTCCTCCGTCGCTCATCCGCCTAGTCACGGTCCCCGGAACTTCCACTACCTGCCTATTTGCTGCCCCTCCTGGTCACCCCGGCTTACCCCTGGGGCCGCGGCACTGGTTCCCCTAATTCCAGTGCTGCAGAACCAGTAACTAGTTGGAAGTGCGGCGGCAGGGGTGAATTGAAGCCTGGGGAGGCTTCACCTAGACGGAGGATCTCCCCTTCCTCTTTTTCCTTGAGTTTTCCTCCCGGAGGCAGGGACGTGCAATGATGCCAGCATCAGCCCCGCCTCCCCCAGAAACTAGCGTGGCAGCGCTGAGAGCTCCTGGCCTCCGCCAGGAGTCCTCAGCGCTCTGGATGCTGCCCCCAACCTCCCCCCGGAGAAGGAGAGCAGTCCATAGGACGCTCCATCCGTCTCCCCCTGGCTGGCCCTCCGACGAATCGGGTCCATTCCAGAACCAGGGTCGCCGGCGTCGCAAGCGGAAATCCCACCGCTGCGCCAGCGGGCTGCTGGAAGAGCCTGATTTTGTTGAGATGACGGACATCCCAGAGTCGAAGAGGCTGTCTATTCCCTTGCATAAATATTTTGGGAAACAGACACACAAATGTTTAAAAACACCTAATTCTCTGCCTCCAGTGGACAAGCGTATGGACAGGAGGTATATGCTGTCAGGCTGAAGTTCAGAGTTTCTGTATCAGCATTGTAGCCATGTTGGGGTAGTACAGGCTGCGGCCTGTGATAAGGCTGGCATTCACCTTGGTTTCACAACCCCCCCCCCCCCGATAAGGACTCCAGGAAGATGGATGCCATGGCCAAGAAACAGTATTTGACATCTTCCTTGGGACTCAGACAGGCTAACTACATGGCCTATGCAGTCAGGTTCCAAAAGTCCAGGTGGGAGTCTGTTTTGGAACTGGCTAAGCAGGCCTCCCCCCAGCTGGCTAAGGAGCTGGAGGAGGTGACTGCTGATGGGATTGAGGCATCAAAAATCCAATTTCATGCTGTTGTCGACTCCAGTTATGTGTTATCTAGAGTCATGGCTACATCTGTTGCTCTGCGGAGAATGGCTTGGCTCAGATGTACTAGCCTATCACAGGATACCCAGGCTAAGGCCATGGATTTCCCGTCGTAGGTAATTCTCTGTTTGGGGAGCAGACAGAGAATTACATGAAAAAGATGGATGAATACAGGACCACCTATAGGAGTGCTCAAGTCAAAGAAAGGCAAACCACTCCTCAGAGGCAGCAGTCTAGGGGCAGGGGCAGGCCTTTTCAAAGGCCTTTCTTCCAAGCTCAGGCCTCCTCTCCTTTTGCTCAGAGGGGGTTCTTTAGAGGGAGAGGTAGAATGGGGATGAGCAGAGCTGCATCCTCCTCTCAGCCTAGGGCCCCCTGCCAAGCAGACACCTTGATGTGTCAGCCTGGGCTGACTCCCCCATTCCTGTAGGAGGCAGGCTGGCTTACTACTTCCAGGACTGGAAGTCTGTTAACTCAGACAAGTGGGTCTTGGAGGTAGTAAGCCAGGGACTGGCTCTCAGCTTCAAAAAGTTTCCAAAGCTGAGAGCCAGATCTTTTCCACCTGCGAACATCTCCGAAACCATTGCCCTAGAGGCAGAGGTTTCATCTCTTCTGGCCTTAAGGGCCATAGAGAGAGTTCCTACAATCCACAGGGACAAAGGTCTGTACTCCAGGTACTTCCTTACCCTGAAGAAAACGGGGGGGAGTGGTGGCCCATCCTAGTCTTAAATACCTGAACAGACATCTATTAAAACCAAAGTTCAAAATGGTGACTATGGGAATAATTCTTCCCTCTCTAAGGCCAGGAGACTAGCTAGCCTCTCTGGACCTAAAGGATGCCTACTGTCACATTCCCATCAGGTGCTCCCACAGAAAGTATCTCGGGTTCGAACTGCCTTCAGGCCATTACCGGTTCAAAGCAATGCCCTGCGACCTAACATAAGCTCCAAGGGTGTTCACAAAATGCCTGGCAGTAGTAGTGGCTTCCCTAAGGAGGAAAAATCTCTCAATTTTCCCTTATCTAGACAATTGGCTCATAGTGGGCCAGTCTCCAGACCAAGTCAAGTCAGATCTGAAAGTGACCCAGCAAGTGTTCACTTCTCTAGGTTTCCTTCTCAATCTTCCCAAGTCAGTTCTCAAGCTAGTGCAGCTATTGACTTTCATAGGGGTGGAACTAGACACTGTCAAAGCAAAGGCTTTTCTTCCTTTGGTAAGGGTGAAGGCCATTTTAGAGCTGGCCTTCTCTTTCCATCCTGTGGTTTCTCGACCAGCAAGACATTTTCTTCAGTTACTGGGCCACATGGCAACTTCCACTGCAGTGGTCCAATGGGCCAGATTTCAGATGAGGGACATTCAGTTTCACCTGAGGGCCTTTTGGTCTCAGAAGAAAGATCCTCTAACCAAACTTATTCCAGTGACTCAGACTATGATCCAGGCTTTTCAACGGTGGCAGGATCAGGACAATCTCAGGCAAGGGGTCCCATCCATCACTCAGTCTTACACTGTGGTTCTAACCACAGATGCTTCTCTCCTGGGGTGGGGGAGCTCACCTGGGGACTCACAGCCCAGGGAGTGTGGTCCACTCAGGTGTCTCTTCTCCACATCAGTCTTCTGGAGCGCAGGGCACTTTACCTGGCTCTGCAAGCCTTCTCACAATCAGTATGGAACAAGGTGGTTCAGGTCAGGACAGACAATACCACCAGCATGTGGTACATCAACAAACAGGGAGGCACTCAGTCTACGGCCTTGTGCACGGAAGCCATGAAAATATGGTCGCTGGCTTACTCCCTTCAGGCCTCTCTGGTAGCAGTTCCTCTCCCAGGAAAGGACAATGTGCTAGTAGATGCATTGAGCAGGATTTCCAAGGGTCATCACGAATGGTCCCTGGATCCCCTAGTGCTGGAAGTGATTTTTTTCAAGATGGGGTACTCCAAAGATAGATCTCGTTGCAGCCCCAGACAATCACCAACTCCCTCTATTTTGTTGCAGAACCCCCCCCCGGATGCTCTGGTTCTTGATTGGAAAGGGAAATTTCTGTATGCTTTCCCTCCGTTTTCTCTGATATTCAAGGTCCTGGTCAAGATAAGATTACAATCTTATAAAGTGATTCTGATTGCTCTAGATTGGGCCAGGCAACCTTGGTATCCTCTCTCGCTGTCCTTAGCCATCCATCTTTCCCTGTCCCTTTCCAGGAATCACAATATGTTAACCTCCTCTCAGGGGAGGATTTGGTATCCCAACCTTCAGTCTCTCAATCTCAAGGCATGGCTCTTGAAGAGTTAGAGTATGCAGGTTTGCACCTGTCTCAAAGGGTTCTAGAAATTCTCAAAGCCTCTTGAAAACCTGCCACCAGGAAAACTTGTAATTCTAAGTGGAAGAAATTCAATATTTGGTGTTCCAAGGAGCATATATCTCCAGACACTGCTGAATTGTCTATAGTTCTGGACTACATGGTTCACCTCAGTGGCCTAGGACTCAGGCCAGCTACCCTCAAAGTACATTTGTCAGCTGTTTCTGCTTTTTTTGTCTATAGGGAAATCTTCTTCACTGGCATCTCATCCTGTTTTCTGTAAATTTTTTAAAGGATTGTTTTGTACCAGTCCCCCATTTAGGGACCCTTCCCCTGCCTGGGACCTTAATGTTTGCACTGCCCAGTTTATGCAACCCCCTTTTGAACTTTTGTCTTCAGCAGAACTTAAGTACTTGACTTGGAAGAGTGTGTTTCTGGTAGCTATTACCTCTGCCAGATGTATCAGTGAGTTGCAAGCTCTGTCAGTGGAGCCTGATTTTATCTCATTCCATAGAGATAAGGTGGTCCTTAGAACCAATAAGAAGTTCTTGCCTAATGTGGTTTTGGATTTTCATTTGAACCAGTCTATGTCTCTCCCTGTATTCTTCACTGATTACTTCTCTTCAGGGGAAAGAAGGCTACACAGTCTAGATGTTAAGAGGGCCTTTAATTAATATATTGAGCGTAATAAGGCCCACAGGTTTGACTGTCTTCAGTTGTTCCTCACTTATGGAGATGTGGGTAAGGGCAAACCTGCCACTAAGAGAACTATTGCCAGGTGGATTGTCTCTTGTATACAATTCTGCTATGAAAAGCAAGGTAAAATACCACCCTCAGGCCTGAGGGCCCATTCGAGTAGGGGTACCGCTGCTTTCCTGGCTGCCGCCAGGGATATTCCTTTGTTAGAGATTTGCAAAGCAGCCACCTGGCCAACAGTCCATACATTCACCAAGCACTACTCTCTGGATATCCAGGCTAGGAGTGATGCTAGGTTTGGTACAGCAGTGCTGCAGAGCCTATTCCCAAAATAGGTTTGATTCCCTCCTCTATGGAGGTACTGCTTGGTAGTCTGCAATATGTCCGAATACAGCAAGACTTCATGCTGTTTGAAGAAAAAATGACTCACCTTAGTAATTGTGTTTCTTCTAATGGAGTCTTGCTGTATTCTGACCTCCCTCCCTGCCTCCCCTCTCAGAACCTGTTTTTTTTTTTTTTTTTTTTGGAAGTGGGTTGGTAGGTACAGTGCTGCACCCCAGAGGTGCACTAGTTTCTGCCTTTTTGGCTTATTTTTTCTTAAGATTTTTAAAGTTCGCTACCTGGTGTTTTGTTTTTGGGTTTCTCGACTTGTCTTATAGGGATCCAAAACAATTTAGTTGCCGTTTGGCTGATGGTTTTTACAATTTCCTCTTTTAGAGTGTAGCTAATTAGTAGTAGCTCGTAAAAATCTGACTGTTACACTTCAAGTGCAGCAGACGGTGGTCTGAACCAAGCTCGAGCTCAACGTTCTATGCTTCTGCATAGAGCTAACTAAGTGCTGGGGCTAACTGCAATATGTCAGAATAGAGCAAGACTCCATTAGAAGAAACACAATTACTAAGGTGAGTATTTTTTTCTTTCATGCTACTAGTTTATTGGAACAGCTGCTGTTTGAATTTTGTATTTTTCTAAATTCTCTATGCTGGACCTGCCCAGAAGTTTGTCCCATGACCTCTGGAGCAGTCTGACTAACCCCTACCATCTACCATTTTGATTGCACCTGGACCTTTTCCTGTGGTTAGGACCTGACTGCTTGGTAGAAAATGGCAGAGTTTCCCCGAGGGTTAGGGAGTGGATTGGGCCCGAGTGGTCTATGGATAGTACATGGGTGATGGGGTCACACGTTGCACTTCAAACAAGGTGGCCTTTGACTGTACCACTTAGGGCTATGCCTGCCTTCCCACATGTCCCCCCTCATTGCGGCAGGGGGTGTCCAATTAAATGCCCTTGTCGGCTTTGTCTGGTAGGCTGTCAGAGTCCTGAGCTTAGGACATTAACCCGGGTCACCAGAATGGTATGGGGTTGCGTGACTGTTACATAGAAATGTAGAATTTGTTGGCAGATTAAGGACCTGATGGCCCGCCTAGTCTGCCCTATTTTCCCTGCCTATAGTGTCGCCGAAGACCCTTCTCTGTTTCTGCCCCCACTAAAATCCCTCTGTGTGTATCCCATGCATTCTTGAACCTGGTAACAATTTCCTCCCCCACCACCTCCACTGGTAAGCTGTTCCATGCGTCCACAACTCTATACATGAAGAAGTACTTCCTTATATTTCCTCTGAGCCTCTCCGCTTCTAACTTCATAGCACGACCCCATGTCCTTGAGCATCTTTTTCTGTGGAAAGTGCTTTCCACCTGTACCTTGTTTTTTGCCTGTGAGGTATTTGAATGTCTCTATCATATCCCCTCTTTCTTTCCTTTCCTCCAGGGAAGTACATGTTAAGTTCCTTGAGCCTTACCCCGTAGGGCTTTTGAAGCAGGCTGTGCACCATTTTGGTTGTCCTCCTTTGTACTGCCTCCATCCTCTGTGTTTACAGAGGTGTAACCTCCAGAACTGCTGTACACAGTACTCGAGGTGCGGCCTAACAAGTGATCTGTATAGGGGTATTATTAACTCCCTCCTTCTGTTGGTGATTCCCCTTCTTGTGCAACCTAGTATCCTTCCAGCCTTCCCCACTGCTTTGTCACACTGCTTCACTACCTTCAGGTCATCAGAAATGTTCACCCCCAGGTCCCTTTCCCGCTTTGTAACTGTTGATACGTCTCCTCCCAGTTGGTATGTTGCCCCCGGGTTCTTATGCTCCAAGTACATTATTTTGCACTTCTTTGCGTTAAAACCCAGCTGCCAAGTCCTTGACCATTCTTCCAACTTTTGTAGAGCACTTCTCATTTTTTTTCCACTCCTCATGGTGGGTCTGCTGTGTTGCAGAGTTTTGTGTGATCTGCGAACAGGCATACTTTCCCTTCCAGCCCCTCTGCAATGTCACTGATCAAGACATTGAAGAGGACTGTCCCTAGTATTGAACCCTGTGGTACTCCACTGGTTACTTTGCCTACTTCAGAGTGACTGCCATTTACCACCACCCTCTGACTCCTATTGCCCAGCCAGTTTTTCACCCATTTTACTACCTTAGGACCTACTCCTAGGCTTCCCAGTTTAACAGCGTTCTGTGTAGAATGGTGTTGAAGGCCTTGTTGAAATCCAGGTAGGCCACGTCCACCGCTTCCCCTTGACCTACTTCCCTGTTCACCCAATCAAAGAACTCGATCAGGTTTGTCTGTCAGGACCTCCACCCTGTGAACCCATGCTGCCTCTGATCCTGCAGGTTACTGGTAACTAGATATTCCCCAGTGCTTTCCTTTAATAGAGTTTCCATTTTCTTACCTACCACCAACACTAGGCTGACTGGCCTGTAATTTCCTGCCTCCTCCTTATTTCCACTTTTGTGGAGTGGGACTACATCTGCACTCCTCCAATCCCTTGGTACCTCTCCTGTTTTTAATGACCTGTTGAAAAGGGCTGTCAGAGATGCAACTTGCTCCTCTTTCAGTTCCCTGGGGTTAACCTCTTCTGGCCCCACTGTTTTGTCTACTTTTATCTTTGACAGTTTCCTAAGCACTTTTTCCTTCTATAAATGGTTTTCTGTCCACTTCCCAACCCTTTATATCCTTGCCTTCACCCGTAGCCTATTTCCTTCCCCCTTCTCTTTACACTACCAAGCCATCCACAGATCTTGTATTTCTAATGAAGACACTCATCGCTCATGTTGTGTGTTTTTTTTTAAATTGGGCTTGTACTTCTGCAACAGCTATTGGAGGAAAACTCCTAAAAAATAGGGAAACCTCTCCCCCTAAAAGCTATCCCACGATTAGCCTTTTCACTCAAACAAATTTTACATATCTAATAGCACTGCATTTGAAACTAGTCTTATGCTTTATAGCAGTAAATAATTCCACACTGCACGTTGTCATTTCAGAGTAAGTCAAGCATTTCCACCGCTCATCCATCCACTGCTCATTCTGTGATTGGTCACCAGAGCATGAGTGAGCGGCGGAACTGCTCAGCTTATTCTGAAATGGCTAAGTACGGCGCTAATTTGTTTACATACAGCCCGTTCAAATACAGAGCTGTTGGGTGTGAAAAGGCTACTGTGGGGTGGGGGGTTAGCATTTTGAGGGAGAGGTCTCCCTGTTTTTAGGAGTGTTCTGTAAAAGCTACATGTGGCATACTGTACAGAACATGAAGAAAAGTCTTTGTCCAGGAAAGGGTACGGGGAGTTTTACAAAACTTGTGACTAGTAGAATCTAGTGAAATAAAAGTTTGGTCCTCTTTTTCTTCAGTTTCTTTATCAACAGAATTTCTCTTTGCCTCCTATTCTCAACTGTCTTTTTCTTCAGAGTGAGTGTGTCCCTGGCATGGGGGTATGTAAACATATAGATGACCCCATGATGTTTTACTTCAAGCTTTGCCGAAAAATGCAGTGTAAAGTAACTCAAATTTTATGGTGTGGATAGGATAACACTAAAATTGTCCGGCCTAATAGTGCATTTGCTGAGATCTGGAAACATGGAAATATTGTGGCCTTTCTGCAGTGCTCCACATTGGCAATGGATTTTCACAACTGGATATAATGTATCCCTACAGGGAGTGGCACAGCCTAAGCTTTAGAATGTTGGGCATATGAGGATTCCAAGCAGCAGCAACTCCCCAGTTCAGCTGTGCCATTGAAAGGGGAAACAGCCACCTTTATCTTCAGGAGCACCCCTAAATTAAAATTGTGCCTGTTAGGCTGTGGCTTTCAAATTAACTAACCTGCCTTTCCCATCTCCATTTGTGGACTGGAAGCCACGTCTGTCTTGCTAGGGTTTTTTAATGGTCTCTGTTTAAAACAACAACAAAAAAACACAAACCCCAAAAAAGGTGCCACTGATGGGTACATTTTTGCTCATTTCTGGGGTAGTGTAGGGCTTCTGGGGGGGTTTCCCTCGGCTCTGGCATCAGTTGTCTCCCCAACTTCAGGTTTGTGTGTGACCTAATTTTTAAAGCTGTTTTCTGGTGTTTTCTGACCTTAGGTTGTGATCAGAGGGTCTTGGCAGACTTTTTCTACCTCAGCCCTCTGAAACCTTTTGCGCAGCCGCCATTCAGCCATGATGACAGTTGGGCACATGCGTCTTCCTCCATTCATTTTTACCATGCACCAGAGGGTGCTTGTAGTTGCGCATAGCACGGCACGTTAGCACATGCAATCACCTATCTTTCGCATTGCGCTAACATGTCATTGATTCTTTATTGAGATTTCACTACTTCAGTATGAAGCAGAAACCAGTGCTCCACATTACAGTGGTATTCCTGGCCAGAGGGCTGTTGACATGAGCTTCCTTTGCATACTACATACTGTACCTCCAGTGTCCCGAGAGTGCCTTGTTCTGTAGTTCAGCACTGTATGGTAGTCCATGTCTTTGTTACTTAACTGTATCTCTCTCACTGCTGCCCATACTGTAGAAAGATTGCCCACACACCCTTTTTTTTTTTTTTTTACACTTTTTTCCACCTGTGGCCGCCGGTACATCTGCCCAGTCACGGACCCTCGCACTCCAACTCCAATATCGGCTTCCGCTCCCCCGACACGCCTGGTTTACCCCCCAGGGTGGGGTTGTGTCACTGGGCCTATAGTGCCACAGTCGTGGGACTGGATTGGGGAGCCGACCTGGAAGCTAATCGAGGCCGAGGGCAGGCTTCATTCATGTTGGCCGTCCGCTTAATTTTTCCAGTTTACCCCAGGGGTTGGGTGTGCAGTGACGTCCTGCATCCGCCCTGCCCCTCCTAGCTCAAGGCATCGATCACCTGAGGTTCTCCCAGCCTCCACCAGGAGTCCCTCGAGCACCGGGAACTCACCCCACCCCACCCCGGAGAAGGAGAGCAGTCCATGGGATGCTCAGTCCATCTCCCCGGCCGGCCCTCTGGTTCCCCGAGTCCATTTCTGAACCCAGGTTGTCGGCATTGCAAGTGGAATTCCAACCACTGTGTGGGCCGGCCTGCCCACACACTGTTATACAGGTGGGCTTTCCCACGAACAGTATAGTTAAGCTTCTCATAGCCTTCTAGCTGGTACATGTTAGAAACCTATTACTCTGTATTTGGGACTTCCGAAGACCTCCACCTACACAATAGAAGTCTCTCTGCTTCAAGCTGTGCTACCCTAACTCCATTTGCCATGGTAAATGATTTGTGTTTCGCTGGACAAATAATGAAGCCTCAAAGGGAATAGCCATGACCAGAACCTCTGTGACGGTGTCAAGGGCCTGCTCCCACAGTCAGTCTTGGACAGGCCACCCACTGTCTATCTAGCAGGGATTCTCCCCTCTAGACCCCTCCAGTATCACTTAATTCTTTTTAGTGCCACTGGTGTTGAGCACCACAAGTGTAAGGGTTTTATTTTCATTAACCCGCCCCATGTGTCTCGGTAAGCTTCACAAGCATTAGCCCAGCATGCATTTCACAACTGTTCAGCCAATGAGGGATCTAGAAACCTGTCTTAGTTTCCCTGTACTCATGTCACATCTGGGGAGTATGTTAAGAAGAGAGCAGCATAGAATCCCCCAACCTTCTGCTTGACTCAGTTGATCCTCCAGTATTCTCAGACTGGGAAGGGCAAGGAACTCACCTGACTTTGCTTCCAACAGATACCCAATTCAGAGATACCTACATAGATGATTGTGTGGAACGCCAGCCCTAGCTGTCGGTTGTTTAAAGGGCATTATTATTCTCATCTTGGGGTCACCCAAGGGGGAAAAATTAACAACATACCCTCATTTAAGTATCTCGGTGTCTGGCTAGACTGCCACCTTGGATTTTCTCAGCACATAGATGCTATGTACAAAAAACCTCCACCCTAGGCTCGGTGCACTTTATAGGAGCAAAAGCTGTATCCCTATATCTGCCCACCGGGACATCACTAAAATGATCCTCCCCATTTTTGATTATGGCGACTTAGTCTATGGTGCTGCACCTAAATCCACTCTGGAAAGACTGGAACTCCTCTTCTACTCCTTTTGCTGTTTTGCCTCGGCTTCTCCCCCCCACCCCCCTGGACTCACCACTGTTCTCTGTACATTTATCTCCCCTCCCTTTCTTGAATGACCGCCATCTCATCCACTTTGCATCCTTTATTTCTAAATTCTGGTTGACTTCGCTCCCTCCATACCCCAGCTCTCTCCTCTCCCCTACGCCCCCCTCCATGTACTCTCTCCATAACTCGTGTTGTCATTCTCTTTTGCTTCCCTCTCGTAAATCCGTAGCTGGCCAGTATACTTTCTCCTTCCGCCTTCCTAATCTTTGGAACACTCTTCCACTAAAAATTTGTTCTGCTACCTCCAAACGCTCTTTCTTCTCTTCTCTAAGGCCACACTGCCCCTCCTGTAAATGTCCTTGGCCCCATTACCCTACACTCCTCCTTATCTGTCTACTCAACCTCTATAATTCTCAGCATCCCACCTCATCCCTTCCCTCCCTCTCCCTCCACTGCTTCCTCTTACTTTCTCACTCACTCCCACCCCCAGTAATCAATGTTTCTACCCCATCTTAATCCTTTATACTTTATGCCCCCACCCTACCTGCCATAATCTGTTCTCTTCCACTCTCTGTTTTACTTGCACCATTTTACCTTTTCATTCCCCCTTAGTCTCTTTTTCTCACTGTCCTCTACTTACACTCTCTCTTCTACCATTTCCTATATTTGTGACGTTACTTTCTAGTGTGTGCCGGGTACTTCTCACTTCCTATGTTTAACCCACATTATCATTTGCTCTGGTAATGTATGTTATTGTACATACTGTGTATTGTTATTGCTGTGCTTCTACTGCTAGTTTGTACTTATCCCTTACCAGGACGCATTTGGAAACGAGCTTCATGGCTCAGTATTTCTTTCCTGGTAATTCTCTCTGTATCTCAGCAGCACTCCCATGTTGGGCAATTAATGCTCCCTCCCCCTACCTTTACTCTGAGATTGACTCATAGGGGCCATAATCCAGATACAAATCCTTCTCTTGATGGTGAGCACTACCCTTCCACGCTCTTTGTTTGTATGTTTGGGTGCGATGTGTTACAGAAGCTTTACCTGTCCCCAGCAAGAGAGTCGTGGGGGGTGGGATTTTTCCAGTATTACTGAAATATTGTGGTCTTTATAGGTCACTGCCCACATAGTCACAACGTATTCATATGCAAGTGTAACCCCCGACCCCTGCCTTTTTGCAAAATGACAGGTGGCATGCTGTTGAAGCTGACAGCAGTACCTGGTGGGGACTGGGTTCGGGGAGGATGAGGTTACTCGGCACAGGGGGCCTAGGTTTGGCTACTCTGCACAGGGGCACCCAAGTAAATCTGAACACAGGAAGCAATAACTGTAATGTCCAGAACCAAGAATGGGATTCTACAGTGTGGCTTTTATTCACATCCAAACTGAGCAAACAAAGCATAGACGGACCCCCACGGGGCTACGTTCCTGGTAATGCAGATTAGAGACAACAGAACACTTCTTTATATTTTTAGCCCTCAGGCTCTAAACCCACCAGGCACACAGCCCGGACTTGCACGCAGCTCTGGGTACACAGCCCGACTTGTACACTACTTGGGTTTTCTCCACTGGCCCGGCTCCCCTGCCGGCCACTTGATCCGCGGTCCATTATGGGAATGAACCAGTTTTCCTGTTGGTGGCTCCTCAAACCATCTTAGAGCCTTCGACTCCTAGAGGGAATTTTCCTTCCAGTCCCACGTCTGGGTACTTCCCTCATCACTGGCCAAGTGCATGAGGCAAAGTAGAAATCCACAGAGCAAATCTGTAGAGGTGGACCTGGTCACTAAAGATGGGGGAGTCTCCCACCTCCAGCTCCCACAATCCATACCCGCCATTTCTCTGGAAACTAAACAACTCTTTGAAAGCTTGGCAATGTAGATTACTGGGTAGACGTATGTCACATCTCCTCTACATGTCTTGACTTCCCCTATGTGCTGGACTTGAATATACTTTTACTTTTGGCTAAGCCTATTACTCTAGGCCTCCCACTACTTCAGTAGTCCAATCCCCACTATCACACAAGTCCCAGGGTGAAACATGGGCCCTTTAGAGAGAGAGCAGAAACTCGCCCTCCGGTTGCAGGTGGCCCACAGGTGAATCATAAAATCTTCTTGTTTCCCACACTCTTGGACAAAATTTTGCAGCTTCTCCCCTAGCAGTAGCCAGGGGATTGCCCCAGGAATATGCAGGCTAAACTTTCCTGCCCCATCCCCTCAGGGATGGGGCACTGAGACCCTATTCAGCGGTCTCCACCACTTTACAATAGCTCACTGTCTCTCTCTTTAGGTGGACACACATACCTTTTCCCTGAATGTAGCCCTGTGTCAGGGCTGAGGCTCCAAGAGCCTAACACAGAGGTGCTGTGCTCCTGTCACAACAAGCTGCAAACACCAACTGACCTACAGACTACTGTTCAAACCTCCCAACATTCTACTCTAACTCCCTGCTGCAGATTCCATTGTGGCTCATGCAGCTGCGACAGTTCTATGGTGATGTCATCCCTCAGTCTCAGCTGAGACTGAGAACAGAGTGAGACAGTGTGAAATCCATTTAACTGGAGTTTCACAAGCTGCCTTCCCTGCCTACCACTAGGTCTTACTGGGATTCTAGTAACCCCGGGTAACAAGGGGGTTACACAAGCAGTTGCTCATGCAACAAAAATACCTGCCCAAAGTTCTAGGAAAGTCACCAGCATTTATCACAATTATAAATTCTGCTTTTCTCTAGAAATTCTATGCTGGCACTGTTCTGTCCAAAAAATATATTTTAAAATGTGCATACATAAAAAATGCACGTGCTATTTTTTTTTTTTTTTTTTTTTTTTTATATCTTGACAGGTGTTAATTTGAAGCCCTCACAACTTTTTCCCTGTCATACTGCCTAAGCACTCTCACCATTACTGCCCTAGGCTTGGCTTTCAGAACGTTCAAAGGGTCTGGAATGGGTTGCAGTTTGTTTGGTGTTCATGACTCCCAAGAATGCATCCCATATGTTTTCTTATGCTCCTTCAGGAAGACTCCGGATCCCCTTTGTGGCTACAGGTAGCATTTTCCATTGTCTGTGTGGATTCTTCCCAAAATATATTTTGAGGGGTGGGTTGATGTCCATATGTTCATACTGTGCTGTTAACTGGCCTCCATTTTGCTTCTCTAGATTCATCAAGTGGCCACTGAAGTGAAGTTTCCATCAAGGCTTGCAAGTGCAACTCCTGCCTTCTCAGATTTTGATACCAGAGTTTTAATACACTGCCAGTGTTTTGTCATTTATGAAATAGTGCACGTGTACCATATGCCATTGACTTTTACTGGTAGAAATCTGCCCTAGGGCGAAACTACCAAGGCCCACATCTTGCCTGGCTGCTATTTGCAGTGTTGTATAAAGGACCATTTCTGTTCCTCTGGAAGATAGTGTGGTCCAGTGGCTAGAACACTGAACTGTGAAGCAGGGGGTCACCAGTTCAAACCCCACCACAGATCCATAGCCAAGCAAGTTGCCCAGAGTTTACTGTAGTGGTTCATCAAGGAAGGAATTCTGGTTGCCAAAGAGGAGTTCTTTAGGCTCAGGGGAAGAACACAAGTGCCAAAGAACCTAGCTGGTTCAGTTCTGGGGTCACCCAGACGGTAAGGGAATAGAGGTTAGCCTGTAGGAAATTCAGGAAGACCAGGAGAGAGAGGTGGATATGGAAAATTACCTAAGGTTGGCTAGTAAGGCAAGTAAGGAAGTGCGACGAGCTAAGGAATAGAAGGAGCTGCAGATAGCTGAAGGAATTAAGAAGGGGGAGAAGGCCTTCTTTTACTATACAAGTGAGAAAAGGGACAAGCATGATGGGGTTGTTAGGCTTAAGAAAGGGGAGGAGTGGGTTGAGGATAATTGGGGGAAGACCGATACTAAGTGAGTACTTCTGTTCCTTCACCAAACAGAAGGATGGACCAGTGCCTTCAGGAGGGAGAAGAGCGGGGGGTGGGGTGGGGGACAGATGGAGTGATGGAGGGGCTGCTAGCATTGAAGGTAGACAAATCACTAGGCCTGGACAGAGTATTTCCAAGGGTACTAGGGGACCTTCCTGAGGAACTGGCTGAGGAGCTGGAAGGCCTATTTAATAGTTCAGTGGAGTTAGATGTGGTACCGAAATACTGGAGAACAGCACATGTGGTGCCCCTCCACAAAGAGGTCCCAAGGATGACCCACGGAATTACAGACCAGTCAGTCTGACCTCAGTTGTATGCAAGCTCATGGGGACCATACTTAAGGAAAGGTTGGTAGAATATCTAGTGGACCATGGTCTCCAGGATACGAGGCAGCACGGGTTCATTGGGGGTAGATTGTGTCAAACTAATCTGATTGGCTTCTTTGACTGGGTCACTAAGACTGTAGACAGGGGCCAAGCAGTAGATATCCTCTAGCTGGATTTCAGCAAGGTCTTAGACTCTGTGCCTCACAAAAGGTTGATCAGGAAGTTGGCAGATCTCTGGGTAGGGGAGAAGATGACCAGATGGGTGGAAAACTGGCTGAGGGACAGAATCCAGAGGGTGGTTGGGGGGGGAGTTACCTAGCACTAGAGAGGTCACCAGTGGAGTCCCACAGGGCTCAGTGTTGGGGCCGGTGTTGTTCGGTGTCTTCATCAGTGGCATTGGGAATGGCACTAAGGGTAAAATGTGCCTGTTCATGGATGACACCAAGCTGTGTGGGAGCGTGGACACAGCAGAAGGGACAAAGGACCTACAGGATGATCTGGAAAAGCTGTGAAGGTGGTCCAGGATCTGGTAGCTTGACTTCGATGCTAAGAAATGCTGAGTTATGCACATTGGAGCCAAGAATCCCTGGATGGAGTACTACCTATGTGGAGTCCAGGTATCTGCACATGAACTGAACATGTACTCCCTGGAGGACAGGAGAGAGATAGGGGACCTGATTGAGACCTTCAAGTACTTGAAAGGGATAAGTAAGGTGGACAAGGAATCTTTTTTAAGCTAAGTGGCAACCATAACACGAGGGGGCACAGTCTTAACCTGGGGGGAGGTTTAGGAGGGAGGTCATGAAGCATTTCTTCATGGAGAGGGTCGTGGACACTTGGAATGAGCTGCCGGAAGAGGTGGTCTCATTGAAGACGGTGGGCAGCTTCAAGAGAGGCTGGGATAGGCATGAGGGAAGGTAAGGATCCTGGGTAGGGAGGATGGAAAGGATGGGAGGAGTGGGGAGGGGGTCAGGGGCAGTAGCTCAAACTGTGAACACTGCAATACAAGCAGACTAGAGACACCAAATGGCCTTCTTCTACTGGCTTCTTCGTATATTTGTGTAGTCTGCTCAGCTGTAAAGTTGGGTACAAGCAAGATACTCTGCTAAGTAGCTACTTACTCTGTAAACAAGCTACTGTATCTTAAGTTGGTTTATCCTGGATGAACAATTGTAAAGTAAAATCATTTTTGTCTTGACACTTGTATTTCAAGTAACTATACTATAGTAACCTGTTTAATAGCATTGTATATTTGCCTGTCTAGTTAGTTATAATTCCTGCATTTAATAAATGCATCAGAAAACTTTTGCATGGGATTTGGTCGCCGGTTTTAAAATGTAATTACTAATGTTATCAGTGCTCTGTTTTGATTCAAAGGCGGCAAATTTAATTCTGCATGAACAAACTGACTGTACAGGCAGCGTTTTAGTATCGGCAAGTGAAAAGTTGCACTTCGTGTCTGCGCGCCGTTTGAGACGCACGTTCTCGGAATGGAAACACTTCCGTTGGTCGACTCATTTTCAGTTGGCCCACTGGAAAGGAAAATAATGGCAAAGTCAGAAAAGGGGTAAGACTTATTAATTTTGGCATACACAGGGGTCTTCAAGAGAATACCGTAGCACAAGTCCCCCGATCCTTGATTCCCACCCACCTCTCCTTCTGCCTCCCTCCCAGTTACCCCTCTACGCCCACTATCTCTTCCCACTTTCCTACACTACCTGGCACAACTGGCAGCAACTCAGTTTTTTCCACTCCACCTTTCTGTTAATTACCTGTAGCTTTTAGACCATGTATACCCTGTACTGAAATTTGTATTCCAGCTGCTTGCTTGTTAATCTCACACAAGTTGTACTTTTATTCTTTGTATACTGACATGGAACCTTTGTAAAAAAAAAAAAAAAAAAAACACTGGTTAAAAGGTATTTATCCGAAATTCTAATAAATAAATAAAAATATGACAAATCTGTGCATGGAGGCACACTGCTGAGATTTTGGAAAAAAAAAAAAAAACAGGCAAAGCTGGCAAGTGCCCCTTTATCTCATTTATATCATCTTCTTCCTACCCGACTGAACAGCTATTGCATGTTATAAAAAGCTATATTCAGTTACTGTTCCTCATTTCTGTATGATTTAAAAAATGACAAGGAAACTAAACATGGCTTTGTGTCCTTTGTTTCTTAATGATCGTTAATCCTAATGTAAATTGGAGCTGGAACCACTACAGTTGCTGCATCGACATGAAATTATTGGCACCCTGAAAGCATGTTTGTTTTTGGTTTTGCATTAGGTGAACCCAGAGAGTTCATTTTAGTTAATTGATCAGTTTTCCACTAGTCCTGGCTTGTTCTGGCTTGACAAGAGGCTCCTTGTGTTATAGGCCCTGGGCCGGAATGACCCAGCATCTGGTTGTTATCAGCGTAGTGGCTTGAAAATCAACTATGGTAAAATTAATCAGTGGTTGAGGTTACGCTTCACAAGTCACACTGTGCTTTGCAGACCAGACAGTGCCTTAATGTGTGCCGATCAAAATTACAGTGCACTTCTAAAAGTTATGGGCTGAGAAAAAATGTGAAAAGGAGTCTGAGAACCTTTTATGGCTGTCACACTTGAGCACTGAAATAATTAACTTTGAAAGCTAAAATGCATCTGAGGAGTAGTTACAGTCTTAAAAATGGTTCAGCCAGTACAATTTACAGAAACTGTCAAGTGGAGAAGTGACTGGATTAGCTGCCCTGGGGTCTGGATTGTGTGCCTTAATTTTGAATTGACCATGCATTCATTGGGTTAACCCTTTCTCGGTGTTGAATTGCTTAGCAAGCAACTTTGTCAGGAGAATTAAAAATGAACAGCAGTTTCCTGTCAAGTGCTTGTTTATGTTGGTGCCCCCTTCCATGCTCTACTCCAAAAGCCTACTACCCACTGTGTCAAATAATGCTACTGGTCCTATTTGTGGGACCACGTACATAGCAATTTATACAGCTGTATTTTTTTTTTTTTGACAAGGAAAGGCACACTAAGCTGTAACAGCTTGTTTCCTGGTACATCTTGAGGAATGGGTTGCATAAACCTCTTTTTGGTGGGGAATGTTGGCCAGGACACCCACAAAATCCTCCACTGTTATGGTAAGTGTCATGGGTCCTTAACTTCCACCTGGACAGCCAACACAGATGGGCCGAAGGGAACTGCAGTTCACTACCTCAGTCAAAAGACAGCACATCACTAGTGCTGCAGCCTGCACCCCCCTTAGGGGTATGCTACAATATCAGTATTGGATGTTAGCCCAAGTTCCTGGTTTGGGATTAGAACCCACAGTCTTCTGATTGGGCAGCTCTAAAGGCAAGCATACAGCCTAGTTTGCCATCAACACTATACATTTAATCAAACCGCAGCTGAAATTTATCTGCCAAGTCCCCTAGTTTGTCCAAGTTGCTATGTGCCCAAGCATCCTCCTCAGTGTTGATGAGGATGGCGCTCTCCTGTTCTCTAAAATTTGGCAGTGTGGCACATCAGCACTTCTGTTAATCTTTATTTTGTCTGTTACTTTTTGACTGTTGTTGTTCAAGGCAAAACCCAGCGAGTCCAGTTATGTGTCTCCTATCACAAATGTGTATCAGTGTCTCAGTTACATGAGCCCCAACCTCATCTGTCAGTACTGCAAGGGTTGTAAGTACCTTTCTGAAAGGTCACCTCTGAAAAGAGAGCTGAAAAAAGTAAAATCCAACCCTCCGGTCTTCCTCACATACAGCAGGGAATTCACCCAGTACACTGAAGTTCCAGAGGACCCTAGGAACTTGACTGTCATACAGATGGCTTATATTTTTTCTCCCTATTTACCAATCCCTACTGCCTCTCCTGGCTTGTATAGAACTTTTGTTTCTTTCCATATAGGTTTTTCTCCCATCGGGGCTCCGGGCAGGCAGGTTGCAGTCCTCTCTCAGAGGATCTCATTCCACCCTGTATTGGCTACAGGGCTTCATTAAGCCTGGCACAGTGCCCTATTTTCCATTTTCTTCCTGTCCTTCTGGAGCAGTGGTGAACACTGTTGAACGTGCATACGTGTGCTTCTGGAAACCACGCTTCGTCCACCCTCCTGATGCAAGTCCTGCAGTCGTCCCTTGATGAAAGGGGTTCTCCCTGCTTGGTGCCCATACCCAAGGGTTCTGATTATAATCAGCAGGTAAGGCGGTCATCCTCGGAGGCTCATCCTACTCGGGCGGTGTTGTGTAATGCCAGGTCTATTAAAAACAAGACGGCTATTATAGCCGATCTTGTTGGATCATCGGACCTGGCATGCATCACCGAGACCTGGCTGGATGGAAATGCTGGGCCAGTTTTAGCAGCAGCAGTTCCAGCTGGGTACTCGGTGATACACTGCTCGAGGCAGGATCGAAGGGGTTGGGGTGTTGCCATATGTTTTAAGTCAGAACTGGGCCTGGTGGAGATGCTGGTGGGATGTACCAGATCCTTTGAATGTGTCTTAGTCGAGGGTGTGGGGTGCAGGATACTTCTCATATACCGTCCACCAGGTGACAAGAATGTTTTCCTGCAGGAAGTCGCAGACTTCGTTGTCGACCTGACATTGGGGTCCCCCAGATGGTTGATTCTGGAGGACTTCAATGCTTGGGTCGACGACGAACTCTCACGTTTTGGTCAAGACTTCCTCCAGTTAATGGTATCACTGGGCTTCACACAGGTTGTTTCCACCTCGACTCATATTGGGGGACACTCATTGGACCTGGTATTCCTTCTGGGGATGGGGATATCTGATTTGGTGGTGGAACCACTTGGATGGTCTGACCATCACTCCATTAGGTTCAGTTTTGAGGCCACCCCTATTAGGTCAGCCCCTTCGGAGATGGTACGGTACCGCCCTTTAAGGGGTGTATCCCCGGATGACCTGATGGCAGTGCTGGACCTACTCAGGCCTACCGATGGATTGCTCGGTTCCAGGTGACCTGGTATCGCCTATAATAAAGGCGGTGACAGGGGCCCTGGATTCTATTACACCTGTTCGTTTCATCCTCTCACTCTTCGCCCCAGGTCTCCATGGTTTGATGAGACCGTGAGGGAGTTGAGGAGGGTGGACGAAGGCTGAGAAGGCGTTGGAGGAAGTCCGGTCTGGATGATGACAAACTTAGTTTGATGGACCATTATATGGCCTATCAATCCGCAATCTCTCGTGAAGAAGGCAGAATTCCTGTCCAGAGATTGCGGCTACTGAAATAGACCAGCTCAGCTCTTTTCGGACTGTGGACAGACTGTGCAATCCAGCCTGTCTTCAGCCCAGAAGAGCCTTTTCTCTAGAGCAGGCGTGAGTTTGCTCTCTTCTTTGCAGATAAGGTTGCCAAAATCAGGTCAGATGTCCGTCCTTCCCTTTCCAATGGGAGGCGGTGATGGTCGGCTGGAGATGTCGAACACTCAGTTTGTATAGTCTGACTTCAGCCTCCCACAATTGATAATATTGTGATGGTCATCCGAGCAGCTGCGACCAACCAATTGTGATTTGGACCTGGCCCCACATCTCTTAGTGGATTGTGTGGAGAAGATCGGCCTAGTCCTGGCTTCGATAGTCTGGAAGTCTTTAGAGAGGGGGATCTTTCCAGATCCCCTCAAAGAGGCTATAGTTAAGCCTCTTTTAAAGAAATCCTTTTTAGACCCAGATTGTCTAGCAAATTATAGACCAGTCTCTAACTTACCCTTTGTGGGCAAAGTTATTGAGAAGGTGGTCGCAGTTCAGTTGGATGATCATTTGACCAACAACAATATTTATGATTCTCTCAGTCAGGATTTAGGAAAAGGCATAGTACCGAGACAGCACTTGTTCGGTGCTAAATGACCTCCTAATAGCGAGAGATCGTGGGACTTGTTCTATCTTGGTACTCCTTGATCTCTCTGCAGCATTTGACACTGTTGACCATGGTGTGCTGTTGGGCGTCTGCGATCCATCTGCGGATTATCTGGTGTAGTCCTCAGGTGGTTTCAATCTTACCTCGGTAGGACTCAGAGGGTGGTGTCGGGAAGTTTTCTTGACATCAGTCTCCCTATCCTCTTGAGGGTGCCGCGAGCTCTATTTTAACACCTATGTTGTTTGCGGTGTATATGCTGCCGTTGGGGCGATTATTAGACGATACGGTTTGGGTTTTCATTGCTATGCAGATGACACCCAGCTGTATATGTCTTTTGTGCCCGATCAGGATGCTGCCTTTTCGGTATTTAATAACTGCCTTGCCGAAATCCAGGACTGGATGAATGGGAGTTAGCTGAGGGTTAAACCGGAGAAAACTGAGGTGTTAGTTGTGGATCGAGGGTCGCTGTGAGGCGGGTTTGCGGATGGATCGCCCTCAGGCTTATGGCTTGGGCGTTCAGCTACAACCTCAAATCAGGTTGGAATCTTGGTGTAATAATTGATGACCACTTGACCCTTAAATCTCAGGTATCAGTTGGTCAAAACTTCCTTTTTCCATCTGAGGAATATCGCCAGGAGTGAAGCACTTGGTTCCTCCAGAGGATCTTCAAGCGTTGATCACGCTTTCGTTACCTCTCCGCCTTGACTATTGCAACTCCCTGTACCTAGGGCTATCGGGGGTTGAACTTAAGCCATCTGCAGCTTGTGCAGAATGCAACCAGGTGTTGACTGGATCTTCTAGATCCAGTCATATAACTCTGTGCTCCGCGGACTGCACTGGCTGCCAGTGTTTTGAATCACCTTCAGAGTCGGTTTGCTGACCTATAAAGCCCCACCGATCAGGGACCTACTTGCCTGAAGAGCTTCTTTGCCCCTGTCCCTCCGCCCCCCTCCGATCCTGACAGCGAGGATTGCTGGAGATTCCCAGGGTTCGCTTGAAAACTCAGGCTAGATCATTCAGTTTTATGGCCCGACCGTGGGAATTCCTCTACCTCGCCAGGGTACCTAAATTGTCAGACTGTCCTAAGTTTTAAAGGAGCCCTGAAGACTTACCTTTTTAATATAGCTTTTAATGATTTATAATAAATTAAATTTTTCTTATTTATTGTTTTATGAAACTGTACAGGCGCTTTGGTTGAAGAAAAGCACCTTTTAAAAATAAAGGATTGAGTGAGTGATTGATTGATGTGGCATCCAGCCTCCACTGGGTGTCAGTTGAGAACAAGGTGACTAGCCTCCCTGACCCGGAAGAGGAGAGCAGCCCAGCAGCCACTACAGTCCTCTTCCAGCACCCCCCCCAACCCCACCGACCCTGGGTGCCTGAGCTCACCTCTGAACACTGGTCACCGGTGTGGCATCCAGTGCCTCAACCTTCAGCGCCACTGGGATGGCTTGTAGAACTTTATCTGATGGTCTTGGCTGCATGTAATGATGTACTATGGAGGTGAGCAAGCTCCCTTGGTCTATCACAGGGGTTGCTGCGGCACTGGTTGCCTGACCCTGTCCCTTCCAACAACAGAGCACTGCTGAGAAGCATCTGCTGTGATATGGCCTGCCTCCCACTGCAGTGTCCCCAGCTCACACATGAGCTGGGATTGCCTGCATGGTAGTATGAGGTGCTGCTGCTGGGCCATCTGTACTAACCTTTTTTTTGTTTGTTTGTTAGGGATATGAAAAACTTCCCAGCAGTGTGGGAGGCGATCCTAGTACATTCTTAACAAGCTTTTTCTAATCCTTAATGAGCTTGTTGATGATTGCAGCTGACTGGTAGTTAGGATGTTAGTTATCTGATATGCGGATCAGGTATTGTGAAGAATACAATATGGTTGCCATAATCTTCTGTGCTGTGTAACGACACCTGCTTTTCTCTGTGTTTGGAAATGTTCTAAAACCCAGGCAGTTATAAGATCTTTGAGGATATCTCCTTCCCTTGAGCCACATCATGAAACTAAGCTGTCGGTGTCAGGACACCCAGGAAAGTTTGCTAGTTGGGGGCTGTTCACACTGACGTGCATTGTCAGTGCCTGTATAACATGGGTGGGACTGTAGTGCCTCAGTTCTTTTCTCCCACTGTCAACCACTCATCAGTCCAATGCTGCTGAATAACACAGTCAGACTTTGCAAGTATTGCAAATGCTTCTGCTTTTGTTTTTTTAATACTTAACCATCAGAAGAAAAGGAACATTTGTTCCAGTATTGTCGATATGGTACAGTTAAGATCTATGAAGACAATGACCACTTAGTGTGCCGTTGCTGCTTGGGCCTAGCTCACAACCTAAAGGCCTGCAGCTTTTGCCAGGGCTTTAGCCAGGCCACTCAGAGATGTTACAAAAAGGCCTTTGAACTTTATTTAAAAATTGAGGCAATGGAGGAGGAACGGCATGCGGTCGAAGGTGGCTTTGCCATCATCTCCTGCTCTGTTGCTCCCAAGCTGGCCATTGACCCACTATTCTCCATGGTGTCTGCTGCTGACTCTACAAAGAAGAGAGACAAATATGCTAACTAGCAGATAAACACTGCCATGCAGACAAAAAGAGGCACGAGTAAATGGATGCATCTCCAGAAAGGTCTCCCTCTCCTCTTAAGAGTGGTATTTCAACTGAGAGACAGCTCCCAGGCCAAGGCCTTGGGTTCTGCTGCCCCCTTCAACCATCTCTCAGACACCAAGGTTGGGGTCTGGTAAAGGCTTTAATCCCCGTTGGGGGGGATTCACAGCAAATTCTGCCATCGGGAACTGTCCAGTTGATGGTTCAGCAACATGTAGATATTTTATCAGACAGCATCTGAGCTATTTAAAAAGCATCTGCCATTAACTGTCACTGGCGCTGACCCTATCATCTGAGTTACCTTCGTTGACGACACAGCAGTTCCCTCTGCCTGCCACAAAGCTGGGCAAAGATTGCTCTCTGTTGATGGTAAATCTGTTGACAGTCCTTCCTTCAGAGCCTTCTCTGGCCGTCGACCCACTGCTAATGACTAACATCGAGTATGAGCTTGAATACAATACAGAGTATATGGAGGAGGAGGAGGAATAGAAAGACCTGGAGAAAGATCTAAACTGCCTAGATGTGGTGGGCTTCAGTGCTACTTTGTCCACATGCAATTAGGAGAGTGTGCAGACCACTCTTTCGTCCTCTCCTGAGGATGCCTCTTTCCAGGCTTTCATCAGGCAGGTCCAGTCACATCTGGAGTGACAGGGGAGGAGAATTCCTCTAAGAGAAACCTTAGAGTTTTTAGAGGTTTCTGCTTCTTTTCTTAGAGGTGTCTACCTCTTCTTCGGTGCTTATCCCTCCAATCCATTCAGTTCTGGAGGATGCCACTCTAGCCGTTTGATGCAGGCCTTGGTTTCTTTCTGCTGTACCTGAGAAGGTGGATGAACAGTAATCCTGCACCTTCTGGTAAACCATATTATTCCTCTCAACCAGAAGCAGATTCAGTGGTGATTATGACTGCCCATGACAGGTCCCTAAAACATAAGAGCTCTCTTCCTCTTCATGTCGTGGGGGAAAAAGGACATATGCTTCCGCATCCCTTGGACTTCGTATCACCAGTTACCAGGCTTATATAATTAAATATCGGAATTGCTTGTGGAAATCTATGGCTACAGTGGCTGACAAGCTTCTGGGTGATCCTGACAAATTAATGGTCCAGCACACTATTGCTAATGGCTTGTAGGCTGGTAAGCACCTGCTGTGGTCTGCTTATGATGCCTCAGATGCAGCAGCATATGTGGCTGCTTCTGGTATTTGCCTGTGCCGCCATCCCTGGTTTCATGTTGCTGGCTTTGCCTCTGATTCGCAGTCTGTCCCTAATGCTCCCTTTAGAGGAAAGCAGCTTTTCGGCACCTTTTTTGAATCTGCCTTGCAGGACCTTCAGATATAAAAAAAAATTACCCCGCAGAAAGGGCCTACTGGCACAGTGGTAGTGCTACCGCTCATGATGTTGCTGACCTGGGTTCTGGAACAAGCCCAGGCCATCGGAGGGCCAGCCAGGGGGAGGTAGGCAGAGCGTCCCAAAGGACGCTTTCCTCGGGGGGGCCATCTCTCACTGCTCGCACACAGGTGGTGATGCAGGGGAATCAGTGGCTTGTGGGCAGGCATAGGGAGTGTGGGATTGCAGTGGCTGCATCAGGGGTCTCCTGGCAGCCTGTCCCTGTTCGTGCTCCCGGCCATGGGGCGTGCTTACCAGGAAAATGGAAAATGGAAGTGGAGGATCGGAGGATGAAGCCTCTGGCGGCCCACCACCTCTACCATCAGTTCCGTACTATCAGTTCTGTACCATCATCCACCGGAGAACACCACTGGTCTTCACCCCTACTGTAGGTGGCCAGATGTCTGCAGTGGGGGAATTGCAATGGCGCTGAAGACAACCCTAGCCCATGGGGGCAGCACAGCAGTGTGTTGTGGGTGGGCTGGTAGTCCCGGTGGATGGATGGTGGATCTCAATCGGAGTGTATAGGAGCAGCAGGCAGCTGGTAGAAGGAGGTTCTGACCTGGCCCTGAGTGAAAAGACCCTTCGGCCTCTGCACACACTGAATCCTAAACCTCGGGGTAAGGCCATTTTTTTTTCTTTTTTTTTCGAAGGCCCTATGCCACTCCTGTAGGGGTTGCTGTAGGAGTCCCAGCCATGGCTCCCAACATCCAGAGGCCTCCTCTCCAGCCAGTTTGCCTCCTGGTGAGCATGCCAGGCTCACCAGAGGTGCTGGTATCAGTGGCACTCTGTCACTTTCTGACTCTCCCACCCCTACACTTATTCTGATTTGTGCACTACAGGGAGTTCTGGTAGGGGGGTTGAATCTCTCTGTGTGTATAAAAATGGAGAGAGATCACTACTGATGCTTGGTTGCTGGAGGTGACTAAGTGAGGACATGTCCTGGAATTCCTGTCTGTCCCTCCAGTCCACCCTCCCTTACCCAACTGCTGCCCTCTGGAACATCTTACCCTCCTGACAGAGGAGGTTCAAACCCTCTTCGGCAAAAAGGGCCATAGAGCCCGTCCCAGTTATCAGAAAATGAACCTCGGTTATAATTCCCAGTCCTCTCTGCTACCAAAATGGACCAGGGTTTTATGGCCTTTAATAGGCCTCCAAGGCCTTAACCTGTTTATTGAATTCAAATTGTTGGGTATTGCTACACTCTCTACTCCCTTGCTTCTGCAAGGGATTGGATGGTTGCTGTAGATATGAAAGATGTTTACCTCCATATCATGATCCACAAGTCCAACAGACAGTACCTGCTGTTTATGCTCCAGGGCTTTTTGTGCCTTGCCCTTTGGTTTATTATCTGCACCATGCATCTCTGCAGAATGCTTTGTGGTGGCTGCAGTTGCCCTCAGATGGGAGGGCCCCTATGTCTTCCCATATATCAGTGACTGGCTCTGAAGGTCCTGTCTAAGGGAATCTGTTGCTTGCACACCTTTTAGCACCAGGCTACTGTTCTAACAGTTGGGAATTCTGGTGAACAAGCCAAAGTTGGTTCTCAGTCCATGCCAATGTCTCTGGTAGACAGGAGCAGTTCTGGACATGGGATTGGGTTTGGCCTTCCTTCTCTCTTACTGTCCTGTGGCGCTGATTGCCCAGGCTCAACTGATCTCTTCCAGCATCTGTATCTCGGCCAGATGCCTCTAAGAATGACAGGCCTCATGGCTGCTGCTTTCCTGACTGTCCCACTGGTATGTCTTCGTCTGAGGATTCTGCAGCGGTTCCTTCATGCCTAGTAGGCTCAACATTCCAGAGAGCTGGAGTGTCTAATAGAAGCTACCTCCCCACTCTGCCATTGCCTGCTCTGGTGGTTGTACTGCTTCAGCCTTGAAACGGGAACCCCCTTCCCGCCATCCATCTCCCCTTCTAGTGATGATGGTTCTGGGATGCCCATTTGGGACCCTTCTGGTGGCTTGGAAGCAGTGCTACACCTACTCACAAAAATGTAAACATTTTACAGTGTGATGTCAATCAGTCCTTTATTTATAAAAGGTGCTTTTCCAGAGCCAAAGCGTCTGTACATAAAACCACATGTAACATTTAAAAACATTCAGTATTCACCAGATAAAATAAAATGTCCATTTTCAATAAGTTAAAATCATATGTGTCTGTGCTGCCTGTTGGCCAGACCCCTTTACATGTTCAGTCCGTTTGGTGGTAGAGTACCTCGGGCCTTGGTATTCCCACATTAAGGTCCACTAGGCAGCGGTGCCTGCTTTTTCATGCCCTCACTGATGGTAAAACAGTGGCCCAACTTGAGGTTTCTCGCAGGTTCATCAGAGGTATTCTACTTTTACATCTCCCCCCTTCCCATTCCGTGATCTGGTTTCAGTGTGGGATCTTAATTTGGTTCTGGAGACCTCTACTGCACCTCCCTTTGAGCCTGCTACTACTTGTGAGCTGCACTTCCTCTCTTGGAAGACACTGTTCCTAGTGTCTGTGACGTCTCTCGCCAGATTTCTGAATTGCAGGCTCTGGTTGCAGATCATATTTATGTTCCACAAGGATTGGGTTACCGTGCGTTAATCCCTCATTTTCTGCTGAAGGTAATTTCTGAGTGAACACTAGATCAGACTATTGACCTTCTAGTTTATTTCTGGACTCCCACAGATAGTGAGGAATGTTGTCCGCATACGCTTGACGTCCTGTGGACATTGCGTGGTACAAGTACCTGGATTGTATTAAGGATTGTAGAAAATCCTGTAAGCTGCTTGTGGCTTTCACCCCCAGAATAATGGGCTGCCCCTATTTCGAAGCAGGACCTTTCCAAATGGTTGGCCTCTTGCATTTCTTTCTGTTACCAGAAGTGCAGTAAGCAGCTTCCTGGTCCTGTCTGTGCACACTCCAGTGATGGGGTGGCTAATTCCATGGCTTCTTTCTAGAATGTGTCAGCTGCTGACATATTCTTCTGCCATCTGGAGTACTGTTCGTACATTTATTAAACATTATATTCAGGACATTGTCTCTCATAGACTTGTCAGATGTGGCCTCAATATCTGCAAGACCTCCTTACTCAGGGTCCTTAGAGCCTTCTTCCCTTAGTGCTTTGGTACTGCTTGGGAATCTTTCCATGAAGTGGCTCAGTGGAGGGAGATACCCTTGAAGAAGTCAGAATAGTTACCTACCATACCATAGCAGTAGATCTTTGAGAGAATCTTCTCCATTGAGCCACAGCTCTCTCGCCCTCCTTCCCCCCCATCTTTAGGTGACTGGTGGTTATCCTGCCTGCTGTTGCATGCTGGTTCTTCTCTTATGCCTGTATATTTACTCATGTTTTCTCCATGCAGTTTTTTGGTCCATTCATGTGTATTGGTTTAATGACTGCATCCTTCCAGATGGATGGGGAAAATGCCCATAAAGAATAATTAAAAAGTTTTGTCAAAAGATAGGCCACAGATCTACTAGCAAGATTGAGTAATCAGTAATCAATTTTATCATCTCTAGTTGAAGGGTTGGGGTCCACCTTCTGTAAATATTTACCACATAGGGTGTAAGAATAAGAAAGTAGAAATGTGGTCTTTCTTGGTTTATAGAAACTTGATCCGGATCATTAATCAGACCTGATCAAAAATTGTTGCTGCCGACTCTGTGGCATAGAGGGTTGAAACGCTGCCCCTTGCCTCTTCCCACACTGGTGACCTAGGTTCGGGAACGGACTGGGGTTGTCGGGAATCGGCAGGGGGAGGATAGGATTGAACATCCGACGGCACTGCTCTCCTATCCTGGGGAGGGTTAGGGATTGCCTCGCTCATGTAGTGGCCCCCAGTGGAGACCGGGGGCACTACAGAAGCAGTGCAGTAGGGGGAACCAAGAAAATCGGAAAAATCAGCGCCGGAAGTCTAGCCGGATGACGGCTGCCGGTCCCAGGCATCCCCGAAGACTCCCTGAGAAGCCACAGATTGCCTCAGCAGCTCCCTGGACTGCAAAGAAATAGTGTGCTGGTGCCTCCTCCCCGCTGGTGCCTTCCCCCTCAGAGGAGCGGGGACCCACCTGGTGAAGGGTTACACCGTGACTACTCCGTGGACGGCTGCGATTGTGAGGTAAAATGGTGGAAGGGGGGATAGTAGGGAATGTCTGTGGACCTTGGAAGCCTGCAGGAGAGGCAGCTCGGGTGCACGTAGGGGGATAAAAAGAATAATCAGTGCTACCGCTCATGACGCTGGTTACCCGGATTTGGGAACAAGCCTGTGGAGCTGGAGGGCCGGCCGGGGGGAGAAGGTTGAGTGTCTATGGACTGCTCGCCTTCTCCAGGGAAGGAGGGGGGACAATGTTTGGGACTTGACTGAGCCCAGGCGGAGGCCTAGGGTGCCATTCCAGGAGGTCCGGGCATGCCAGACGTCGGTGGAGCCCCGCCTTGCAGGCAGGGTGCATGGTACGCCCAGGAAACGGAAAATACCTCCTCCTCTCCGGGTAGATGAAGTGCCAGCACAGACCTCAATGGTCCCCTGCCTGTCCCACGCAGCGTCCCCGACGAAGGGCCGTTAGTTCAGGGTGCAAGGGCCCCACCCCCACTCGGGGAAAATCCACACATGGGGGACCACCGCTGGGCTCCAGGCACGGAAGGAACTGAGGCAGATGCCAGGCGCTTCCGAAGAAGCAGGGGGCTGGGGAAGGTGGAAAATAGAAAGTAAAAAAAAAAATAAATAATAATTGTTGCTGTAGGTGGAGAAGAAAATCCTGACTTATGCTTATTGAGATGACCAAAATATTTAAGCAGTGTGCAACTTCCCTAGGATTACTTGATATTCTCCCATCAACATCAAGGCCAATTGATCGTCATTTTTGAACTCAATATGAGTTGATCCAAGGTTTTCCAAATATTTTTAGAACTCCCCTAATCATCTTATTTTACTTTAAAATAATTACTTTTTGCTGTCCTCCTAACAGCTGACTAAATTGATGAGTTTTGTACTACTGGAGACTGAGGGGGTCCTTTGTTCTTCTATAATGTAATCATTTTTTAGCTGTCTCACATTAATTTCAGGAGCAAATGCCCCATTAAAATCCATTCCCTGTTCAAGGGAAGAAATGTTTAAATCTAGAATGACATCCAGACCAATATTAGAAAATCTTGGGGAAGTACAGATGATAACTCGGTATCAGGATTTTCCTGTGACCAAGAGCCAAGCCGATAGACAAAAATTCACAAGGAGTAACAGTTACTCGATTCAAACATTCAGAAGCCACCAAGTCATTGGTACCTGGATTGTATTATGGATTGTAGAAAATCCTGTAAGCTGCTTGTGGCTTTCACCCCGAGAATAATGGGCTCCCCCTATTTTGTTGCAGAGCCTTTCCAATTGGTTGGCCTCTTGCATTTCTTTCTGTTACCAGAAGTGCAGTAAGCAGCTTCCTGGTACTGGCTCTGTCGTACTCCACTCATGTGGGGGGAGGCAGACTGCCTGCGAGCTCCGCTCGACACCATTGCCAGTTTAAATCTTGCCTTAAAGACTGGCTCCTGGTGACTTCCTGCTGCCACTACTTTCCTGGGTCGTCCTTCATTTCCCGCCTGCCCTTACCGCACGAGTTCCGTGCCTATATATCTCCCTTTGTAAATCCTCCAGTTTACCTTCCTCTCACACCCCTTCCCCTCTCCTTCTCTCTACTAGCCCTGCTTTATCCTTTTCGTGCTGTCCTGAGGAACATTGATCATCTCCTGTGCAACTTGTTGTATATAGATTTCACTTTATGTATACAGTATGTACTGTACATTGGATTTATGTACTATGCAACCTTGTATCATGTGGATTTATGTATTTTTGCTACCTTGTAATCTGTGTACTATTGTAACCTGTTATTATTTGTCAGACTCTCTACTGTTCCGTGCATTGTTGTTTTTGTTTAACTCTGGGCCACTGTATGTGGCCCGGGTCATGCCTGAAAATGATTCCTGGGCTCGGCTCACCTACCCGGTTACCAAAGTCATAAATAAATAAAAATAAAATTATAAGCATAAAACACCCCTCCTCCCACTTCCCTGTCCCTGTATTTTGTAAATATTGACTTAACCCTCCAGTTAGATTTTGTCATTGGATACCTTTCCTAAAAGCTAAGTCTCTGTTAATGCAGTGACACTTGAATTTATGAATCTGTACCCACACCTCAGATAAATGTTTCTTGACTTGGAGGCTCTGAATGTTCAAATGCACCAGTTTAATCATAGGTTGCACACTGTGATTGCCCTCATTCAGGATTGCAGGGCCTTCCTGGGGCCTAGGATGTGGGTGCACAGTTCGGGAAATCAACAGTAACAGTAGGAGCAAACAAATCTATGTCTGAAATTCCTACAACATCGTGTATTTTTAAATGCAACAGTTCTAAACCCCTGTTTATTCCCACCACTGATACAGAACTGTAACATGTTAAATTGTGGCATAAACATCTCAGGAAGTACTCCAGATTCATAACTCCATACGTAAACAGCCCCCTTTAAACTGAAATTACTAATGGGATTTTGAAAGACATGATTATCAAAGACTGAGGTACCAACAACATCTGGATTAAGATAACTTACTCATATACTGTATATACTAAATCATGGTTAAGTGTGGTGCATAGGGAAATCTACCATAGAGAGGGACTAATTAGTTCAGTAACACACAGGCCTGATGGGCGAGTGGAATTATTGAGTTTAATTAGCTTGCTAAGATGGTAGATGTCCCTATACATACTTTTCAGTCATTTCTTTTATATAATACATGTGACTGCCGTAGTTTTTTTTACTTAAGATCGCTTTTTTGATTATTTCCTGATTTTTTTTTTTTTTTTTTTGTCAGTTTTCTGTTGCGAGTTTTTTGGGAGGTTTTTCTTTTGTCTGCTTTGTTTTTGCATGGTGTAGGCTTCTTCTATAAAAGGTGTGTCTGAGGTGGTCAGCCTTTTAGTTTTACATTCAGGATGGTACTCAGGAGCATTATGGTGCATGCGCTGAGATATTCCTCCATTTAGTCACACCTGTAGAACTTTGACACAGTTGGCGCCAGGACCGCTGGTAAATATGTGCCTAGCTGAGACTGCCCAATATGGCATGCATCGCGAGTGCCTATATAGCGTAGGTGGCCTCATGGCTTAAAATTTGCTTTTGAGTCATAGGGGATTCCTCGCCAGGGTCTTACAAGTAGGGGGATTACTGAAATTTAAGTTGGGGGTAGGGGGGGAATAAGGAAACGGCAGTGTTAATAATTAATAGTTGGGAGAAAAGTAGAAATTAGTTGATTTTGTAAGGGGAGATCCTCCCTATGTGTTCCCAAAATTGTGAGATTGGGTTTAAAAAATGTGAGAGTCCTGCAAACCACTCCGTGAATTTTAAGCCTTGGGCCTCATACACCCTAATTTCTTTCTCTTCCGCCATTGACTCTAAGTCTGACTGTAGGAATGTTCTTCTTGGATTCTGGATGCTCACACTTCATTGCTGTTTTGCTGTTTCATTTCAGTTTGTCAACATTTCACTTAGCTGTTTTCTGGGGCCTGTGCATCCTGCTCCCCACTGTGTGATGTGCGGGGGTTTTGGGCCCTTCTTCTGTGCTGCTGCTGTGGTGTTGCTGCCTGCTCTCCGGCTGATACCAGCTGTGCTGACATTCACTGTTGGTCTCCCTCCTGTGGTTGGTCTCCTGTCCATGGTTTCTCCTGCCAGTGGTGGCTGTTGGTCTTCTATTCTGGGTTACTGTTGGTTTTCTGCCCTTGGGCACCTCTGGTGCCGTTCTTCTGCTGCCCACTTGAGGTGCCTTTTTTGATGGTCTTCTGTGCCCCTTCCTGTGGATTTCACATCTTCAAAACAGTGACGGAGTTCTGGCCATCCTTCAGTAGACCAAGGTTAGTTTCTGGCTTTTAACCCAGCCCCCTGTTTATGTGGGGCTCTTGTCTCCTTTCAGGTCCATTGCCTGGCTTTGTCTTGCTGATTGGCTTGATGTCACTGTTTACATTGTTGCTGTCCTTGCTGGTTGGTGCTTGGCTTTGTCTTGTCAGCAGCTTTGTCTACAGCAGTCATCTGTTTTATTCAGTGGCTGTTTCACTTCACTATTAATGGTTCCATGTTGAGGTGTGCATCATTCTTCACTTGGTTTCGCCTTGTTGAGGTTCTTGGTTGTCCGTACAATATTCTGCACCATCGGCAGTGCCTTTCCCTGTTTCTTCTCGCCACTTCTGTTATCGTTGTCATGGCTTCTGGCATCGTTGATGCTGGTCATCACTGGGCTTTGCCCCCATTCCCTTTCCTCTTCTACGCGTTTCCCCCTGTTTTTCACAGTGGCTGTTTTGCATCTTCATCGCCATGTTTACCATTGACATCTGCTCTGGTGGTCACCTGGCTTTGCCTCTTCGATGCTCCGCTGCTTTCCCTGGTCTCTGTTATCTCTTGATCTGTCTTTGATTTGTCTTCACCTTATTTGGCATTCAGCGTCTGCTTTGCTCGTCGCTCAGTTTAGGTTTTGCCTGGTCGATGTCCTTCCTGTCTGACTGGTTCCTTGTTGCTTTTTCATAAACTTTATCATAATTTTGCGCTGGAGTCCTCTTGCTCTGGCTTAAGGGTCTTCACCCAGCTTTTCTGCCATCGCCACTTCTGTGCTTCAGTCTCTGACCTCTGTTCTCTCCTTTGCCATAGTGTTTCTTGCCATTCTGCCAGTCCCATTCCTGGCATCACTTGCTGCCACATCTCCCATTGTGGGTTTATGGCTCTGCCCTGCCCCGACATGGTTGTCGCCTGATTTTATTGGTTGATGTTCCCGCTGCTTTCTGATTTGGTTTCTGGCCTGTTGGCTTGCTGGTTAGGGGTCTTATCCACCCCTTCTGTCTGGCCTCTCTCCTGCTTCTTTATGCAGTACTGATTGGGAATCATTCTGTAAATGTGGCTCAGTTGAGTGCGATATCCTCAAAGAAGATAGTGCAGTTACTGTACTTTCCATAACCGTATGTCTTTGAGAGACTCTCCACCATTGAACATCAGCTCGCCATCCCACACTTCCCTTTGTTTGTGGGTGGCATTGTTTTGAGTGTGGTATGTATTTGTTTATGTATGATTCATCATGCTTGTCTTATACCCTTGACTGGGTTTATTGTTGCCCCTCCCCGATGCTCCTGTTTATCTGGCATAGACAGGGGCCTTTATAGTCTTCCTGTTGGTCTAGTAAGCCGCTTTGAGTCTCTGGTGGATGGAATGTACTGAGGAGGTATGAGGCCACCCATGTTATATAGGCATGGACGATGTGCGTCATTGTGGATGGCCTCAGCTAGGCAGAAGTTTCAGTTCTACAGGTGTGGTTCAACAGAAGAGTCTTCTGAAGATTGTTTGTTACAGTAAGTGTACCTTTTAAGCAGCGTTTTTGGTGCATGCAGAAAATATCTGTCATGGATGGGCATGTCAGATGTGTTTACTGCCTGGTGACTGACCATGATGGCGGCAGCTGTCCGGGTTGTCAGGCGATGAATCCATCAGGGACTGCATCAGAAAACATATGAGGGCAGATTAACAGAGCTCAATATGTATACCCTAGAGCAAGGGGGGGGTGAGAGAGGTGATATGATTGAAACATTCAAACACCTTAAGGGCATTAAAAAGGTGAAAGAGTCTAACATGTTTCAATATAAGAAAAAATAGCAGAACAAGAGGACACAGCATGAGATTAGAGGGAGGCCGATTAAGGGGTAATGTGAGGAAGTTATTTTTCACAGAAAGGGTGGTGGATGCATGGAACGGCCTATCTCAGGAAGTGGTGGATATGAATACTGTGCAGGGCTTCAAACAGGCATGGGATAGGCATAAGGGAGCAATACAGATGAGTATGAATAGATAGGCCACTGACAGAGCAAAGGCCGATGGCACATTCATAAAGTAGAAAAAGGAATGGGCAGACTGGATGGACCTTATGGTCCTTATCTGCCGTCAACTTCAATGTTTCTTTGTTTCATCCATCGGTGTTTCCTTCAAGGTAGGCCTCTGCTATGGAAGGCCTCCATAGCCGTGGGGTTAGTTGCTCAGCTTCATGCCATGGAGGAAGAGGCATCGTGTGTCTTGTCGACTAGGGCTGTTGGAATGTACTGTGCTTCAGGATCACACAGAGTTTTGGAATTTGTTTCTCTCCATGTGACTTGTGATGAAAGCCTGCCAAATCAGAAGAAGCATCAAAAGAAATACCACCAATGTCCGTCATGGTAGGGGGAATGCTCCCGCTTCTCTGGATCCTTTGACTTCCCCAGACTGGTCGGCCCTGATCAAGCTGGTTCCGAGCGAGAAGGTGGTTGACAGTCCAGCAGTGCCTCTGATGAAGCAGTTGACTCTGCCTGGTACCTGAGCAGCTAGAGTTCCAGGCTTTGGGCCTTTTGGAAGATGTTCTCCACTTTCTGGTGGTGTCGCATAAGGAGTCAGCTCATTAAATGTGCTCGTTTGGCTGGCTGGTGCTGAGCGATGGGTATTGCTCTGACATGCTGGCAATCCGAGTTTGCGCCCAGAGCCTGGACGAGAGGAGTGGAGACTGGCAAGGAGAGAGTTAAGAGTGTCGCTCGGCACTTCTGTCTGGGGGTGGGTGGGACTGTACCAGACCGCTTGGTAGGTGGCTTCTGGTGGTAGCTTTTGGAAGGCGTTCTTGTCGGCATGAGCCTCGACACAGCGCTGGACATCCCCGCCCCCAGCACACCGCTTTGGCCGGACCAGGAGGTGGGAGGGTTCCTAGAACAGTGAAAAATTGCCTGCTTTGCTGACCAAATGACGGTTGCTGGTTCTAGTAATGCCATGCAGCCCTTGCAGCAGTCTTTCAGTCTGATCCGCTGCCGTGTGCCCGGTATAGTAATGGAACCTATCTCCCCTCACATGGGCTCCAAGAGGGCACTCCCCCAGTGAAGGGAGACATTGGGTTGACCAGGGCACAGCACAAGGGGACAGCGACAGTGGTGATGGAGGGGGATGACTCGGTGGGCAGGGGTTAACACTGGTGGCTGGTTGGGGGGCATGGGAGAAGAAAAAAAAAAATGTGCTCGTTTAAGGTTTTTGCACTGGTGAGCTGGTCAGGAAATTATATATGGCCCTTGTCTAAGTCTGTTTTATGAGTCACATCTCTTAACGTGCGCCTTGCCACTATGGCAGCTTTCTGGGCACAAGTCAGTATACCGATTAGTTTCTCAGGAGAAGGCAGCCGGGTGCTTTTTCAGAGGCTTGGATCACTTGTGCCCTCCAGTGTGACGGCTTCTGCCACTGTAGAACTTACTGCTGGTGCATACAAAGCCAGTGGAAAAGTACCGGATGTCTCACTTGTGGAAAAACACATTCCTGGTCACTATCACTTCAGCCAGATGGCTGACTGAGCTTCAGGCGCTTTCTGCAGAGGTTCCATATATGGTTTTCCACAAAGACAGTGTCATCCTTCACCCCCACACAATGTTCTTCCCAAGGTAGTCTCTGAGTTTCACCTTAACCAGGTGCTGTATCTCCCTATCTACTTTTCGAAACTGCATACTTCAGATGTTGAGTGTACACTCCATAATTTGGACATGGGCCGGGTGCTCCTTTACTATAGGAACCACATGGCAGGGGTTCATGGAGAGGCCTCCCAGCAATTTGTTACCTGTGCTGAAGTTGCTTCAGGCAGACTGGCAGATAAACAGACGATTGGCAAATGGATAACCATCTGCATCTATCTGTGCTACAGGTTTACTGGTACAGAACTGCCCAATGGGTAAAAAGGCTTATTCCACCAGACTGTCATTTCTGGTGTTGCTGCCGGTACATCCTTATTGAGGAGATCTGCAGGGCTACTACCTGGTCCATTTTGCACAGATTCGTATCCTACTATAGCATCAACATGCTTAATCGTCCTTCAGTCTCTTTTTCAACAAATAGTTTAGGGTGTGCACCTTGCCCCCTCCTCCCGGAGGACTGCTAGGAGTCTGCTCAAGTGTGAATAATGTACTACATCCAAGTTGACAGAAATAAGGGTTACTTGCCTGTAACCATAGTTCTGTCATTGGTATTCAGTTCACTTCCACACAACCCACAACCTCCCCTGCAAAACTTGCTCAGAATCCAGCATTCAGATCTGACATCAGATGGGGGACCTGGAGGGCGACACCCTTGGTGGTGGGAGGAGGCAGACTTGAAGACGTCTGGAGACTGAGCTACTTCCCAGTGGAACTGCTGAAGTGTGGGTATGAACTGAATACCATTAGTAGAACTATGCTTACAGGGAAGTAACCTTTATTTACTCAGGATAGCCCAGCTGACATACAGCATCTCATTTTCGTTGGGGTCCTGCTTCTTCTGATTTCCACTGCTGGGTGGACAGGAGCACTAGGAGGTTAAGTGATTTACCCAAGTTCACACAGTTTGTAGTTGGCTCTGTTCAGATTTTAACCCTTACAGGGCTGTGGGCTGATATATCAGTCCAAAATTCCTATACGTTCCAATTCTTTTGGCAGCCTAAGGGTTAACCTGTGATCTACTGTTTCCTGAGCCACACTGCTTCCCAATCAGGGCAGGAAATTTACTGTTATTTGGTGTTCTGTGCATACCAAATTGTATGCACGGAACATCAAATTGCGTCTCCTGGTAACCCGCGCTAAACAGCTGCATCTTGTCTTGTGTCAGCCTTATGACACTCCTCCCCTGCCCATCTCCACCTGACTGCCCTGCCCTAGTTTACCCTAAATTAACATCCAGCGCAGTGCAAATCTGATCTGCCCCTCTCCGCCCAGCCCGAATGCTGTTACCTCGCCGCAGCAGTGCTATGCATGATTGAGGAGCAAGCTGTCACCATTCAGGCCGGTGGTGAAATGGGAGGTGCCAGAACATTGCACTGGACTTTTTTTTTTTTTGTCTTGCAAAGGGGGCCGGGTATTGTTGGCACAAGCCAAGCCTTGCCTTTTCCTGAACTGATTAACTGATTGCTGCAAGTGTTAACTCGTAATGGATCTGGTGGCCAGTCATTAGAACCAGGTCAGCACCTTCACTTTAAATGCAGAGTTCAAGGCAAAGTCAAAACTGTAGCTCATTTGCTAGATTCAAGCAGCAGTCAAAACCACAAGTTACAACTACCACTGGCTTTTATTTCTTAATTCAAATAACAGCATCATATTGAGCCTCTGAATTTCAAACAGTTGGCTGGCTGGTCCATAAGCGCACATAAATTCTGCAGGTGTAATAACAGTGTTATCATTTTCCCAAAAGCTGTCATCTGATAACAGTGCCTTGGCTTAGCTGTGCAGCTTCACAGTGCAGCTAATCCACCTTGCTTTACTGACCCCGCAGACTCGGCCGCTCGTGTACAGATGATGGCTTTTGGGAAAATTATATTGCTGTTACACCTGCAGAATTTGCATGTAGTTACAGACCAGCCAGCCGACTGTTAGAAATTCAGAGGAGTGGTATGTTTTTGAATTAATAAATAAAAGCTAATGAAGTATTAAACTATGTTTGTTTGTTTTTTTTACTCCCCTCCTCCTTGCGACCCCCTTCTCTTCGGGAGACACTCTACGGCCTTTTCAGCCCTCGCTCACCTACCTGGTGACCAGAGCAGTCCATCCCCCATGGAGCCGCGGGTTGGTCCCCCAGGCGGGTAATGGGTGGGGCCCATGCACCGAGACGCCTGTGTTTCGTCGATGCTGTCTCTGGGCAGGTAGGGGCGTTGAGGGTAGGGCCTAGTGCTCTGTCTACCGGAGGCCGCAGGTGTTTTCGGTATTCTCTCGCGATGTACCGTGTCCCTGGCGTCAAAGGCGCTAGCGCGACGTCCTGGCACGTTGCCCCCATGTTAGGCATCGGTCTTGTTACACTCGGGTCTCCACCCGAGGTCAGACAAGAGCCGAGCTCTGGTTCCCCCCTTCCCCCGGAGAGGACGAACAGTCCCTAGGACGCTCAAGCCCTCTCCCCCCGGCCGGCCCTCCAGCTTCCCGGGCTTGTTCCCGAACCCGGGTCGCTGGCGTCGCAAGCGGAAATCCAACTGCTGTGCCGGCGGGCCGGCCTAAACTGTGGTTTTGACTGCTTGAATCTAGCAAGTGAGCTACGATTTTGACTTTGTCACACTAATTGATATGTTTCTATCAGTAAGTTTCTGAGTCTCTCTGTGCTCTACAATGGGGATGGGTGCTCTGTGCAACCTCAAATGACTGAGTTATTCATAACCCTTAAGTCCCCATTGACATTTGTGGGACTTCTCTTGGAGAGCTATAACTATCACAGCTATTATAAGTGTTTCACTCTGACAGTGGAATAGTGTATTGGAGGGCAAGGCATAGGTTATTTATATGGCACCCAATCCCAGAGGCTCTGGGCGACTAACATACAGAAGCCAGGAAAAATAAAATAGACATCATACAAAGATAATAAATATAATAAAACCAAGTCAAAACAACAAATAACATAAATAGATTTTACAGCAGGTTAAAATACCTTGTCTGGGAAAGCCAATGAAAATAAGTGGGCCTTGAGACGACTCTTAAAACACTGACTGAGGGGAACTCCCTATTGTAAAGTGGCAAGGCGTTCCAAAGGACTGGGCCAGCAACACTAAAAGCCTGATGGCTTGCCATTTTAAGATGGGCCATAGGTACCTCAAGGAGGCCCCTGGTCGAGGAGCGGAGGGATCGTACCTGGGCAGTTGGTGTCAGGTGGTCAGCCAGATAGCCAGGGTCTAGTCCATGTAGGGCCTTATAGGTGAGTAAACTCACTTTGAAGATAACCCTCCACCTGACTGGCAGCCAGTGCAAAGCCCGCAAAGCCAGACTCACATGACTAAGCCTAGAAAGGCCAGTCAGTAACCTGGCAGCAGCATTCTGCACCAGCTGCAGCCATCAGAGGGTACCTCCAGAGACCCCGAAGTAAAGGGCATTACAGTAATCGAGCCTGGACATCACAAAGGCATGTACTAGTATGGGCAGGTCTTCGGGCGGAACTAGGGGTTTGATCCTGACGATATTTCTCAAGTGGTAAAAAGACTTTGGACAACAGATGACACCTGAGCTTCAAGTGTCAATCTGTCATCCAGGATCACGCCAAGATCTCGCGCCCTGGTGGAGGCTATCAGTGGTGTAGGTCCCAGGAAAAGACCTGAGGCCCCATGGGTCGCACTCCCATCACGCCCTCAACCTGGCTGCAATACCAGCACCTCCATCTTGTCAGGGTTCAGTCGCAACCAGCTGGAGGACATCCATTTGTTGATCTTGGCCAGGCAGATGTTAAGCACTTCCACAGCATCTGATGTTCCAGTGGCAAAGGACATAGCATAGCAGTGAAAACCCACATTGTATCACCTGATGAGCTCTCCTAGGTGCAGCATATACACTGCAAATAACATCAGCGACAAGATCAACCCTTGAGGTACTCAACAAGGCAGGGGCCTTGGGGGTCCCCATCACTAGCTGCTGCATCCTGCCCGTGAAATAGGACTCAAACCATCTGATGACAGTGCCGGTGAGTCCACAGTACTCTCTGAGGCGATCAAGAAGCACAGTGTGATCTGCAGTGTCAAAGGCTGAAGAGTGATCAAGGAGAACAAGAATTGATCTGTCCCCTCTATCCTTAGCCCTGAGGAGGTCATTATGCATCCTAACTAACACCGTTTTCGTGCTGTGCTTAGCTCTGAAACCTGACTGGAGTGGCTAATAGGTGTCAGAGGTCACGAGGTGCTCCTCAAGCTGTTGTGCTAGAATCTTCTCAACAACCTTGGCCAAAAAAGGAAGGTTGGAGATAGGACAGTAACTCGCCAAGGTAACTGGGCCAAGAGGTGTTTTTTCAGAAGGGGCCTCACCAGAGCCTCTTTCAAGGAATCCAGAAAAAAACACCTCCAGCAACGAATACCAGACAATCAAGGCGAACACCAGGCCAACAGAGCCAGCACATCTGATTAAGAAATCTGGGTCTAGCTCACAATATGTGTGCTTCAGCCTAGAGAGAACCCTAGTGATCTCAGCCTCCTCCACTGGTCTAAACTCATCCCAGACAGGCGGAGCACCTCAGCAACCCCCAAGCCGAACACTGCGAGTCACAGCGTGACTCGTTGACAGGATCCCCTGCCGGATAAAGGATGCCCTGTCAGCAAAAAAAGAGCAAACTCATCGCATAACGTGATTGAAAAGGTTTTTTTCGGATGCAGGCAGACTGGATGAAGAAGTCTGTCTACAGTTTGATTTTTCACTGCAGCAATCTCCTTGGACAGGAACTCTGCCTTCTTACTGTTAATTGCTCCCTGGTACTCAACATAGTGAGCACGCAGGGCCATTTTGTCTGCATCTGACCAGGACCTACACCAACAATGCTCCAGCTTCCGACCCTTGATTTTTCATTGCCTTGAGGTCACCATCAAACCATGGAGACCTCAAGTGAGAGGATCTGGGTTGTACGCGGACTGGTGCAAGGACATCGAGAGCCCGGGAGACCGTCCTGTTGTATGCGGCCACCCCTTCACCTGTGCTCAGTTCACATACAGTGGCTACACTAGATAGATCCGCTACCACCAACAGTCTCTCCAGGGACAGTCCCCTTAAAGGGCGGTAGTTGATCATCTCAACCGGGGGGGGTACCCTGAACGAGAACTTCACTG